>OY978457.1:0-1254392 GCA_963854805.1 Plagodis dolabraria | reverse complement strand
CCGGTAGCGTATCATTCGTAGGTTTTGACTTCTCATGTGCTCTATTTTGATTCGACTTCGTATTGTAAAATGAATAAATCAATACTCAAGTCTTACTTATATTACAAATGCGTAAGCATGCATGTGTGTATTGACATCCGAGATAGCCGGCAGACTCTTATGAAATTTATTTATAATTTTACAGTAAGATCCTGAAATAAGACTGAATAATATTTATCCCTATTTACTGGGTTTCTTTAAATAGTTTCAAAATATAGTACCTAATTAAACAACTTTAAACGGTTTAAATCGTTTCAAAAATATATCACGATATAAACAGATTTCCACGTGATTGAAGGGCGAGTTAAAGTTAGTGATAACTAAAGTAATATTTCGTAATTATTCCTCAAAACTTTTAAGAGAGTTCATCGACGTGATGTCAGAAACAGATTGAATAATCTTCGGCAATATTTCGTCGCTGTGCTAAAGTACTAAGTCTTGAAGAAAATAAGTTCCTAACTCTAAATATTAAAAACTAGAAAAATTGTTTGAAATGGAGGAGAGTCGGTGACAGAGCACAACACCGACTGCATCTGCAAAAAGGATGAGAATTAGACATAAAGAAACCACAAAAACTGAAACTATGAAAAAAAGCCAGTGTTCAATACATAGGTAGCTAAGCTTACTTATACAATTATTATAATACCAAAAAACTAAAGAGAGGGGGAAAAAAGTCTATTGAGAAAGTAACGCTGATTTGATATGAAAATTTAGGCGAGCTTGGAAAATGCCTTAACATCGTTTATTATAATACCAAAAAACTAAAGAGAGAGGAAAAAGGTCTATTGAGAAAGTAACGCTGATTTGATATGAAAATTTAGGCGAGCTTGGAAAATGCCTTAACATCGTGTGAATACCCAAGGGGGCGACCGCGCTTACCGCACATAGCCATTTTCACTAGGCCACAATTATTGCTTCAAAAGTATCTCAGGAGTGAATCTGTACAGCAAGTGCTATTTACATATCTACATAGAGAACTCAGTGATCAAATATTGTGTGCAGCCTGTGTATTAATGAACAGCAGAAAAGGCGCAAGCTAGCAACATATTTTATTGTCACACATACAAAAGATACAAGAATAAAATAAAAACAAGTGTAGTGCAAGAAAACGTAAGTATACTTAATCGCCTATCGTTATTTCCAGAAAGGAAAGGCTTCGACTACCCGCTAAGCCAGTGGGGATTATCTAGAAACGGGTAAGCCTACATGTAGCATTCTGTATTTATAAAACTGGTATCGAGTGTGCGAAGTCGTAGTCGCAGATAAATGTTAGACAGTAAGTAGTTTTTGAAATTAACTGTATCACAGTGAAGTCAAAAGCATTTATCTAATTTATATTTCCCTTGCTTTTTTGAGCACTATTTGATAGTTTTTAACCGACTTCCAAAATAGCAGGAGGTTCTCAATTCGTCTGTTTTTTTTGGGTTTGTTACCTCAGAACTCTTAACTGAGTAAATCAATTTACAAAACTATTTTTTTGTTTGAAAGTTGATGCTTGTCGTTTGGTGCCATTTAAATTTCATTAAAATCGGTCAAGCTGTTTTTGAGAATCCCGTAAGTTCTTCACTATAAAGAGTAAAAAATTTTTTACAAAAAAATGAAACTGATTTCAACACCCTAAAGTGTGAAATAACTTGTTGAAGTCCGTACCATGCTTTTGTTAAACAACTTTACTTTTTTATAAATTACTAGTGACAGTAAGTACCAACAATAAAGTATAAGTGTAACAACAAGATATCTAAGTTATATTTGATTAATGTTACATTCATCGTACTGTCTGGGAGAGTTCACAGGATGCTATTGCCGTATTCTGTGACCTTTCTAAGGCATTTGTCTGTGTAGAGCACCGCACTCTGATTCGAAAACTTTCACATTATGGTATTCGTGGAAAAACTCTGGATCTTATAAAGTCATATCTGTCAGACAGGCTACAGAAGGTTAGAATAAATGGCAATACTTCTTCCGTCTTTGGTAAGAATAGGAGTACCGCAAGGATCAATTTTAGGACCTTTTCTGTTTCTAACATAAATAAATGATCTGCCTTGCATGGTTAAAAAATTCTGCGATATAGTTTTATTCGCAGATGATACGTCCCTAATTTTTAAAGTAGATAGGAGGGACAGTGAACTTATTCATGTAAATAATGTGTTATCTATGATCTCTAAGTGGTTCGCGGCTAATAATCTTCTCTTAAATTCAAAAAAGACCAAATGTTTAAAGTTTTCTTTACCAAATGTTACTTATGTGGAACCAAACATTAAAACATTAAGCTTGGCCTAGAAAAACTCTCTTTTGACAATGCGACAGTCTTCCTGGGAATTAAAATGGATTCAACTTTACAGTGGAATCCACATATACATGATCTATCTGGAAGACTTAGTTCTGCTGCATATGCAGTTCGTGTGATAAGACAGCTAACAGACGTAGCTACTACTAGGCTCGTTTATTTCGCGTACTTCCACAGTATTATGTCTTATGGTATATTGCTGTAAGGAGCTGCTGCTGAGATAGAGACAATCTTTATCTTACAAAAGCGTGCAATTCGAGCCATATATGAAATAGATCCTAGGGAATCCCTGAGAGATCTTTTTAAAGAAATTGATATTTTAACTTTACCAAGTCTGTATATATTTGAAAATATAATGTATGTTCGTAAAAATTTGAGTAAATTTAAATCAAACAGTGACAATCACTATTACTATTATAACACTAGGAATAAGGATAAAATAGCGGTGCCAGCTTTTAGATTAGCAAAGACAAATAAAAGGTCCTTCTGAGGCAATTGTGTGCGGTTTTATAATAAATTGCCCAAACATATTACAACGCCCACAGAAAGAAAATTCAAGTTGCATGTGAAGAATATTTTGATAAAGAAATCTTACTACACAGTTTGTGATTACTTAAACGACAAAAATGCTTGGACTGGTTCGCTTCTGCCAAGCTAGCGTCTAACACCTACGTTATGTACATTAAGTATTGTAATAATTTTACTATATAGTATGCCTAACACATTGTTAAAAAACGTTTAAAAGAATGGCCCCGAGTTTCTTGCCCGTTCTTCTCGCAGTGGCTCTATAATTTTTGTTTGCTGAACGTGGCAGTACAATGTAGTATATTTCAATATTAAAATTTGTAATTGACCTTCATAAGAGCGTCGTAGACGCCTAAATTGAATAAATGATTATGACTTTGACTTTTACTTTGACTTTATCAGCGTGTTTTGCATTGGCGACCAAATGATTATTCTCTTCACTTAAAGAAGTATGATAATTAAAAAAAGGAAAATCATATAAATGAGAAGATATAGGCCAGTATTATTACACAGATATACTGTGACGACTCACTAATGCTAGCGAGGAGGCGGCACGACGATGCATGTTGCATATTCAACTGTCTGCAGGTAGCCTTCGGTACACCTAAGGAAAATAATTTAGATACAAGAACAAGATTTCTTTATATGTTTGAGCTGTTAAATTAGGCTAAGGTTTTAAGTTAGGTATATTTATTTCCTTACACATAGAAAGAACCACATCCGTAATTCCTCGAATAAGGCAGAAACATTTGAATAACCACGAAGCAGTGGCAACGTCTATGGTTTGAATCCCGCCGCGGGACACACAGTTGCCTCTACCTGGTCACCTACGGAAAATCTGTCACCAAGTGTAACGGTTAATTCCAGCTGCTGTTCTTAGCCAGATCCAGTTGAGCTGTCAACTTTGAGCCTGTTAACATCTTCGGCGACAGTGTGACTTATCACCAGGTATGAGTCCTACCTATTACAAAAAAAAACTGTTTAGTCCGGAATTGAACCCTACCTAACAATTACATTAATAAATCACGAAGACAGGAAAAATAGTATGTATTTGTGACAGAAACCAGTTTGAGATAATACGTCGTGCTGTAATTAATAGTAATGACTACATACCTGTAATACGAAACGCTTTGTTCTGTTACTCAAACGGCCGTGAATTTGATACTTACTACTATTTTTAGGATAATATTAACTAAAAAAGATACTAACTATGTGAAACAACGCCTCCAACTTGCATTACCCACTACTGAGCGCTTCTCTGCTTCGGAGGGTAAGGACAAACCATCATACGTGCCTCTATTGTTTGATTATAGTGGCAGTGCGAATGTTCGCCTAATAGCTACCTACCACCTTCAAGTAGAAAATCTGCGCCAAGCACCTAACAGTGTGTTCCGGCCGCCGTCCTTGAGAACCAGTTATTTTAGGTGAGTTTGAACAACACCTATCAAGCGAATATATCAACAATGGGTGAGATGTTAATGAAAGTAGTCTTATCAGCAATAAAAATTAAAAACAAATACATTTCAACATAATTTTGAAACACAATGGTAGAACACAGTTGACGGCCACATCCTTCTGTTAGATGTTGTAAAAAGCGACAAAAAGGGAAAATGCAGCCTAGTCAACAGCATGTCACATCAATGCGAGTGAGGTACTCGTACTTCTGCACATTAGGCGCACAGTAGGGATCCCAAAAAGAGTTTTCATCAAGCAGGTGGCTGACCATACCACAGAAGCCAAAACTTTAAACAAATAATTTCTTTGTGCTGTCTTGTGTTCTGTTCGCACTTAAATTATATGTTTAATATGTTCTCATGTTCAATGTAAGAAAGACATATTGTACGCGATCCCACATTTTAAGACAAGATTTGAATGTCGATGATTAGAAGGATATCGTTCAGAATAAACTTGTGAAAGGAACTTTATTCTGTCCAATAGAAAACATGATAACACCATCAAGGAGTTCCGAAAAGGAATTAAGTCGGCTCTTTCTCTTTGAAAGCATTTCAAATTTTTATTACTCTACAAACTCGCTTCATAAATTTTGACTGACTTTCAGAATTTTATGTCGGTTTGAATTTTTAGGGTTCCTTGTAAATATTAACAAGAATGAAATTGGTTGAAGGCATCTTAACTGGAATAGTGGTGATACAAATTAAGATGAACTTTGCAAAATGGCTTAATAATGAGGTTACACGTAGTGGATTCCATGTATAAGGACGTAGTTGCGACATGTTTTATATACCAAATGTTAAAACTCAGTTAATTTGAAAAAAAAAACAGTTTTTCTTCAAAATTATCTGTAAAAACCGTTTCGTACGGAAATTCAAATTTTTAAATTAGAGATAAAATAAATAATAAAACGAAAACTTCGTAAACCAAAATCATAAATATTAGTCTAATGGACATACATGCAAAATTTCAGCGCAACTGTGAACACGTAGTAATTATACGACGAAAGTACGCAGGTATTTGTGTTATGTATTGTATGATAAATAATGTACAGCTCTACGTGCACACTAGTTGAGACTACTAAGCTTCATAGTTTTTGTGGCATCGCAAAAGTGGAAACAAAATTATTTATTTCCGATAGATATAACCAACATGGATATATTATAGCATCAACATGATGGTGCTATAAAGTCGTTAAAGATACAATTTTCTAATCATAATGTGGATGTATTTAGTTATAGTTTTTCTGATAACAAAACTTATTATTATAACTTATTATATCTAAATATCTATACTAAAAAAATCAGGCCATTTTCATCGTCAAATTTTATCGAATAATGTACATTTAAAGCGTAGTAACAGTTAATAAAATATATAATAGGATAATATCTGTAACAAGTTTATGTATGCTTTGCTGTCACATAAATTTGATGAATCAAATCACATATGAACTACATATGTAGCGGTCAAGTAATAGATAACGTATAATAATAGCGTTAGATTCGAAAGCAGACACGTGTAAACCCTTACAATTTTCAAGTAAATTTCACACTGATTAAGCTAATTAGCAATGATAGCCGAGCGGTTAAAGCTATGGACTGCGATGCTGCAGGTCCATGGTTCGATCCCCACCGCCGTCAGCTTGAGCTTCACTGCACTGTCAGTCATGGTGGGAGAGCATTTTGCGAATACTTGCCTGGTTAGCTACGACCCTCGAGCAGAAAATCGGTCGCCAAGCCTTTTTTTTTAGTTTTCAAATGCGCGAGTCCGACTCTCACTTGGCTAATTTTCATTGTTTTATATCTGCAGCAAAAATACATCATCTGCGAAAATTTCAACTGTGGACAGAGTCATAGTTATAAGGTACCATTGTTACCTTTAGGGTACGGAACCCATCATAATATTTATACACAAAACATAGCTTTGTCAAGAGCTTTCCAGTAATGTGACTGACTAATAAGGGTCCATAGGTGCGTCAGATAGACCTATTCCACCTTTTTTGTTACGGACCGGACATCGTGGCGAATTAGGCAGTTTTGAGTCACGGATATCTGATACCAAGCGTATTGAAATTTCAGGCTTCAATAGGCAAAACTCGACTTAGAATAAATTAGTGATGAGATTTTGTCTTGCTTGACTTATGGGTATAAACAGTAAAATTTGGGTCTAGAGGCTGATACTGACTACAAAATTTTTATAAGTTCAGAATAAGGAAACCGTAAACGGTACAGTACCCAAATAGAGTGACCAAAAACATGTCGATTGAAACAGGAGTGCTAAGTAATCTCAACCTTGGCTTTCGGTAACATCAAATTCACAAGAGCTATATTATTTTAAATATCAGTTTAAAATCGGCTTGTCTCTGAGTCTCAGCCCTAAACTTGGTCGATTTAGTAACTTTTAGAGCCGCGAGGACTAACCAAAATATTACTTTCCCAAACATCGTAAGTGAATTGGGCCTAAAAAATTAGTTACAAAGTCAAATATTAGTACATAAAAATGAAAGCTTAGGGGTCAAAAACCTCATTTACCTAAATAATAAATGCCTGTTGGCTGCCTCTCAAAACTTCCGGAAGTACGGAACCATTGCTCGTCGGCCAGCGACTCTCACAACCGTTATTTTTCATAATTTCACAAAACCACAATGCTTCATGTAAGGATATGTCCTAAAATGAGCTTAGGAAGTAGTAGAATTTCGTCTACTATTGTCTTACATCATTTACAACATACTCTTATTGTTTAGTCAATCATAACACTTTTAGTCCAAAAAGTAACATGACCAATAAAAAAACAAGTTATTGCATTTACCAAATTAACACGATATAATACTTAAATATCTTCTTTAATTGTAAGGGCAACAGGAATTTGAGAATGAGTGAAGAGATCTACTCGCCCTCTTACTCTATTACTGAATGCAATTTTATACCTATTTACATATTTCCACTTATTATTAGGAATCCTAGAAGGAATACAAGTAGCTATAGCCATATCCATGGATACAATACAACAGTAATCTGACCAGCAGTAGGCCACATTTGCATGCCATTACCATCACAATAACTTGTATTCATTGTTGTCAGAACAAAACACAGGTTCGCAAACAGAAATGATAAATAAATTATTTTTTACTATTCACGAATGGCAACATTTTTTCCCTTGTTTGATTAATAGGAAGGAAAGGTCAAAGGTTTCAGGACGAGAGTTTCGGATTATAAGCGGAGGTATTTTTAATGTTTTATTGGGTACGGTTATTTTTGAATTGGCGATGTTTTATGGCGTAGGTATTTTTTTTTATTGCATCGTATATATTATATATTTGGGTAGCAAATACTGGTATAAATAGGTAGGTCAATGAATATGATTTTTTGGGTAGATGCTCTACTTATGATAAAAACAAACATGCCATTATTAAGTTCCGTTCTTATTGTCATTATATGTGACAAAAAAGGTTCGTTATAATATTCCAGTAAACTATGTTATGGGTGTGCCTCGTGTTCTAATTTATGATTAAAAGAATATCTCAAGTTTCAGTCAGTTATCCTATCATACTTTATTATTTTATATGTTATATTATTATTAATATTATGAATGCCAATATTTATGAGAGTGTTTATATGTTTGTTACTTCTTCACACTCAAACTTAAATCAATATTGATGAGATTTAGTACGGAGGTAGATAACACGCTGAAATAAGCCATAGGTTACTTTTTATTCGGAAAAAGTATAGTGGTCCCATGGGATCTGTTAGAAATTGTAATATATTTATTAGATGGCTAACCAGATCGAGGCCTGACCTATTTTGATGATATTAAGTATGGAGGTAGCTAACAATCTGGATTAACTCATAGGATACTTTAATTATATGATGTTTCCGTGAGATGATGGAGGAAAACTATGATAATATCCTACTAATATTATAAATGCGAAAGTTTATGCATGTTTTTGTATGTTTTTTACTTTTTCACGCTCAAATGGCTGAACTTATTTTGATATAATTTGTAGATGGCACTCTGAAGTGTATGTGTTTGTTTGTTACCTCTTACTGATTTTCATGAAATTAGGCAGCAGATAGTTTACACACTTTAGGTAAAACATTAGCTATAGGTCATTATCATCATCGCCATCAGCATTTTCCATCAGTGCGATTAAACAGGATATGAAGAACAAGTCATGTTCGATGATCGTGATCATCGTGCCCATTTATTTGCAATTATTTTAAGAATGAGTAAGTTCAGTGATTCATTATGAAAAAAAGTAACAAAAACCAACTAAACAACAATAACAACTAAACAACATTATGGTTTTTGTTGGTTGGTATAGTTATAAAAAATGCTACGGGCGCAAATTTTGCTATGCCACTCACCTTAGATATAATTTATATTAAACAGCGGGTAACATTATACAAAATAAATTCGGGTATATTAGTATAAAAATAAATTTTAAATACAGCGCTTACATATAAACTTATTCTCATGACTGGTTCTACACGTCATTTACAAAATTCAGTCAGTTAAATATAAATACAATAATAATAAAAACATTCACAAAAAAAACGTTATGGTTATATATAATTAATTAATCAAATAACCCACCCTTCACTGTACCTGGCGCAAAAGTCCCCATAACGCTAACTGCATTGCCTCGTCGGATTGCGATGGTCAATCCTTACACCAGGTACAAGCCGGAGCGGGAGTCACCGGGGAAAGTTGGTTCACCAAGTTTTTTGCGTCTGCGGCCCGACTGCCCTTCGTCTACACTGCGAATGGTATTGTGTCTCTATGGCCGCATACTTGTGACGTTTTTTAATAGCCGCGTCCTCAGCAGCAGCCGCTGGAGAGAGGACAGTACGACCAAGGTGAACTTAAATATATCATCAAGCTTGCTATATCCCTGAAGATGTAAGCAGAGGTGTCAAATACCCACATCTAACCAGTATTTTCAAGTTTAGTAACATGAGCACAATTTGCATTAAAATGCACAGTTTTAGAATCAAATAAACTCCTAAGTTTTTTTGTCAGAGAATTTCTGATAGGGGATCTTTCTGACAATAACGAATAATAAAAAAATAACTGTAAGGAATTATAAAAAAATATTGTAAATATTACTCTTTGAGCTCATGCGCTCAAGTCGATCGTGCACGATTGCCAGTTTGCTAAACATACCGCTTAAAAAATAAATTTTAGTTGGTACAAACAAAGCAAAATGAAATTTTAGAGTAAAACAACATCCTGAATCAACATCGTCGGATAAGGCTTGTCGGAGGAGCATCCGGACGAAACTATAGACTTTCTTGTTAAACTGGAGCTAAGAGAAATTAAGCCTATATTTTGGTACAACAAAACTAGAACCTTAGGGATGCTCTCTGTCTCTCTGCCTCATATTTGAAGGATTTTATGTTTACTAGAACGATTAGACTAGATTATAGACGAACGATTTTTTCACAAAATGTTATGTCTTAGATAAGGTGGATAGTTTTATTATAAAAGCTAACGTGGTTTTCACTCATTTTGGTACATAATACGGGATAACTCACGTGAATCAGTCAGATAGCTCCGACTATAGTTTCAACCACATTCGGTGGTCTTTTTCAAGGAGAGCTCGGGACGCCCGCGTTGACGTCTCGCTTAGCAATTAGGAGCTATCTGACTGATTCACGTGAGTTATCCCGTATTATTTACCAAAAAGGTGGATAGTCTTCAATATAAAACATTCATAAACAGTTACAATAAAGAACTATAAAATAAACTTAAACTGGTTGATGATATTTATGATATGCACTTTGATTGTTTACAATTTAACTACTTTTCTAGACGTTCGGCAGTTATTGTCGGACTGTGGTGTCCCCTGAAGCACAGAACCAGCACTGGCCAAGCGCAGGTCAGACATAGGAAAAAGAGTTTCAATAAAGTCAACGGAAAATTGCAGGAAATGGTGTTAGCAAGTACTTATACTCAAAGTCCTTGACTATACTAAATTAAAATTTGAGAACTCTTAGTCGTCACCAAGAAGTGTTGTAAATGGTTAAACAAAAATAAAACCTGTCTCTCGATACATTTTGTCCTACAAACATTCACAGACAGCAAATCGAGCAATTAATAAATTCCCTTAACTCTTGAACTAATTTGTTTAGAAAACTGTGATTATTAATGTGCATATTGATTGACAGTAGTGAAATACTTTTGGAATAAAAAAAAGCATTCAAAAATTTCAAAAATTCAAAAAGTTTTTGTTGTACGTTTTCTAAACTAATTAGTTCAAGAGTTAAGGGAATTTATTTATTGCTCGATTTTCTGTCTGTGAATGTTTGTAGGACAAAATGTATCGAATGACAGGTTTTATTTTTATTTCACCTTTTACAACACGTCTTGGTGACGACTACGAGTTCTCAAATTTTAATATAGTATAGTCAAAGACTTTGAGTATAAATACTTGCTAACACCGTTTTAATTATAACGATCGGATATCAACAAGCTACACAAAAACAGGCAATTTTTTTTCAGGTAACCGGTCTGCCAGTCGGCTATATAAAGATAACTTATCTGTTCCATCTTCAAAAAATTGGTTGAATCTTAAATTAATAAAATTTAGCAAGCAAATTTAACATACTGCTAATGGACTTGAGTATTATGCTCTGTGACTATACTGCTTACAATTTCACTCTCGCTCACTATATTGACATGAGGTGCAATTAGCACCAGTTTGGGATATCTGGCTATTTTTCACTTAAGGGTATCTGAGACAGGATAAGACCTAACAGAAAAATAATCAACGAAATAAATCATGATTGGCGGTGTAATCAGGTAAAAAACGTACAAAAAAACGAAGTCAAATTGAGAACCTACTTATCTCTTGAAATTTGGTAAAACAGTAAAAAGTATTCAAATTCAAATTCAAATTCAAATTCATTTATTGGCCTTATAACTACATATGTTACACTAGGCAAGTCAGCATACATTTTTTTTTTCATATTATATAACAAAAATTAAAAAGTAAAATTTAATGGTCATAAAATAATCTAAAATTTCAAAATAATCATAATGGATTTAGTTATAAAATAAAATTTTAATATAAGTCAATAATTAAATTTTAAATTCATTTAGTTAGTTATTAATTAATTAAATTCAAGAATGAAGATTCGGTAACTTCTAAATTTAAAAATTCTTTAAGCGAATATAGTGGAGTAGACTCAAAAAAATGTTTCATTTTCCTTTTAAATTCATTGGAGTGTAGATTGGCTATAGCCAAAGGTAACTTGTTGAACATACATATTTTGTTCTCAATGCCTTGTTGTTTTACTTTCGACAGCCTTACCCTTGATTTACAAAGCATCTCGTTCCTCCTTAGATTATTTTTAAGATTGTACGTGTGTGTGGGCTTTTTTATTAAATTATCCTTTTCTTCATAAATTTCTAGTAAACAATTATATATATACAGAGATATAATGGTCATGATTTTATTTTCTTTAAAATATTTCCTGACTGAAGTTCGCTTTCGGAGCCCGAACATTATTCGTATCGCTTTTTTCTGGGCTCTTAATACTTTTATTACATCAGCACCATTGCCCCACACGGTGATTGCGTATCTTAAAGAAGAGTGTATGTATGCATAATATATTGACAATAAAGATTTTGTGTCGATCAGATGTCTTAGTTTTATTAATGCATAAGTCGCGCTTGATATTTTTTTACATAACTTGTTAATGTGATTCGAATGACTGAGTGTATAGTCAATAGTATATCCTAGAAATACATTTTGCTTTGTGTCAATAGCTTTTTCCACACCTTTACGCGATTGGTATTTCATTACGATGCTCTTATCTGCATTAAGAATGATTCCGTTTGCACTGAACCATTCCTTGAGGAAACTCTTTGCTTCGGATATTTTATTTTCTAGATTATTTTTACATTTATCGTATATACCCACATGAGTATCGTCAGCAAACAGGGTAATCAATGTCCAGTCAGGCATGAAATTAACAATGTCGTTTATATAGACTAGAAACAGTACTGGCCCAAGTATTGAGCCTTGGGGCACTCCTATGTCTACTGTAGTAACATGTGAATTAATACCATTAAGAGATACAATCTGGCTTCGATTAGATAAATATGTACGAAGCATACTCAGCTCTGATCCTTAGTTAAGTAAGCAGTAGTTCCATCAACATTAAGCCAAGATATATTCATTTGTAACCATTAAAGCGTAATATTATAATGTTACAAAATTTTTAAAAAGTGACAAGAAAAATAGTGGGAATATGATAAAAGAAGCTTTTCAAAACATTTCACTTCAACTCCAATTCACTAATCAATTAGAGTGGTTTCGAAACATTTAAAAAAAATATCTTGCGTGGGGTCGAAATTCTTTCATGTCCACTTTTGCAGTATTAATTTTCACCCACGAAGCATTTTTACCGTGGGAAATTAAAAAAATACGCATGAAACTAACTTTGGACTATACGGAGGATGGCACCCGAAGCATTCCAATAGTTCAAAGTTCTAGCAGCTGTGTCAGCCGGCGTGTTATCTTGGTGAAAAATAATGCCACGGACTCCGCTCTTTAGTCGCTTGCTATTCAACCAAACTACAAACTACTTTTGTGGTCAACTCGGTTTCTTCAAACACCCATTGCGTGGATTGTCCCTTCGTTAGGGGAACGTAGCTGTTATGCTAGGTGTTAGGATGTAGGTGCATTTAGCAAAATTCCTCCTTCATACTTTAATACCATACATTTGCACCAATGAACACACCGGTATATGTGATGCTCTACGGTGAAAGAATGAGGTGTCTAAAGCTAAGTTTTCCAACTTTAAGGTGTCCGTGCAGAATGGAGATTTTCACTTAATAGCTTCAATACACTGATGACATTTCCATGAGTTACTGCATGTGTAGGTTGGCTGGAACTTGATTCATATTTAGATTCTCTCGTCTATTTTTGAATCTCTCGCCTATGTTTAAATTTAAGGAACCATTAAGTAACTGTTGGCTTGTAAATTTTCGTGAGATTGCCTGAAGGTTTTCCCTCGTTAGTAATAATAAAGATCATGAAAAGTTTCCTGCTAGATGCCCATTGTTGCAAACAAAAAAAGAATGACAGATACTATTTAAAAATAAGAAAAAAGAACTACACACATAATGTGGCCAATGATCTTCACCAACGAGATTTGTATTGAAATTAGCGGTCACTTCAAAATAGTTTCAACAAGAAAGGAATTATATTTAACCTGTCGCTAATAATTTTCAGAACAACTATAATATATATTTCTCTAAAACAAATAGTCAAAATTACGAGTACCAACGCCACTTTTGCGGTACTGTCAAACTTATACTGATCAGATTTCTGTCAATAACTGAGATGGCTCTTGATTAAAACTGTTTTGGAAAGCCTATTGAGGGCTTTTGAGAGCTATTGAAAGCTATTAAGAGCCATTAGGACCATTGGCTACTCGTCAAATATTAGGTAGAATTTATTGGAAGGATCTTTCTATTTCGGTACCGGCTTTTAGATTTCTTGTGGATATTTTAACAAAAGTAAAATGATTGAACTTTAAATGCATTATCATCTTGTTACTTTAAAATGACTTACTTGTTTGCTCTAAGCAATACAAGAACAGTACTTATACTCGACGTGCCGTATTAATGTGCGGTGGGAAAAGTTATATGGAATTTAATTCCTTGCCTCCAAAGCAGTGAAGGAATGTTGTATGAAAATCCATACCTGCGATGCTAGCCCTCTTTTGTTTTATAGCTGCTAACGAGAAAACACATTCGTAAAATTTAATAAAGGTTTTCTATCAAATAATTCAAAAGAGAGATGGGATTTTTTGGGCAACCTTATATTCCATTCTTTAAAAGAATTCATGGACATGCATCTAACGGAAAATTCATTCATGTAAAAATAATTAGATAAAATTACCAATCTATTTGACTGCTTAGGCTATAATGAGATCAACTATATAACCAAATACGGATTTTAAATGTATATTTTGTAATTATTTAATTATCACTGACATTTATTCTTGGACATCTAAATTTAGTTAAGTATGTAATATGCAATAAGCTTATGATTATAATAATTATTTTACCTAGATTTGTATAACTGTAAATTTGAAACTTGACTCACCTAATATAACGTACAATGTTGTAAGGTCAATAAATTAAATATGGAATATTTTTGTATGCAACGAATAAACTTAAAACTACTGGACCGATTTGGATGAAATTTGGTACGGAAATAGTTTGAGACCCGGAAAAGTACAAACGATACTTTCTATCTGGGAAAAATATATTATTAGTTTTGCGTGATAACCGACGTAAGCGCGCGCGGAGCCGCAGCCGGAAAGCTATTAACTAGCTAAAATAAAATGCTTTGTGTGTATTTTCGGAGTTTGACTTCATGTGCATGTTTTTATACTGTGTGTCTTATTGCCCGATGAAAAACTGCGATACCGTAATAAACTGAACAAATTGATTGCTCATTGAAGTGAGAATCTTACCTACAGTGGCACGTCGAGCTAACAAAATGGAGAAATACCTCAAAGGAAATTTTCAAACAGTTCCTAAAACCTTAATTAATTCAGATTTCTTTGTAACAGTTAATAATTACCGTCCTATTAAACTCCCGTCTTGAATTCTATCGTTTCAAAAAATCTACATTTTAATATCCTCCACAGCAAGACAATTAAAAGTTTTTACCCTAATTTAAACCCTTTGAGGTACTTCATTATGAACAATTTTATTCTATTTACACTCTGCGGTTTGAAAAAAATTGAGGCATTAAAATTTTGGTAAAAATTTTGTTTTGGTAAATCAGTCAACGATTCCTTAGAACCGTTGATAGTTAAATCGTCCTACATATCCTTAGGCTGTGTTAAGTACTTCGGTGAGTATCAAATTTCAGCGGGCTGTCTTACTAAAATCAAGCACGGTTCGCCCCTCAACAGGCGCAGATGCCCGATTCAGTTCGGGCATACCTATATACTACTTCAGCTAATAAATGGTGAAGCGCTCGTAGCGAAGTTAGCTAACCGTAGCGAAGTTAGTTAGTCGCTAAGCCGTTTTTAACCGATCAGCAAAGTTAAGTAACGTCCAGGAAGGTCAGGAATTGGATGGGTCACCACTAGTGATATTACCACTGAGCACTTCCGAGCTTCGGAGGGAACGTTAAGCCATCGGTCCCAACTAAGCTATCAGGCATTAAAAATAATACCTCTAAAGGTATTACCTGACAGCATTCAAACAGGACTATCTTAGGATAGTCCTGTTTTAATTTTATCAAAATCAACTGAGGAGTTTTTTAATTCTGGTCAATCAACTGAAATAAGTATTTGCATACCTAGATAATTTAATAGTTATTGCAACTCTTGTTGGTGAATAGTATTTAAGGCAGTCTTGTAAGCAGTATGCATCACTTAATATTTGAAAAAAAAAACAATAAAATGACGTCCAATACTAAGAATTATGGAATAACTTGTGGAAGTCGGACGATGATAATGTGGGATACGGTAAAATAAAAATAAAATTTGGACGTCACAGAATAAGATTATAAGTTATATTTATACTAATGACACAGATATTTTTACAAACATTCGAACACAAACTCATGGCTAATAAATATTTAGTGCGAAAACAAAAGAAGACATTCAGAGATAATTTATTCCCAGGAAAAACAAGATTGTGAAGTCAACACTTTACGGTTATCACTTTGATACTTTGTCGCAATAAGAAAATATCAATTCGGTTTGAACGCGAAGGAAGTTTACAGATACTTATTGTGATAAAGCACTAAAGCGTAGATGTAAGATTGTATCTAAAGTAGAGCAGAGACAGGGAGGCTAACGGCGAAAGAATAAGGGTATAATTCACGATGAATACTTACCTAAGGGTTGGGATGACGTTTTAATGTCTTACTGGAAGTGGCACTTGGGATTTCTATTGTAAATCTGAACATATAGAAACTGCCTTTTGGTTTAAACGTAATACTTATTATTTATATATCACCCTAACTTCCACCCACAAATTTACTAGCGTTGGTAGTATCTGTAAAATATAATATAAAATGTTTTACATATAATATTTATAAGTCTTTGATATAAATTATACATTGGTGCGTCATAATTAATAGTAAATGGAATCAAAGGAACATTTCGATGATAAAACTAATATAAAATATAAATCAAATCTGTCTCCAAGCACCCAACGGTAAATAACTAAATGTTTATCGAATACACGGAAATGGAGTCGCAAAAGGCGACTTGAGAAAAAATTACCAGGGGGGTAGCACTACTGCTTTCTAAAGAACTACCATATTACACTGCGATCCCCAAGCCGTCTTTCAAACGTGGGCATTATGACCCTCCCCCCTTAGGTGGAAGGCATTTTTTTACACAATTTGTTTAAATAAAATAAGGTAAGAAAAATAAAAAAAAACGCCATCTTGTGGCAATTTGGTATCCTATTAAAGAACTGAAATACTTATGGAAATGATAACTAATTTGATTGCTAAATTTATATTGTCTTGTTACTGAGGTACTTTGATATTACTGAAAGATAAAGTAAAGTATTGACAAAACAAGTGAACAGAACTTGTTCTAAACTCTATATCCGAGTAGCGCGAGTAGGAGTAGAACATAAAAAGCTATAAGAAGCAGGTCATTAATCAGCGGCAGCTACTGACGGCGTGCGCTGGCTCGGACAGACGTAATGTCTCGTCCAAAACATTACCGATTTAAGAAACGGGAGAAACTTCCCCCGCGGCGTTGAATGGTTGAGATTTTGAAGATTTCTTGTGTGAAATTATTTGATTGTGGTTTTTTAGTCAGAAATAAAAAAACAGATTTTAGGTACCACTGTTTCTTATTATTTTTTATATTGATTGAACTAAGGTATAATCATCTACCTACATCATTATAAACATAATTATGTAGAAACTGTGTCAGCACATTGATGCTAATAATTGACTGTCCCTCACCAGTCATTAATGCCTCGGGAATGTTCGCGGAGGCACGTACCACCTGCTTTCACACAACTATGCGCAGGCAGAGCATCTCCTTGGTACGCAGAGTACGGACCAGCTCCAACACAATCCTGGCGATGATTGCTGACAGGCTGGACTGCCCCTACATGCTGCATTGCTGCAACAGACATGTTCCGGCATTGCCGTTTGTTAGGTGCTATTAAAATTTGTCTTAAGTTTTTGTGTAGGTAATGTGATTGAATTTATTGAATTTTTAATTTCATTGTGTCTTATTTTATTTGAATCTTTTGACATTTACTATAATACTATTATTTTATTTTTCAATGTAAAACTGTTACTGATGTGTGCCTTATATGGGTCTAGTTGCCTGAAATAAATGAATTTATTTATTTATTATTAATACAGAGGAGGATATATAATTTAGGAAATATATGACATCTGTATCAAAAAACAATTACCTTTAATTACTTTTTTACTGTTATGTAGCCCACTGTCTACTATTTATGTATACATACAACTTATGGATAATTTAAAAAAAATGTCTATTTACTGACTACAGATATTCATTGAGTCATGTTAAAAACTTGTTACTTAAAATTATAATACAATATGACAATATTATACTCCTAATGGGTGAAGTTCCATAAAGTCTTAATACTTCATATCCTCCTGTCTGAGGAATGTCGTAAAAGTAGGCCAGAATTTCTCCTCGTCACCTTGCGTGGCGAGTGTGCCGAAAAAACAATATGCCTCTACTTCTCGTTACCAGCAAGCGCATATAGGGGTATAAGACGTGCTTTATATATGGTCTTAACCGTCCACCTTTATCACCTTGTCACTTGCTAGTAATCATGTACTTAATCATGAGGTCGAAGTTAGTCTACAAGTTATACCTAGAAAGTATAGGCTCTCAAACAACTTATAGAACACGCGGTTACATGCTTGGAGACTGATGAGTTTCAGCTTTTCTGTTTGAGGGTGGCAAATGATGAGCGCCAGATGCCCGACGATAATGCTGTGAAGCTCCAACCCACCGAAAAATCCATACCATCCTTCTTAGACGTGAGTTTTTAGTTATTAACACTGGGGCATGACATATTCAAAATTTACCATTTAGATGGAAAATTTTGCTCCTTAGACGAAAGTAAAGGGTATACCAACTACCAAAAGAACTGATTGATGCTATGTAGACAGTTAGCCATAAAAGAATAGACAAAACTTTTTTTACAATATGTTCTTGTGTCATCTTTTGTGTTGCTGTAAAAATTGTATCCACTGTGGAGTCAATATGCATTACATAATGAGAAGGAGGTGGTAGGAACATTGCGAGCTTAGACTATATTCTGAAATCAGTGCCTATCACCAGTAACTGTTATAGTAGTGCCTGATTTGATAAACAATGACTATGTGGTAGTATCCGACGAAGGAATACTACCATTTGGTGTGATACTTGCTACAGCATTACACTTCATATAACAATAGAATGTTGTTTGCGTAGAAACTGTTTAATAATCTGTGCTCCAAACATTCTAATGTTCGCGAACAAAAAGTTTGCGTGACAATAATTTCTGCACACGCACTAACGGGAGAAAGATTTGTGTAACTCTCACTTGAGTGACAGAGATGGTGACATTTTCCGTCTCGGTTTCATTTAGTAAAAGTGGACAGTATAATATGCAAACAATACGTAAGAGGTAAACGAAATGGTGGCAGTCTAATGTTAAAAAACTTGCGTGTTTTATGAAATATTGGATATATTAAAAGAAATATGCTGCTTTACAGTTGCAGTGAGAACGCCATACCAGTGGATTAAACAAGCTTACGTTAAAAACAAATTCATGTAACTGAAGTGCTCAGTCTGAATTAGAGAAGAGATATAACATCATCACATCTTCAAAAGAACTTTAAATCTTACCTATGTATTTGATAAAAGATAAACTAACTAATATGCGGTTAATAATAATTATATAGGGAATTTGCTTAGGTTATTTAGTTTGTGTCATGTGCCCATAACTTCACCGGCACACCTTTCAAACCGAAACACAGTAACCTGAGCATTGCTTCTTGGCGTTCGAAATAGGCATGGTGGCAATACTGTCTCGGACAAACTTGCACAAAGGGTCTACTCGCTACGAAGTGTTTATAAAGTTTACTGCTTAAGGACAGATGATTTTCACAAGTGTCATTGATAGTATTGATTTTAATAATGATTTAGAGAAGTCATGGTGCTTTTGACAACGTATGATTGTTTTAAAAATGTTGTCAAAGATCATAGACATATTCAAATTGAACAATATGGGTATTTAAATATACTTTTTGTTACCTACATTATAGACATGTATACGTGTACGTGTATAGATGGTGTATTCTTAACAAAATTATATTTCTTCAAAGGTAACATTTTGCTAATTAAGGAATCGACGTTGCGTGTCAATGTCTTCATATAAACGTTAGTTATTTTACGAATATCAAGAGTTTGGCTACTGACTTTTAGTGCGGTGTAGCCATGTGTTACAAGTTGCCCTACAGAGGGTAAATGTGGGTCACCGTTTAATCCCATTAAGTGACCTCTCAGGGAAAGACTGTTAATTCTGCCGAGATGAAAATTTGCCAGATTGTGTCGAGGTGGGCTCACAAAAAGAATTGGGCACTTTTGTTACGGGCTTCCTAACTTAAACAAGAATATATAAAAATAAATAAATTGTTGAAGTTATAAACTCTACTCATTATATTACATTTAGGCTACAAAACAGTAGCGTAATTTGCATGCTAGGCTGGCTAACTGTACTACCCTCATACACAGAAAATGTGTCGCCAAGCACGTAGCTATATATTGAAGGAATAATTAAGCGCTTGGTTCTATTCTGGGTTTTATTATAATTACAAATTGCATTTTCTTTTTATTGTTCACGGTAATTATGCTGTGAGATATTATTTTTCTTTATACTTGTATATCATGTTTCATTATCGAACTACTCTATAGGTTTTTATGAGTGATCTGGCAAGTGTTGAAATAATATTCTACATAAATGTCGATATCTGTAGATTGTGATGACGTTGCCTTTATTCTTTATACTTGTCTGAAAACTTATATATTTGATAATAATGATTGAAGCGCTCGTAGCGAAGTTACATAGCCATTCTGAACCGATCAGCAAAGCTAAGCAACGTCCGCTGCGGTCATGATTTGGATGGGTGACCGCTGGTGACATTATTATTTATTTTTTGCCTGACATTTGCATGTAACAAATTGATTTAATTAATATTATTTGAATGCGTATGGGTATAATTTTGCCTGAAATAAAAGAATTTTGAATCTTTTGAATTTCAAATTATTACTGAGCGCTTCCGTGCTTTGGAGGGCACGTTAAGCCGTTGCTCCCGGTTGTTGTCTTAGGATGGCAGTCGATATAGCATGGTGGTAGGGCATTGCGCGTATACTCGCCAAGCACCTAAAGGTGTGTTCCGGTAGCTGTTCTTGAGAGCCAGTAATTCTAGGTTAGCCCGAACAACATCTTCGAGCACTTCATCACTTACCACCAGGTGATATAGTGGTCAAATCCTAACATATCAAGCAAAAAAATAATAATTCATGATTCCTGATACCCATAGCTGTTTCTAAGAATTCTAGGTAGACAAACAATGTAACTATGCTTCATGTTAGGTTGGTTTTTCCTTCATACATACGGAACTTTAAAAAGAACATGATGATTTTATCAGAAGAATGTTATGATCTCTCGCAATTAATATAATATACCAATTTGAAACATAATAGTTGATTTCTGAACGTTATACATGTTAGGTATATCCAAAGGCAGTAACTTTCATTGTGACAAGGCACTTGTTTGTTTTACCACAGTATCATTAAGAAAATTAAAATATTTGGGCAGTAGTTTTGGTAACCTCTATAATTTTAACTTATATAAACCATAATTCTAAGATATCAATAGAAATAAGTCCGTTCGTTGGTTTGAATTTTACAGGGTATCTTTAAGGTCAAAAAACATTTTCACAGAATGTGCTAGATTAGCACATCGCCTTATATAATAACAAATAAAAAATAGATTATTCGCATACGACAAACATGTTATTTATTGTTTTTAGTTTTTGCTTTATAATATCAACAGTTATTTATCAAGCCATTCAATTGGTATGTAGTATATATAACCATATAATATTATAATAAATGGTTATATGTCTATATATAATAAAAACCTGCCAAGTGCGGATCGGCCTTCCGCTAAGAATCTCAAACTATTTGAAAAAAATTACGTAATTTTGAGAGGTTTACGTTTAGTGTTGGCACAATAGAACAACGGGTTTAGAATGCTGTTGAGGCTACCGAGATCCTGTAGTTCATCATGCAAGTTTGCGGATGGGCATACTGATGATTTCCACGCCATTGTGTGCAAAAGAACTGCGTCCCTGATGAGCCACTAGCGCGGGACCACCAACAGCCTTCTAACTGTTGTTGCAGAAGATTTGTACTCATGTTACATGAGACGCTGGATGGCTGAACTCAGCCCGGTTTCCCACCTAGTCGCGAAATAACCTTTGTTATTATAACTGTTCTACTAACCAATTTGAATTTTATTTTATATATGTTACTAACAATAAACATGGATGTTAAATGTCTGAAATAAAAATATTTTGATTTGACTCACGCGTCGGTAGGAACATGCAAAATGACATATTTTTATTAGCGGCCCGCCCGGCTTTGCACGGCTATTTAACAAATAATACAGCTTTTTTAACATATTCTATAGCTTATGCATCAGTGATAATGTAGGATTCTACATTGATTTTTTTTTTCAAATCGGTCCAAGAATTTTTCAAGTTTATTCGTTACATACAAATATACAAATCCTTCCGCTTTATCATAGTAGTGTAGATGTACTCGTAGATGTAGATTTCCATTGAATTGCATTACTTTGATTTTTGACGTGATTCATAAGTCTTTTACTGTTCCGTGATAATAGTTTTTTTTTAGTTAGGCGCGATTTTGACCATAATCTCACCTGATAGTAACTGATTGTATGTGTCGTGTCTATTATAAGTCTATATACTAACTCCTATCGTGCTAGTATAAATATTATGTATATAATATTATCGTGCTAATATAATATTTATACTAGCACGATAGGAGTTAGTATATAGACTTATAATAGACACGACACATACAATCAGTACAATCAGTAAATAATGTAAATCAAATGTAATAATACAATCAATGCAATGTGGGAAGCTCCAATAAAATCAGTCTTGGTCGAACTTGCGTTTCATTCACAACAGTATGATTTGCAATATTATTAGGCTTTACCTAGAATTGCTGGCTCTTAAAACTACCCGAATAAAAAAACGTAAGGTGCTTGGCGACAGGTCCAAAATGTCTTTCCACCATGTGGTGAAGCTCAAACCCAGGTTGTACATACTGTATTACAAAAATATACTTAGTAAACTTTTTTCAACTCAGCAATCATTAACAACCGCCGTGGTACATCGGCCCCAAAACTTCAAAAAGGCAATATTTAACTTACCTACCGTTTTGTAAGTTATAAAGCGGTTTCCAAGGATTTTACGGTCATAATACCGTAGCCAAGATTATGTAAATTTTTCCGAAGGTTCAATTGGAAGTATTGTTGGGACCCTAATCCCCGAAATCCCCAAGGATGGGGGAGAAGGGAAAAGGAAGGGTAATGTTGGGATGTTGAAGAATACAGCTGTTTGGTTTTAGGGAAACGGCTTTGTTATGATTGCCTACAGGAGTTTGTACCAAGTTTTTTTTAGACGGTAGTATTTTTATCATCAGTCCATTTTGGTCGAACCAGTTGTCCGCAAGCACTTCTGTTTTTTTTTTATTGGATGGCATTGTGATGGAAGACACACGAGGCCTACTCCGATAAGAGGTAACCTTATCCTATAACAGGTTAAATTTGTCAAAAGTGACGAACTGCACTGCGCCTATCACCCTAAGACACACAATTGTTTAGTCTCATAAGCCTCTAATTTCATAATTACAGGCTTTCAAAAATTGTTGCCGGACCACGCTGTTAGGTGCTTGACGCCATATTTTCTACTTGAGGGTGGTAGCTAGTCAGATGAGCATATGCAAAATGCCCATTTACCACGCGGGCAAGCCCAAGTAAGTACCGGTAGTGGGGATCGAACCATAGGCCCTGCGTGCGACACTACAGTTCTTACATGTTACTGTTCTGCTATCATTTCCGTGTGAAAGCGACAGGGTGATTGAGACATAAGTACTATCGTCTATAAATGAACGCAGTGCAGCATCGAGCAGAACGAATAACATGACATTTTACCGTCTTAGGAGTAGGTATGAAATTGTGTGTATTGATAAACAGTAAAATTTGAAGGTAATATGGGTTATTTTAAATTCGCGAATCATGTAAAACTGTAACAAAACCCACTTTAAACTTTTGTATACATAAATAAAATTTTGAATATTCCGCCCTAAACATCAGTTTTCACCTAAATAAAATAAAAATATTAAAGCTTTGTAACTGAATGAAAGTACAGTATAGCAATGTGAGGTACCGTTCAATGGTAATTCAATAAATCAATCGGCCTCAACCATTTTTGCAGTTTTCCTCGCAACAATGCGAATCGTTGGACTGTTGAAAGTTCGTTTCGCGTTATTGTTGAAATGTTTAAAGTTTGATTGTTATTATTGAAAAGCTTTAAAAGTATTCGTTAGTTTTGAAATACTGTTCGAATGGGAAAGTTTGTAGACTGTTCTGTTTAAAAAAAAACTTTTATTCCAAACTAGCTCCTATTCGTGGTTTTGCCCGTATGAAACTTGGTCACATTTTATGGTACTAAAGTAACATTTACTACAAATTCTTTACATTCACGTCACTACGAAATCACCTAACAGTGTGATCCGGCAGCTGTCCTTGAGAGCCAGTAATTCTAGGTTAAGCCTGTTAACACCTTCGACCACATCATCACTTACCATCAGGTGAGATTGTGGTCAAAGGCTTACCTATCAGCAATAAAAAAAAAACCTGTCAATCTCATCAATTTGACCTCACACAAGTAAACATTTCACTCATGTGCTTGTGTCTTTTATGAAAGTGCCAGCTGTGGTACTCACTGATGGTCACGTCTTACTAAATTTATCTTCCACATAATTATATTATTGACGTGGCTGATTCACTAGTCACTCTCACGTCACCAAGTGATGGGTACGTGACTTGCTAGCAGGAAACTTAAAGGCTTTCTTCACCTTTCTATTCGTCAACAGTGATTTTGTATATTATTTTTTTCCATTCTGTATCATTACTATAACAAGTCAAAGTGAACATTCTTTAGTCTATTAAGACTTTTAAAACGCTCTCTTGGTTTCAAATTCAAAATCTATGTTGTAGTAACGTTCAACAGAAAGTGATATAGAGCCACTGTAAGACTTACACCAAATAACCAAGATTACACATTATTTCACGTATTCTCAACTGAACTAATATTCGTCAAAGTTCGCCTTATATACATAACATAGTCTGTAAAATAACATATAAGACTAACTATCAGCACTAACCACTTGTTGTAGGAGAATTAATAAAGCTAAACATCTGGTTTACAAAACGGCACTAGTTTTTAAATAAAGAAGTTTCTGTTCCATTCGCCGTTTAATTTAGAGCACTTTAAAACATTTCATTAAATTAAATCTCATTCCAATTTCCTAGAGATATACGTAGGGTTTGTTGTAATAAAATATGCACGAGGTCTGAAATGAAAGATTTAAATGATGGCGGTGGAGGAAGCATCCCCGTAGACTCGCAACTAGTGGGGTGATACTGAGCACTTGGAGCTTGTTCTCACAAAGCCGGATAAAATTTTATTTTAAAATCTAAAATTCCAATCATTTTTATTAAAACTGGATAATTATAAAAAAATTAACAATATCTTGTCTGTATTTAATTTTGTCTATATTCTGTATTTAAGTTTGCACCTTGCCAAATTTAACATACAGAGTTTAATATCGTTTTCAGGTTTACATATAAAATTTTGTAAAGTACAACATTTTTCTTGTGGGGTGGGAATCATAACCCCGTCTCCCGGTTTTACGCACCAAATGCTCAAATTAGTCGATTTTTTGGCTATATTTTTATATAAACCATCATAGGGGATGGTTCGATGGGATTGTAATATTTGCTAAGCACGTGATAGTGCTTGTAATAAATCAATTGAAGCTGAGCGGTACTAGCTATACACTGCCGTGCCGCATAGCCATGTTTTGATCCCCACCACCGGATTGCGCTGCACCGCATGGCGGGAGGGCATTTTGCGAATGCTCACCTGGCTAGCTACTACACTCAAGTAGAAATTTGGTCACCATGTACCTAAAAGTGTGTTCCGAGAGCATTCCTTGAGAGCCAGTAAGTAATTTTGAAATTACAGGCACACGAGACTTGACAATTATATGTCGAGAATGTTGGGCGCAGTGCAGTTCGTACATTTTTTAATGTAATTGTAGCGGAACAAGCACGATACCAACCTAATGGTAAGTGGACTAACTTCTGCCTATACAGGATGCATTTCGTCAAAAGACGAATTGCACTATACATACAGCTGTAAAATCTCATGTACCTGTAATTTTAATGTCTCTCAAGGACTGCTATCGGAATACTATGTCTGCTTGGCGACACATTTTTTACTTGAAGGTGATAGCTAGCCGGGAAAGAATTCGCAAAATGCGATAAAGCGCAAGTTGGCTGTGAGGATCGCATCATAGACCTGCGGCATGGCAGTCCATAGGGGTCAACATTGTGATGAAATGAATCTAATTTAGGTAATGTTACCACTTAACCTCATATGGGCCTCGTGTGGGTTCTTCCACAATATACTATATAAAATAGGGTACTACATGATAAAAAAAAAACTCAATTTTTATTTTACATTATTCATGATGAATTGGGTCATCTCTCATCACATCAGTTACAGACGCACATCGACTCTTGTTGGTTTTGCTGTGTTTAAGTTTAAAAATCAGGATAGTAAGTGACATTCAGATCACAAACTTCTACTCCTATTATATCATCGTTAAGACTAATACTCCCTATATATTTATTATATTTTAGAACCAAATGTAATAAGTAGGTACTGGATCTGATATCTCTATAAAATTGTGCGATCTATGACAAAAGGCACAGTGTGAACAGTCACTAGAGAGGAGACCTAGATTTGCGCTAACATTTCGCTGAGGGCTGAAAATGTCCGCTTAACTGAATTACACTATTACACAGTTTCATGTTCAGTTAAGTACTGCGAATGAACCCGTAATCAGAACGGAAAGGAAATCCCGAGGCTCTCAGGAGAGAAATGCTTAGTTGTTCCTCCATTTACTTGTAGATTTAATTACTGAATTTTGTTGTTTTTTGATGAGGTTGAGTAGAAAATTGTTCTGGCGGTCTTTTGTAGGTTTTGTTTTTGTCATAGCTGTAGAATAATGACCACCGGTAATAAAAAAGAAGTCTAGGATTAATAAGTAGTAATTTGGTATTATAATTATTTAATTTACACATAGTTAATTAGTAATAGTAGACTCTACGTACTCCAGAACGTTCACTATAGCTTAAACATACAGACAACAGTTCCATTCATAAATCTAAAAACAAGTCACAATTCGAATTTTGACCCAGGATAGTGTTAATCGCGGCCAAGTTACGTGGCAGTGGAGAATCAGCACGCGCTACTGTCGGGTGCCGACTAGTGACGAGGCTGCGAACAGCATGAGATGTCGGCCTCTTATTTATCTGTCTAGAACATGAAACCTACACAATTCCTGGACCAATTATTTTCTTTCTCTCTTCTTTAACTTTTACCCGTTATCAAAAATAACTTTGTTTTTCAACAGCATGTAAATTAATGGACTAGAGGCAGAGATTTGAAATATATAGATTAGTTATATCCAAACACCAGTGCTCTAAAAGCTCTAGAATTTTTCGAAGCGCTTGAAGCGAAGTTTGCTTAGCCATTCTGAATCGATCAGCAAAGTTAAGCAACGTCGGCCGCGGTCATTACTTGGATGGGTGACCGCTGGTGACATTACTACTGAGCGCTTCCGTGCTTCGGAGGGCACGTTAAGCCGTCGGTCCCGGTTGTTGTCTAAGGATGGCAGTCGTCATAGCATGGTGGTAGGGCACTTTGCGAATGCCCGCCTGGCTAGCGACCACCCTCAAGTTGAAAATCTGTCGCCAAGCATCTAAGGGTGTGTTCCGGCAGCTGTCCTTGAGAGCCAGTAATTATAGGTTAGCGTGAACAACATCTTCGACCACATCATCACTCACCATCAGGTGAGATAGTGGTCAAAGGCTAACCTATCAGGCACGAAAAAAAAATTTCCTATATACATACCTACGTACATGTATATGCAGTTTGTAATTACAAGGAAAGAACGTTCAAATATTATGCGTCATATCTGTTGTTAAAAAGAGATAAATAAGCAATTCGTATTACTACCGAACCGCCACGAGACGTTGCGATGACCATTATGCTGCGATCTCTTTCACTCTCTCACACCAAACGATACACATATCTCGCTCATCCATTTCATTGGGTTAGTTCCTAAGATAAAACAAAATGACGATATTTTCTATTTCAACAATAAAAGCAATAATAATGCGTGAAATGAAACAGTTTTCTTATCTCTCACAGTGCCTGTATAATTGGTGCAGAGTCTAAAGACAAAAGGAAGGTCCACAGATTATTCCTAAAGAACACGATTAGCGGCGATGTATTCACCGGACGCTTAGAAGTGCAAGACTGGTAGTGACTCAGGTAATCACCCGTCTAGTAAATATGGAAGGCATACAACTCATCTACAGGTAAAAAAATCTTAGACTAGAGGGATATGATTTCATCAATGACTATTATTTTCAATATATTTGGTATATTTCTGAAGTTTTTATGAATCATCGTGACTAAAGGCAAACATATAAGCCATGATCTTGACCAATTTAGCTGTATTTAAAATTCTTCTCGAAGGCGCACTACATGCACGATTTTATAGACTTTATGATTTAGTTTTGTCGTTTTGGAGATAATTCGAGAATTTTTAAGATTCTTTTAGGCGATTTAACTTACGGTTTGTATACGTCGAGAAGGCGTCTCGACCGGTTTCGCGACCTTCAGAGTCGCTTCATCACGGAGTGCGTGCACTCACGACCGCGCCCGCGCATGCACTGGCGATGGCGACGGCGGAGGCAGCGCGCGCGCTGCTGCCCTCCTCGCGCGGTCTGACGTCACCGGCGGCGCCGGCGCAGGTACATCATTGTTTTTCTTCACTGGTACTGCTGTTGTTCCATACCAATAATCTTAAAAATGTGTCAAACTTACGTTGGTTATAATCGATTCGAGAATTGTTGACGTAAAATAAAATGAAAATGGTGTGAGCATTACTCGTTTTAAAATATAAGATTCTATAAATAAGAAAAAAATATATGAAAGATTAAACCAAATCGTGCGTTCAACGAACGAGAACGAAGTAGGCTTCCCTTACAAAACAGAAAAATCTGACGCGAACTAGTGGAGTGTGTATTTGGCGTAAAGCCAGCCTCTCCACTCGCTCAACTGTTCAGAAAAAACATTTAACGGTACAGAATCTTGAAGTTGTTTGTACCGTAAGCGTATTTTTTTAGGTTATGATCAAATTATGCGTATCAAGTTAAAAAAACATAGACGTTTGTCGTGGTGCTTAAAATATGTACCTAGGTAATGTTAACTAACAAGTTTTTTTAGGCTAATAATATGAACTAAGTTGAAATAATAAATAGAAAATGAATAAAACCATAGTTATTTTTGGGTATAAAATTTTGATTTTTAAAACATGGTTATAAACCTTACTTATTAATTACACATAACAAGCTAACATAGACAAAAGTCGCAAGAAAGAAAACAAAAAAGTCCTGTCTCCGAACTGTGGTGATATAAAAATAATGGATGGTGCGTTAACTTAATTTACGTTATACGAGTATATGAATAATTATGTATAGATATATTTGTTTTAATTGTGGTCGTTTTACAATACTGGTACAGTACGATTTGATAATTAATACAAAATATTATACAGTTGTGAAAATGGTCTCAGAAAATATATACTATTTTCATTTAAAATTAAGGTTTCACAAATAATAAAAAAAAAACTTATAGTTACTATATTTTTCTTAAAAAGTATTACTTTTATTTGCATTTTTTTAAAATGTAATTGTGACGGAATAAGCTCGAGGCCCACCTGATGTCAAGTGGACTAACCTCTGCCTATAACAGATGCATTTCGTCACAAGTCACGAATTACACTGCGCCCGTCACCTTGCGACATAGTTGTTAAGTCTAATGTGCCTGTAATTTCACCGAGTCTCAAGGACAAAACATCTCTCAAGGACATCTGCAATTCAAAACGTGTACGCTCTTTCTTTATTTTTCATCAGTTGAGTTGTTGATACGGTTTCGTGTTCTGCCCAAAAATTTTATTAGACACATACACCTTTAATATTAAGGAAGATTTTTTAAAATTTAACCATGCTAAGTCATATTATAGTTGATTTTTTGGTCGCTATAACAGCAAATGCAAATTTTACGGTACTTTTAAGTACGAGTAACTTACTATATAAGAGAGTTAGATACTTATTCTATAGAGTATAATCTTAGTTAAAACCTGGAATCGATGCTGTAAAAAAAATTAACAATAATTTTAAATATTGTTATGTGATGACTGATGAGACAGACTAGTCACAATGTGAGTACAGACATGTCATGTCTGTAGTTAAGTGTCCCGCCGGTTACAATTGTAGTGTTCCTCGATAGGCTTTTCGCGCTCATTCGCCCAGTCGTACCTACGAAATTGTTCTTTACGCCTAAATACAGTAATTTTTGCACACTACTGCTTTCAGAATGAATATAATATACTACGGTGGTGGTCACCAAGACGAAGGGAAAGTTCACCAAAAAGAAGACGGTTCGATAAAATGATATGAAGTGTATTTTTTCTATCACAAATAACTAAGTGAGTCTTGAATTCTCCTAATTGACTCAAAGTCATCTCTTAAGGATATATAGTCTTAAAAGGCTACTGTACGAATAAAAAAATATCGCGTTTTTACCGGTACTATTGATTATTCTACGGGCTGTAGACTGTTGGAAATAGTTTTGCTAATCATTCAAGTACCACTTTAATTTACACTGGTTGCTGGTGTACTATATTCGAATATAAAAATATAGTTTATTTTATTATAATGGACAAAATATGTGGTCAATATTTCGCTGACTCTCTAAAAAATCTATTTCCAAGTAAATACTTCAAAACTATACTTTGTACTATACATGTTTATCAACTTCGATTATAGTGTGGCTTACCACTTTATGAGATAGTGATTATCAATTTAAGAAAAAACTAAGAGTATGTTCAGGAAAAGAGGGACTTGACATTTATAATTAAAATGTCACACACAACTTTAGCTCATTTCCCGTGTCGCTGTTATAATACATATATTAACCATACATTAATTTAATTAAAAAATAAAAATAAAAACTATCGGAGCAATGCTGGCAAAAACTGGTGTTGATACTCCGGGTATTCGAACTGCTTATGAGTCTGTAATGGCTTGTAGGTTGTCTTAATGCTTTCATGTTGTAGTATACTACAGCTGTAGTATTTGTATATGTTTCGCAGTATTTTCTTATTAAAGGGGTACCGCCCGTAAAAAAATAAAATAGTATGCATATTAAGCAAACTTTTATATTACTTATCATTATCATCAGCAAAGTCTCATGGTCAAATTCCGAGTCCAATCTCTTTCTCATTCAAATTCAACATTTTAAAATATTTTCTTAGGTAGCGATACAAAAGTCCCTACATTTTCTTTTGTATGCCTTCTACTAGTAGATGAACAGCTGCAATGGCTGCAATGCCTACAATTTACCTAAATTCTAAAAATAAATCAAATGAATCGTGAATCTCGTTAATTGGTTGATCGCTTTTTGTACCCAGAAGTGCAAGTCGATTGATTTATCTGCCACAAGTCTACCGCCATCGTTGATCACTCTACGGACTGTGGACTGCAGAAAGTGCATTTACTAATCTTTCGAGTCGATTACAGTGTTGTGGAGAAGAAAAATATACAGTGAAAAATGTTAGAGAATGTGCAAGTTACTGATAACTTTAGACTTACGAAAATATAATGTAATATATTTACCTTAACCAAATTTTTTTTAACCATTTGGAGAATATATGCACGTTGATATCCCTCTTTTTGAGATTATAATGGTAGGTTGTATATTGTATGATATATTCCCCGTGGGGTGCCGGGCTAGAATTGCACCTCCCTATCTCTTCCCGTGGGTGTCGTAACAGGCGACTAAGGGAAAAATACCGGAAGGTTGGCAGCAGCGCTCTTCTGAGAAATCTACAACCATAACTGCGATCCCCAAGACGCCTGCCAAGCGTGGGGATTATGGCAAAATCCCCCCTTATGATAAGCACAAAAATGACTCAGCCCCCAGTCCCCGGCAGCTCTATTATTCCTGGCCCCCGTAGCAGGCCAGGTAACGGGGGTGCTAAGAATCCCCGGAAGATGGCCGGCTACCGCTCTTATAAACGACAACCCTTGGCCCTGGCTACACACAACGTACGTACGCTCAGGGAAGACCACAAGATTGTCGAGCTGGAAGAAGAATTAAACAAGTTACGCTGGGATGTCATGGGATTATCGGAAGTCCGAAGACAGGGACAGGACACCGTTATCCTTGACTCCGGTAATTTGTTATTCTACCGGGAAGGTCACCAAAAATCTCAAGGTGGTGTTGGGTTTCTCGTCCGGAAGCCCCTCGTTAACAACGTTGTTTGTGTTTGTAAAGTCAAAAGTGTGTCGAGCAGAGTAGCGTACCTTATACTCAGAATCACCAAACGGTATTCGCTGAAGGTCATACAGGTTTACGCACCGACCTCGACACGCTCAGACGATGAAGTAGAGGCTATGTATGAGGAAATTTCTGAAGCCATACATTCCTCCGAAACATACTTCACCGTTGTTATGGGGGACTTCAACGCTAAGTTGGGCACACGGAATGGCGATGAGTTGAGAGTGGGGCCATTTGAATATGGGCAGCGGAACCAGAGGGGCCAACGGCTGGTCAACTTCATGGAAAAGGAGGGACTCTTTGCGATGAACTTCTTTTTCGAGAAGCGACCATCCAGGAAGTGGACGTGGATAAGCCCCGATGGTTCAACAAAAAATGAGATCGAGTTTATCATGACGACCAGGAAGCAAATATTCGATGATGTCTCTGTGACCCATAAGGTAAAAACCGGAAGCGATCACCGTGTCGTTAGAGGCACATTGAATATCAATGATTGAGAGTTCTGATAAACTCCACGCTCCGTCCTAGCGTTGCCCAAATCCAAAACCGGTCCTTAACTGTGGCCCTTATGGACAAGCTCAGAGTCACTCAACGAGCCATGGAGAGAGCTATGCTCTTTTTCAGAGTTTCTTTTCGCGATAAAATCCGGAATGAGGATATTCGCCAAAGAACCAAAGTCACCGACATAGCATTCAGAATTTGCAAGTTGAAATGGCAATGGGCGGGCCACATTGCTCAACGAACCGATAACCGGTAAGAGAAAGGTTCTAGAGTGGGTACCACGATACACCGGAAGACGTAGAGTTGGTAGGCCCCCCACTAGATGGACCGATGACATTATAAAAGTCGCGGGTAGCCAATGGTTACAAGCGGCTAATAGCCATACTTTGTGGCGTTCTATGGGGGAGGTCTTTGTTCAACAGTGGACGTCTTCCGGCTGATGATGATGATGATATTGTATGTTGGCAGACCGTGAGGTGGAATTGCACTGTCATATCTCTTCGTGTGTAGGAGCTGTAAGATAGGCGAGGAAGTGAAAAATATGTATAAGAAAATTACACGATATTGGAACAGACTTCAACACTCAAAAGTGTAAAATAACTATCACAATATTGTGTGCATGGTACCGACTTAAACAAATTATTTCACACTTTTGAGTATTGAAGTCGGTTCCATTTTTAGGTAAAACAATTTTGTTCACCCTTTTTCGTGAACCTTGCTACTTACGTTATCGATTGTCATTCACTGTCAATGACTATACTATCAAGATAGGAAAATACTTTTCGCACATGACTATAATTTTTTCTCTCGTAAATTTGTAATTTTGTCAAATACTTTTCGGTTATTGGAATGTTACTCAAAAACGGCTTGACGGGTTATAATGAAATTTACATAGGAAGGGAAGCATCCGCTTTCAATTAATATAAAAGTCATCAAAATCGATCCACCCAGTCAAAAGTTCTGAGGTAACAAACATAAAAATTGAGTATTTCCTCCTGTTTTTGAAGTCGGTCAAAAAAGTGAGCTGCAGTGCCCTCTGGAGAACTGCCATCTAACACTGTGATTCTTTAGTAGCCTTCCAATCGTAGAAACTATGGCAAACCCTCCCTAATGGGGCAGGCGTCCACTTAATGCTCATGGCGTCACGGCTGTAACAGTATTAGTATATTATATAAATTTAATGTTAAAGATACGTCAAGGCACCAAATGGATTTCATTCCCACAACTATTCTAATTAGATAATAAGGTCCAAGTTCCTTATACGCCCAATCAATGTCTTAAAAAGTAACTAAGAGGAAGAATGTACCACACCCACGCGAGGTCAGTATAAATACGCTTTTTTTCTCTTCTTGGCAATGATGCTTTCCGCCTAAATCAAATTTTGTACATTATCTTTCATGCCTGAATATTTTTCAAATTCGACAAGAATAACAGAATTTGACAAGAATTTGCCGGTTGCTAAAACTTACCAGCAACGAAATCTCACACAACTATGGTGGCGCCCAATTGAGCAGCGCAAGGAGGTAGACTTTTCTCGAAGAAGGTTTTCAAAGTAATGAATGACCACAATTCAAACATTTTTGAGTAAATGTAATGATAATATATGTTTGTGTATTAGTTACTACAAAGAATTGTGTTACAAACCAAACGTTACAGATTTATAACTGTTTGAAGCATACCTTACATTTAAATCATCCCTTCCTACAAAGGTACGACTAAAGGCCTCAGGGGTCCCATGTTAGGGGCTTTGTTCTGCGATAACACATCTTGCCCAATTAGAGAGAGGGATGAGAAATTACAATTTATAATTGCAATTTTAGAGTTCCTAATTGGTTCTTGATCAACAATTTTAACATTTTGTTTTGTTTGATGCTGGTGGGAGTCATATCATTGTTTTTAACTGATTTTATGAAAATAGGGTAGGTCCCATACTCTACAACTGTTTCCACTGAATGTTTCTTGCAAGGGAACCATAAAATATTATTTTCATTCCCATAGAAACCAAGTAACAAAACAATCAATTCAATGCTGTTGGATTAATTTATAAGGATCCGTACCCATAGTATAAAAACGATATCCTATTACTAAGACTCCACTGTCCGTCGGTCTGTCTGTCTGTCACCAGACTGTATCTCATGAACCGTGATAGTTAGACAGTTCAAATTTTCACAGATGATTTATTTCTGTTTTTTTTTATGCCTGATGATCTCACCTGATGGTAAGTGATGATGTGGTCGAAGATGTTGTTCAGACTAACCTAGAATTACTGGCTCTCAAGGACAGCTGTCAGAACACACCGTTAGGTGCTTGGCGACATATTTTCTACTTGAGGGTGGTAGCTAGCCAGTTTGTTGTTTGTTATTTGTTGTTTCTTAACAACAAATACTAAAAATCGTTTAAATGAAGTTGGACTCGCGCAAGTGAAAAATAAAAAATGGTTATAAAGTGTTTATAATATAGTGTCTAATTTTACATGAAAACCCTTCATGAGTGAATCCGACTCGCCTTGGCCGATTTTTGAAGGTTTGAATATACCCTTTGTTTGATTATTGACAAAAGTGTTTCGATGTGCTATGATACGATGGATAGGAATATAGAATAAGAACGATATAAAAAATTTGATAACTCATTATCATTTTAGCTCAGTCAGTCAGAGCATACCCCGGCTACAGGGGTGGATGAGACGAGTTCGAATCCCGCACATGACTTTAAGTTTTGCTCTCGGTAATTTGTCATTTGGTAACGTTTCAAAAATTAACCTCCTAAAAAATTCTGACCTCTCGCTATAACTTACTAAAGAATGTTCACACGTCGATGTGTTTTTTCATGTAATAAACACGCATTACTTTTATCTAAATCAACTAATCTCTAATAGATAAACTTTTTTGTTAGGTGGAGTAAACTTCCGATTTAGTCCACTTCTTTTTTAAATTACACTCAATGAACTAAGCCAATATACAAAATTAGTTTAATCTTTGACATTTTAATTTAATTAGTGTTTCAACAAAATTTTTAAAAAATTTGGGATTTATGTTAATTGTACCCGCATTCAGAAACCAATACTACATTATTTAGAAACGCTATATTTATTCAGTGCCTATTATCTTTCTATATAGATATAAAAAAAATGAAGACATTGAAAAGAAGCGCGGAAATATCAAAGAAAAAAATTAATTCAATTACTTTATTATAAGAAGCGAAAGAGTTAACAACTATTACAGGTGAAAAGCACAAGGCATGTCTAAAATATCAGTCTTTGAACCTTAAAAAAAACAATTAACGCATTATGAGATTTATGAGTTATTTGTAACCTGTCATATTAATCAAATAAAGTGAAAAACACATCATCATCAGTCGGAAAACGTCCACTGCTGAACAAAAGCCTCCCAAATATATCGCCACTATGAGCCAATTGTAGCCATTGGCTACCCGCGACTTTCACGATGTCGTCAGTCCACCTAGTGGGGGGCCTACCAACTCTACGTCTTCCGGTGTAGTGTGGTAACCACTCGAGACACTGATTCCGACCTGTGCCGCCACGTCGTGCACACCTGTCTACAGCTCCGCCAGTATCTCCCAGTGAGACCGCAATAGTCCCCGCACTATTGCCGTCTCACTCGGGTCATCGTTCCGACGCTAGTTGCAGACCAGTGCCTTGGAATACGCAGTCCTGACGAAGTTTTGTTTTGTGTGCAGAAGCCGTGCAACGTGAGCTACGAGCTCGCCGTGCCGGCGCGCAGAGGCGTTAGTTGCTTATTTTTATTTGTTTAAGCTGGATAGCGCCAAATTTAACTATGGTCCAATCTTTGAAAAGTATTCCATATTCGAATTCCAACGCAATATAAATTAAGGAATTATATGACATTTACAAGAGATTGTGCAACTAAGATTAAAAGTTATCATTACAAGACATAATATAATAATATTATAATAATTATTATTATTTCATTCAAATAAAATCCACATCGCTAATAACATGGTACTCCGAAAAAAAAATACAAAAATATTACTAATGTCATTTTATTATTTTTTTTATTAAATGACAAAAAATATATAAAATTATATTACAAAAAAATTATTAGTGCCAATATTGTATTGATGTAAAAATTTGACAACGTAACAATTGGAAGAGAGAAAAATCAGTAGTAGTGATGCGAATGTCAAGATGGATGTAGTGTGACTAGAATTGATAACATTAGGAAATAATATAAGAGGAAACTTCAAAGCATCACTAGTAGTTGAAAACTAAACTAGCACGACCGTGTCATGAGACGGGATGAAAAACAAATAAGAGTGTAACTAACTAGTAAAACATATAACTAGTGGGAAAACAAATATAATAGGGGCTAAGGAGGGCCGAAGAAGGATTATCCATATAATGGTTTATTTATTGATTAAGTATTGATAGAATTTATGAAAAATTATATGTAGTTAAAACGATCCTGTTGCTAATGGAAATATATTATATGGAAAAGCACAAATAATGCGTAAAGGTAATGTCATCCACATATATATTTTGCCACGAGTTTTTGTAAGCTGTTGCAGTACGAACCACTTTGAGTCCTCTCTGTATTACCTAGATAATAAATACACCCAAAAAGTAGCCCAAACTGTAACACAATCAGAAAATATTAATACATACTGTCTAACACTAGAACACGAGTAAAAGAGGCTGAGTTTGATTAAGCCCGATACCAACCCGAAGAGAACAATAGAAATAGAGCAAGATATCTTTCAGAATCAATAATAAAGGATGTGCAAACTGCAAACGATTCAGCAAATATTGTCTAAAATATGAAAAAACTTGTCGTCATATTTCCAATTGGTACTTATTTAAATGTACGGTGAAGAATTTACTTTAACATCCATAAATAATGTTAGATATTTTACACAACTGGTTTAATATGACATTCCAATTTCGTTTTAGAAATACTCTGTAGTATTTAATACGAAAATAAATACTGGTTAAATTATCTAATAAATAGTTTTTTTAAGATTTGTTTTATGTCTTACATTACCAGAGACACATTATATCAAACCATTACGTTGTTATTATTAAATTCAGTATATATAAATTCAATCCAGCATTTCTAAGCGATAACAATAAAGTGCAAAGCGTAGGGAATGACTTCCGAGTCACTCGCGTTAAAAGACATCACGCTGAGAACAATTCAATAACAGTGATTTACAGTGCTCTAACTGGATTGTTTTCCTTAGTAGGAGGGTCACGGCTAAAAAAGAAAAGTATGTTAACCAGAGGTCCGTGCAAGACAAAACTGAACTGACAAAACAGATATTTTTTTAGGTTAGGCGACCATATTGTTGAGATGATGATAAAGACGTTTTCCTAAAATAGGAACTGGTTTTCATGGAGAGCTGTCGGAATACACCGTGGGGCGCTTGAGTGACAGATTTTTTACTTGCAGATAGCAAACAATTGCACAATGCCTTACAACCATGCGTAATAACGAATGCGTAGTGTGCAATTGTACCGGCACACAAACATGTCAGGTTAGTCAGGTACCGCTCTATGAAGATAACATACTGTTTTGTTGATACTATGGAGGGGTGCAGTGAGTGGGTGATGTATGAGTTTTTTTATATTTTTAAGAAGCATTATTTATATATAATATTTTTATGTTTGCAATAACGCATGCTCTGCGGATTACATTACAAAATTACAAATATACGAGAGGATAAATTTAAGTCATGTGCTGGGTTCGAACCTGCGTCCTTTTAGCCGGGGTATGCTCTAACCAATTGAGCTAACATGACAATGAGTCATTACTATTTTTTTTTCTATCGTTCTTTAACCATCGTATATAGTACAACGTAAATTGAACTATAGATGTCGCTCCAACCCAATCCGATCGTTTAAAAACAATAGGAAAAAAATGAGTTAATATGACTCTTTGTCATGTAAGCTCAATTGGTTAGTTATACTCTGGCTAAAGGGGTGGATATACGCGGGTTAGAATCCCCTCGTAAATTTGTAATTTTGTAGCGTTATTTAATCTTCATAACTCCTGCTAGTGGTAGGTAGTGTTAAATAATTTGTGCTATATCTATAAATTACGATGTTTATTTTGTCTATATAATAATTAAATAAAAGCTACATAAATAAAATGCAATATTGAATAATGAAACTTTTTTACAAAATTTAATTCATTTTGTAATATTTATTTATGCGTTAAAGTACACCTCTAAATTAATAATAGTTTTTCGATGTTAATCTTCGTTCTTCGACCATTTATTTTACAAATTACTTATGTACCAAACTAAAACTTTAACTGTATCGGATGCCAAGAAAAAAAGGACGTCACTGACTGACAAGCAAGCGACATGGGATCTGTTTTTATCATATGTACGGGACTCATAAAACTAGTGAATGGAAATGAACAACTAATAATAGCTTCGTATAATATTGCATTTGTATTTGTGCAAGCCGTCCTTAACTACTACAATTTATTCCTAGTTATCAGTTTACTAAATTTGACAATTTAAGGCGCTTGTAATGAAAATTGCTTAGCTGTTTTTTAATAAAAAGGCCTTTATGAGAAAAATAGTCACGTCCATTTTAAGAAATAAACCAATAGCTGTGTATTATACGACACATGAGTATGTGTCGTATTAGACTATTGAGTCGCAATCAAAACAATCCAACATAGTATTATAATTCGGAACCCCAATAGAAAGCGGCCCAAATTAACTTTGACTGATTGTTTTTGTACCATTTTGTGTAATTGAATATCATCGTAAATAACTTGATATTTCCATGTTTAATTACCAATATGTTTATAACTCAAATCAAATCAAATCAAATATCTTTATTGCATATCACATAACAATTGCGGTCTTAACATAAAATTGTAGTTCCTGTGATACCCCACACACTTTATTTTTTTAACTTATTTTTTTTTTTTTGTTTACTCACTTTATCTTTTCAATAATTTGATTGTATAACAAAGTCACTGCGTTGAACCTTGGCAAGGCAAGATAAACTGCACTCGGTCTTTATTTAACTCGTTGAAAGTATATCTTATTTAACTGCAGGACTTTAGTCGTAGCCTCCAAGCTCCGAGCAGAATGATTAGTTAGTAGCTTTACGTCAGTTACACTTATAGAAGTTTTAGTTTGAATTGAAACAAGATTTTAACTCGGCTGGTCATTTTACGAATTTGTGCTACAGAAATGACGCACTTGCTATTTCACTTTAAAAAGGAATGATCTGCATTTCGGTCAGGTAAAGCTAAAAAATTTATATAATGGAATTAGTAATTAAAAGACGGATATAAACCTAGAGCTTTAAATTAATCATAAGCATGTGAAGGCTTTTTAGGACTGAATCACTACCTTATGGATTCGACTCTATTGCTATGTATAGCACAAGTTACCTTAACGTTTGTCTAGTGCCTACAAGAGGAAGCATCTAGCGAATAGAATGTCGACAGGACGACAGGAGACCGCTAGTTGTCATTAAAGCAGACAGACGTGTAGGATTAAATCCAAGGATGAGACACCAACTAGAATAGATAAAAAAATTTTTAAATGACTTTGACAAGTTCTTTCACATTTTTGAGTATTGAAGTCGTGTCCATTTTTCGGTAAAAACTTTTTTTTACCCTTTTTAGTGTCCTTTGCTATTTACGGGACCGATTGTCATTCATTAGCAATCAAGATAAACAAACTTTTTAGTTATTGGAGTGAACTCAAAAACGACTTGACCGATTTTGATGAAATTTGAATTGGACCACAAGACAAGCATCAGCTTTTAAATAAAAAAATACAGGCGAATTGATAACCTCCTCCTTTTTTGAAGGAGGTTAAAACGATTGGAAATTATTCTGTTGTAATTTTATGTATCAGGTATAAAAATGCTTTAGAGATCCCTTAGAGTTATTTTAACACTGTTAAACACAATTTGGGGATGGATATATGGCATAGAATTATAGAACTAAGAACTAAGAACTTTTTTATTAGTGACATCTAGTATTGTTACCGCTACAACCTCCTGAATGTGTAGGAAAGGTTCTATGGAAGACCATCAAAAACTTCTTTTAAATAACTGATGAGAACATATTACCAATCACACATCGACATGACTAGCATAATTATAAATAAAATAAAAGCTAAGAAAACTAGAATAAACTAAAGTGCTCGAGCACTTTAGCCCCTAATGCTCATGCCCATCCACCTTATCGATGCAATACTTGTATAAACTAAATATAGGTAGTATATAACTTAATCCTTTGTCTATTTCAATGAATTTTCTACCCACAAGTAACAAACAATTAATAAGGTCAAAAGTAAAATTAAATAGAAAATCTGCTTTCTCTTCTTAAATATCTTATTCCTTGCAAAAAAACACTATCCTTTCTCTTTCTTAAAATAATTGCGAAAAATACACTATCCCTTCTCTTTCTTAAAAGAGAAAGGATAGTGTTTTTTTGCAATGAATAAGTTATTTGTGTGCGTTGAAAAGAATTTTAGTACATCTACTGTTGAATTAAATTTACATTTGATGTAACGGCTCCGAAATTAAAAAAATATATTTTCGCTAAGCACTTTAGGATTACTTCGGCAGCTTCCTGAACTCTTTTCGTATTCAACTCTGCTCACAATTTACATCATAAATTTTAAGCGTTATGTTAGATTGTTTTTAACGGCTAGCCTATATCAAGGCATTGAAATACACATATATGGCATTTTAATCAAAACAACTTTTTTCATAACATGACAATATATAATTATGTCATACACATCTCTATCTGTAACCTATTCTAGTTCCTTCCTTCCTATGGCTTAATTAACTATGGCACTCGTGTGGCCGCTGGGTAAGTGAATAACCCGCACACACTGTGTTTTATTGCTTTATTCTTTACATTGTTGCGGGAGCTGTGCTTGGACTTGAATAGGGAAATACTTTATGACAGTGACTTAACTCATTTTGGTTTCATCCACAACCTGCCCTTTTCTTATTTTCTCACTAATGTTGATGTTATAGATTTCCCAGATACTGGTTGTTAGTGAGCCGGATAATTAAGTTAAGTATAAAAAATAAAAAAAATATTTATTTACGATCCATATTTAATGGTTTGTGGCAAGCATATATGCCTATGTGTATATCATATTTTTATATACATATATAAAAATATTATGTAAAAACTCTGAAACAGACGTATTTTATATCCATATTTATATTTGTTTTCGACAAAAACCTCACTTGATTATAAGTGATATTGTGGCAATATGTCATCAAATTCGACTAAGAATTGTACTGAATCTCAAATACTACCCACTATATGAGATATTCAGACTTACTTTTTGAAATTAGCTATAACCATTCATATGATATTCCAATATTAGTGAAGGCGTATTACCAATGAAGCTGAAAAGTGTGAGTAGATAACCCCACAAGATAAATAAAGTCGAGAAAAACTATTACTAACATAGCTGTACCTTACATACCGGTACCGGTTTAAGATTAAAAATACTATTTTCAGCACCCTCACTTGTAACGGGCCTTTAGATGCACCGATTTTGGGTCATAATATATAGTCTATTACGCACTCGTGCTTTTTGTTTACTTTACCGCACTAGTGTTTTGAACAGAAAAAAACGTTTCTACACTTCTCACCGAGGAGACTGTAGTTTGTTTCGTTTGTTTTCCATATAAAAACAAACCAAAGAGTTTTTTACCTACTGAAGTAGAACTTTAGAAGATTTAATTATAAGCCTTCTTAATCAAATTATTATTGCTATAAAAAGATCAAGAAAATATTTTCGTATCGAAATTTTCGTATTTGTTCCTCGCAAGTGTGTTGAAAAACGTCATATGAAACTAGTGCGCGTTGTTTATTACAATCTTACTACTCCATTTAGACCACTAAAACCCGACTCGTTTGTAATAAACAACTTCGCGCACTTGTTGCATAATGTACCTACTATTTACATCCACCTGTTGGATATTATAAAATAAGACTGAAGGAAAAAATGTGTCAAATGAGCAACATGCCACCACTCACTTCAATGTGAGTGAAATGTTATTACTACATGTCGGGTGCACATCATGTCTCCTTACCTTTCCCACACTCTTTTTACTCGAAAGGTAGCTTGTTTTATTTTGGATTCTTAAAAGAGAAATAGTACTGACCTCATAAATGTGAAAAAATGGTGGTAAGCTTCATTATACAGCAAATAAACAGTTTTAAAATTAGTCAAGTTGTTTCTACTAAAGTTTTTGAATCTTGAAGACTTATCTACTGACTTTCCATACTGAGAGGGTGCCCGCATTCTCCGCGCTCCCAGTTGCTTTGTTTAGATTATCCTAATTACAGCGCTATCTTTGAGTTACGTCGGATTTTGGAATCTATGTTTGGTCTAGCTCCGGGCTCGGTTCGGGCTAAATATATGTTTCGTTTGCGGCCAAAACACTAAGTTAATTTGTTTTGACTGCATTTTCATTTCAAATATGTACGACATCCTGAATACTAACTACTACTTTGAATTTGTAATTATTGACATGGATTTTAACTTGTAGTAATGTATGTAATTTAAGTGATTGCAATTTGGTTGTTATTTGCTGAATCTTAAATTATTGTACGCTTTTTGTTTTCCTTATTCATATGTTGCATACACAATTGAATAAGGATAATCCTGTAATAATTTGTGTATATGAATTTGTAATAAATAAATAAAGAAAACATTAACTGCGATTATATCTGATGGTACTTTTAGATTTTTTAATAATTTTGAGAGACAATTGGCTTGTCATATTATCTTAATTTTGTAAGTTTTATTAATTATAAATTCATGAAGTTTCAAATATTTATTAACATTTTTAACGCAAAGTTTCAGTGCCGAAGTGCTTAGTATGGTGGTCATGTTGAATCCAACATTTTGTATTTTTGGCAAGTATTTTATATTTAATTGCAGTGACACCGCTTTGTGTCATTATTGCGTGGAGTCGATGCCTATAATTGTGTAGTTAGACTCTGTGTTAGTTATTATTGGTCTCATGCCTCAATAACAAATGATTTTTCTGTTTACTAATATGTCTGCCTGTTTTTGATGTTTACGAAATTAAAGGATCATGTTAAGACCACTAAAATGCTATGGCAGAAATTATGTTGGCATACAAATTATATAATAGATACCACAAATATAAATTTTAGCACTTATGAAACCACTCAGTATGCATCAAAGATAAATATAATTTATGTACCATATATTGCAGCTAAAAGAGAATAAAAGCTTTTGGATTGCCAGGTTAATTTGTAAACAAGTGATTTAATCGATATCTGAAAGGAAACCCGCTTTTAATTCAAACCCTACATTGCTATAGCTTAACAAACACTTTCTAAACTTGCTTTCAATCTAGCTTTAACAATTATTACAATTCGTATGTTACATTGTACGTAACGCAGGCTATGCTTAAACATAATTATGTATTCTGGTAGTTTCTAGTCAGTTTGGGAAATTAAATACCATATAGATTGACGCACGGATATATAGACAAAAAGCATACGTCCAACGATCATGTTGTTAAAATAGCTGTATTTAGTTTACAAAGAAGACCATTTGCTAATGCTGTCCGCCTGACAAACCATCGTCAAGTAAAAAATCAGACATAAAACTTCACGGTAAAAGTATATTCCATTTTAGAACTAGTTTACTAACTGCCAAGGTGTAACGCATGATTTGTTTATCAATAAGTAAAAAGAAAATCTAATTTATTTGTACAGGGAAAACATTGATTTGTAAACAGCAACTATTTGTAAATAGGTATTTATTAAATCTCTTTGAGTCCCGAGCCCGTAGCAAGCTTTGACGTTGGCTACGATCGAAGTTCCGACAATTTACCGATACGCCCGCATCGCTAGTGGAACTAAACACGGCAAAGGAACTCTAATAAGCATCAGCTATTTCGTTTTTGAAACTATTCATTCCTGCTAGAGGCTGTCTCCATTTTATAAATTTGGTATATAGCTAAAAGTAAATAATATACCTATCGAATGCTTCAAGTAAATATTTCTAACTATTATGCCAAAGTTCAAGTTCAAAGACTAAACCGCAATTCGACTTTCCGATAAAATAACAGCTGCAGTACTTGCTTACAAATAGCAGTAGCGTGTCTTAAAAACGAATTGCAAGTAACTATTCCTTCATTGGGCTTAGATTATTTTTGTATGAACTATAATATGTTGTTTCTACTAATAAAATTGTAATATTTTAAATAATTGGAAGAAATGCGCAGAGAAATAAGCCACAGTATGTGGCCTTCGTCAGGTAAAACATACAAAGGTAGTTATAGGAGTAAGCAAGACACGACCTTCCGTGCGTGAAGGCAATTTCCGCATGGAAATGATATATTCAATCAGTTACCCTGGAAAGCCGTTATATTCTCTCATATTTTACGATTTCATAATTTCAGCATTTTCACTTGTAGATTTGGTCAAAAATTTGATGTGATTTGAAAACATTATCTGGTCACTTGAGAAGTTAAGAAACACGTACTTATCTTTTTCTGTAGCTCTGTATTGTGATATCTGATATATAATTTAGTTTTTCTATCTTCTATGACTCAAATTTCACGTCAATTCAAAATCCTACAAATTTGAAACACCTATGTTAGTTATGACATGTTTATGACAACCATACATTGTTTATGCCATAAGTTTGGATTTTCGTAGTAAAAAAATCCTAAGTCTATGGTTTATTCCAAACACAAAGCCGTTTTTTACTTTTGTTTATTTTTGTCATCACTTGCACCACACAATAAAGACAAAAATACAAGGCAAGGGTGAAATAACAAGCTTAGATCCAAACAAAGGGTGGATAGGGCGGTTTTTTTGCGGGACCATCTCGCTGCCCTTCCTTTAAGGGCAGATGGCCGCCTTTAACAATTTGTTTGTTTAAGCTTTACCTACTTCACGAGTAATTCACAGAATGGTGAAACGACTCAAACCCAGATTTTAATTTTTTATGTGCCTGAAAATACATTTTTCGTTTAAATATTTTTGTAGGGCTTGAGCCCTGCTTGATTGAGCTGAAAATGAGTTTGAAATTATTAATAGAAAGGATTGTGATTGTTGCTTTGAATTTTATTTTACTGGTTTGTTTTTCAAAAGGGTCGACTTTAAAAAGGTTTTATTTTTCTATCATTGTGGATTTTAAGTAAACTTTTAGAAGATTGTTAAGCATACATACATACAACATAAACCAACATTACCTTTTCACTCTTTATCTCACAGTATATTATGGAGTAAGTGGTATTTTTTTTAACCACATAAAAAGCAACACGAGAACATATTGTAAAATGTTTTGTATTATGTATTTCCTTTGTCTAAAGCCAACGAGAGTTAATACTTATTTACAAGGTTGAAATAACTTGTTAAAATATGTATCAAGCTGATGCAAAAAAAATACTGTTCTTAATTTCATAATTATACTTTTACAAGGCGAACGACAACGCATTTGGAATTCCTTTCGTTAGAAATACGCCATATGTATATAAGGGCTTTAACATGGGTAAATATTACCATTAAATTGTGCTCCAAATGTAATAGCAATACCTGTTCTGTCACTCACAAGTAGCATATTGCAATCACCTTATATTTTTATTACCTTTGAGTACCTTTGAGATGTTTTAACACCATCTTTACCCACATCATTAGCAATAAAAGTAGATTGCGTACTACCTATTACATATAGGGGCATAACATGTAAAATAAGAAACTTGGAACAACTTTAAATGTTTTAAATCGCGTATATTTCGACATTTTTGTCTCTACGTTTCAAACACTTAGCAGTGATCACCCCGTGACCACGATAACTTCTGTTTGAAACGTTGGGACAAAAATAATGATATATATATATAGGCGATTTAAACCGTTTAAGTTCTTTAATTACTATGCGTAACAATCGCGAAAACCTAAGACAAGATTGATATAGGTACTTCTTCTTAGATTTTTAGGTATATACTTACAGGTTTTGATGACATCATTATTTTTTTTCAGTTGCCACAATAAAAACATAAATAAACATACGTTCGGCGCTCGCTGCACAAATATAACGGTCAAGGAATATGCAGATGCGCGATGCGTTACAGTAACATTGCACTTTATATGCCCACCGTAAGATTCTAGTGAGTATCCGCAGTTGCAAATGCGACTGAGATCAGTAAGAAAATTCATAGTGTACCTAGGCTGTTCTGGAAGTCTTTATTACAAATTTGGAATTAATTTTTCGACGACGTCTAGTAAGTGAAGAAAGTTACTCTGATTTGGCTGAAGTTCAAAATCTAGGTTGTTCTGGACGTCTTTATTCCGAATTCGGAATTAATTTTTTGATGTCGTCTGCCAAGTAAGTAATGTTACTGCGATTTGGCAAAAACTGATATCTAGGTTTATCTGGACGTCTTTATTCCAAATTTGGAATTTATTTTTCGATGACGACTGATAAGTGAAAAAAGTTACTCCGATTTGGCTGAAAATTGGTTGTGCTCGGCGTCATTATTCCGAATTTGGATTTATTTATTCAATGTCGTCCGCCAAGTGAAGAAAAATACTAAGATTTGGCCGCAAATTGATATTTAGGTTGTTGTTGACCATATGTATTCTAAATATGGAGTTTCAATGACGTCTAGAACAACCTAAATATTGAATTTCAGCCAAATCAGAGTAACTTTCTTCACTTGGCAGACATCGACGAAAAACTAATTCCAAATTTGGAATAAAGACGTATAAAATTTTTTTAACAAAACATGAAACCGACTTCAACTCCCAAAAGTTCGAAATAACTTGTTGAAGTCGGTACCATGATGGTTCAAAAGTACCTATTATCACAATATTGTGGGCATGGTACCGACTTCGACAAGTTATTTCACACTTTTGGGTGTTGAAATCGGTTTCATTTTTTGTTAAATTTTTTTTTTCAATCTTTTTAGTGTAACTCAAAAACGGCTTGACCGATTTTGATGAAATTTAAAATGGGACCAAACGACAAGCATCAGCTTTCAAACAAAAAAAGAATTTTCAAAATCGGTTCACCCAGTCAAGAGAACTGAGGTAACAAACATAAAAAAAAAAAAAAAAAAAAAAACCGATGAACTGAGAACTTCCTCCTTTTTTGGAAGTCGGTTAAAAACAACCTAGATATCGATTTTCGGCCAAGTCGGAGTAGCTTCGTCACTTGGCAGACTTCAACGAAAAATAAATTACAAATTTGCAATAAGGACGTCCAGAAAAACCTAGATATCGCTTTTTAGCCAAATTGAAGAAACTTTTTTCACTTGGCAGACGTCATCGTAAGACAAATTCCAAATTTGGAATATTAACGTCTACAACAACTAACATATATATTTTTAGCCAAACCGGAGTATTTTTCTTCACTTGGCAGACGGCATAGAAAAAATAATTCCAAATTCGGAATAATGTCGCTAAACACAACCTAGATATAGATTTTCAGCCAAATCGAAGTTTCTTCACTTGGCAGACGTCGCGATAATTCGTAAGCGTTAAATCAATAAACCAATCCAAATAAAACAACATGCGTGCTTTGTTAATTGTCAACCTAATGAGTTCAAAAGCAAAGCTGTAGCTCTATTAGAGATAAGTAAGATATATAAGTTTTCATATTTATTCGTATGTTGCCAAATATGGCAACAGACCCGGAATGACGCCGTTGTTTAAACACTCTGTAATGTGTACCCCTCTTGAGAATACAAGCGTAACGACACATAGTTACATATATATTATTGTAATGTATCTAATTGTAAATGATCGCAATAAAACCTTTGTCATAAGTAAAACACGTCAGAGATTAGGTAAGATTAAGAAATATATATTTCAATTATAAAAGTATATTCACTTCACAAAAAACAATAAGATAAGCTCCAAAGAAACCTAATTCTGAACTCATTGAGCATCATCACGGCGAGAATTAAACTTGTCCAAGTGGTTTCGGAGCAGGTGGCCACGATTTGAATTTTTAAATGGACCACCACGTTTTTCCCATTATCGTCCCCCTCCGAGACTTTGTTGAATGCGAGACAGTACCTAAAATTAAGTAAATATTTATATTACCAATGTACGATTGGAAAAATTTAAGTCATGTTCGGGATTCGAATCTGCGTCCATCCACCCCTTTAGCCGGGGTATGTTCTAATTCAATTGAGCTAACTTGACAATGAGTCATAACTCAATTTTTTCCTATCGTTCTTTAAGCATAGTATATGAATGAAAAATATGAAAGAATCCCGCACATGACTTAACTTTTCTGTTTTTTCGTCTTGTAAATTTGTAATTTTGTAATGTAATGCAGCTACAGAGCATGTGTTATTGCAAAAATAAAAATATTAAAAAAACTTCTATACTTATGTATGTTTAACAATAACTTGTATACTTTTTTTACTAGATGCTTCACTAGTTAAAACATGCATGTACCTCAAAATATTCTTCCAGCAAATAAAACCGTCGTTTGAAAGATAAAAAAGTTTTTACGGTGGATTTTCTGTTATTATATTTTAATTTTTTTCGTTATTATTCTTATTTGAAAGGCAATCTGAATCTGAAAATTATATCTTATCGATGATGACTTTTCACATCTAACCATGTTGGCTTAGCGGTTAGAGCTTACACCGGCTACAGAGGTGGATGGCGTGGGTTCAAATCTCGCACGTGACTATAATATTTCCTCTCCTTGTAATTTTGTAACAACAAAAGGTCGTTAACAGCACGTTCAGTACGTGTTAAGATTAAAACTTATTAAGTGAATATGCTGTTTTATTTTCCATCACAAGTTCCTAGTTAAGCTACTGACTCACAGTCTCTGCATCTCTTTCAACAGATCGCTAAATACTTGAAAGTCTAATTGAATAAACGTGTCGTGAACCCGGTGTAATCGGCGATAGACCGCCACTGACGCCGTTAGCGCCGCACCGATCAGATTCGACTAATGCCGACTTTTGACGAAAAACTTCGACTTTAACAGAATAATTACGCTTCAATAAATACGTAGTTTAAGTCTTGTGAGAACTTAGAGCAAGAAGGTCAAATAAAACACAGAAAACCAATTTCACTCTGACGCCGTACTTACGCTTTTGTTGAGTAAAAAATATTCAATGTATTTCGATTGCACACTCGTAATGATTATCACCCACTAGGTGAAAAGTGGTGGTTTAGTGGATAATCACTAGGTGGACTGACGATATCGTGAAAGACGCGGGTAGCCAATGGCTACAAATGGCTAATAGCCGTTCTTTGTGGCGATCTATGTGGAAGGCTTTTGTTCAGCAGTGGACGTGTTCCGGTTGATGATGATGGTGATGAACGATTATCGTACATTCTGTTTGTTTTCACGTCTGTCTTGAAGGTGGATTCGTATTGTTTTGAAATCGTCCAGAACGTGGGCGTGATTTCAATCCCTGAATCAAATAGCTATGGAATTTTCTAACAAATGGTTTCCGAAGTCTTACTGTCTTTGGTAGATGGCAATAGGCTCGCGTTTATATTTCGAGTGGGGTAAATAGGTACGGATGAATGAACCATAAATGTCCACGAGTCTTCGCTCTCCGTCCGTCCGTCCGTCTGTCACCAGGCTGTATCTCAAGAACGGTGATAGCTAGACAGTTGAAATTTTCACAGATGATGTATTTCTGTTGCCGCTATAACAACAAATACAAAAAGTTGGCCAAGTGCGAGTCGAACTCGAGCACGTTAAAACAAAAAAACGTTAAATATGAAGTCTAATGGTGTATAGCTAATGGTAGGGAACCGTTCGTGCACGAGTCCGACTCGCACTTGGCCGATTTTATTTATGTATCAATCACGTCACTACAACATACAGTCTGTGTTCTGTTGATACGACTTATTTGTGAATACTATTCATACATAATTATAACATAACGAATGAGAAATATAAAAACCTGACGAGTGTAATTTAAAAACACAAAAAGGAGATTGTCAGTAAAATCCGCGTTCTATGCGTAAATGTAAGAGATTTAAAATACTAATTTAGGTATTATCGTACTCGTATGTAAATTTTTAGTTTGAATTTTTATATAATTTAATAAAATAATTAAACATTTGAATCTAACATATCCTACGTTTGTGACTGCTAGTAGGTACTACATATTGTATTATTTTACAAAACGAAACACAGAAAACCATAGCATTAGCTTTTGTTTCAAATAATTTTTGTAAATTAAATTTTGTTCATAAATTATGTAGGTATAAATGAAACAATGAAATTCCGGTTTAGGCCGGTGATTTATTTGCAGATACGACTAATTAATAAGTATTAAAATTCATTGATAAATCATTTATCAGCTTAGTCAGAATTTCCCAATTTCAGTAGGTAGGTAGAGATTACCTTACGTGGTAGAAATAACTGCTTCCGGCTTCGTGGCAAGACTGCAGTAAAATACCACCGTTTGATTTTTCAAACTTGCCTGGGTTATGAAAACATCAAGCACTAAGCCAGAAATAAGTTAGGATGCCAGACTAATTTAATAGGAACTTTCATCGTATTTTAGCAACCAAATTTTTTTTTATGCCTTATAGGTTAGCCTTTGACCACTATCTCACCTGATGGTAGGTGATTATGTGGTCGAAGGTGTTGTTCAGGTTTACCTAGAATTGGAGAATAGAAATGGAGAATGTGTACCAATATAAATTTGTTGTGTATAAATTTAACTATTTAAACCAAACAATTTACGGAATGAAAATATAAGAACTCTATTGTTCTATATTATATTATTGTGTGCTGTCAAAAAAGGAAATTATGGGAAACAAGCACCAAGCCGGCAGCATGCTGTTTGTCTTTTTTATCATGTTAACCAAAAAGCAACGGCTACGTATACTACCAACAAAAGCATATCGGCAGATAATAATGCTTTTTATCTTTGCAGGATTATTATCGGGAAAGCATTATTTAATTCTTATTTTTTTTGTGCAAACATATTGTACTCTCTCTTGACCACATATATGTATGTGGGAAATGATAAATAAAATAACGATGAAAATCAAGTCCTACATTGTAAGTATAAAGCATCGCCTCGAGCATAAGCAACGTATTTGCTTCCGGCACTTATTCCATTCGACGTCGTTCGCGGTCGCGCCTATCTTGTTATTAACAAATGGGTACATGGAATGAGAGTAAAGCCTTGTTCATAAAGTAAATTAACAATATTATCAATCATTGTATTATATATTAAATATTCTTTTTATACAACTACATTAATAACTAAGCGGTTCTGTAAGCTGAAGATCTCGCGACTAAAACAGAAAATATTCCGAAAACTAAATCAATGAAACGATTCCATTTAATTATCGAAGCTGCTCACAAAATTTCCTGAGAATCGCTTGAAAAATTAACTGCAGAGGAAAACAACCAGCAACTACTGGACAGATACATGAAAGCATTTTGCCCAAGGTTTTGGGTTGGGCAAAAATGCTTTTGTATCACTGGAAAACGCAAAAAACACGACTGCCTTGTCTAAAAAAATAGTGTCTGTATCACTCAGGACTTTGTTACGATAACATTTTTTAAAGAAAGATATAAAGGGCCATCAAAGTAGTTTTCAAATTCAATCAACAATTCTGTCGTCTATTTTATAATTTTTTTTTTCACGGCATGTTTTTTAATGCAGAATATTTTTATGGTCAGTCTGACTTGTACTCAGCCAGTTTTAAACACGCCCTAAGTGAGCGTTACGTAAGTACTTGTATCCGAAACGTCCTATTTACTGAAAACATAGAGTCAAAGGAGTGCAGATTGTGGAAACGTTCTCAGCGGTTAAGTAATGAATTCTTAACGAGCGAATGAGGATTTCAATGTGTAATTCTTGGGGTTGTTATTAAATGTCTTAAGTAGAATTGTGTTCCGTATTGTGGAGTCTAAGCGACGAGTGGCTTTGTTCTAATTCAAAGGTTAAGTTGGGTTGAAATGATCCTATTACCCTCTGCGGAAAGGATTCTGTGAAATTGTATACACAGTGTCGACAAATAGAGAGTTGTAAGCTAACTTGTTAAAGTCATGACTACAGTGGACTAAGGTCGCGGCTTTTTACCTACGTGAAAATTGTTTATATTGCTTTATTATGAAAAATATAATTCAATTTCATTCATTCTCTCACCACAAACAAAAGGAGATTAACTTGAAAACAGTTTTATGAGATAATTGGATTTCAAAGTTTGAAAATTCATAGCTGGGGACTAAATGGGTTTAAGTATATTTTATTACACCTAGATTTAAGGTACATTCATCGACCTTAAGTTGAAGAAATTTCGTGAGTGGATACGTAGTAGTTTAATTTATATTAGCATTTTTATATGTGCCGGTAAAAATAATACTGTTTAAGCAGTCAAAATAGCTCAGGAATTACATTTACGACCATCTAGCCTTACCCAATTTGACTTTATTTTGATAATTGCAAGCAGCAACTAATAATGGTACTTTATTAAACAGTACCTATTGTTAAGTTTTAATATCGTGAGCGAGAAATTCACATATTAAAAGTACTGATTTATATATTAAAAAGTATAAAAATCAGTCAATATTAAATAATTAAAAAGAACAGCTGAACACAATTAAACAAAGAACGAAACACTGTAATAATTTAAAACAAAACAGGATTCCAATATCTATTTAAGTATCTAATTTTTAATTAAACTTTACTTGATAATATAATTGTTATCAGGTATCTGAACTTGTGCAATAACTAGTGGATATCAACATAAGAGTATTAATTACAGTGTTAATGAAATACGAACATCTGTACCCATTTTAAATTTATATAGTCATAAATTCTCCATTTATAAAGACAGTCATTAAACATGCCATGTGGCATGATAAGTTACAAAGTTGCTCATAGTAGGAAAATTATTTTTAATCATACCTTAAACAATGTCAAAACAGAAATATTGAAGTACAATAAAATCACAGCCATCATTACATTTATGAACAAAACGGGCTCAGGCTATCGGCTTTATGGGACTTGTGTATAATGCTTTTTAGATTATATTTGTTCCAAGCATAAACATACAATGCTATCATAATTTTAATTTTAGGCTACCCACAGCACTTACCGGAGAAGAGTACTAGTTCTCAGTCCTATGATTTTTCATTGTCCAATTTGTCTGCTATTTTTTTTTCTGTTTGGTGATCATCAAAATTCGACTGTGTAACCAATTTTTTTTACTACTTTTTTAGAAACGCAAACCTTACAGCGATTTGTTATCGTCTGAAAAGAGGGAAAATATTCAAGTCTGTGAAATACATTTGAGAATGTAGTCTTTGTGAAGTATGTTTCTCATTGCTTTCCTCTCAAATCCTAAGTAACAATTCCATCCATGTTACAGTTGTCTGACTGTTAATACTACATTATCATTATTTCTTATGTAGACTTGAAACACTTTACACCTAAACGGGTTTTTGATCATCAATATTACAATAAAAAGCGTTGCTGAAAGAACCCAACAGTTTTTCGTTTTTACAATTTACGCAACGTACATTTGTTTCTTTTTTAAAACTACTTCTTAATTGAAATTTCGTTGCCAGCTTATATCGCCTAGTGACTAATTATTATAAAAAAATCTGCTGCCGTTTCGTTAAATCTATAATTGATGACTTCAATCGACACTCATTGTTTCATTATAAATATATTTAGTGATAGTGGTTTTACACGCATACTCTTCCAATTTTTAAACTCCAATCCCATATTGCGTTTTTAATATAATTTTGTAAAGTTAATAACAAAATTTATCAAAATGAGCTATCCAGAGAAACCTTTGGCATACAAAGCATTTGCTAAAAATGTCTGCACATCAAATTTATACTCATACTGCTCAATAGCAGTCTTAACCGATCAATACCATTCTCCAATTAAGGTAATCTTATGAGCAGAATAACTACTATGAGCAGCGATGTGGTGAAATTAACAATCTTTATAAGTCTAAACATTGTTGAAAGGCTACCAACACAAAAAAACTATCGCTTTTACTACAGGCTCAAAATCTGAGAGCAATTTGTCAGAGCTGAAAACAAGTCTGAAGAACATGATACATATTCGCACGTTTTATGGCTACCTGATGACTCTGATGTATATGATTAAGGAGGCGCTGCGTATTATTTTCAGGGATATGAACTGGGTCGCTACCACTTTTATCATCACTTATATGAGCAATACGGGTCTTTATTGTCATCGTTAAGGTTGCTCTCGAGTGTAATTTACCGTTTGTAGATTGCTCTCATTATCATTTCAGTCCTATTAATTCGCTTCATAATTTACAGTTAAAATGGAATTTTAAAGAAAAAATAATGAATATAAAAATAATAACAGACAATAAAGAAGTAGTTCATGATTACTCATGATATTTTCAGAGCGATAATCAAAAGTAACAAAGTATTATGTCTAACAAATCGATTGCTATAATTAAGGTATCATTTTGAATTAATTAAATTAACAATTACAAATTTGTTGAAAATAAACAGTCAATAGTGTATTATTTTGCAGAGACACAACTAATTCATATGAAACTTAACAGGCAGTAGGGTATTAAGTTTATATTATACTGTATATGTTAAGTATTTGCTCTAAAATTGTGGACAAAACAGGTCGTAATTCGAAAAAAACACCTTTTGAGTTTATAAGCACAGAGCGGCAACTGACATAACTAAGATGCGACTATCTTGATTGATTCGGGAATATCGTGAGTAAACGGTCAATAAAGTAATTTGTTATCATATCTTTAAAACTATTCCACCAAAAAATATAATAATCTAACCAGTTTATAGAGAAAAAAATATAGTTTTTTATACGCAAATAAAAAAATAATGCCTTCTTGGACTTAATACTATTTTATTTGTGACGTGCGATATATGTATATATTTTCTATTCAGTCGTCTCGAATTTTAATGATAACAAACACACATTGATATTTATTTTAGCATTTGATATACTAGTGTGGATGTGATACAGTGATTATTGTTAATGGAACAAGACATACCGCCGCGTTAGTATACTTTGTATTTTGATAGGAATGGACATACAACCGGTAAATATTCAAGACTTGCGGACTAATTACATACACTGCTCAGAATTTATAATACATAGTACCTGGGTGAACGAGCATAGCTCTAGGTTTTGATTAAAAACTCTAACTCTTATCGAGATGTTACCTCTGTTACTATTTACTATCTATCTATGGTGTTTTTTCTTGTTTGATGAAATTTGAACTTGAACACAATTAAAACTTAATTTTTGCATGCCAATTTGGTTAAAGCATGGTGATCATTCCTATTGACTACTGTCTACATAATATCATTATTTTGTACCTAGTATCATTGGTTTGCAAAAATAATATTTTAAATTTGAAATAAATTAAAAACTGAATCTCTTTGAACTATTTTAGATAAAATAATATTTTTATGCACTTGTACTTAAGAAGCAGGCTTTTATGCTTTTCTATGCTTAAAAACACTTATATACAATAACTTTATGAGCATGAGTTGTGCAAAATATTTTTTTAGTTTGTCAAGGGGACAGCTATTAAAACCTGAAAATTTTATAGTCACTTTTGAAAACATATATATATAATAAATATATTAACATTTAATATAACATACAAATATTGCTCTATTTAAAACAAGGTACAGGATAAATATCCTGAGCAGGGTTTAAATGTCTGGATCCTTGCAGACAGAGCTACTTTAAATGATCTACGAGTACTTTAGCTAGAATTCCGCCATAACAGTTTTAATAGTGCAAGGGTATAAATTAAAAAAAGGAAAATAAAAAAATATATGAAAATAAACATCAAATTAGGAGCACACAAAAGCAAAAGAAAAAACGTACTTGGGTTATACGGTACTATAATCGTATCTTTCACTACTGCAAATCTTCATTACTAACAAATTGCAAACATTAGACCGCAGTATCAATATCGAAAACGCGTTTTTCTCGAATATATATTCCAGTATAACGATCGTACTGATTGATTCATTATGATCGGATGCAGATATTTTATTAATGCTCAGAATGGGATGTATAAAAATTATAATATTGAGATTCTTTTAAAATCAAAAACCCCTGAGAATGAATTGCCACTTGTTATGCTACATTGTGAGTTGATTGAGAGATGTAATACTGTCTATTTAGAGAGTTTGTTGAAATAAAATGTAACGGATGAGAGCAAGGATAGCACAGTAGCTTTAAATATGGATTGTCACGAAGGAGTCCGCGGTTAGATTTCTACACAGCCTCAAGCGTCATATGCCACGGTACATGACGCTCGAGGCTGTGTACGTTGGTGTACGGAGTTGCCAGTGAGCTGCTGTAAACTCGTTCTTGAAAATAAAATATGCCGCAAGTAAAGGTTTGTTCCAGCATTTGTCCTTAAGAGCTCAGTTCTCATTCCACGTTTACCCTGCTTTACTATCTTTCAACTGCATCATTATTACCAGCTACTATCAGGCGTGCACAATGCTTCAAAAACATTTTACTTAAATGTTTTTATCTCGCCGATTAGTTTAACCAGTAGTGTGAATTTGAGTTTTAATTATAATATACTAATGTTTAGTATATCAATATATTAATTATATGTTTATATATTTATATATATGTATATCAATATGTATTAGTGTATTTTATATATTTGTAGTCATTTTTATTTATATCATGATTAATTAATAATTTAATTTAGTCATGTATTATTGTCTTGATTTGATTGTACCCTTGTCTCTTTGTTACCAGTACACCCTGTCTTGGTATTCCCTTATTTCCTCTCCAGCCAAAGGTTGTCTGGAAGAGATCACTATTTTATTTTCTGTGGTGTAACAATAAAGAATTATCTATCTATCTATTTATCAATATGTTAATTGACCTTAGTCACTTTTCATTGCGCGTTCGGATTGGAGGGCTTATTTCCATATACAAGATCATTTTAACATTAGCTCTTTATATTAAAATAACGCCTACGTGTTTCATATTACAAATACTACAACTCACTCAAGCGATATTACTCACCAACTTGTACCATAAAGTAATTTGTAAGTAATTTAGCTTACACACGCGGTATCCCGCACAGCTGCCGCGTGTGAGGCGGATGGGTCAATTTGACCCCGGGGGTCTAAAAATGAATTTTAATGGTCACTTACACCCGTGTAATGAAGACAACGCGGCGGCGGCGCGCGCCGGCTGCGCTGCCCCGGGGTACAGACCCCCATGTTTAACGTTGGGCTATTGTACACCCATTTCGAGGTGTAATGGGTGTACCATACCTCCATACCTCTCGTTTGATATTAAACAAACATCGTCGAAGCTCAAATAACTTGTAATCATCTTCTGTGTTGTGTTTGTAAACAGTGCCTTGCGGGTTTACGCGCTGAATTTTTTATGTTATGTGGTGTAGGAATTGGTTTCTTAAATAAATGTTCGGTTGCTAAGGTTTTATTATGAGAAGGCATTTTAGGAACGGGATAATTTGCTGAATCCCGAATTTAGGTTTTTGCGAAGCTATGCTATGCTTACACAGATGATGTATTTCTATTAGTTAGTTATAGCAACAACAAATACAAAAAGTTGGCCAAGGGCGAGTTGGACTCGCGCACTTTGAAACAAAAAACGTTAAAATATGAAGTCTAATGTTGTATAGCTAATGGTACGGAACCCTTCGTGCGAGAGTCCGACTCGCACTTGGCCAATTTTTTTAAATTATTATTCAAAAGTAGCAGAAGGTACGAATACTATTTTTTGTAATTTTGACTTACAAATACTAATGACTATTAAAAATTATATTAAATTAAATTTTTTTATGTGATTATGAGGGAACAAACACGAGGCCCATCTGATGTTAAGCGGATTAACCTCTGCCTATAACATGTGCATTTCGTCTTGTGACAAATTTCACTGCGCTCGTTACACTGATACATACAGATATTAAGTTTCACAATGTTATGTGCTTGGCGACAGATTTTGTAGCTATCCAGGCGGAAGACCTTCCACCATACGGTAAAGCTGAAGCCGGTGGTGGGGATCTACCAGGGACCTTTGGCTCGGCAGTCCAAAGCTATAGCTATAACGGCTCGGCCATAATTGCTCTGCTGTATTAATTTCACCAAAGAAATTAAAAGAGGCGTTATCGCCTAGAAATAAAAATTGTTGTACTGTTACGAAATCTCGGAAGAAATGGCATTTGGTAACATAAGTAAAAATCTCTCAGTAAACCAAATATGATATGGCTTATAAATTGTCCTTCACAGTTGTGACGTAGCACGATTCGTCACAACAGAAGCGTCAACAAAAACTATCGCGTCCTGCCGCTGTCACGCACTCAGCGTAGTGTCACGTTTATGGAAGCCGTTATTTATTCTGTGGTCGTACTCGAGGGATGGAAACTGGAATACTTATAATTCTAACTTTCGGCGAAAGATTTTTTTTCATAAATTCGAAGTAACTGAAAAAGACGTCAACAGCTTTTTTTTCCACAATATATACTGTAGTTTTTAGATTTCTACTCACTTTTTTCTATAGTTTTTTAATAAATAAAATATATTTCATGTAAAATGTATTTGAATAATTTGAAGAAATATATTACATATGGTGCGTGACAGATTGCAGGTGCAATATATAAGAAGTAATAACCACACGATTAAAATAGGATAATACTGGACGTAATTCTGTTCTGCACCAAAAACTAAGCTATCACGGTAAGAGAAACGGGCTTATCTTGTTCACCCTATAGTCTTTATTGGTATAACGCTTAATAAATATTTACTTCTGTACAATCTTGTGCAATAAAATTAATAAATTAGTGCTACTCTAAAGTAATACCTTTCACCTTGTTTTCTTTTCTGATCTGCATTTTAGTAGAAACATTTCAATGTTAAGATTATATTTCTTATGGTTGTGTTATACCGATTTCGATTTAGCCTAAACATAATAAGAACTTTATACATAACAGAATTTTATTTACTTTGTGGTGGATAGAAGAATTACGGCCAGTGACACCATAATTATCTGCACCATCAAAGCAAAGAAAGCTTCAAACTTAAAATATTTATATTATAATTTTTTCAACATACAAAATTTTATCTCTCTGAGTGTTGAACATTTCTTATCATGTTTACTACATTGTTAATTAATGAGAATTATTTTCCCGGTACTTTAGAGGTATGAACCGGTATTTCAGCGGTTACCAACCCTTTTATTAACTGTTACATGATCTATGGCCACGCTGTCAATAACAAGGGCCGATGATGAATCCGCAGCGTGACGCCGCGACCCACGTCACTCGATGTCATATTGTGAGTTGCGTGACAACCGAGCGGGGAAGGGATATTTTTGAGTTAGAATGAGGTTTGATTTTGGAGGGTTCGGGGTTTGAGGTTAGAATTTTTATAATGTATTTTCAATAATGGTAAAAGAGTATATTTTATAGTTGCAAATTATATATTTATTAGAAAGAAGGTATTCCAAAAAACATGAAATAGAATGAAGAAGGCTAATCATCGGACAGTAACGAATCCTATAAACATTAGGGTGTTATTAGAAATCTTTTTTTTGTGCTTTCCAGAGCGTTATTGCAATACGCACCAACTGGAATCTGAAACTGGATTTACCGCTGGAATTTCGAGGTTTTCTTACAAAGAAATGTTCAGTTATGGTCCGTAGTCTTTAAATGGGTCTTTTTTTAAATAACTGTTTAGTTTGCATAATATGATGGCTATACACCTCATGGTAAAATCAAGTTGATTATTTGTTCCCGTTATTTTTTGCAGATAGAAAGACGAACACATGTCTTGGCAATTTTGCTACATGCAAGTAAACTTGAAATGTATTACTAGTATATATAAGTTGTTTCGTTATTATAAAGATCGAGCATACCGCATCTCATTTTAATCATTTAATATTTTTGCTATCGGTACTGTGGGTATGCGAATATTCTCAATGACAAAGCACTTGCTTATCGACTGCGGAACAGTGCATTCAAATTAAATTCGTGGAGCCTTGCACTCTGTGAAATAATTGTCTCGTCGAGTCATCTTCATCAAGATATCGGCTGGTGTTTGTGAAAGGTTCCGGAGCATATGTGCGCGTTGATAATACACAAAAAACAGGAAGAACATCGGCGAGGAAGATACCAGAACAAATTATCGAAGACAATTTGGATGGAACCTAAGTGAGATGCACAGGCATACCCAGGTATGTACTATTTGATATTGTCTCCGGCATCTCGTGGTCCTACACAAATCTTACTGAGTATTTTATTACAATTATCCCAGTGAAGTATCCCATTGGCCATTCGTGTGGACGATATCGTGCGTTTATGATTGAAATCATTTTGTTTTCGTTATCTCGGTTGCCCAAAGAAATTCCTTATGGTTTGCCGATGGGTTAAGCCACCAGCTATTTCAGCTCGGTGCGAATGCTACACTAGTATTCTGTAGTGTAACTATGTCTGGATCTCCCATAACTTTTTTAAGTTTGGGGAACGTCTAGTGTATTATTATGATATAAAAATATTACAGAATAATGTTATTAATAAATTGGTTGTAGTTGTGTGCATAATTGTGAATGGAGGTGGTTCCTTCACACTTTTTTGTGGTAAGTGATAAGAGTTATGGTTAAGTAACATATATAATATGTTATCTTTTATCAACACAAATTAAGACTATTATCGTATTATTATATAGACAGTTTTGGCTTCTGTTTTATGGCCATCTGTCTTCATTTATACACGCCATTTCTACTTGGGTACACTCTTGTAAGTGGCTAACGTAATACCTACCTATCGGTTGATTGGAGCATCGAGGTAGTAAAGAGTACTGTTATGCATTTACATATTGTGTAGCGGTACTTTATTAACGTCAATATTATCAGTAATTGCCTGCATCTCATTCACCGCATTTATTCACTGCTGATTTTTACGATATTCCAAAAGAGATAAGCTTTAAGTCAATTTTATAAACAAATTATAAACAGAAAAGAGACAGGCTGAGAGGGCAGACAAATAGGACGGTGAATTGGAGAGTTTCTGGTTTGATTTTGCAACATGATTTCTGACTAATGTCATGTTTGCTGAGCTCCACACAGCTTGCTTACTTGTTAAATTCTATATCATTCAAAACTATCTATACGTCAATACAAATAAAAGATTATATAAACGTTAAAAATGTCTTATAAATTTCCACACCACGTCCGCAGAACGGTTATACCTTAAGATGCTGCGCGTGGCTTCACTCGTTGCCAAGAGCCGCATGAGCCAACTGAGAGGATTGCATTGCGTAGAGATGCGACAGTGTCCAAAACTTCCACACATGGTGATTACGGATAATTACAGATAACCATACCATATTACTTACAAACTTTTATTCGTAATTTCTTTGAAGTAATACTAGTTTCTTTTTTTTTTTTTTAAGTCCAAAAAAAGAATTGATGATGCTGTAACACAAGGAATCTTAGCACAGCTACCAAAGACCCTCCTATAGCGTTAAAGTTTGCAATACTCATATTGTTATGTGGCTAGTATTATTTTATAGTCTTCGTTAGTATTATTCTACCGTAGTTTGATGTTAGCCAATAAGATGGATGATCTTATTGGCTAACATCAAACTTTACGGTTGATTCCTGGATGTTCTAAGAATCAACCGTAGTAGATTTGGAAGTAGCTAGATTTTGCAAACTCATCTTGCTATCTTCAGATCTAACACATTTTTGTTTTTTTTTACTAAAAACTTACGTCATTCTTGGGTATCAAAATATTTCAGAGCCCCCTCTGCACAAGTGGTTTTGTTATTATAACTCACTTCCTAATTCTTTTTCATGTTTAAATACTGCATATTTTTCATGTTTAACATGCTTACCCTCTTATTGTGCCATTAACACTTGGTATACCTATTCTTTACTAAAACTCCGTAATTGACCGTAACTTGATACCACGTCCCTTCACTACGCGATCAAATATAGTCTCTGGACGATCACCGCCAAACGAGCCGCCTCGATGCCAGTGTCCTAATTAAAGAGGCCTGAACTGGAAGATAAACTGCTCCGAGTGATGCTGAGGCGGCAGTTAATGCTCTTTTCGTAGCCTTTTGTAGATTGTATATAATGTGGTTTACTAGCCATGGCTTGATTACATAGCTCTGACTACAACGATCTGACTAAGAAATGCTTCATGTCTATATATACCCAATGACTAATTTATTGTAAGTACCTACCACCTAAGAAATATAGTCAAATAAAGATTAAAGATTAAAGATTAAAGATTAAAGCTACTTAAGTAGCAAATTAGAATGAGGAAGAGTAGTACGCTAATGTAACTAGTACGATGCCACTGAATTAAAAAACTTGCAATATTTAGTTTGCTGAATACAAATTTGCTTTTGAAAACCAAGACTTTATCAAATAATTTTATACCCTTTTGAATAGCAATTTTAACAAAGAATTTTCCTCATCAAAAGTTATCATATTAAGTCAAAAAAACACAGATTGATAACAATTTACAATTTTTTACTTAACTTAGATACAGTTTTATTTCTATTTGTAGTTTTAAAACGTTTGGGGTGTATTATTTTCTTTTTTATTCATTTGATTATCTAGGAGAGAATTTCAATTAAATAAACAAGTCTATTCTTAAAAGAATTAAGTATAAGAGTCTAAAATTACCATAAATATATACGCAACATAAAATAAAAAAAAGTTCAGTCCAAAAATTACTTAGACATAATATTATGTTTAAAACTTAGACATTTTCTTATATTTAAATATATATACACATTTTGTTTTTTGTGTAAATGCTATGAGATAATTTGAAGAAACAAAATGGAACAATGCATAAAATTATGTCGAAATGAGTTTCGAATGGGATAAAGATTTACTAACATTTTTGTGAACAACAATCTAAATTTTTATTTTCCATATATAAATATTACAAACTGAACCTTAATCCTGAAGGGTTAAGATTTATATTGACTTTTGTGTCCAGTAAAGGTTTGTTAAGGTAGTTTCATATAAAATATAGCATTCGAAAGGGTCTCGCACGCCCTTACATCTATATTTAGGTGCCCTGCACACCACCTGAGCGCTGATAAATGGGCACTTGTATTTTCTTGGGATTTTTGGGATTGACTGTAATCGCTTTGGCAGCTAAAGAATTGTGTTGTCTCAATTGATTCTGACGTGCTTTGAAATTATTTGTTTCGGTAAAATATTTTTATAAAAGTTGTGCTTACAGTTTTTGTGAGGTACAAACAAACTTTGTTTTATCTTAGCCTTTGATCATTCGAGCAGTATGTAAACATTATTCAGCCAAATGAAATGTTATAATAGTTTATTTCATTTAAATATTATATAATTTGCTTACAAATTAAATTAGGTTATCTGTAATTCGTTCTTGCAAAAAGCAGTAGCTTGTATGATTTTGTGTTTAAATATTTATTCAGTTTATACACAGAACCTTAACTAATAAAGCAGTGTTTGATGTTTTAGGCTCTGCAAACCTACACAAATAAATCAATAATATTTAACTTGTAAACGCTTGTGACGGTATAAAAATTAGAACGTTAATACTATAGGGATATTGTATGATAAGTATTGGTTCTTTATTTTTGGTTACTATGTCAAAGCATGCATAGTTTTTTCATACTACCCACAACAGGCCACGATTGATGCTTCGCTTCGCTGCGCGCCGCGACAAACCAGTACCGTTGAGAGTCATCGTTGGACCGCGCTCCGCGGCATACACCACGACGGTGTCTCATTCATAATTAAAATATGTACAAATATAATCGTATCATCGCACCGTGTTATCTTTAATAGAAGTTCATCATCATATAATGTTCCTTCAATAACTGTTTTTTACTACGTAAAATTTTGCGACGTGCATGAAAGGTGACCGCACCGCGACCTCTGCAAAGGAGAGACACCGACTACGGGAGATGTTGGAGGAAGCTATGGTTGGTACATATTCATTTAAGTAATCTCAACTAAGAACCTTCTTTGTGTTTGGGAAACTTTTTTGTATAGGACATCTACTCAAGCCTTCAATTACCTACTTACCATAAAAGACTAGGTATCTAACCAGCCCCTACACTGCGCGCTGGGTGTTCCTTATTGTTGTTAGACATTGAAGGAGTAAAACAAGGGACAGGAGTTATGAGAATTGGTCTGTTTCATCAAGATGAGTTTAATCAGCAATCGTCAAGTTCAAGTTTTCCATGCCTCTGTAAAACGATAATTATATTTAACTACATTGTTCGAGTGATTAAATAAAAGTAAGCCTAGAATAAGCAACATAAAAATGCTTTGTACCTTAGAAAGCATTATTAGGTTACTTACAGGTTTGGTTTGAAAATAACAAATAGTTAAAATTTCGTTATTTGATTCGCAATTATTGCACATAAATAATAATTATCGGTATATTATTTTTAACCGTATCACAAAAATCATAAAGCAAATTTTAATACTTGGAATGCAGTAATTTTCAGATATTGCGTTACAGTACTTTTGAATTTGTTATCTACATGTTAACAATCCTAAATAATATATTGTTATAATATTTAAAAAAGTGTAGTCTAAGAAAAACAAGGTTTATAAGTTGTTGTTTTGACTCACCAAAGTACTAGCTGCCTAAGAATTTGGCTCACTGACCAATCAGAGACTTGGCGCGAAAACTTACCGATCTATCGTGATTTTGGAGGGAGTAAAAAAAAAGAAGAGGGGATGTTTCCTGCACGGTGAGCCAGTGCTTCGCAGGCAGTTCGTTCTCTGCATTCAAATTGTGAAGTACTATTACGAATATAATTGTCTGTGGTGTAATTGAAAATAATTGTGTGTGAAGTGACATTAAACTGGTAAAATGTAAGTAGCCGTTATTCTCATTTTCAAAATCCCAGCTTAATAGGAACCCTATTCTGCTTAATATTACCTACTAAAAGTATTGAAATCTCTCAATTTGCTTTATGTTACGTACTCACGTTAACATACATTAATGGAGTCTCTGGTACATAAAGTAATGGTAATATTAAAGCCCCAAACCTAGGTCGCCAAAGCAAAGTTTCAACAAATACGAGTAGAAACATCCTGTTCCTTAATAAATTTAAGGTAATTCAAAATTTTATAATTGTAAGAACTTTCGAATCCAAACGCAGCATCGTATTTATAACTAACAATTCACGGATGAACCTTTGGCAACTTTCAGATTGATTCCTTTTATAGATTTATGTATCTTAGATATACATTATAAGAATATTTTCATCGGTCCTTTTTGCCTATCGTTACATTATGCAGCAGCATCACATTGTGTTTAAAAAAACAAATATTTTTTTAAGTTTAAATTTTAATCGTATGTTTTTTTTAAATTGCGATTTATGTTTTGCAAGGCTAATTTACATAAAAATAGTCAGAGTTCAACTCCAACAAACATATTCCTCAGAGAATTCCTTAAATATTTTTGATGCCTTCTTTTTTACCTTTTATTTCTAAAAAAATATTAGTTTGTAGTACTTCTTTGATACAGAGCTCATTCTAATTCATTCTTAGGTTTTAAAATAAAACGCCTATAAATTACTTATTATCGTATAAATATTTATGCCTACGTATTTATTTAGTAAATCATTAAAATAACCTCGTTTTCATAGAATGGAATTAAAAAATACGGACACACTGACCCCGGTGTGGGCGTGTGGGGGGAAATGGTGTTCTAGCATTAGAAGTGACGCCGTTTTTACTCATAATCTTTAACTAACAACTTCCACTTTAAAGACACCAACTTGAACCATGAATATTGTTAATAATTCCTAGAATCGCATCATCATTATCGTCAGCATTACTGTTTAACGTACTTTCGAATTTTTACGAACTTTTGCAAATGTCGAGACAAAAAGTACGTACAATGCAATACAAATATTCTTTATTGAACACCAATTTTAACAATGACAACATACAATACAGACACATAAAAAATATTGTACAATGCGCAGTCTTATCGCTAAGAGCAATTTGTACCAGTGTCGAGTTTGAAGTCGAAGGCGTACATGGAATAGAGATTGTAATAAACAACGCGCACGAGTTTCATACGACGTTTTTCAACACACTTGCGAGGAAGGAATACGAAAATTTCGATACAAAAATATTTTCTTGATAGCAATAATAATCTGATTAAGAAGGTTTATATTTAAATCTTCTAAAGTTGTACTTCAGAAGATTTAAACACACCGATTTATCTGATATTATTACCGATTTTAGTGTCTATATTATGACACTAAAATCGATGCATTTAAAGGCCCGTTACGAGCGAGTGTGTTAAAAATAAATTTTCATAATTAAATAATACGTACTGTGTAGTTCATTCGTTTCATCCGTTACGTTCTACGCACAAGGCCTCGTTAAAGAACTATAGTTGTTTTATGAAGTCTATCATATCGACATGCAATAAAATTATTTATGTATCCTGCTTTTGATGCCAAGATGTTTAGTGTTATTAGATTTAATTGCCGGTTTTTTTTTTATTTGTCACTATTTTCTTCTAATAAGTGAAATTAAAATCCGTAATGTTACCCTGTTTAAGTTTAAAGCTACACATCGCCAGCACAGACGGTATTAACTCGATCCATGCTAACAGACGCAGTCGAGGCTCATTTGTCGAACCGCGTCGAACCGATTAGAGCGACACTGTTCGCTTTAAATTGCACGGCTCGATCGTCTTGCACACAGGTTTAACTTTAACGTAGCTAAATGTCTACCAAAACACTATTAGGCACACATGTTCAGAAACAAAAGTATGACAATCGTAGCAAATGTTTTTCCTACTACCCTTGATGTAATCATCAATGTCACATACACCGTCATGTTATATTTCGTATTTTTCAATTAAATCAATAGCATATTGTGCTATATTTACTGCTACATTTAGCTGGCATAGGAACACTGTTTCACAAGATACAGTTTGCTAAAAACTAGTTTGTGATTTAGGGCCCTGTTATTATTTTGTGAAATCGCCAACCAATTCAAATGTTTGTTTATCTACTACTACTTTGTGTACTGTCATTTATATGGATTACTGTTTGAAATAAATAAACCATGCCAGCCTGTTTTTTGGAGAGGTAAGAAGATACCATGAATTTCCACTTCTCTTTCTTCACGTCTTTGCATATCTTTATTGATTGTTCGCCATCAACTTTTTTTTTAAATATGTAGGTATGCTCGTCTGTCGATTGTCAAGGAAACTCATTGTTCCAATATGTCTGCAAAATATTACCCCTATTTTTGGGGTCCCATTCCATATCCAAAGAGTAAAAAGGATCCCTATTAATGAGACTCCACTGTCTATCTATATGTTGGTCTGTCTGGGCATCCATCTGGCGTATAATATAGTTCCCTAGCTCGTAATTGGTAGGTATTAATTAATTACAAACTTGAAATTGAATTATTTTGTGTAAAGAGTTTACCAAAAACTATTGTTGAACTAGATATAATTTATATTTTATGGGGGGCTCTGATTCACGAAAAAGTACCCAAAAACTTGTTTGTACCCTAGCATGTGAGGTATCGTAAAATAGACTAGAACTGACTCAAACCTTGCCATTTCCAAAATATAACCTTGTAAATTAAATATAATAAGGTTAGAACCTATATATAAATATTTATTTTAGTAAAAAATAAATATAAATATTTATTTTAGTTGAGAACAAAATAAAGTAACATTCTTAACAGCACTCGAGTACAGCAGCCAAACCACGTCTCAGAACTCGTTTCAAACTGTTATTACATTGTTATCGATACAATTATTATGATTGTTGTTGCTCCATCCAGCGTCTGCCAAGACACATTTGTACTTGAAGACAGTTCGAAAGAATGTTAGCGAGTATCTACAATTTGCAAAGATTTATTGTTAACAATTTTTCAGTTGAAAGTAATTGATAATTTATGAAATGCGTAGATTTATGTAAGATGATATTTTTGTGTGTATTCTAGACCTGTTAGATCTTTTTCGGGTTTCGTACACTGGAGTGATATTGACTACTTGTGTACCTGCTTGTATGTCTGTCCGTCCGATTATATGTCAGGAATTTATAGTTATAAACTGAAAAATTGGGTATCTTGGTTATAACCTTGACTCAAAGATGACTGAATGACTTCATAGAAATTTAATATTATGGCGGGCTCTAATACATGACATAAAATATTTAGTAGCACCCTGGCACGTAGGGGGTAATCGTTTGGAGCTTATTAAGTTCAATAGAAATATGTATCTATATTGTATTTGTTTATAAATGGAGGGACGACAACGTTCTAACTTTTATACCAGTTACATATGTTACGGAACCTATCTCAAAAAACTAAACTGTCTAGAAATCTTAAATATATTTTTATGTTGGACCATATTCTTCCCCTTATAACCAAAAAAAATATCTGAAAACGCATTTGTATAGTGTAATTTTGAAGCTGGGAATAAAAATTGCCACAAAAGAGCCAGGTTCAACTCGCACTTAGATAGCTTATATGTGGAAACGTTTATAAATAAATGCAATAACTAATAAAAAATAAGCTATTAAATATGCGTCTATATTTTAATATTTTCGTTGAAAGCTACATAAAACTTTTATTTCATACAATTAAGGAATAAAAAATATGTAAAGCCATCCATTTCATTAAAGAAATAGAAACCCTTTCACCGTATTAAGATTACTTAAATATTCATAAGTTTTAATCCGAAACAAAAATAGAAATCTCATGGCGACTGAAAAGTATGAAAACTCTTAATTAATATTACGGAGACAGAGTGGTTTTAATTCCGGAAATCCATTTGTATGATAAACGTGATGCTGTATTTAGCGCTGTGCTTTCAAAGGGCCGATGCTTCGAAGAACTGTTAACGGATTCTTTTCTTTGAAATAATGTTTAATATATTCTAGTAAGATCATCTATTCAACAAGTTAAGTTCATCCTGGATGGTTTTTTAATGCAAATAAAGTTAAGATTAAGCTAAGACTTTTATTTATAATGAATAGATTCAGGCGTTACTTTGCGCAAATCCATATTTAATAAAAACAAATGTTGAAAAAATATTTGTTACTAATATATCATTTATTTTCACGACTAAGAAAAGATTTTCTCGATCGTGTGCTCGTAGAGTCAAGATCTCCTTAGGATGCTTCGTATAGAAACGAAACGCGTCGAAAATTTATCTTGTGGTTCCATTATATAATATATATATATACGTGACATGACAAGATGTTGCTTGCTGGCACTAACTAGCTTATTGTTTCATGCACGTACTGAAATTCATTTAAATGTTTGCATAGATATTGAAATTCCCGAGTCAATGGGTGGAATATATAATTTCTACATTAAAAAATATGAAATAGCAAGTAACTTTAAATTATATCTACAAATGTACGACTGTTAACTACCAGATCGGCAGTTACAAATTTGTGCAACTTTCCTTTTTCCACTTGCGTCATACAATACGACAAAATTATAGTTGTCTATTCATAAGGTCTAGTAACAGATCGGGCACCTTAGTAATTTAGAGTACTTTCCATACAAAGGTTGTTTCATCATTTTAAATACCAAGTGTTCAGACTCGGTCAAACTTCGTATAGATATTGCTGAGCCTAACATAATATTATATGCTTCTGGTTTGCCAGTTTTTCGATTTATTATTTATTCTATCCCTAAAAATCAAATGAACCAGTCGTAAACAAAACGATTTATCGTTTTTTTTAAATACTTTATTTTACGGAAATCTGGCAAAGCAGAAGCATAGATATTAGGCCTCAATTAATTATTTACTACTATTTATAAATATGATGAAAGTGCGTACAAATGGAAAGCGCCACGAGCACTCTAGCCTCTAGTCTTAACATTCTACTGGCCGCAAATTTGTGCTTAGTTTCAGAACAGGAGCCTTATGGTACGTCCCTCACTGGACTTACCTTTTTGTTACAGGGACGCAATCGTACACTTTGAAGTTTTAGCACCAACCCTGTAGAATATGGTAATTCAAATGTTTTTTTTTTTTGCAGTTAAGTATAGATTTTTCATGTTTTGATGTGGTTTTATATTTCCGACAATGTTGATTCATTGGCAGCCAAATAAATAAATTATATTTGTATCTTTGTAATAACGCATACTCTACGAATTACATTACACAATTTTCAAATTTGCGGGATCGCGAACATGAGCATAATTTTTCCTCTCGTATATTTGTAATAAAACAGTTCAAGTTTGAGTCAGATTGCACACCAAGAGTTTCGTACCAACCACCCATATTATATTTATTGTTTGTAAAAAATATTATAATGGCGATGTTTTTCCATTCATTTTGGGATCCATATACTGAATTAGTTATCATGAGTTTCCTAAAAGCATTTGGCAAGTTTTTTAATACAGATAAATATTAATTTATAGATTTAGGCGTTACTTTGCGGAAATTCATATTTTATAATACATATATAAATAAGAAAACATTGCATTAATATTTTCGAAAAACACTTCCAGAATATAAAAAAATATATCTAATTACATTCTGCCTAATTTTCCTGTAAAGTCGGCGTGACGGCATAAGCGCCACATAGCCAAACTGGAAATTTTCGAGAACAATCGAGAAGGATTTATGGACCGTACGCTCAAAGAGTGAAAACCTCCTGAGACCTTCTTGTAAAAATTAAATACTCACAATAAGTATGTGAGAATGCCATTTCTTTTCTCAATATAATACAAATATAAAATTCAAATACAATAACGGCCAACATTGATAAAATAATAGATTAGCATTGACAAACAAAAGTTAAACTGTTGATTAGCAAACACCGTTAGTACAACCAGCCCCTCTCCACTGCAATAGAGACGCAAAGATGAATTTTAATGCTGTACTACGTATTCAGTTCCACTAATGGCTCCTTCAGAGACACAGGCAGGACGCTACAAGTGCAGCTCTATAGTGTCACCACGCTAATGAGCAGAAAACATAATTATTGTAAATATTTCTTAAATACCTAGTTATTCACAGTTCTTATTATTTAACGACAAACAAGTGATGACGAGCAGGTGCTCGTACACACCGATTAAACTGTGAATAAAACTTAGGAGAAAATTTGAATATAAGCTGTATAAAATTAGCATTGAATAAAATGTTATTTAGAACAAACACAAAGGGCAGCAGGTACCTACATAAAGAAAATAAATAAAGTTGTCTTTGAAATCAGTTTCTTATTTTAGATTTGACTTATTGAACATTTTTGAGAGATCGTTCATCAATCACAATCATGTGGAAGTGTTAAGGTTACAAAAAAAATTGTTTGGATCAGTCAAAGGTCAGCCTAATACCCAACCTAAATCAGTATTTTAAACCAAAGGAGTGGAAAATTTGGAGAAAATTTTAGTACTCTCAATATACACGAAACCGTTTTCTATCTATATACTAGCTTCATCTTAAACTGCCATAATACATTTTAAAACCTTGCCTAGTGCGAGTCAAACTTCACTCTTTTTGGTTAAAATATAGTATCAGCTCGTAAAATCATATTGTTGGTTTTGATAACAGCTATAAATCTACATTATACATTTACGTTTTCGGTATTTATTTAAATAAAAAAATTGCCACATTTTATTCATTTCGAAGTTCCAGATTCTATACTAATGGTGTTTTAGACATAAACTTCGTAACATAAATGGTCTAAAATTTAAAATTAGGTTCCTTCTTATGCATTGGATCATCCCCGATTCTAATTTTTATTATAACGTCAATTTTCTACACTAAATATCAAAATTTCAGGTTTGTAACTCAATCAGTTTACGAGCTGGAGACGCGCCATATACGGCAGGGCGGTCGGACGGATAGACGTGCACATAGAATAGCTGTTATCTCACCATAAGGTCTCGTTATTAGCCCTAAATGTAATATCTTAGAAACCATTTCACTTCTTATTACCACTAAAGTACGCTCGATCAATACGATTTATTTTATTTCCTACAGACGTTAGTATAATCACAAATTGGTATACGAGATACTGTGATTAACCATATAACTATTCAGTTGCACTCAAAATTTAAAAAGAAGATCAGCTCATCGTGTTCGAAATGACAGTGCTTTGTAAATAGTGCTCTACTAAGCACTCGAGACAAGAACCTTTGTTCCAAGGATATGGACCATGACGCGTTTGTTTGCCAAAACTGGGGGTAGATTACAGAACTAATGAGTCCGGCGCTGATTCACATTCTACACCTAGAGTAATGGATTTAAGAATCTATAATGATCATATTTTAAACAAACGCTACAATCAATGAAGTTTTTAAAACCACGGTATCTTGAATAAGGAGATTATTTGCCGAGCTGGCACAATTTTAATAACTTTATACCTATTCGTTTTTCACTATAGTACTATAAATTGCGTTTCATTGTGTGAATTATAAGTTCAAATCAAATCAAATAGTTTATTTGCCAGAATACAAGTAAGTAAGATCTTAAAAAATATTATTAGACACAGTTGTACTCTGTATGCAAGCAGACGTGCAAATATTTCATGCAGTTATATTGAAAATTAGTCTTATATTTTACATAATAATTAGATTTACATTTACACTTATTTATACGTTTATTCCTACAATTATTTATAAATTTATATTCTTTAAATTCCTTAACACTATAAAAACAATTATTTAGCAGCCATGCAGTCAATTCCTTATCAAATTTATTTCCAGATAACATTTTTATATTATTGGGTAAGCAGTATAAATCCTTGCGGGCAGGAGGTTCGAATAAAAGATTTTCAAACTTTGATCTTTTTTGCTACTATTACGACTATTTTATGCGTTTCAGAAAATAGTCAGGGTTTTGTTGGAAAAAAACACAAATATTTTTAATATATAAACATGGTAAGGAAGTATGTTGCATTTTTTGAAAAGAGGTTTACAGCTGTCTAGAAACCAAGCCCTACTAATTACCCTAACGCATCGTTTCTGCACCATAAATACTCTGTCTACCTCAACCGAGTTACCCCACAATATCAGGCCATAGCTGAGAAGAGATGACACATGACCATGATATGCCATCAACGCCGCCTCCATGGACACAGTATTCCTAATTTTTTTTAGGGCTAAACGAAACGTTCAAGTTTCTTACAAAATGTATCTATATGTGTTTTCCAGTTTAGATGTATGTTAAGGGTGAGTCCTAAGAAATTATGGCTGTCAACATTGTCAATGAATTGATTATTATAATTAATGTCAAGTTGTAAAGGATTAGAATTATAAGATTGAAATTGCATTAATTTTGTTTTGCGAATATTTATAATCAAATTATTAGTTTCCATCCAATGGATCAGGTCAGACAGGGCGTCATTTACAGTTTCTTCTGCTTGATTTTGTACGAACATTTTATCACTATTGTAGTGTCATCTGCGAAAATAATACATTTATGGGGAGTGGCGTTAGGGAGGTCATTTATGTTTATTAGAAACAATAATGGCCCCAATATACTGCCCTGTGGGACACCAGTATTGTTAACTAACAGGTCAGATTTCACCTTCTCTCTTGTTGTATTATTGTGTTTGTTAATGACAATATTTGAAACTTCTGTGTACTGCTTTCTATTTGATAAATACCTTTCTATCCATTTATTAGCTTGACCTCGTATGCCATAAAAATCTAGTTTATGCAAAAGCAAAGATTGACAAAGTCAAAGGCTTTTGTCATATCTAAGAAAACCGACAGTATCGAATTACCCTCATTTATATTTTCTTTTATGAACCTTACTAAGTTAAAACATGCTAGTGTAGTTGAGCTTCCCTTCCGGTTACTAATAAGTCCTCCAGTTGCTTCTATCGTACCTCTTTCCAGCATACAGTACTTTTGTTAACCTCGATACAAAGATAGCCACTTTTTATTAAAACTTTCGTAGGTAGTTAACAAATTTAAATAATATTGTCACCGATTTCACTTACGCGCCAGCATGGGCGTACGCGGTCGGGAGCGCACGTACTCCATGAAGAAGTGACTCTGAAAGTCACGAAACCAGTCGAGATCGAGCTACTCAACTGTTTTTAACGTAAGTGAAATTGGTGGCAATCTTTCATCTATCGTAAACGATTGAGATATGGAAAGTTTCTAATACTGTTGCCATTAGCTGGTAGGATTCTTGGGGTAAGAGACATGGGTAGATACTATTTTAGCCGTTAATACGGACTTGCAACAAAGTTTCACCTGCTATCTAAGGATTTGCTATCCACGTGTCTAAAATACTTAAATAAATACGAAAGCTCGTATACTGTTCAAGCTAAAATCGACATTGTACGACACACGAACGATAATCCGAATATTTTAATTGCTTACAAAATTTCACAAAAAAGAACTATGGATTTAAACACGTCATCATCCGTCGCTATAATTGTAACTTAACACATATAAGAGTAATCGGGTTGCGCGTCATCGTATACAAGTTGTAAAACTAGTTGAAAAATTTAGATTTGTTTGTAGTTAAATTCAGTTTGGGTGCAGATGTCTCCGTCCCCTTAATATGGTTGTACAATAGAAACGAAAGAATAAATTTGAGCAATGACTCGCTCGCTACGATAGTTTATTGGAAGTTGATAGGTATTTAATGTCCCGACTATAGAGACATAGACTAGCGGGTTCAAATCTCGCTCTTAGTTCCAATTTTCCTTTCCATAATTTTGTTAACTTATTCGCTTCGCAGGTTTTAATACAATATTACATTATTAGAATTTTAATATTTATATTCAAATTTAACTCAAGATAGTTGCCATCAACTTCAATGATGACAATTATCCGCAATCATATAGAATTAGTTTAAATTTAAGAATTATAATATTTAAGTTTAACACCAATTTGGACGTTGATGTTACGAGTTTGTAGTCAGTTTTGTAGTATATCTAATTATCTAATATCGACTTAAAACACCTACATTTCTTCACAACTTTATGTACTCTAGTAGTCAAAGCTTTTAGAGCACCCAAGTTTCACCGAATTAATTTTTGGTCTCGAGTAATATAGGATAACCATCTATCGAACACAGTTCTAGACCCAAAACAATACTAGAAAAGTCTTTAAACAATTAAAGTTTTTACATTCACGACCTGAAATTGAAGACAGAGCCTCGAGATTTCAAACACTGATTTGATATTCTGAGATTGATCTTTCAATTTTAATGTATTTTTTGCGCCAAATAACGCTTCAAAAATAGTAACAACAATATTCGACCCTAATATAAACATGTTGTAGTTACTAACGAAACCTGCTTAAACTGTTTTATACATATTATACTAAACTTTAATAATATTCATCAAAGAAATATTAAATTAATCTTAGAACTATGCATGAGCATCCAAGCAAGATAAAACTTTGATCGCGCCGCTGAGGGGAAGCTGCTTCAAAATATTTAATCAACGCTATTAATTAGAGCTCGCATCAAAGATAACCGCTGGTTAATTAATATTTGAAGTTTACACAAGATGTGATTAGCGGTTGCCAAGCCGGATGTAGTCGAAGAGCTAGTGGAAATCTTTGGAGAGTAAATGAGATGATATGATCATATCATTGAGTTAGTGTTCTTTTTTTGTGATGATAGAAATTGTTTTGGTTTGAATCAGTTGAGCTTTACCGCATACTGGTAGGTCATTTTTGTTAATGCCCTGCCTTGCTAGCTACCACCTACAAAACTTGACAACTTAGCATGTCTGTTAGGTACAGATACAGTCAGTAAGCCTGTTTATTACTGCCAACCACATCTCCACTAACCGATAGGTAAGTTGGTGGTAAAAAGCTACATACAGAATGTGTATTAAAAGTCACAGACTTGATTTATTTTCACATATTGTTAGCAATTTTTATTAGAAACAGTTAAAGCAGACAACTTTCAGCGTTAATAGTGCAATGGTTTACATATTGAGAAAGCTTGCATTTAAGGTGTATAATATTTTTTTTCCAATGCCATTGGTATTTTTATTTTTAAAATAATACAATAATAATTGTGGAACTGTTTTACTATCACTCATTGGGTGCCAGGCTAGTATTGCACTCCTGCATATTTCTTGTGGGAGATGTAAAAATCAATGAAGAGAAAATACCAGAAGGTGAGCAGCTTTTTGATGAGATGCGATTCCCATGACACCTGCCAAGCGTGGGGGTTCCAAGGTTCTTTTTTATTTATCATCTTTACTTATTTCTTACGGTTGACGTGATTCTTTGTTCATCAGTGAAGACGGCTGTTGACGACTTGATGATGATAGTAACTTGCATTAAGATAAGTAAAAGTAGTCATCAACTCCCTGGCTAGTATATTAAACGGCGGTTAACACTTGACTCGTTAATCTTGTTTTAATTATCGTTTAAGTAGAGGCCGTTATTATGATAAGTTTCAGTTAAGCTTCTGCAGTAGTTGATAGTTGTTGCACTTTCACGTTAATCACTGCAGCAGTAAGATTTATGAAAGAGCCAATTAAAAGAACAACTTCGCATAATGTTTCCACTGGAAGCAGAGTATTAGCTTACCCCTACGCACGCAAAAAAACCAAGCACATTAGATCCAAACTATTACCTACCAACAAAAATATATATTGCACTCTACTAATTGAGTTTCGTGGTTATGAGTCGTAGTTTGAATTATGTGTTCTGTCCCTACCTGAGAACCAGGAGCATGGAGAAATGTTTTTTTTTGTGAATTCTCACCTAGTTAGCTATAATTTTGAAGTAAAAAAAATTGACGCAAATTACCTATAAATGCGTTCTGACTACTATTCTCGACAAAAATAGGCTAAATTTATAAGTTTTGCTTATGAATTTTCTATAAATATGGAAGGGCGAGGTTTTCTTATACATTTATACTTAAACTTTACTTGAAAGAAGGCCTCTGCATAATGTTTTTTTTTTTAATGCCTGATAGGTTAGCCTTTGACCACTATCTCACCTGATGCTAAGTGATGATGTGGTCGAAGATGTTGTTCAGGCTAACCTAGAATTACTGGCTCTCAAGGACAGCTGCCGGAACACACCGTTAGGTGCTTGGCGACAGATTTTCAACTTGAAGGTGGTAGCTAGCCAGGCGGGCATTCGCAAAATGCCCTACCACCATGCTGTAACGACTGCCATCCTAAGACAACAACCGGGACCGACGGCTTAACGTGCCCTCCGAAGCACGGAAGCGCTCAGTAGTAATGTCCAACCAGCGGTCACCCATCCAAATCATGACCGAGGCGGACGTTGCTTAACTTTGCTGATCGATTCAGAATGGCTAAGCAAACTTCGCTACGAGCGCTTCAATATGGATCAAAATGGATACACGTAGTTTATAAAAATAAAAATTAATCTTATCTTTATTTATCTTAATGCTTGTAGGTTAAGCCGTAGGTCAAAAGGTGTAACTTAAACACTGTAAGATGACAATTCTTCATAAAGGGCTGCTTCCCATCATCTAGTATTTTTTCTTTTGTCACTACTAAAAAATCCGACAAGAAGATATGGGGTTGTAGCCCAGCATCCTGCGGCGCATATCTGACCTATTGCTAGTAATGTCTAAGCTATTTCTTGTTATATCTGAGCTATTGATAGTATCTTAAATGTTATGAAATATTATACGCAAAAATGTGACCATCTGTCATAACATTTGATCGGTGTCTGTTGGTGACGGATGAACACAACCAAAAGTTACATGAAAAACACATGCATTTAGATCGCAAAAGACACATGTATCACATTAGGAGCGACCTAAAAACCCGAGGATGGAAACATTTCATTTTAATATCTCGAACAATGCTTGCTCCGGCGACGTATGAAAAATAACCGAGCAATCTGTAACAATATCCCGCGAATGCGAACATTACACGTAACGTCGCACGACAAAAAGACGGTAATGGCGACTACAAAGCGGCGTGGAGCGACACGAACGATGAATAGGCCTGCAGCTCACCCTTATTCTTCAATTGCTGCATACTCTGTAGATTTTTAATATCATTTTATGAGTCATAATGAAAAATAGTTATATTAAGTTAGTTATTCCATATCAAGTTGTCAATCGATTTTATTAGGGTAAAAATGTTGGTCATTTTATTTGTGACATTACAATACTACATTTGAACTAGTGGAGAGCCACTAGTTCAAATGTAGTACAGTCGATGACCTCATGACTGAAGTATTTTTATATAATAATTTTTTGCTTATATAATCCCCATACTTTCACCAATTTGGAAAATTTGCAACATTTGATTTGACAAAAAAACATTTAAGAACCTTCTCATAAAATTTAACGAGTTAGTTCGACGGCTAGTTTTAAACTCATACACAGAAGCTGTCCAATAAAAAAGAATAGTAAGACAATCTCCGGCAAAGCGTAAACTTTTAAATATCTCTATTTACCTCATTTGGAATATACAGTCGTGATATTATTACAAAAAATGACCAAATTTACGTCAAATCTCACATGATAAGGGTTTCTCATCGCAACAACCCACACAGGAATAACAATTATGGTTTGGATCACAGCTTAAAATTTAGATGAAAAATCCAAGTTTTCAGCTCCTGATAATTAAATAAAAGATATTGTCCTCGATATGCCGATATTTAGATTCCCAATTAGTTTTGTTTTTGAGATAAACTGCGAAACAAAAGTGACCTAAAATTTATCACTTTGACGGTCCCTACTCATTAAATATTTGGACTAATAAATATTGTAAATATATTCGAACTGAGTAGTTATTGAGTCATGATCCATATATTGAAAAAAAGTAGTTTGTTATTTGGGTTAAATTATCATGTACCTATTGGAGTATCTTTGTAAGAGTAATCCAATATTAGCATATGAAAAAAACATTTTATTTGAATAAAATATTTTTTTTAATCTGTGTAACTCATTTCGTTTGCAAGCTTGATACCCAGTAACATACACACTGACAGACAGACAGGCTAATAAATAGGGTTCAGTTACATACTTCCAGTACTATGTTATAATATAATTCCTTAAAATATAAATAATTTTGAGGGTAAGCTGCAAACCCACAAATAACCGGTATAGGACGAAGGAAGAAACAGCTGATTTATGACGTAACGCCGTGACACTCAGCGCGTCACGCGTCAACGCGCGCGTCGTTAATCACGATCGCTAGTGTTTTGACAGACGTGCTCGGGGGCTTTTTTGCTGAGCTTTTTGTACTTATATACCTTTGCTTTTTTTGAAGTAGAAAGTACATTTATATAAGTTATGGAACTACGTTTACGATCGCAAGTGATGCTAGTAATATAGAAGAAAAAATATATGAAAATAATTAATTACGTTTTTGGAGAAGCTATTTGCAACCTTACATTTAACATTATTCTAAAATTAAAACTTTGTTTTGAACAATGAATTTTAGTCTTGACATGAATCTGTTATTAAAATGTATTTACTTGTAGCTTAGTCTAGTATGACTGTTTTTTACTTTTTGTATACAACGTTTATGAATTTACTTAATTAAAAGACACCATTGGGGTGACTTGAGGGATGTGTGGGAGCCTCTTTGCTCCAAGTAACTTCTGGGGAACTCGAGAGGACAGAGGCTTGCCAACTCTCTAGAGAAAGAGGAACAATTGATGATGGAATCTTTCTTTCAGAAGCCACTTGATAAGGAATGAACCTGGTTGAGTACCGATGTTTCCACGAGAAATGTAATAGACTTGGTTTTGACTACCAAGAAACATGTTTTTCTTTAATTGCTCTTGCTATTTAAATATTACTTGTACTATTTCGCTGACTCGCATGCTAAACAAGGACTCTATCTTTTCTACGCCCTCAGTCTGACATTTCTCAAAAACTTAAGTCAATTTAAGCTAGTAAAGTGGGTATATAAAAAAAGCTCTTAAAATTAAAGAAATAACACCCTGTTTTGTCGTTCGCTAACTGAAATCCTAGTCACTAAAAGTCTTTCTAATTAACTCGGCTAAATACGCTCACAAAACTAAGTTAAGCTTCTCGCAGACTGCTACGTCACGTAGCTTAACTCTACGAAGCAGCGGCTACAACTGCTACGAGTTTGTAGCCAACCAACTATGACTCGTCATAATAATAATTAAATTGTTTTCTGCTTTTTCATCTAAACATGTCTTAAGAGATTGTTTTTAATGACTTAACTTACTAAAGAATTAGTCACCTGTAGAATAAATAATAACTATACTAAATAATAATATAAAAAGCTTCCAAATATTAACTTCTATTTCTATGTTTTATGCAATTTAAATTGCTATATATTCTTTATTGTATTAACGTAAAAACTGACTCTAAGAATAATAAATAGATAGATAGATAGAAAATTCTTTATTTGCATACCTTAAAAATAACATTACAAAGAAACAACAAATAAACGTATACACAGGGCGGTCTTATCGCTTAAAGCAATGTCTTCCAGACAACCGATCTGAGAAAAAGAAAAACTCGCAAAATTAGCCAGGTTGGCAGTTAAAAAATTAAACACTACTTATATAGTAATTACCTAACTAAGTATTTACACTTTTACACCTATTTAAATAATCAGCAAAGGATACATACCTACATTATATATTATCTGAATAAAAGTACATACAGACACTAAATAAATACATACGTATACATATATACTAACATACCTTAACTATCTAAATACATACACGATAAAATATATATAGACATACTACATATATATAAAATAAAATTGTATTATATGGAAGGAAAAAGATTAGCTTAGCGTGGACAAATAAAATTCTTTGACTCCATTTTTGAATGTGTATAGTGACTGCGACTTTCAAACGGAGACTGGCAGACTGTTCCAGAGTCGAACAGTCTGTACTGAGAATGAAGCATCATAGAGCGATGTACTGTGCGGCGGCACTTTAAGAAAAAGATTTTCTGATAACCTCAATGTCAAGGCTTGAATCGAATCAAGAAACGCAAAGCGTTCCTTAAGATAGCGTGGGGGAAATGGATTAAACAGTATATTAAATAGAAGGGATAGAATATGAGTATTCCGGCGAAGGCGAATGGGAAGCCACTTGAGTTTATGACGAAATTTGGAAACGTGGTCATATTTGTCTAAGCCAAATATGAACCTGATTGAGAAATTTTGGAGACGCTCAAGTCTGTTTAGCTTATCCTCTCTAAGATCTAGGTAACAGACATCGGCATAGCCTTAAATGGGAAGTAAAAGAGATTGAGCAAGGGCAACTTTGATAGCAGTCGGAAGAAAATTGCAAAGCCGCTTTAGAGAACCCGCAGAAGCAAACATTTTGCCACTAACTGCTTCCAACTGAGGGCCCTATAGCAAGGACTGGTCAATTATTAATCCAAGATTGTTTATTTGTTTACTGTAAGGAATGATTACGCTGTTCAATTTAGCCAACATTCGGGAGCTGCCTATGACAATAACTTTTGTTTTTCTTGGATTAATCACTAAACCAAAATCATTGCTCCAATCTGCTATATGTCTTAAATTTTTATTGGTAGTTTTTACACAATCTGATAATTTGTTAAGAGATGCTTGTGAATAAATCTGTAAATCAGCCGCATCACTAGTCGAAAATTGAATTAAATCAAATAGAGTATAGGCGGGAATTAACGTGGCAGAAAGAAGATTGAGAGTATTTGCTTTAGTAGCAGTATTCATATTAGGTGTTGTAGAAAAGTTTTTATTGAGAGAATTTATGTCCAAGTCATGAGGAACGGAGCCTAGTCGTGATTGACCAACTCCCAATGACCTTAAAAATTTCCAGACCTTAGATAGATCTTCATTATTTACAGATTCATGGATATGTCGGCGTTGAGCATCCCTACACACCCTATTGCAATGATTTCGAGCAGAGTGATATTTTGATTTTACTCATCATGAGGACAACGCTTATATTTAAATTAAGCAACATATTTTTTGTGCATTAACAGCCTTATATCATATGTCAACCAAGACGTAGGAGAATGTTTAATCTTTACTGGTTTGACTGAGCATGAAAATCGTAAATCTGCGTTATTGAGCTGTTGAAAATATTAATTTTGTCATCTATGGACTCAGTCAACACGAGCTACGTCAAAACGGAGCTTCTCAAGATCCATACCACCAAAGTTGCGCTGCAAGAGAATTTTGGGCTTAGCTTTAGGAGGACGAACTTTGTATGATATGTATATTAAATCATGATAAGAGAATGAATCAGCTGCGCATTGGCCATGCTTAGCAACATGAATTGTTAACGATACTATGATTAAATCTAAAAGTGAAGGAGTGCAATTTGGAAAATGATGAGTCGTACTGAGCGGGAGAATATTCATGTTGCTAGAGTTTACAATAGATTTGAATCTAGAAGAACGGTAATCATTTTTGAGGAGGCAAGTGTTGACATCACCCATTATTATGGAATGCTTATAAGAAGGAAGGAGATCTTTAAGAATCTTTTCAAAGGAGGTAAAGTAGTTAACATCTGATAAATTTTTGAAGAAGAAATTTTGTTTTAGGAAGGAGAACTTCAATGAATAGGTTTTCACCAGCATCTACGGGTGGTTGTTGAGCAGACATGTGTACTATAGAGAAGGGGATATGAGCACGGAGATTTAAAGCTACACCACCAGCACGCCCACCAATCCGGTCATTACGGATAAGGTGAAAACCAGGCAAGGGATAACAAATTGAAGACAAGGAAGGCTTTAAATCAGGAGCCAGGACTCTGAGATTAAAATAGCGTGGACATTTTTTTGATATTCAAAAGCAGCCAACATCGCTGGGAAATGAGCTGGAATACTCTGGGCATTAATATGGATGACATTAAGGTTTAATATAATAAGTTAAGTAAGTAAAATTAGCTTAAGTTAATAGTCAAAATTTGTTTTCATAATATTTTAATGTTGTGTTCATAATGTATTTACATATTTACTCTTCATGAGTTAGAGAAAATATTTTATATATTTTTTTTATGAAAATTCGAAACGTTCCAAAAAAATTCCTTTGCATAAAGCTTATTTCTTCACAGGTCGGAGCGCAGCAAGGAGATTCGCTGGGGCCACCATTTTCACCCTAGCTATCCTCAAGGTTATATCAGAGTCCAAAGCTGGTCTGAATTTGTATTATCTGGACGATGGCACCATTGGAGATTTACCGGGAGATGTTTGCCAGGTTCATAACATATCTACTACGAACTGCCCCTACCTGGATTTGCAACAATGAAGTCTCTTCTTTTGATGACTCTTCAAAGTTTGTTGCTGAGTTGACTCTCAATGTCTCCCTAAACGATTTGCAGTGGACTCAAGCGGCTCTTCCAATCCAATACGGGGGTCTCGGGGTGAGACGTGCTGGGGATTTGGGCTTGCCGGCTTTTCTTACGTCGGTGCACGGGGTAGCGGACCTTGTCGCTATTATTCTTAAACCGAATGGTGCCGAGGCGAGCATACCTTTTGTGTCTGAGGCGGTATCAGCTTGGTCGGCTCTTAACCCGGGTGTGCCTCACCCTACGACTCCCCAAATCCAGCGTATTGTTTCCTTCATTTTCTTAGAAATGAATATTAATAAAACACAATAGAATTAACTTAATAATCGTAACCAAATAATGTCAATCACTTCATGTCCAATAACGAATTGATTACCGAAAAATACGACTTAGCAAAAAATAATCTATGTATTATAAACAAGAGAGTTAGGAAAACATTTGCTTATATATAAATTTATTGATATGAGTTAGAGATTCAGTTAAGACCTTACAAAAAATATTACTAAAAGTATTACAAGTTAACTTTCAGAGTATTTTAAACATGTGAAAATTGAACATTATACGCAAATGATTATAATTTAATACAATTTCTTTCTAAGTCTCAATATGGCAAAGGAATAAACTTATTACTTAAAATATAACGCCAAATATTCGCCAAAATAGATTACATTTTAATTATTTTAGTAGTAATCTTTGTATATTACATGAATAACGAATTATTTGCGTGTATAAAGTGTATGTGTTAATACACATTGAAATAAAAAACGTAAACGTTTTTTATTTTAACATTACGATCTATTTAGAGTAATGAAACATATTATTTTTTGCCATAAAGTATTCCAACAAATACTTCTATTTCAAATAAGTAGGCATATGTTTTATGTACAAGTTTCTGTTGATGTTTTTGTCGTGGTGCCATTTTCATTATTCATGCCCTAAAACTCTTTGTTTCAGAAATATTTTGACATAGCTTTATAGCTTGTCTTATTGCTGAGAGGCTAGTTTTCGACGACAGTTTTAATTCAATTTGAACCACCGCTGCCGGTGAAAAGGCAAGTAGGTACTAATTTGCCGCTTGAGAAACGTAGAATAGATACAAATGCCGTGTCAACAAAAAAGACACACATAATAATATATAATCGACTTCGCCAGTAGGTGGTCAAAATATCTCGCTTAGTAAATTTGAATACTATACTGGGCTACCCGAGCAAGTGTGTGAGAAATCGCTCGTTAAAATCGTTCACTCGCTTATAACCTAGTGATAAAACTATTAGAGCTACTACTATACTACGCGCTAGTGCGCTTATCGCTGGCGGTGGGACAAGTGCCTGAGTGATGATAAAGTTGAGGGTTTGGTTAACAGGCTTATTCTGAATAGGTGCAGGTTTTTTAGAAAAAATCCGGAATACACGGTTAGTTGGTCCTAAACCAATTTCCTCCTAGGGTTGTATCTAGCTATGCAGGCATTTGGAAAAGTTCTTGAAGTATGCTAAGTGATGGAGTTTTAGATCACTATTAAGCCTTTCATTTAGCTTAACGACATCAATCATAATCAATCAAAATCATCAAAAGCAACAACGGAACCGATGACTTAACGTACATACTTGTATCTTCCGAAACACAGAAACTGAATTGAACGTTCGAGTACTTCAATTATTACTTGAAGTGTCATAAAGTTGCATCTATTGTAATAAATACTATATAATTACCCTTCTGGCTTAAGCAGTTTGTTATTTCCAAAAATAACCTTAAACACATGGCCTTTGACGTCGGTGTAAGTCGAAAAATCCAAAAGATTTAGATACAGTATAAAAAAGGTACGCTTACTTACTCACAGAAAAAATTAAAATAAATTTGAAAGTTATTCCAGTCAGATACACACCCGAATCATCTAACATTAAATTAACATCCAAAAATAAATCAGGACTGACCAGTAAATAAATTGAACATACATCCAATCAAGCGACCTAATAACATATCAAACAATTGGAAAACTATCAATATTATAACAACCAACAGCGATATAATATATTATTAAATAACAACACGCTGGTTACAGACTCGTATTTTATTCGAATAACATTTACGGATAGTGACACTCGCTTTTTCGGTTGACGGATGACTGGTCAGAGTTAACGCTAGAAAGCAGTACCTGAAGTATTATTTGCACATTGAAGTTTACTTCTAACATTTTAATTTTTGCAGTAACGCCTGCTAAGTAATACATATATTCTGGAAGTGCACAATCTAATATATTTTTGTTTAACTGCCACACAAAACTGCCATTTTAAAATCGTAATTTAAAAAAAACGCACAAAGTACTTTGCGTCTACATTTATTGTGCAAACCGCGAAGGAACTATCTGAGTTACTAAACATGAATACTGTCTTGGGGAAAATACAACCCGGGAGTTTTCAAATCCAAAGTAAAGAGCTTCTATCTGAGCTATGCTTTACTAAGAGTGCTTCACCGCAGACCACAGCGTTGTAAGATAAACAGTGCTGAAATGTGAATAATTAGTCTGCAGGTAGCGCAATCGCGAACGATGTCGCAGGTACAGCTAGTCTCTTATATAACTTCGAAGCTGTGTATTTCGATATAATGTTGGAACCGATACCAACTTTTTCTTTAACGATATGGGGGACCCTAATAGAGTGCGGCCTGACCCGCACTTGGCCAGTTTATAAATTATACCATTGCTTTCAGTTCACATGGCTTTGCAAATACGAATACTTATGTCTCTATGAAAAATTATAAACTTTTGTATACAAATTTTGATTGTAATTTGTAATTTTGACATATAAATATTTGTTGACCCAATAATCTTCATAAAAGTTTTAACATGGTTGGGCCAATAAACGCCAAACTTTCTTGCAAATTGTCTTTCCAAAACCTATACACACTACCTTGCTAACAGTTGACCAACCTTGGCGCTATAGTTGGACCCACGATCTCGTATAACTTGCAGGCTGGTAACGAGCCTGTTAAGAAATGCCCTAATTACATTTTTAGTTTACGTACTGAATATAAATTACAAGGTCCGATCACAGGTGTGTCACTAGCTTTAATATCGACAGTTGTCTTTGCAACACAATTGCACCGTATTCAGCGGAAACAAGATTGAATTTAGACTGAAATAATTGTAAAATTAAGTTGGTTAGTGTAACAACTTGATATAGGGCGATTGACACAGGTATGGGAGATACCCGAGGATGGAGTTTGGGTAAAATGTTCGTTGATATTTTCGTTCAATTTATTGTGCTGAGTGAGATATACCGGGTTTATGGTTTGCTATTTTAAACATAGTTATTGAGATAGGTTAGGCTTTTATACATATATTACATGTTAGTATAATGTGGTCAAAAATGGTATTATACTTGGTTTGGAATATAGTTTGGCTCTCAAGAACAGCTAATAAGCACGTAGTGACATTACAGTCACATTCAAAACAATATAATAATAATAATTCATTTATACAAGTAACTTAGACTCATAAAATGGATACAATAATAATCAAAATCAGTCACATTTCATAAAATACATTGGTTAATAATAATAATAATACGACAACACAACATTGAGAACAGAACATAATCAATTCATTTTTTATATGAAACATGTAGTCTGCAGCAGTGATTTATATAATCACAGTCTAGTTTGTCTTTGAACCCGGCCAGCATGCTGTTGGAGCTCCCCCGGACTCGCCGCACCAGCGAAGTACCTCTAATGCGCATTGTTGTGTAGAAGCAATTTACTTGCGCTTCTGCAAACATTGCAGATGCGCTGCAATAGCGGGGGAGACCCAGCATCATCCTGAAAGCGTTATTGAATTGGACACGGAGGGTGCCGTAAGATCGTTGCGTATAGTCAGCCCACAGGCTGCACGTGTATAAAGAGGTGCAGTAAGCTCTGAAGAGGGTTATTTTGACCTCAGTTGTGCACCGTGCAAACCTGCGGATCACCATATTGGCTCTAACTGCCAGCACCCGCCTCTCCCGTTCAATGTCAGCGTCATCCTTCAGTGTGGATGTAACTAAATGGCCTAGATATTTAAAAACTTCTACCTGTTAAAGGAGATCCATTTAATTTTATAGACACCACCTATAAAATTAAATTTTATAGTTCCACCCTGAAAATCCATACACTGACTCTTTCCGACATTATAAACTAAACTGTGCTCTTCTGCATAGTCTTCACAAATACTCAGCAGCCTTCTGAGTCCGCAGACCGAGGCACTCAGCAGCACCATATTGTCCGCATAGCTTATATTATTAAAACAGATGCCATCTCTGTAACATCCAATATGAGCTGAGCGTCTCGATTAGTCCATTAATGTACAGGTTAAAAATAGTGGGGGAGCTTAAACCCCCCTGTCTCACCCCACATTCCAACCTGTAAGGATCTGAGAAAATACTGCCCACTTTACATACCATGTTAATAAGTTCATTCAGTATATGTGATGATCAATCAAAACAATATAGGCTTTATAAGAAACAATTGCTATCCTAAGACAATAACTGGGACCGAATGCTTTACGTGACCTCCGAAGCAAGGAAGCGCTCAGTAGACCATCCAAGTCAGGACGTGGCGGACGTTGTTTAACTACACTGATCGGCTAAGAACGACTGATCTTTCTTCGCTACAAGCCCTTCAAACTACAAGCGCGAGTTAGTTGAGTAGTGACATATTTTCTAATTGAGGGTGGTAGCTAGTCAGGTGTGCATTTGCAAAATGTTCTGCTACAATGTAGTGAATGCTGACGGGGGATTCCATACAATTTTAAATAATTTTGGATAGAAATGTATGCAGTAGATGTAATTTAATATGCAAAATGCTTTCACAAGAAATCTTTTGACTTAAGCTTAGCAGTAGTGATGTCTTTACTGAGAATTTCATTTATTACAGGAAATGGACGAAAACATGAGTTTAGTAGACACCCAATATACGCCTTAGAGTTGTTGTGAATTATTTTTAAGTTACGTTACTAGCGTACGTACTAAACCGAAAGGCAAAATAAAACCCTAATAATGAGACTTCGCTGTCTGTCCGTATGTCATGGGGAGCTTGTAAACGGAAAAACTGAAATTAAAATATTTTTTGAAGAACGTTGAACCAAAGATATTAAGTATAAATTAAGTAAGGATATTAAAGTATAAATTAAATTGTTTTTCAAAGAGAGTCTTATACATAAGAGTTGGCCAACTTTTGCACCTTAGTATAGCTTAGCTGGAGTGTCATCATCAAGGGATCATTTAATGGAGTAGGTACATAATATAAATATTGTATGTATCATATCAATAAACTTTAAAAAAAGGGGGCGATATGAAAAAGGACAATTATACACTATTTTTTTTATACTGAAATTTTGTTATAAGGTGTAATGTATATTATCCTACATACTTACTAGATATATATTTTATGTATGTATTTTTAGGATTATATCTACAATTTTTCACATAAGTTATTCATCAAACCATCGTCTTGTCATATGCATTAAGTTTTATATATACAGAGTTGTTGGTAAAATGCTCAAACCTCTTAGAGTTGACTTCTGCTAGTCCTAACAAACATTTTGAGATCTTTCTTTGCTTTTTTTTTATAATTTTTAAAAATGTTATGTTGTGTTTTTTATGTGTTTGTGACGGAATAAGTACGAGGTCCACCGGATGTCAAAAGTCTCTTATGCCTTTGCTCGATGTTAATTCAAAACTTTATTCAAAGGGAGCACGGCGCGGTCCAGTATTGCCGCGGTGGACGCTCTTGGCTCGTAGTAGGTATTAAAACAAAAAAAACTCAAAATGTGTGTTAGGACTAGCAGAAATCAACCCTCAGAGATTGTTAGAATTTTACCAATAACCCTGTATAACTATAATAATCGCATTTTAAAATTACCTTCCTATCCATATTACTCACGCTCTCGGTGCTGTAATCAACGTAATGTGACTCGTTAGTTTTCTCTTGTATGTGATACTGTTGGGTATTTGGCGACAGTTTTTTTGATAGAGGCAAGCATCTTTAAAAACTCTAATATGCGCTAAAGCTCAAGTCTGAGGAAGGGTTGGGACCTGGGATAGCCTGCACGGTAGCCCATTCTTATATAAATTGGATTATCATTGCTTCAAATTTAAGTAAAATTGCAACCAATATTATTAATTTACCAGCTTGGACACAATTTTTTCGGCGTTCCACCTGCCTTAACCCATCTTACTTTGGGAATGTTCTCGATGATACTCGGAACTTTTTAAGTAATCAAAATGAAAGGATAGTAAGGAGCCCATTCTATTTGCAGCAAGATGTCACTGACATCGACGTGAGACGCAGCGTCCTGTCTGATTCACGTCGATTTTATTGTCATTTTTCTTATCATTTGGCTTTTAGGACATTTTCATTAAATTAACCAATATCAATTCAAAACTAATATAAGTAGAAATAATAAAATTTGCGGCGTCTTCCATCACTATTTCGTCTTAGCTTCAGACAGAATACCGGAAGTTTAATATTTAAACGTCTTCTACTTACACAAACCGACGGAGCTGAGAATATTGCGGATGCGACGTTACTCCCTTGCTTCCGGATAAAAAGAGCTTAGTTAAAATCTTGGGTGCTTACAAATTCAGCTAGTACTATATTTAGAAGAGTAAACATCAGCAGAGCGGCCCGCCAAGACACCAAAACTTTTACCTAACCGAAAAATTACCTAATAACACCTTACCTAAAAATACACCGCCTTTTTCTTGTAATCGAATCAAATGGTGACGTTTCTGTACAAAAACTTTAGTACTTCAATATATCCCTACTTAATCACGCATCGCTGAAAAGACTGTTGTACTAACCAGGCTTTCATTCAATCAAAGGACTATTCATTATTTTATTTTATTTTTATTTGGGGGGCTTACAGCTATCCTTACGAAACAGGTTTAGTAACTTAATTAAGAAAAGCCTCCACACATTTTTATAGCTGATAGGCTAGCCTTTAACCACTATCTCACCTGATGGTAAGTGATGATGTGGATGAAGATGTTGTTTAGGCTAGCCTAGAATTACTGGCTCTCAAAGACAGCTGCCGGAACACACCGTTAGGTACTTGCCGACAGATTTTCTACTTGAGGGTGGTAGCTAGCCAGACGGGCATTCGTAAAATGTCATACCACCAGCTATAACGACTGTCATCGTAAGACAACAACCGGGATCGACGGTTTTACGTGCCCTCCGAAGCACGGAAGCGCTCAGTAGTTATGTCACTAGTGGTCACTCATCCAACTCCTGACCGCGGCGGACGTTGCTTAACTTAGCTGATCGATTAAGAACTGGCAAAGTTAACTTCACTACGAGCGCTTCGTAGTTTGCAAACCTGACATATCGACCGTGTATATCCATTAGTCTTTTGTATAATCCAACGATGCCTTTTCTATAAACTGTAGCCTTGCCCATATATATATACCTTGCCGGGATAGAATGTCAACCCCATCATTTTCCGTGGGTCTCGTATTGAGCGATTACGAGTAAAATACCAAGGTGGAAGGAGGGCAGCATCACTTTCTGAGAAACTGCTATGTTACACTAAGATGCCAAGCATAATAGCAAAACCCTCCTTAGTAGGGGATGCTGTATTCAGTAGTGGCTTCAGAAATCAGCCTTTTCAGAAATCTGGTCAATCAACTTGATAGTTTTTTTGTGAAAGATCAGAAAGTAGCTTGAGAACATTAATAAAAGCTGTACATACCTTAAAAACATTTTTTTTGCCATATAACATATATTATGAAGTAGAACTAAGCTACAATAGATATTTTTTTTAAAAATCTTGTTGAGGCACCTTATGATTGCTTCACATAGATATCTTCTAAATTATTTTCTAGCCGCTCTCAGTTATACCGATCTATATCCGGGACAACATCTGAAGTAGGACGACTTACAAGTCCAACGTAATCTGAACTATTAACCGCAACTTGGTAGCGAAGCTCAGCTATTAGTCAAACAATCGCGCAAGTCATTAGCGAGCCGATAAGGTCGGGTCGATAAGACGGCCTGATCGAGTTGGATGCAATTTACTCAAATCTGATTAACTGCGACCTGGCACAGCTATCAGAGAAGTCTACAGATTAACTATTTATAAGTAAATCTTGTATTTTAGTATTTTTAAGCAAATTAAACACTTGTAAAATATTATCTTAGTTATTACTTCAAAATATCAGATTATATTATATACGCCTATGAATGTTATTGTGCATCCTTTACTCTGCGAAGAGAGGGTGCTTTAACCACCGAAAAATATAAATAACTTCTCATTATAAATATGATATGAATCCTAATCTCCATAATTACATAATCTTAAGATGGACAATTTAATTATCACAAGAATATATTATATATTATACATTCAAATTATTTATCCAAGAGCAACGTCTATACAGTCATATTTTTAATTGATAAAGAAATCTTACTACACAGTTTGTGATTACTTAAACGACAAAAATGCTTGGACTGGTTCGCCTCTGCCAAGCGAGCGCCTGTCACCTACGTTCTGTAATTAAATATTGTAATAATTTTACTATATAGTATGTACTCAACACATAGTTAAAAACGTTTAAAAGAATGGCTGCGAGTTTCTTGCCCGTTCTTCTCGCAGTGTCTCTATAATTTTTGTTTGCTGAACGTGGCAGTACAATGTAGTATATTTCAATATTAAAATTTGTAATTGACTTTCATAAGAGCGTCGTAGACGCCTAAATTTAATAAATGATTGTGACTTTGACTGATGCCAATACTTATATAGTTCAAATAAAAATATAATAAAACATTTATAGTAGGTAACATAACATCAACAGCACAAAATGCATAGGCATATTTACTATTCATAATGTTTTAATTCTATTTAGGGGGAGGTTAGTTGTTTGCTATCTTCTAAACTACTTCCATACTGCAAATAACTTCACAAAATATAAAATACAGCGAAAAATTTCAACTCGGGCTCGAATCCCGTTCTAAGTTATTTTTTTTTTGTTGTAGTAGGTAGCTTATTGGCTTGGCAGGCGTTAGTGCAAAATTTACAATCTTAGAATTGAGATAATATCTAGTCAAAATGAATTAAGATGATAAATGTTTCCATTGCCAAAATACAAACATTGCCAACGGAATGTTTAATCCAAATAAATCATACTCGCTACACTGTGTTGTAAAAAACACGATAAGTGTGAATAAAGAACAATCTCCATAACAATCGGGACGCGGATAAAGCGGCGCGTTCCGACTTCACACAAAAACCGACATCTACATAATCCATTTATCTTTTCTCGCACTACTTTTGGTGCAGATTAAATTGTAGTTTACAAAATAAAAAGAAAAGAAAAGTTTGTACCACGAGCAGGGTGGTGAGCGCGCGATCGATCTGTCCTTCGGGCTAGGAGATAATCTATCTATCTGATCTACCGTAGTAATTCATCATTATCATCAACCTTATTGCTACTGATGTCGAATGATAATGTAGATGATGACGTCATCATCCACCGTTGTACAAATAACTATAACTTCCATGCTTGTAGGCGTGTTGGAGATTGCAGTGTAGGATGACAGTTCTTCAGAAGGCGTTGCTGGTATTTTTCCCTTCGTTGCCACTCGACTGTTCCTGGGGGATATGGGAGAGTGCAACTCTAGTTTACCATCCCACGTTGCACCGTAGTAATTACTTAGTTTGAATTTGTCCTACAGTTTTTGAGGTCCACTAGAAATAGGATTTGTTTAATATATTGAGAGGAAGAATTACGTAGCATTTTGTATTGTGAAATGTTTTTGTTCAATACTAACAATTTGTTATTACTAAAATATGAAGTCACACGACAGGTCTTTGATGGTGCCAAATCATCGTTGATATTTTGAATTACGAATAAAATAATGTAAAAACCTTAAGAGAATTTATTGTACGCGACAGGTTAACGATGTGTGAAAGTCTTGTCAGCTTATTGAAACATTGAAGTATTAAGTATTTCGTTTCCTACCGATTCATTTTGCACCTGCAAATGTCCGCGGCCACTCCACCCCCCCTGATCCTCTGTCGAGAATACGTTTTGTCACTGTCACACTGGTGAATAGAGACGAAGTGAGTAGAGATGGTCCACTTTCTTTCATTGAGTAATTGATGTGAAATCTGGGTACCCTTTTTATCTTTATGTGACTTACTTCTGTAATATACGTGTTAGGACGGTTTATTGAGTATTGTGAAATGAAACTAAGTGCGGTCATCTCAGCCAGGACTAAAATCCAGTACCTCATTAAATAAGGGTAAAATCATGAAAACGAAAAAGAAACGCTATTATAAGGCGGTGAATTTAATTATTGCCTCAATCTATAATTTCTCTTACTTAAAATAAAATCATGGAATCGATTTATTTGTCTTATTCGAATAAAGGCAAACTTTTCTGCTAAAGGTACCTAATAAGATATTATTATAGTTATTTTATTTTCTAGAAAAACCTAATAGCAATTTTTGTGAGTCTCATTTAGATAATTTTTATATGGCATAGGTATTAATTTATAAAAAAAAATTACGAAGGGTCTAGTATCATTTAGGTACAAGTATCAGTAATTAGTTCAGTCTTTGAAAGAATATGACTTTTTAAATTAAGGGCGAACTAAGTCGTTTTCAAATAATTTGTAGCAATGGAAATAAAGACTGCCGCGTCTGTTCAACATTTTTGACCACACCAACAGTTACCAACAGGTGATTATATAGAAAAATACGTATCAGTACTAAAAAAATTATACAATTAAACATTTTTCAACGGTTATTGAGCGTATAACTAACTCTTGCATCGATAACTATAAAGTATTTAAAATTTCGTGTCCTCGTATAATTTATTGTGAATATTATTTGCATTAACGCTCGCCAACTGAATAAGCTTACAAAATTATAATAAAAGAAAAATAATATACCAGTTCAAACTTAAAATTTCCTTTGGTTGAATCTATTTCAGTTTGTTTATAACTTGTAATATTTTCCACTTGAAATTTTACATATTCTTCAGATACCTACATAAAGATATTTGACAGTATATACCTATACGTACTTACAGTCAAGTCGGCCACTCTGTAGCAGCACCTCAGTGAAGTGTGAACGCGTCACTGATAGTCGCAAAAAGTGTAAGTTTGCGAGTGACGTAGACGACCGCCATTTCATAAATCTCTTGCAGGCGCGCGGCGCTGAACCGCTATAAATTCGGTAAACGCCTCTCTCTCCCTTCATAGTGCGGATCAAGTTTGAAGCGCTGTTTGAGTCTAAGCTTTGTCAGTTTATGTAATCCTGGTAGCGTTTTTATCAACACGGCCTTAAATAACATGGAACTCTTACTTGTTTCAGAGACGCTTAGTCTGCAAGTGGCTGTGGTACGCATGTGTGCTACCCATTGTTGCAGCTGATTTGTCACAAAAAGGCAATGTCTCCTGTAATCATAATGATGTTAAAAGTCATATGCAAATCTCTGTCATATAGTATGTAGATAGTCATAACTGGCTCAATCTATTTTACATTTTTATTTCAAGTACTGTCATATTAATTTTCAACCAAATTATTTGATTCGCTATTATTTTTTCCCTTGCACGGCATCATCAGACGGGCATCAATGATGAGCGGCGAATAAAAGATAACGATTGAAAGATTCCACTGAAGTCGCCGATAGGCCGCGCCGTAACAGGACATGTGTTTTTGATAGCACCACCCCTCACACTTGAATACCTCCCCTTAAAGGGATGTGAAAAAATTTTGTTTAATATGAAGTTCAGTTATATTGCTGTTCAATTTTTTTTCGAGCGCTCGTAGCGAATGTTGCTTAACTGTTCGTAACCGATCACGTCCGCCGCGGTCATGAGTTGGATGGGTGACCGCTAGTGACATTACTACTGAGCGCTTCTGTGATTTGGAGGGCACGTTAAGCCGTCGTCATTCCCGGTTGTTTTCTTAGGATAGCATTCGTTATAGCATGGTGGTAGGACATTTTGCGAATGCTCACCTGGCTAGATACCACCCTCAATTAGAAAATCTGTTGCCAAGCACCTAACAGTGTGTTCCAAGAGCTGTCCTTGAGAGGCAGTAATTTTAAGTTAGCCTGAACAAAACCTTCGACCACATCATCACTTACCATCAGGTGAGATAGTGGTAAAAGACATATCTATCAGGCATAAAAAAAAACGCTAATCTGGTACAGAATAAATAATAGCACTATATCTGGCAACTGGCCAGGGGAACTCGACTCTTGTGATGGAACAAGCTTAAGGCCCACCTGATGTTAAGCGGACTAACCCTATCCCTATAACATATGCATTTCATCACTAGACACGAATTGCACTGCGCCCGTCACCTTGAGACATAGCTGTTAAATCTCATGTGCCTGTAATTTATCTGGCTCTCAAGGGCTGCTGCTGGAACACACCGTTGGGTGCTTGGCGACCGATTTTCAACTTGAGGGTGGGCGCTAGCCAGACGGGTATTCGCAAAATGCCCTTCCACCATGTGGTGAAGCTGAAGCCCGCGGCGGGATTAGAACCATGTACCTGCTGCACGGCAGTCTATAGCCAATGCCACTGAGCCATTACTGCTTCAAAACTTCCATGTATTCGAATGAAATGTCATAAAAATTACAAGGAATTTTATTATACTGTTTGATTTAAAACTTTGCGTTTCATTCAATTTGCAATACCTATAATAAAATAATAAAATGTAACAACATCTTTTTTAAAGTTATTTGTTAATCATATTAAATAATCATAAGAAAACACTCTATGGGGGTTATTATGGGGGTAAAATATGTTGAAATAACATAAAACTGTAAACTTTCTTTGCTTGACAGAATCTATATTATAATTTAAAAAAAATCTTACAGCGTGCCCTTAAGATGATTGACCTGTGATTTGAACGGTATTTAATTAAAATAATATTTTAATATCTCTGGGAAGTACAAACCGATACTGTATCGATATATAGTAGATTTGGGCTGATGATCTATAAGTTTTGTTTGATTTTGTAATATCTGTTTTTCCTTTCTAATAAAATAAATATATATTGTAGTGGCGAATTTAACCTGAATAAAAAGCGAAATTATTCTCAATTATCAACTTAATGTAAATATTTTCAACGTTAACGTCAGTCTTGCGTGGAAGTAAATATTTTTTGTAATGTTGTAAGATGTTTGTTTATATTTCTTCAAATCTAAACAAGTGTATTTTTTGTTACTAGAGGTCTTCATTTCCTGTAAATGACATAAAAGTTAACTAATGAAACTGAACCGTAACCATTAGCCAATAAGTTAAAAAATAAATCACTAGTTCAGTCACATCTCTACAGTATCGGGGAAGCTACCTCTCGCCTCCTTGAAATACCTTTCTGTGAAATGGAACCTTCCCTGAGGTGTTGATGTTTGAGAATCACATTTTTCCCAATTTTCCCAAATGTTGAACTTTATGGCGGTTCTTTTTATCGGTTTTACTTTATCTTTTTGGCTAATTCTTTCTTTCTAAGTTGTTAGTGATGGTATATCCTAGATATAAAATACGAATAATATTGAAAAAATAATTGTAGAGCGATTCGATCAGTGGGCTGGCTTGAGCTGCAAAATGTGTGCTGTAACAGATTTTGCAAATTATCGCTTGTCTAGCTACCACCCTGAAGTAGAAAATCTGCCACCAAGCACCTAATAGTGTGTTTTGGCAGCAGTCTACAGTAACTACTGTAGTAACTCAGGGCGATGGACACTGTGCATTTCGTCACATTTTTTATGGGATTTGAGGGCCACCTGATGTTAAGCGGTAACTTCTAAATAACTCCCTAGCACGCTTGTGATAGATTATTTGAAAATAAGCTTACTATTTATTGAAAAAATATTAAAAATATTTATTCATTTGATTGTCTTTTTAAACCATAATCTGTTTTATCTTAGTGATATTTCCTTTTTGTACTTATTTATATGTACGGTGCAGAATTTACTTTTACATCCGTAAATTATGTATGATTAAACCACTGGTTTAATTTGGCGTTCTAATTTAGTTTTACCCTACAGAAGGATGTTGCGTATATCGTGGACGGCACACAGGACGAACATCTCCATACTGCAGGAGCTCAAAATTGAGAAAAGGCCAAGATTGTCGAATGTGTGCCTCCGCAAGATATTTGACTTCTATGGCCATATCGCCCGCAAACCTGGTGACAACCTACTTAAAGTGATAAAAACTGGAAAAGTCGAGGGAACCCAGAAGTAGAAGCCCCATGCGCTGGGCGGACCAAATCCGAAGCACCCTGGACATTAAAGCCTCAGAAGCCGTGCATGTCGCTGAAAGTAGGAGCAACTGGCAGAAAATAATAAAGGAGAAGGTTTTGAAACCATGATGTGGTCACAACCCCCAGCATCGGGGAAACGACGCAAGGAGGAGGAGGAATTTAGTTTTCGAAATACTCTGTATACATACCACAGACGTTAAAGACGACCAAAATAAGTAAAAGTTTAATTATCTGTCTGTATATTTTATCTGTGGTTTGAATTTAATACTCTGGACTGTGACTGCTGTCGCTTAGTCACCTTGTTTGTCCTTCCTATAAAAGGGGTAGCGTAGGGCAAGTAAAATGACTTTTCTGCTCGACTGCCGCGCCGAACCGACCTCCTGAAGTGCTTAGTATACTCGAAGTGTTGGCCTTAAATTGCCTTAAAACAACGAAGCGCTGCCCGATCAAGATTTGGTAAAGTTAAGTATTCTCTATTCTCTAATTTATTATTCTCTTTTCTTATATCGCATAACGACAAACCTCGTTTATATGTAATGTACCGAATGGTTCTTAAATTTTAAAAAGGTTTTTACAATTATTATATATTGAATAAGAAAATATCTGTTTATGTAAACAATGACTTTATATATTTTAATGGTTAATAAACCAGTGAAAGTATAAATAAAATGTATATAATAAGTATGTACACTTTGTTAAAAGACGTTTAAAAGAATGGCCCCGATTTTCTTGCCCGTTCTTCTCGCAGTGGCTCTATACAATTTTGTTTGCTGAACTTGGCAGTACAATGTAGAATATTTCAATATTATAATCATAAGAGCGTCGCAGACGCTTAAATTGAATAAATGATTTTGACTTTGCTGTTTTAATCCAACTAACACCTGCGATAAATTTCCACGCAACATCACCGGCGCATTTCTTGTTCCTTAAATTGAAAAACCGCACTGGCAATGTTTTTTTTTTTTTGTGTACGTAAATACGATACTTTGCGTGCTCTTCATGCAAAAGTATTGACAATATTAACGCGCATGTTTAGAAATTATTATATACTACGGTTACTTTAAATGTCCTTTGTCTAGTAGGTAGTAGCTTGCGTCCAGTTTTTCCTATTTAACTTTTGCCACAATGCCGCTTGTGTATTATTTATTCATTCTATATATGGCAGGTTTTTGAAACTGGCGGACGGATGTAATACTTTTATTTTAACACTCTGAACATGTTTATTAACATGACATTCTCATTTTGCGTCAACTTTAATATAATATTTTTAAACTTTTTTGTTCGGTCTATGCCTTCATGACCTGGATCTTATTAATTACAGTAATGATTTCGTCATCCGACCGCCGCGTGAAACAACTAGACGAGCGAGGTGATAGTGATGGAATAATGTTATCGGAAATTGCAGGTTGTTTTGTCCGGATCAATCATATATTCAATTATTTAAATATCAAAAGTCAAATTCATAATTATTAATTCAATTTGGGTATCTAAGAGGTTTTTTTGAAGATCTCTAACAAAATATAGCATTATTAAAAAAACCTACAAAAACTCTCAGAAAATGGTCATAGACATAGGTAAGAAACTCAGGGTCATTATATTTGAATGTCTTTCAACAATGTATTAAAAATAAATATAATTATTACAGTATTATAAATGCCCCGTGAGGTGCCGGATGTTGCCCCCTAGAATGTCACCTTCCCTCCTTTCTTCGTGGGTGTCATACGATGCAACTATGGGAAAAATATCAGAAAGTGGGCAGCAGCACCTTTTGAGAAAATTCAAACTCCTAACTGCGAGTAGCCGATGGCTACAAGCGGCTAATTGTGCAAAAGTGGACTTCTTCCGGATGATAATTACAATATTTGCTAACATAGGCACCAGATAGTAGAGACGGTTTAATTCACCCATTTTTATCATCTAAATAATTACAAGCTATATTATGGGCCTTTCTTGGTTGCAACTTCGAATGACAACGGTCCACGGATGCGTCAATAATGATCTATTAAAACGCACAACCCGCGAGTGTTTATCTGCACAGCGGCAACTTGATTTCATAAATAGCACTAATTGCACGCTTTTGTAGGAGGCAGTCATAGCTCCCCACACCAATTTACATAATACTGTGGAAATATGTTCGTAGAAATTTAATAAGATTTTTAAATATATTTTTTGAAAGGTTGTAGGTCTCCGTGGGGTACCGGGATAGAATTGTACCACACACCCCATATCTTCCTATAAGAGTCGTGAGATGCGACGACAGTGGACGCCAGTGCCTTCTATAAAACTTACACTGCGATTCCCAAGACGCCTGCAAAGCAAGGGATAATGTGAAACCAGCTTAATGGGGGAGACCTTTGTTCGACTCTAGACGTTATGATTGTAATACTAGTAGTAATAGCAGGTCTCTTCAGTAAGAGTGGTCTTAGTGGGCTCCACCGCGGCAGTGGTATACAGATATCCTGCCTCTCAGCAGTATTTAAACTGCTGTATTTAGACGTCAAGTACAACATAGAAAGTGCAATAATAGTAGGAACGATACGTAAAAACTACTGTATCGGAGAGACGAGCGCAGTTCAGTGTCACGTATAACCATTATACGTAACACTGTTTTTTGAGACTTGTAATGGACAGACGTTATGTTTACCATTAGGCGAGCCACTTGTCGGTCTCGTAGTGACATGAAAAAACTGGAACAACAATAAGTGACAATCCACTTCCCCACTCGCTATTCTCCACGATGCAAGTAGCATCGCTCCCTCGACAACGCTGCGCACTGGATTCTAAAATGAGGTAATTTAACAGCAATGATTTAAGATTAGGAAAAGGGTGGCTGAAATCGGACCCATTTGGTTAATATAGTTGAAATCCGTCAATGAAGACTAAAAATATTTTTTAAATATATTACATACAAATAAAACATTGAACAACTCTTATATTCTATAACCCTGAACTGTTTATATTGAATAAAAATAGACTAATAGGCTAATAAAATCGTATAGAGCATCACTAGCTTTGTGTTTATTGTCGCATTTATTCGATATTAGTAGCTAAGTTATCTTATTCATATTTTGATACAATAACGGCCGGAAAATAACCGGAACTAGTCCCTATACCGCAGCAGTCGTGGAACAGCAAGCAGAGCGAGGGTTTTTAATTAAAGCGCTTCTACTCCGCGCCTAGGCCTCAAACCTCGGTGATTACAGATAATGGTGGCACGGAAGAATGATTCTTCCGAATGGATTACAGGTTTTCAAATTAATTACTGTAAGTGCAACTAGTTTTCTTTCTTTTATATTAATTATTTCGATGTGGTATAAGTAAAAAACATTCCAAATAAAATTGGAGATATATCAAAATCAACAAAATGGCATTTTATTAAAATTTATATAACAATTTTTTTTTTAAACTTACAATTAGTTTGAAATTTTTTATGTGCTTGAAACTGAATTGAAACCTCTGAATTCTAGTCGGTATTTTAGAGCTTTGCGGAAATGTTCGATGTTCTTCGATGACCTGAGTCAATTCACGTATTAATAACATCAGGTAAGTCTGATTAGAATCAACAATTATAACATATTATGTTTAAAAACTTGATCAATGATTTTTCGATTATAAATTTTAAAGTTTATATCTGATACAGTAAAAAAATTATGTCAAGGTTCATATTTGTGTTGGAACGTTTTTCATCCGGCGCTTGTAACCACGATCAGATCAAATTACTAATGTTTACTAACGTCGTATGAAATGTGAGTAAAGTAACCAATTAATGCAAAAGCTTGGAACATTACATAATTATTATGTTAAGGATTTGGCTTCAGCTCCCTTCCAGATGACGGGCGTTAGTAATACAAGATCTTTTATGCGCCCAATGTACAGCAAATCCTGAACGTTATTATACGTGATATAAGAAGTAGCATGTTGCTTATTATTTCTTAATTTATCAAGGTTCGATGGCAAAAAATTTAGTTAGAGCTGGTATACCAACCATATACTTTCATATTATATGAAAACATTTTAAAATTAGATATCGTGTAATATATTCACTAAATCTCACGTATTACGTGAAAAAATACAGTACTAAAACTGTCTTGCAAAAAAAGCAAACAACTTTTTGTTTATTGCTAGTTTTTAGGCACCGCACTACGCACAGCACTACGCAAGGCACACGTGTAGCACATGAATAAATAACATGTAGTGCCAGATATCAGCAAATATACTTCGAATCTGAACTAAAATGTGTTATTTGTGAAATTGTAATGACAAGATAACAATGCAAAGATTGTTTATAAAAAACAAAATACAACAATATTATACATTTTTAATGTTTTAATAACTTGTTTGTTTTAGTTGTGAGCAGACAAATAGATAATGTTCTTGATGGACAATCTTCTTGCGATATAGTGCAAAATCCTAGGAGTCAAATAAAATACGATACCGCGATCAATGACCAGCATCACTGACTCCCAAAACTGCTATGCTAAAGTAGGACTAGCAGAGCATGTACACCGCATGCCCGAAGAATTTTAGGCAACGGACATTTGGCTGGCCTAGACAGAGGTGGAGGGACGAGCTTCACTCATTTGGCAAAGATTGTTTTTCCAAAACTATACTCCAAAGTAAAAGGAAAGAGAAAAAGGAGGCAATTGCTTAGCTGTAGGACAATCTTACTGATAAAAACATAAATAACAATATATTCTTATATCAGCACATACTTTCATTGTGTATATTACCGTCTAGGCTTAAATAAGTATTCGTTCTTTGCTATGCTTGTTTTATAAATTCAAACGACAGTAATTTTGTTTTGTTACGCAAACGTACAACCTACTTCAATTTCATCGCTGTGTTTCTACAAACGTACAAAGTCAAGGCACATGTTTATAATATATTATTTGGAGGCCCGCAGACACAAGGTGCGGGTCGCTCCGTCAACACTGGGTCGGATGGCATTGTTGACAGCCTCGCTTGTGGAACAACCACATTTGTGAATAATTATAATGCTACAGTCTCCTACCTGTACAGCACTTGTGTCATGTCACAGATAATATTATGCGAACTTACTTCGTATCTACTTAACTCACTGTTCTCGGGTATTTGATATGTTTTCTAGATATATAGGTATATATTTTGAAACAGTGATGGCTCAGTGGCATTGGCTATGGACTGCCGCGCAGCAGGTCCATAGTTCAAATCCCGCCGCGGGCTTGAGCTTCACCGCATGGTGGAAGGGCATTTTGCGAATGCCCGCCTGGCTAGCGACCACCCTCAAGTAGAAAATCTGCCGCCAAGCACCTAACAGTGTGTTCCGGCAGCAGTCCTTAAGAGCCAGTGAAATTACAAGCACATGAGACTTAACGACTGTCTCAATGTGACGGGCGCAGTGCAATTCGTGACTTGTGACGAAATGCATCTGTTAAAGGCAGAGGTTAGTGCGCTTAACATCAGGTGGACCTCGGTGGAGCTAATTAGCGTCATGCTAAATCCATTTGTATTTGAAAGCACTGACTTAGCTCAAGTATATTAAACAAAAACACAACAATATTACGGAGATAAATTTTCTAGTAAGACTATCAGTTTATCTGTGACACAGTTGTACGAAATAAGAGAGTTTTAACGAATTTCAATATTTTTTGATGCTATGGTGATGGAACAACCACGAGGTCCACCTTGCGTCAAGCGGTTATATCGGCTAGATACGATGCACTTCGTCACAAGGGTTAAGTCTCATGTGCCTGTTATTTCACCGGCACCCATACCCTTCAAACCGGAATACAGTGATATAAACATTACTTCTTAACAGTAGAAGTATACGTGGTCACAGTTCTTTCCCGGACGAACTCACTCAAAGAGTTCTACTGCTACTGAATTGGAACGTTTACGATACATATATACCTGCAAATATTTAAGCTAAATATGTACAAACAACACGTACACAGAGAAAACACGTTAGTATGTTATGTTCATTCTTCATCAAAACGCGTATAAATTCAAGGCTTTGCTGTAGCAAACATACCACCTACGACTCTCCAAGGACTATACAGATAAATATAAAGGGGCTCGTACCTTGAAACGTCTCTTCAGGCAGGAAGCGACAAGTTGACAAGGTGCCAATTTGTACGCGTCTTGTATCACGCGAGCAGTATCTCTTTAAGCGAGTTACCACAGTTATGAAACAGTAAGTAAAATTCAGCAACCGTTTTCTTAAACATTTATATGGTTTTATTTTTTTCAATATCTTCGGGCGATTTATAGTGAAGAGATAAGTTGGGTTGGATAAAGCGTAATATATAATAATAATAAATAACATGCTGTAAAAAAAGTTGTGATTAATGCAACCATAATCTTTGTGTTTAGATTAATTCGTTTTACCTTCTTGAATCGTTATTTGGGTCATTTGGTATTAAAAATTATGACATTTAGCTTTTACATTTTTTTATAATGATCTAACTTTAGTTTTAGGGTTGAAATAAACCAATACCGTATGTATTTGTTTACCTCGTATTTTCTGTGGCTCACATCTCTCAACTGCTTTATCAACCTCGACAAATGTCTCTGCGTCCCTGGTATGTGCACATAATTTACAAGAGTACACATTTTAAGGAAAATAAAATTTACATTTATATATAAGGTCCCTTAATATTTTTTAATACATGAGCAGCCGAGCATTGAGCTGTACAAAAGTGTGTAAAACAAGATTCGATTTATCGCCGCCGACAATTATTGCTATAACGATTTTAATACCATTTACGTAATAGGGCATACGTAAATTTTATTGAAATCGTTAGAGCTGTTAACGAGTACATACGTTATATTATATTTGTACAAATATTGGTCGTTAGTATTACGAGCGTTAGGGTTCGGGATAAATAATGTGCCTCTTTTTTTACTAGAAAGCTCTTTTATTTTGTCAGTTTCATAGTCACTAATCACGCACCCCCATTTCACCGTCGGCTTGTCTGGTGGATGGCAATCACAACGTATGCCTGGTGGGGTCTGACATTCGCCAAATTCAGTACCTATAGATTTTAGAGCAGATTTTTAATTGTTTTATTTTTCAATGGTCCAATCGAAATTGGTATGTCTTCAGAAGAATGTGTCTACATAATTAAGTAGAATGAAAAGTATGAAATAACTTTTTAAAGTTGGTACCGTGCTGCTCCTAAGCTTTGGCCTCACATTATCATGGTCCAGAAGTTATTTCATACCTTACAGAGAAGAGGTCGGTTCAGTTATTTAAAAAAAAATATTTTTAGTCTTTTTAGATATGCATACATTATTATTATCATTTTTTTTTTTACGTTAACTTTGATTTGATATTATTATTTTTATTTAAATTTTAAATTGTGCACTTCATTAATTCATAATTGTTATAAATATTTTTTCTATAATATCATTAGTGTAATTGGTGTAAGCCGTGCTAATTAACTAAATAAATAAATAAAAATAAATAATACCTACTGCTGAAAAATTCATTGTTATACGCCGTAAATACAGTTCACCACCGAAAAAAGTATACCATACCATAATATACCATAATCATTAAAATCAATTCATAATTGGTCGATTAATTGCATAATAAATATACCTAAAAAAATAAAAATTGAGATACCTACTCCTTTTTGGATGTCAGTAAAAACTACGGTTTAGTATTTTTTATGAAATAATACAAAATTATTTTAAAGTTTGGACAAAAAATCTCACTTGGTTTGAACAAGAACTCTAATTGGATATTAGAGAAAACAAATATTAAATGCTTTAATTAACTATTTGGAATCAGTCCTCATCAAGTTTTTGGTCATCTTTTTGAAAGCAAAGGTCACAGTTTTTCTTTTTTTAACCGACTTCCAAAAAAAGAGGAGGTTCTCAGTTCGTCTGTATTTTTTTTTTTTTTTTATGTTTGTTACCTCAGATCTCTTGACTGGGTGAACCGATTTTGAAAATTCTTTTTTTGTTTGAAAGCTGATGCTTGTCGTTTGGTCCCATTTTGAATTTCATCAAAATCGGTCAGGCCGTTTTTGAGTTACACTAAAAAGATTGAAAAAAAAATTTTAACAAAAAATGGAACCGACTTCAACACCCAAAAGTGTGAAATAACTTGTCGAAGTCGGTACCATGCCCACAATATTGTGATAATAGGTACTTTCGAACCATCATGGTACCGACTTCAACAAGTTATTTCACACTTTTGGGTGTTGAAGTCGGTTCCATTTTTTGTTAAAATTTTTTTTTACTACTAAAAAAAATCAGCCAAGTGCTAGTCGGAGTTAGCTATAAAGAATTACATACCAACACATGATTATATTTTTATGGTACGTTTTTACCACAACATATTTATTAATGTTATTGTGACAGAGCAAGCAAGATCAGGTGCTTAACATCAAGTGGGCCTGATATTGCCTATTTTCTACTTGAGGGTGTCGCTAGCCAGGCGGGCATTTCAAAAAGCCCTTCCACCATGCGGTGAAGCTCAAGCTCGCGGCGGGATTCGAACCATAGACCTGCTTCGCGACAGTCCATAGCCAATGCCACTGAGCCATCACTGCTTCAAAGTACACAACATTTCCTGGTGTGTGTGCCGAATTTGGCTGCTGCAAGTGACAAAAATAAGTTAAGATATGCAATTAGTTTGTAAGATATGTACTAGTTTGTAACAAAAGTAGCAATGGCTGTCAACATGTAGAAAATTTCTTGCTTGATCGTGCTTCTTTCTTGAAGGTGGTTTTCCTCCCGGTTAAATAGTGGCGCATCAGTGCTACCGATAAGTTTTTTAATTTCTGGGGAAGTTGAATCTGGTGTTTATTTTCGGTCTTCAAAAATACGACGTTTCCCAGTTTCGTACAAAGCTTCCATGGCTGCTCAATAACTTTCGCCGGAATACGTATATCATCTCTCTTTTGTATAGTATTTTATTTTATCATCTTACTTCCCTTTGCCTGAATAAACACTTTGAATTCCTGAACAACTCTTATTACAAACAACACTATAAACATACATGGTTGCATATAAAACACAAAATAAAGAAAGTGAGCACAATATGGGAACCTCATCATCAGATTTATTTCTCAGTGTAAGGAAATCATTTGGCTGCGTCTTTGTTGGAATATCTAAATTGGACACCTTTAAGTAGAAAATCTGAACAAAGCACGTAACGATGTATTCCGACAGCTGTACTAGATTGCAAGTATTCTATGTTAAGTCTGTTTACTACCCTCGACTACAATCACCACTTACCAATAGTTGAAATAGTACCTATCAGCTTAAAGAAAAAGCCTCTACCCATTGTCTAAGGGAATACATTCATCGCCATATAATATATAAAGATTATGTATATACCATATAGTATTGTGTATAAATAAAGACTGTTCGTAAAACATAGGTCATTTCATCAAATCCTGTCGTCATGTAGTCCTTTCATGTATTTGGTATAAATGTTGCGTTCTCATTAAATAGTTAGGCGAGATTTTGTTGCAATGGAGAACTCGCTCATTACGCGCTCTCAAAATGAGCTAGTGATGGAGTAACGTTATGAACGTTATAACAGCTCGATTAAAATTAAATGTCTCAGTGAGCGTTGAACTCGTACACCAATGGTTCCACATCAAAACACAATACATTTGGTGTCATATTTAATCTGATTTAATTACCAAAATTTGTATTTTTTAATTTCGTTTGCCATACTCAGAACGGGTCGACCCACAAATGGGCGGTTATGTTGAATTCTTACCATTTTTACTAAAAAATACAAACGTTGCAACGAATATATTTATGATACAGGCAACCGTCTTAATTTTTGGCTCTTCTATTAATTATTATTTGTCATAGTTACAATGCACAATAAAACATTGTAAAATTTTAAATTTCATATTGCTGTTTATGTGACTAGTTCAAAGGAAAGAAACATCCCTTTTGTGAGGGGATTTCTTTTATTTTGAATGGCTACAAAGTGTCTGAGCGTCTTCATTTCGACAGCTGTGGTTATAATAACGTCCACGAATAAAATAGCGAGCCTATTGCTATTTACTGGCCACACTTACCATGGTCTACGGTTGAGAATTTATTGTTATTTTAATACAATCCAACAACTCAATTTGACACCGAAATTCAACCCAACATCAATTGTAACATTGAAAAGGCGAAAGTTTGTAAATGTGTATGTTTGTAACTCTTTTACACTTAAAATAAGTAAATCTCCATCCTCGAGACCTCTGGTATTGTGAATTACCGTGGCGACGCCGATCACTTACCACCATGTGAGCTGCTTGCTCGTTTGCCAACCTTTGCCACAAAAAACGGCTCAACCAATTTGGATAAAACATAGAATATTATAGACAACATAGACTCTGGATTAATTACAGGATACTATTCATCTCCATCAACATCATCACTTTTCTTTATTTTCTATGAGGGCGAAACCGCGACTTGCAGCTAGTTTATCATAATCTAACTTTTGTCGACTTTAACTATTTATTTCCCATCCCTACTGTAATCGTATGCTGCGCTGGTTTACTAAATGCACTAAAATAATGTCCCAGTTTCAGGATTGCGGTAAAGTAATATAACTTGCTGGTACCGCAGTATACATGTTACTTAGTATTTTGCCAACAGCTTGTTCAGTATACTTAGCGCTTCTGCCGCTGGATGCAGTTTGCACGTTACTAAAGACATCCTTGTTACATAATATTGCATCTGCTTATAACAAAGATTGGCTCGGTGAGATTTGGAATTACGTAGAGAAATCACATCATCACATGAACAGTGGAAAGACGTTAATCGTTGAACAACAGCGTTCCCCATCACAGTGGCATAACTCGTAAGCTTAATGGGCGTCTTGAGGATCGCAGTACAAGATGGCAGTTTTGAGGCGCTGCTGCCTACGTTTTGTTTTTATGCCTGACTAGTTAGCCTTTGACCACTATCTCACCTGATGGTAAGTGATGATGTGGTCTAAGGTGTTAGAATTAGTTCTGGCATTTTACACTTTGTCGTCTCGTATGACTCCCACATGAATTCGTGGGGGAGGGTGCAATTATTGAATTATTCTTTCCTTCCATGAAGTTCAGGAATACACTTGATAAAATTCCGAAACTACAATTTCCGACCACTTTAATTTTTTGAGGTAGACGCCGTAAAAATTTGACAAAAATGATCTGTTCCACTCTAATCCATTGACGGAATCCATTAATGTATTTGTGTTCCTTTTTTATTCCACTCTAAACCATTACGGAGATGGATCAGATTTATGGAAATCCTGTATGAAGAACTATCACTACTAAAAGTAGGTACCACTTAAGTTTTATATATAAATTTATTGCGTGAATGGAATATCCATTATAAAAAAAAAACAAAATACAGCTTTGGAACATTATATACCTACAGTGTTGTATTAAGAATAAAGTTTCAATAAACGTTCGTGTCTATATAATTTGTTTTCTTCAGATTCATATCCCTTAGACATAACTACTTTTATAGGAGCATTTGTATTTCTAAATACGATTACAAGCACTATCTCGGGCTAAGCGAAAATTATATTTTTACAAATAAGGCAATCGAACCCGCATCCTCCGATTTCACGCCGGATGCCTATACCACTCAGCCACCTTTGCACGCTATCTCTAGCCGAAATTTCAGTTTAGGCCTCCGGCATGAAATTGGAGGACGTGGGTCTCGATTCCTGCCAGGAGTATTTGCATTTTTCATTCTTAATATGCCATCGTTGCAGATAGATATTGGCAATAAGAATTTCAGTTCAAGTGGTTTTCAGTAAAGACTTTTGCTAGTATACTGCTGATGATACGTCTATGATGTAACAGCTGTCAAAATAATAGATTTTTTTTGATTTTTTTTTTTAAATTTAAAATACACTCAAATTTGTATTGATGTGAACAACTGTCATGTGCCAGCTATCAAAATGACAGCTAGATGACGTATTTCATCAATCAAAATGCAAATTTTAGTTATGACTGCAGAAATGTCATTAATATTTTTGTTTCAAGTGATAACTGAAACAAAAATGGCTAAAGTATATATAAAAGTAACCACTATTTATATGGGTATTATGAATCATATTTATCATATCGAACAAATTATTGGAGTACAAAATTTTATGCCCAAGGCGGGAATTGAACCCGCGTCCTCCGATATCGCGTCGGATGCTTAACACCATCTCAGCCACCTGGACATTGGTATTTCTGCCGAAACTTGTTATTTTTACTCAAAATAATACTTTACTCAAAACAGGTAAGATGGAAATAGGTCTATATTTACAAGGGTCAGATACAGCCCCCGACTTCAAAATTGGAGTGATTTTACATAGTTTCATTAAGTCGGGGAAATTTCCTCTATCGACACAAAGATTGAATATTGTTACTAAGTAAGGTGCGATAATGCAAATTATAGACTCTGCCACTTTAACTGACATACCCCACAAGTCTTCAGTACTCTTTATGTTTAAACTTTTGAATGTTTTTTTTTTTATGCCTGATAGGTTAGCCTGATAGTAAGTGATGATGTGGTCGAGGATGTTGTTCAGACTATCCTAGAGTTACTGGCTCTCAAGGACAGCTGCCGGATCACACCGTTAGGTGCTTGGCGACAGATTTTCAACTTGAGGGTGGTAGCTAGCCAGGCGGGCATTTGCAATGTGCCCTACCACCATGCTGTAACGACTGCTTTCCTAAGACAACAACCGGGACCGACGGCTTAACGTGCCCTCCAAAGCACGGAAGCGCTCAGTAGTAATGTCACCAGCGGTCACCCATCCAAGTCATGACCGCGGCGGACGTTGCTTAACTTTGCTGATCGAATCAAAATGGCTAAGCAAACTTGGCTACGAGCGCTTCTTTATAATTTCAAAGTTTGTCGTGTATCTGAAAGAAAAGTCTAGTGTTTTGCTGGGAAAATTATGTTTTAATAGGGCTTCTGCTACATTGGGACAGGAATCCAATGATTAAGTGACTTCTAGGGGTAAGTTAGAAAAAAAAAATCAAATATATTCGCCACTTGTTTTGGATCAGAGATTTGATTTTTATTAATAGTTAAGACATATCTTGAATCTCTAGGTTTATTTTTACCTGTCTCAATATTTATAGTCTTCCAAATGGTTTTTATTTTATTTTTAGACTTGCTAATTTTATCTCTAATAAAAAGACATTTAGCACACAAGCAAACAGACTTAAAAGTTGTTGAATAGTTCGTAACATAATGAAACTGCTTGCAAGATATAATTTTTTTCCTGCGATACAGATAAAACAAATAATCTCTTCTTTTTCGAATACCTCTAGTTGCCCAATCACCAAACTTCAATTTTCCATTTATTTGTTTCTTTATTTTGGGACAAACTTTTTGAAACTCAATATTTACTAAAGAAAATAAGTTATTGTAGATGTCATTCGGGTCACAGTGAGAACAACTTGTTATGCCAAGCTTAGCTTCTATATTGGTACCGAGAGTTTCTAGCCTACTGGTTGTTAACGGCCTATATTCAACTTCATACCTCTCTGTTTCTCTATTTCCATCAAATTTTATCGCAAGGCCCTCATGATCAGACTTAACACCTTTCAATATTAACTTTTCTTTAATCTTACAGTTTGAGTATATATTGTCTATACAGGTAGATGAAGTGTCTGTTATCCTAGTGGGCTCACAGAACAGAAATTTCAAATTAAATGAAATAATGAAATAAGATCAGTCTTATTTTTAGAATTCATTAAAATATCTATATTAAAATCACCACATACAAATATGAGTTTTCTGCATTTAGAGATTTTCGGCAGTATACTTTCCATAGTGGATAAAAATTCTGCAAAATTTTGAGCATGACCTTGATCTGTTGGTGGTCGATATACACACAACACAAGATGCCTGTCCACCTCCACACAAGCAACTTCACAGACACGTTCAACAGAACATCTGACTAAGTAACGGCGTTCTTTAAATTTTAAGTTATTTTTTACAAGAATAATACACCCTCCTCCTTCTGCAGATGATCTGTTAAACGCACTGCCTACACTAAAATTCTTAACATTAAATAACATTGTATCAGCTCTTAGCCATGTTTCAGTTAAGCATAATATATCAAAAGGATATTTATCTAAGAGTATTTCAATTTCAAGAATTTTGCCAGAGAAGCGATTTATATTTTGGTAGTACAGTGCTATGTGAAAACATTTCCCTGTTGTCGGACTTTAAAGTTTAAACAGTTTGACTCAACATTTGTATTAGTACATGTACTAAAATCTGTATCTGTTAGTTCTTCTGCTACTCTCTTTCTGCTATGATTCCCTTTGTCGCCTCTAATGAATCCCACAGATTTATGAGACCCTATAAACGATGATAAATTAAATTTTACAAACCAGTGATATTATTTAACTATCTATGTATATAATTCATTAAAAGTTCTGTTATCGCGGTAAATCTTAATGAAATCCGGTTCCGCCTCGCCTCAGACCGGATATTCAAATCTTTCCGCCGCTGCAGGCAGGGGCCAGTTAAATCATGCTTGACGTGCTCTTTTCTTGTCATCTTCAAATTATGGTCTTAAAATAATTCATAAATTTAGTTATTTTTTACAGAAATCTTTTATTTTAATTAGGTATATGGAATTAAAAAGAAAGTTTTTCAATTATATTATTAGTATTTTTATGTACTGCTGAGCAGTGTCTTTAAATATTTTTATTCTAGGTCTTACCTGCCAACAGTTTTGATTATAATATCTATAATAATAACAAATATTTTAAAAATATTTAAAAAAAAACATTAAATTAATATATTACTAAAACACTTAATATTATATGAAAAAATATATCTAGTGACAATTCCACCTAATTTTCCTGCTAAGCCGATGTGACGTCACGATCTACACGTAGCCAAACCGGATTAGTTTTCGTCGCGTATCGCTTCTAGACGAAGCATCCTCAGGAGGTCTTGACTCTTCGAGCGCACGATCGAGACATATTAAAATATTTATTTAAGTAATTTTTCTTAAACTATTATTAGATATTTGTTATTATTAAATATGGAATCCCACAAAGTAACGCCTGAATCTATTCATTATTTTATCTATCAATTAAAATAATGCTAAATAAATGTATTTTATTTCCCACTCACGAGGCCAACCTAATGGTAAACGTTAACCTCAGCCTATAACAGATGCATTTTGTTGCAAATGACAAACTGCACTGCACCCATTATGTTTGAGATATACAGTTGTTAAACCTCATCAATGTGCCTGTAATATCATAATTTACTCACTCAAGGACTGGTACCGGAACACACTGTGGTGAGAATCAAACCATGGATCTCTTGCGTGGAAGTCCACACCCACTGCTACTGAGCCATCAATGGTATTCAACTATTCATTAATTACAAAGATTGTTGTGATAAACCACTTTCCAACACGTTCCTCGGCTTAGCCGATGTTAATGTAAGGATATCGTTAGATTTCCCCCCGACGGTTCCCGCCTTGTCGTGGCGGTGGGGCTTAGTAGCCATGGCTTCGTCATCCACGGTGAAGCCAAGAGGAACCAGGGGCTGTGCCGGCTTGGGCAGTCCCCAGGGCCCAAAAAACTTAACCAAAAAATGGAACCGACTTCAACATTCTTTAAATAACTTGATGAAGTCGGTACCATGACAGTTAAAAATTACCTAATATTGTGCGACTTCGAGAAGCTATTTCACACTCTTGAGTGTTGAAATTAGTAAAAATTTTTGGTAATTTTTTTTTCTCTAGTTTTATTGACCCCTGCTACTTACGGCATCGGTTATCATTCACTGTCAACGACTATAATATCATCAAGATAGGAAATTATTTTTCAGTTATTAGGGTGTAACTCAAAAACGGCTTATCTAATTTTGATTAAATTTATACGTTTCTTTTTTTTTATGCTTGGTAGGTTAGCCTTTGACCACTATCTCATCTGATGGTACGTGATGATGTCGTCGGAGATGTTGTTCAGGCTAACCTAGAATTACTGGCTCTCAAGGACAGCTTCAGGAACACACCGTTAGGTGCTTGGCGACATATTTTCTACTTGAGGGTGGTAGCTAGAGCTAGAGGCGGGCATTCGCAAAATGCCCTACCACCATGCTATAACGACTGCCATCCTAAGACAACAACCGGGACCGACGGCTTAACGTACCCTCCAAAGCACGGAAGCGCTCAGTAGTAATGTCACCAGCGGTCACCCATCCAACTCATGACCGCGGCGGACGTTGCTTAATTTTGCTGATCGGCTCAGAATGGTTAAGCAAACTTCGCTACGAGCGCTTCAACACCAAAAGACAAGCATCAGCACCCACCAACGTTTGACTGGGTGAACTCAAGTTCACCCAGTCAAACGTTCTGAGGTAATAAACATTTAAAAAACAGACGAATTGAACAAAACTATTTGAGAGCTCTACTGGATCCTCCTCCTTTAATTGAAGTCGGTAAAATAAACTGGTCAATATTAGACGCCATATTGTTATTTTTTTTCAGAAGAATGGCGAATCTTTCGTGCATTCCCGAGTTCAGAGCCTGACTTTAATGCAGGTTTGCCATAATCCTCACGCATGGCAGGCATCCTAGGGATCACAGTATAAGACAGCAGTTACTCAGAAGGGCAATGGATGGAAGAAATATGAGCAATATCGCCTTCTGAAAATCTTTTACTATGACGCCTGCCAGCGGAAAGTTTTTGATCATCGGTTGCCATTATAGCTGATGATGATATTATTTTTTTGTTTTAACTCGCTTCAGACTAAATTATTGTTACTCAACAAGTAATATCTTTGCAAGAAAAAATAACGCTAAAATGTAAGCTATTTCTTTAATACGCAATCATTTTCACTAATCATGAAAGCTAAAAGGCAATTAGTGCTTAAGAGCTAGTTTAAGATTTTCTGAGTTTGAACTTAATTGAATCTCTTAGAAATGAGACAAGGTCATGTTCAGACTAATTATTATACCTAATTAGGTTTTCACACGAACGATAGATTAATGTACTCTTAGCGAAGTATTAAATACAAAATATAGTTTTGACTGAAGTAGCGATGGCACAGTGGCATTGGCTATGGACTGCCGCACAGCAAGCAGGTCCATGGTTCGAATCACGCCGTGGTGGGCTTGAACTTCACCGCAAGGTGGAAGGGCATTTTACGAATACCCGCCTAGCTAGCAACCACCCTCAAGTAGAAAGTCTGTCGTCAAGCACCTAACGGTGTGTTCCGGCAGCAGTTCTTGAGAGCCAGTGAATTTACAGGCACATGAGACTTTTCAACTATGTCTCAAGGTAACGGGCGCGGTGCATTTCGTGAATAGTGACGAAATGCATCTGTCATCATGACTGCTCATGACGACATATGCGTGTCATCACTAGTCATGTATATAGGTTAGTCCGCTTAACATGTAATTGTAGGCATCCAGTTTGTTCCGTCACAACAACTTAAATAAAGACTTAAATTCCAACTATAGCAAATATAAATGTAATCTCAACTGTATTAACGTCCATTGTATAAAAAAAAACAAATACGAGTAACTCATTTGTAAATAAATGCAAATGAAAGCTGTTCTTTTCATTGAAAAACTTTTAAAGGTACTAATTTTGAGACAACAGTAGATTCCGGACATTACAAATTTACGAGAGGAAAAATTTAAGTCATATGCGGGATTCAAACCCGCGTCCATCCACCCTTTTAGCCGGGGTATGCTCCAATCCAATTGAGCTAACATGACAATGTATCCATAACTATTTTTTATCCTATCGTTCTGTTTAACCATCGTATTGGGATGGAGCGACATCTATAGTTCAACTTACGTTGTACTACAAACAAGAATAATTTAGCAATTAGCTTTTGTTAATGATGACGCAACCGTATAATTTTAATATTTTTATGTTTGCAATTACGCATGCTCTGCGGATTACATTACAAAATTAGAAATTTACGCGAGGAATTTTTTTTTGATTTAATCCGTAGAGCATGCGTTATTGAAAACATAAAAATATTAAGATTCCGGACAGATACTGAAAATTATTTATTTGTCAGAAAAACAATTGACTCCGACTCGGGGATTAAATACAAGACGTTTACATTTCGAGACAATGTACCAACGAGGCAGTCGTATAAGGAACATTTTTTTGTGACAGATCATTTTGTCGTCATATTTTTCTCATATTGAATGTTGCTGCTCGGAACGAAAAAGTTGTCCATAACATCGACGTTATAGCTACACCGCAAAACGCAGCCCGTGTGTTCCCGAAGAGCGTTAGAGCCATTAGCCGAAGGAAATATTCATAGTCCCCAGTAATCTAAGAGATAATGAGCGGAGTCGAGATAGCCAATTAAAATGATTGCCGGGTGAGTTCGCAACTCCACTCCCGGAGAGTTAGTGAACACAGCGTTGTGGTAGACTTGATCAGGACTTGAGAACTTGTTAGTTTTGTAACTATAGATGTGGCGGTTGGTGATTGTCGGTTTAATTTGGCTGTAGGATTTGGTTAAGATTACATTAGCGTAGAGAAGCTTTAGTTATTTATTGTGTTGAAAAAGCTTTGACTTTCACAATTATTTGATTAATTTGTCCTATTTTTCGTGACACAATCTCGGAATTTTTTCCATTTTCTGCTGTCACATTTATTGTATAACTGGTACCTTTTGAAAACTGTTTTAATAATAAAGAACCCTGTTAAGTTTAACGCCTTTTACAATATTCTTTATCAAAATAATGAATAGATTCAGGCGTAATATATAGAATAACACTCCAAAAATATGAAAAATATATCTAGTGACAATTCCGTCTTATTTTCCTGCTATGCCGACGAGACGTATAAGTAGTTGGATAAGTAGATTTTTTTCGCTTTCCTCTACTGCGCGAAGCATTATCAGAAGGTTTGGACTCTTCGAGTGCACGATCGAGACATCTTGATCCTCGACGTCACATCGACTTTTAATTCGAAATCAAACGAAAAGTAGGCAAAATTGTCACAAGATATTATATTTTTAACATTTGTATTTGTTTGCTTCACTTTTAAAACATTAATTTAATGTTTTATTACTTCCAATATTATTTTATTGTCATCAGAATACCATCAATATTTGCAACTAGGTTCGTAATTTTTGTACATAACAATATACCAAACCAGCCCATTAAAACCTTTTATTCACCTGAGCCTTTGCTTCAAAAGTCGTTTATTTGGTCTTTGGTTGATAGATTTACAAAAAAACATTGCCAAAAATTCCGTAAAAGCACTGTCAATAGTTTTTTCACTCCCCACAACAATGTAGAAAACGTACTACAAAGCAAACTGAACCAGATTGTCGACCTTGTGGAATTCCAATCATGTTTGTGCAGGCGAAGCCGCGCGCCCGCGTTTGTATCGCGTCGGGTTTTCACATCACTGACGGAGGTGGAACATCGTAGTATTTTTGTAATCCTACATGGTTAATTCAAAAATACTGTAAACAGCTTATTGCAGCAATTTAAAGTAGGGATCGGTTTAAAAAGCGATAAATCGTTTTAATATAACAGAGGAAAATTTATCAATTATGAAGTTTATATTTTATCTTATATAAATTTTAAAACTAAGAACTTTAATAAAAAATATTATTCTAATCTAATATGAGAATGTATGTTTTCAAATTCTGTAACTAAACGTTTATGTAATGGTTTCGTCAAAGACACTGTTCAGGCCACGTCTATAATTACTGGTTCTCACTGACAGCTGCCAGAAAACACTATCAAATGCTTGATTACAAATTTTCTACATGTTATAAGTAACAGAAACGTCAAACATAACTTCTAATTTCTTTGAGAAACATTTGGAACTAGAGATACGAACGCTTCAAGTACTATGTAGATGACACTTATACAAAAAAAAACTAAAGTTCTAGTTATTACTTATGAACAACATAATATATCTTATTAATATATTTGTTGATTAACTGTCAAAACGTCCCTCCTAAGCTGCCGTGACATCTGAAAAGCAATACGTAGACTAGCCGGAACGGTTTTTGACTGGTTTTGCTTCTAACTACAAGGTATTTTTAAGAGCTTTTGACTCCTTGAGCACTTAATCGAGATATATCGATCGTGTACTAGAAGAGTGTTTATTTTATTACTTAATTCATTATTAAATAATTCAGTCACATAATACTGTTTAGTTTCTAAAGCTAGGGATCTTTGCATGGTGGTAGGTTGGTGGCATTTAAATTTAGGGCCGCCTGGCAATAGAAGTAAAAAATATGTTACCAAGCACTTAACGATGTATCCCGACAGCTATATATAATATATATTTGAGAGCTAGTAAAAGGTAAGCCTGGACGAAATGTTCCTAGACTATTCGTGATGATGATTCACTTATATTAGCATCGGTATATACGTATTCTTGCTGCATTTATCTCACCGTGCGCGTAACGTGCCTACATTTCATTATTATAGCGGTAACAAGCGAGCAATCAGTGTTGCGTTTGTAAAAACAAAAGCAGTTTTTGTAAACGGCCGCTTTGTTTCCACGCCGATGCGTCGCGAACGCTGCTAGTGTGAATGCGCCTTTATTGCTGCGTCGTTTCATATGTTAGTTTGTCCATTTTCAGGCGCAACGAGCCATATTGTGGCACTTTCAAAACAAGTCAGAACTAGTCTCGCTTCTTAAACAGAGCGATGTTATTATATATCTTTCATTGTTGTATTTATGAGACCTTCTCCATTTTGTACATGAATAAGTTCTAAATATATGAGAGTAGAATTTTAAGCATTTCGATGATTTGCTACAATCAGAAGATCGTTATTCCATGTTAAAACAAAAAATAAACACTTGACGCAAATTCAGCTTAACCGAAATTACTAAAATTAAACGATATTATATTAAGTACACAAAAATATAAAAATAACGTCACGTCGCCGTTCAAAAAGCTCTCTCACAAGCGGAGTTGGTAGTTGGCGTTGCTAGTTACCCAACAGTTTGACACCGAACCCTTTGACGTTGGCATTAATATGTCGGCCACTCGGGGACTTCCGGCGCATTTGTGCCAACATAACCGCGTGAATTTTAAACGAGTTTAGTTTTCCCAAATATTGGGGTAAAAGCCGCGGGCTATAGTCGGTATTCATGACGCGTATGCATGTTTAGTGAGCGATTGAACGTGTTTAACTTGTTGTGTTTTGAATTTAAAGTGGACTTTTAGATCTTGTATAGAGATTTTTGTAGAAATAATGGCAATGTGTTATTAGACCGATATTTTAAATATTCCGTCTGCAAATAAGTATCATAATAAGCCTCCGGTGTCTGAGCTACAAAGCTGTATGTTTTTAATCATAAAAGGTTTTGCATTATCATGTTTGCAAATTGTGTTATTATGGCGAATATCATTATATATAAATATGTATAAATATAAATGTTGCATATCATTATATAAGAGATGTAGTTTATGAAACGGATATTTTCGTCAGCGCAGTAATACTAATATTGACGACTTTTTCTTTTTATTAAGTAACTATTGTAAATCATCGTGAACTCTCGACAATACTATAATTTTACTCGATATATATTTAATAATATCTGAACATTTTATTTGTATTTTTCTATAATATAGACAGTTGTATAGTAATAACTTAAATACTCACGTATTTAAGTTATTACTATACAACTGTCTATATTATAGAAAAATACATTTACCTCAAAATTTAATCAATTGCATATTTAATACAAAACTTTGCTGTTTTTCTCGCATTTTCCTCGCTGTAGCAATGTGTTTCGCGGTGAATTGTGTGTTTCGCTCGGCATCAAAGTTATTTTGAAATCCTTCCCTTCATGTTTCGATACAGGTATTTGCGCCAAATAACAACTTTGCAGACTTGCATGTCAAATAACTGTAAGTACCTATTCATGTTATAGTCCTGGAACAAGCAAATAACAAGCATAACCATGCACATGATCTTCAAGAAGTTTTATTGCATTTGCTACTCGAGTTATAAAGTTCTCATATCTCACGTGCCTGTAACTTCAATAGTGAATGGATATACTGCTGCTTGGCGGCTGTGTTCATAGATGAGACGGTACGGTAATCAACATCCAGGTTCTTCACCAAGAACCACCTGTTCCATCCAGTGTGAACAGAGTTAAGTGGCCCCTTCCCAACCCACCGAACTACAACGCAAGCATGGTCTAAAAGCATGTTGTTTCATCTAACGCTTGGTCTGAATGCGAAGCACTGCGAAAAGAAAGAGACAGTGCCTGAGCCTTCAGCCGGAACTCGGGAATTTCCGCTGCTCACTCGCGACTGCTTCGGTAGTTCGGAAGTCATTCATGATTTCGAGCACAGATATATGTTTATGCATACTATATGTATAGCGTAATGAACGGTCGCTAACGGTTCGCATCACGTCTGTCTAATGGACGCATGGACAACTATATTTACTTACATTTTATTCTATTATATATTTTGTGCCGCAGTAGTTACCTATATTTATTTATGCATAAGTAATAATTAGTTAGGTATGTACCGTACGTACTGGGATCAATGACATGCGTTTTTATACATTTTTTTTACTAAGTGAGGTAACGTTAGTGGGTCAAAATAGAATAATCTTATATAGTCGACATGTATAGTAGATATATAGGTAAGTATAAAGACATTATAGCCAACATAATCAGATTTTATGACTTTATTTAGAACTAGCAGCTCGCCCATATTTCAATTTACAAAAATACCGATACGTTTCGGTATTTTTGTAAATTGAAATATAAAACTGTGCGAGTGCAGGCGCACGCCGCGCCGCGCCCCCTCGCCTCAGCCGCCGCCCGCGTTCGCCCCACGTGAGCCACGTGACGATGCCGTGACAATGTTACGTAGGGTAGAATACCTAGTTTGCGGCCATTTAGTGGCACCTTCAACTTTAAGACGCTAGAAAAAATTATACAATTGTTTGAGCCCTGCTCTGTTTATTGATATATGTTCCCTATATAATGTAATTTACGTTTTTAATTTTTAAAGGAACGCCAAGTGCTTCCTTATTTTTAGAAAAATATATAAAGCCATATATAGCGAAATTGCCGGTTTTCGGCCATTTTTTTTAGTTTTCGGTCAGTAGTACCCAGTTTTCGGTCGTTACATTTAATATTGATTTAAAATTAATGTATCCATACAATTAATAAAAAAACAACATTTTCATGTGAAATATGCATGTGGGTATCCATTTAAAATGTCCTACTAGCCCAACACACATTTATTCCAACATCCTCATTGTTTTGGCAGTACATACTTAAAACTATACTTACTTTAATGTTTGATTTAATTTGTTACACTTTAATAGTAATACTAGGGTAGCCTGAATAACATTTTCGCCCACATCATAATTTACTATCAAGTGATATGGTGGTCAAAGGATAGCCTATCATCTATAATTCACTATAAATTATTTTTATCCGTCTAGGTGAAACTGTACAATCATATTTATCTTATACCTTTTTTTTCATGGGGTAAATGCTTTTAGGCATACCCAACCGTCGGGGAGCAGTTGGGTGATGTCAGGCTAGGGGTTAATAGGACCCCACTACCGACTAAAAACCCCATGGTGTATCACTGTCCTCAACTAGAAGCAGAGACCGCGGGTTCAGTCGTGCACTCTTCCGCAGCCCCCACCGACGTCGCTGCCCACTTAGGCAGGCCCAGCCTCTGGGGAATACCTCCCCTCTCTCACCTCGTTGGATGCCTTGGAACACAGGGGGACATCCACACCTTTTGCGGACCTAACCCTGATGGGAGGCGCCGGCTGCCACCACAACCAACGCCCCAGGTCCTATGAGCGGAGACGGCGTGCGAGCTCGATTAGCTCGCCTCTTCAAATCGGGAGGCCGCTCCGCCTCCCTCTGCGAAACTATTATTTTACACGAAAGGCCACCGCCTTCCACGACCTCTCTTCACCGACCATCTTTACTATGATGGCCGACAATGAGAGGTCGGGCCCCATAACTGCGATAAGGGATATATAGGTATACGATATACACTTATACGACCGCTTCTCCTGGGCATGCCTCAAGTGCGAGCTGTCTTCCGCGAACCCAAACTGGGGGTCGGGGAACGCTCCCTTCGTGCGATGTTACACAGGTAACTCCTGAAACAGCCATGTCCGGCGAGAACCTGTGTCAGTCGGAAATAGTGCCTCCCATGCCTTCTTTGGACCCTCTCTCCGAGTACGGGCCGGATCGATTCGTGTCGAGCACCGGCCCCCCCCTCTTGTATGGGTCCTGCGAAGAGCCTGTCCCATGTGGTGAGAGCTGAGTGTCCGGTAGCCCCGAAACACTCTAACTGCCATTACTCTTTGTACCGCAAGCAAGATGGAGATGCACTCGCGGCGCAGAAAGCCCTCCCCTCTCCTCTGGTGTTTGGAAGGAGGCGACTCATATCCCCAGCTGTGTCCATGGGGGACCAGCTGCCACACATGCGCCTCAAACCTCTATTTGCTATCAAGGACAACGCCGAGATATTTCAACGTTGTCCTGACCAGAATGCAGGTTCCGCCCACAACAATGGTAGAGTCTGCAGATGGCGCCCATCATCGGCCATAAAAATATATGGCTTTAGACTTATGGAGCGCTTTATCCAGGCACAGCATTCTGATTCTGGCCACGACTGTCCCGACACCATCCGTGGCCATCCGATTTCCGCTTCTCTGTAATTATCCCGAACGACGTCAACTCCACGAAGGTTGGCGCCTCAAAGCACCCAAATGCCCGACTTTCCACAAGAAGGGGCCCAAGACTCAGCTCTGCGGAACGCCACGTGCCGCGCGTCACGGGACCTCGAACCTCCACATTTGTTGTCGGGAAGACTTCCTTTCTATCGGTGAGATTGTCCCCGACTAGCCTTCAGAGGCAGTGGGGAACTCTTTGATACTATAGTCCAGCGTGTATTGTGCTCCAGGGCAGCGTGTCGAAAGCGTTGGCAACCTCCAATGACACGACCAACAACACACCACTATTGGAGCCTGCCTCCTTGGAGCGGTCGCGGACGCTGGAGATGGCATTCAGGGTCGAGTGACCTCTCGGAAACCCGACCTGGTTGTGTGCTAGGTTGGGCACTGGTCAACTACCACAATCGGATAGCTCGGAGGCTCATCCGCGGGACGGCCTTCCTTCCTCAGGAGAAGCTTGCCCCTCTTCCACTGTTTGAGGAATTTGCCCTCCCTGAGACACCTGTCACATAGGGCCTTCAGAGGGTATCAGGTGCTCATTATTAAAACCTTTGTTATTTTATTAAAAAAAATACAAATAATCCTTAAAAACAATATTAGAGTTTAGTAACTTCGTAATTAGGTAATGAATATCAATAACTATGTACAAAAACAAGACTTTTTAAGACGAATTTAAGTACATTAATAAAAATGGACGAAGAACTAGTACCACCGTTTTCGATACCTCAGTTTTCGGTCGCATTTCTTTCATACAAATATTATGTGACCGAAAACAGAATGTCAGCAAATTACGGCTTATGTTTTCGGCCATCTCTAAAATGTGAATATCGTTATTTAATTATACTAATGCAAATTGACGGCCGAATTCTGAAAACTAAAATCTTAACTGTAATTGCAGTTAAATAAAAAGAGTAGTTCCGTACGTGTACTACCACGTTAATAAAAGAGACAAAACTATTTTAGGTTGCATGTCGCTAAAACTCGGCCACCCCGGCCGAAAATAGAATAATTAAAGAAAATCTTGCTTCTGTTTCCGGCCCCTTAAAAAATCGTTATTTAAAATCAAATACTATTAAAATAATTATGAAAGAATGACTATAACTTATTTCTTCAGCTATAAAACTATTAACAATCAACATTTACTTATTATAACAGTAAAAAACTTACGGTTGAACGAGAGGCGAATCACTATTTTTTTTTTGTATTTGCGTGCTTAACTCTTTCTCATCTACCAACGTGAAATTAAACAATTATTTAAAAATCGTTTGTTATAGTAACCCAACCGAATAATGTTTTAGGGTATCAGGCGATTTAATCAAAGAGTACTTACAAGACTTTCGTTCCTATATTGCAATAGTAAGTAGCTAATATCTAAATAATACTGCCAGAGGATCAGGAATGGCCGATGGATAGGTGCCGGCCGGTGGACCGGTTCCCCTACCCTACCTACTCAGCAGAATATTATTTCGATATTTGAATTCAAAGAGGCGGCACTACACTAGTACAATTGTACAATCTAGTGCCGCCTCTCATCAGCCGACATTATTATTAAATAGGTAGGCATACCTACTCTTGCAACTGACACGGTTATAATAATGAGTTACAGTTTAGGATTTATCAAATTATCATACAGCTACTACTCACCTGTTGGTGATGATGTGGTCGAGATTGATGTCGATGCGGATTAGGCCTAAAATTTCTGGTTTCTCAAAAACTGCTGCCGTAACACACTGGTAGGTGCTTGGCGACGGATTTTTTTTGAGGGTGGTAGCTTGATGGCAGTTAGCATGGTGGTCAGGCATAATGCCCGCCTAGCTAGCTACCACGCCCAAGACGAAAATTTGTCACCAAGCACTTAACGGTATGTTTCGCTGTGACCTTGAGATCCATGTGGTTGAAGATTTTGCGAATGCGCGCCTGGCTAGCTACCACCCTAGAATACAAAATCTGTCGCCAAGCACTTATCGGTGTATTCTGCTATGTGTCCTCGAAGACCAGCAATTTTTCGTGGTGGTAGATGATTTTGCAAATGCGTGCCTGGCTAGCTACCATCCTCAAATAGAAAATCTGTCGCCAAGCACTTACCGGTCTGTTCTGCTATGTGTCCTTGAGAAAAAGTGATTTTGCGTGGTAGTAGAGAATTTTGCGAATGCAAGCCTGGCTAGCTACCACCTTCAAGGAGAAAATCTGTCGCCAAGCACTTACCGATCTTTTCTGCTATGTGTCCTTGAGAATCAGTTATTTTACGCGGTGGTAGAGGATTTTGCGAATGCAAGCCTGGCTAGCTACCATCCTCAAGTAGAAAATTGAAAATCTGTCGCCAAGCACTTGTCGTTGTATTCTGCTATGTGTGATGTGTCCTTGAGAACCGGTAATTTTTCGTGATGGTAGAGGATTTTGCGTATGCGCGCCTGGCTAGCTACCACCCTCAAGTAGAAAATCTGTCGCCAAGCACTTACCAGTCTGTTCCGCTATGTGTCCTCGAGAACCAGTAATTTTGCATGGTTGTAGAGAATTTTGGCGAATGCACGCCTGGCTAGCTACCACGCCCAAGTAGAAAATCTGTTGCCAAGCACCTAACGGTGGGGTCCAGCAGCTGTCCTTGAGAGCCAGTGATTATAGGTTAGCCTGAACAACATCTTCGACCACATCATTACTCACCATCAGGTCAGAAAGGCTATACATTAATAAAAAAAATGTTTAACAAAAAATGGAACCTACTTCAACACCCAAAAGTGTGAAATAACTTGTTGAAGTCGGTACCATGATGGTTCAAAAGTACCAATTATCACAATATTGTGCGCATGGTACCGACTTCGACAAGTTATTTAACACTTTTGGATGTTGAAGTCGGTTCCATTTTTAACCGACTTCCAAAAAAGGAGGAAGTTCTCAATTCGTCTGTATTTTTTTTTAATTTTTTTTTTTTATGTTTGTTACCTCATATCTCTTGACTGGGTGAACCGATTTTGAAAATTCTTTTCTGTTTGAAAGCTGATGCTTGTCGTTTGGTCCCATTTTAAATTTCATCAAAATCGGTCAAGCCGTTTTTGAGTTACACTAAAAATATTGCAAAAAACTTTTTTACACAAAATGGAACCGACTTCAACACCCAAAAGTGTGAAATAACTTGTCGAAGTCGGTACCACGCGCACAATATTGTGATAATAGGTACTTTTGAACCAACATGGTAACGACTTCAACAAGTTATTTCACACTTTTGGGTGTTGAAGTCGGTTCCATCTTTTGTTCAAAAAAATTTTCAATCTTTTTTGTAAAAAATTTTTTTCAATCTTTTTAGTGTAACTCATAAACAACTTGACCGATTTTGATGAAATTTAAAATGGGACCAAACGACAAGCATCAGCTTTCAAACAAAAAAATAATTATCAAAATCGGTTCACCCAGTCAAGAGATCTGAGGTAACAAATATAAAAAAATAAAAATAACAGACCAATTGAGAACCTCATCCTTTTTTGGAAGTCGGTTAAAAATACTATATTATGTATTTTTACAAAAGGTCCGAAATACCTATGATGTATATTTTTTAATTATATATACTATCTGTACCTACAACTTGCCATACACAATACATCTACATAGGGACATGGATCACTTACTACTTACTTACTGAAAGTCATGTCACATTCATGACACGTGTCATATTTTAAACTAATAATGTTATTGTTCCCACTTCCCGTCATCCATATCAAATAATATAGGTACTTGCTAATGAACCTATTTATCTAAACAGCGCGAGCGGTGAGTCTCGAAGCAATGCACAAACGTGCCGGTCCGTCACACCACCGCACCCCCGCCCGCCCGCTACGCTCCGTTGACAATAAAAATACATATGTCCGGTATAAATAGCTAGGTCAAATAAAAATTAAATAGGTAAATACGCTAAACCACCGTGAGCGCTCGCAAGTCAAATTCCACAGTCCACACCGCAAACATAGAATCAAGGTAATCTGTGCATAGAATAGACTGAAGCGAGTGTGCCTTTGCAGCGAAAATCATTCAATTCAATGAACGCCTCCGTCTCACCCCGCGTCCCACAACTACCCCGCACGACTCGTCACCCGCGTACCTCATACCGCTCGTTGACTCAAGTAAGGTGAGAACACGATACCATTGAACGAAAATAAGCACACGGAAATTTCAGAAAACTTACTTCAGCATATACGTCGTTTTGAATACGCCTTGCAAGTTAATAAAAAAAAATTACAATATTTAGAATCTCCAATAAATTTTCGAGGATTCTGTTCAGATGGATTTTATAATATTACATTTAATGAGTACATAATAATGGGCCAAAGTTCAGGTAGAATTTGTGCAAAAAATGTGATTTTTAGAAGATTATACTGAAATCAAGACAAACATTTTTGAAAATTTACTTGAATAGAAGCGTAAATATAATGTACTAGATACATATTAGTTCAAAATATCTGGGAAAAACTTTTTAACGAAACCATAATCACGAAAGAGCGTTTGTATGGAGAGTGTGGCGGGTTGAGTCACCTTAAGATTAAAGTTCTAACTCCTGCTTAAAATTTGCGACATTTTAATTCAAAGTCAAAGTCAAAATCATTTAAACAATTTAGGCGTCTACGACGCTCTTATGAAGGTCAATTACAAATTTTAATATTGAAATATACTACATTGTACTGCCACGTTCAGCAAACAAAAATGCCACTGCGAGAAGAACGGGCAAGAAACTCCTAAAGTTGCCATTCTTTTAAACGTTTTTTAAAAATGTGTTAAGTAAATACTATATAGTAAAATTATTACAATACTTAATTTACATTACGTAGGTGTTAGGCGCTAGGTTGGCAGAGGCGAACCAGTCCAAGCATTTTTGTCGTTTAAGTAATCACAAACTGTGTAGTAAGATTTCTTTATCAAAATATTCTTCACATGCAACTTGAATTTTCTTTCTGTGAGCGTTGTAATATGTTTGGGCAATTTATTATAAAACCACACACAATTTCCTAAGAAGGACCTTCTATTTGTCTTTGCTACTCTAAAACCTGGCACCGCTATTTTTTCTTTATTCCTAGTGTTATAATCGTGAGTGTTACTGTTTGATTTAAATTTGCTAAAATTTTTACGAACATACATAATATTTTCAAATATACGAGTATACAGACTTGGTAAAGTTAAAATATCAATTTCTTTAAAAATATCTCTCAGGGATTCCCTAGGATCCATTTCATATATGGCTCGAATTGCACGCTTTTGTAAGATAAAGATTGTCTCTATCTCAGCAGCAGCTCCCCACAGCAATATACCATAAGACATAATACTGTGGAAGTACGCGAAATAATCGAGCCTAGCAGTAGCTACGTCTGTTAGCTGTCTTATCTTACGAACTGCATATGCAGCAGAACTAAGTCTTCCAGATAGATCATGTATATGTGGATTCCACTGTAAAGTTGAATCCATTTTAATTCCCAGGAAGACTGTCGCATTGTCAAAATAGAGTTTTTTTAGGCCAAGCTTAATGTTTGGTTCAACATAAGTAACATTTGGTAAAGAAAACTTTAAACATTTCGTCTTTTTTGAATTTAAGAGAAGATTATTAGCCGCGAACCACTTAGAGATCATAGATAACACATTATTTACATGAATAAGTTCACTATCCCTCCTATCTACTTTAAAAATTTAGGGAGGTATCATCTGCGAATAAAACTATATCGCAGAATTTTTTAACCATGCAAGGCAGATCATTTATATATGCTAGAAACAGAAAAGGTCCTAAAATTGATCCTTGCGGTACGCCTATTCTTACCAAAGACCCGGAAGAAGTATTGCCATTTATTCTAACCTTCTGTAGCCTGTCTGACAGATATGACTTTATAAGATCCAGAGCTTTTCCACGAATACCATAATGTGAAAGTTTTCGAATCAGAGTGCGGTGATTTTACACAGTCAAATGCCTTAGAAAGGTCACAGAATACGGCAATAGCATCCTGTGAACTCTCCCAGGCTTCAAGTATATATGACATCAATTTAGCACCTGCATCTGTCGTGGATCTCCTCTTTGTGAAACCAAACTGATTCTCATTTAATATATTATGCTCGTTAAAATGGGATAGAAGTTGTTTGAGCATAATTTTTTCGAATACTTTACTCAGAACAGGTAAGATAGAAATAGGTCTGTAATTGCAAGGGTCAGATGTAGCCCCCGACTTCAAAATTGGAGTGATTTTACTTTGTTTTATTAAGTCGGGGAAGTTTCCTTTATCAATACAAAGATTGAATATTGTTTTTAAATATGGTGCAATAATGCATATTATAGACTCTGCCACTTTAACTGACATACCCTACATGTCTTCGGTGCTCTTAATATTTAAATTTTTAAATGTCTTTATAATTTCAAATATTGTTGTGTGTCTGAAAGAAAAGTCTGGCGAAATGCAGGGGAAATTATGTATTAGCAGAGTTTCTGCTACATCGGGACATGCATCCAATGACTTAGTGACTTCTAGGGGTAAGTTAGAAAAAAAATTGTCAAATATATTTGCCACTTGTATTGGATCAGATATTTGATTTTTATCAACATTTAAGACATATGTAGAATCTCTAGATTTATTTTTTCCGGTCTCAGTATTTATAGTATTCCAAATGGTTTTTATTTTTAGACTTGCTAATTTTATTTCTAATAAAAAGAGATTTAGCACACAAGCAAACAGACTTAAACATTTTTGAATAGTTCCTAACATAATCACGAAACTGCTTGCAGGATGTCAAATTCTTCCTGCGATACAGATCATACAAATAATCTCTACTTTTTCGAATACCTGTAGTTGCCCAATCACCGAACTTCAACTTTCCATTTACTTGTTTCTTTATTTTGGACAAACTTGTTGAAACTCAGTATTTACTAGAGAGAATAAACTATTATAAATGTCATTCGGGTCACTATGAGAAAAACTTGTAATGGCAAGCTTAGCTTCTATATTGGGACTGAGTATTTCTAGCCTACTGGTTGTTAACGGCCTATGTTCAATTTCATACCTTGCTGTTTCTCTGCTTCCATCAAATTGAATTGCCAGGCCCTCATGATCAGATCTAACACCCTTCATTATTGACTTTTGTTTAGTCTTACAGTTCGAGTATATATTGTCTATACAGGTAGCTGACGTATCTGTTATTCTAGTGGGCTCACAGAATAGAAATTTCAAATTAAATGACTTAAACAATGAAATAAGATCAGTCTTATTTTTAGATTTCAATAAAATATCTACATTAAAATCACCACATACAAATATGGGTTTTTTACATTTAGAAATTTTTAGTAGTATACTTTCCAGAGTGGCTAAGAATTCTGTAAAATTTTGAGCACGACCTTCATCTGTTGGTGGTCGACATACACACAACACAAGATGCCTGTCCACCTCCACACAAGCAACTTCACAGACACGTTCAACAGAACATCTGACTAAGTCACGGCGTTCTTTAAATTTTAAGTTATTTTTTACAAGAATAATACACCCTCCTCGTTCTGCAGATGATCTGTTAAACGCACTGCCTACACTAAAATTCTTAATATTAAATAACATTGTATCAGCTCTTAGCCATGTTTCAGTAAAGCATAATATATCAAAAGGATATTTATCTAAGAGCATTTCAATTTCAAGTATTTTGCCAGAGAAGCGATTTATATTTTGGTAGTACAGTGCTATGTCAAAACACTTCCCTGTTGTCGGACTTAAAAGTTTAAACAGTTTGACTCAACATTTGTATTAGTACATGTACTAAAATCTGTATCGTCAATAGAAGACATGGTTATATTTCCTATAACCGACTCAATATTATAAGCTACCAAAGTAGCAATTAAATTCTTACATTTCTTAGGTAGGTACATCCTATCCTGAGTCAACATAAATTTTGTAATAAATTTATTACAGTCAAAAAATAAAAGTTTGTCTTTATGACGACATGTCATATTATATAAAATTGTATTTAAGCAGTTAATATGCTCATTCTGACTTTTAGTTAGTGCATCTGATTTGCCCGAACGAGTCCAAACTTCAAAGGGTGACCGTAGCGTTTAAGGGCAAGACAGTAGTCAAAATAATTTCTAATTCGGGCGGAGCTAAAAGAAATAGGCGTTAACTTTTAACTCATAAAAATATTCAGTCGCACGGCGGCACTAGTCGCCGTACCACGGATAGCATCGCTAAAATTGTAGAGTTTAGTGTGCTATTAGAAGCGGCAGAACAGAAATGTACATAACAACATTTTATCTGCAGTTACTGCGAACCTATACGGTAAAAAATATCATTGCTTGTAAGTATAGAAATATTTAATAGACTAAGCGAAGTGTGGTCTCGGTGGAGGTCTGAGCAGTGTATATTTCCCAGTCATTTTCTCGATTGCCTGATCCGATTTTCTTGAAATTTTGTTAGAAAAGTGCCTATCTTCCATATCAACATAATTTGCAAGTAAAAGTCTTAATTGTTTGGTGGTTAGCAGAGATTATAAGATCCATAAAACGAGCTTATAATTTAAAATTGTAGATAATATTTTAAAAACATAAATGGAACCGACTTATGTTCCTGATAGGTGTGAAATTACTTGTCAAAGTTGGTACCGTGTTAGTTCAAAAGTCAGTATTGTGCTCAAAAAAGTAGTTCGATTTCATGAAGCGGTACGAAACGTAGCTTGTATGTGTAGAAAATACACATAAAACAGTACTACTACAGTAAAGACATTCAACCAACCACCGGGTTGGTGCGGATAACGTCCTGGAGCATATCTGTGCCTGTAGGACTTACATTGTACCTACACATGTGTTTTGTTGTTGTTATTCATAGTTCTATGTATACATTATGTGTTCCTTACTGCTCCAACATGTTAAACGTTTTTTGAAATAAAATTATTATTATTATTATGTATGATAACGCTCATGTAGAAAAAGCGAAGAAAGTGTGTCAGTGTTTTGGTAAGCAGAAAGAAATGTGTAGACTGAAGGGAAAATGGTGAGAATGTGTATTTAATTTTAAACAACCTTGTTTACAAAACACTGGCAAATAATTTGTGTTTGGGCTTACTGTAATATTTCTATAAATCTATAGGTGAATAAATGTAATGTATAGGTATAATTTCAGTTCTAGAAAGTCATTACGAAATTTTAAAGTTTATTTACGATATTTATAACTCACTGAACTCAAGAACTCGTTCACAGTTTGTGTTGCTACAAGACGTTAATGGAGCACTTTGTACTTTCGTTTATTTCTCATTGTATTACAAATCTAAAAAAAATTACAATTACGTTTCTTATGTAACCATAACTTTTTAATTATTTGTTATGTACTTATATGCTAACAAGTTTATCAGGCAGTGTCTCATTTATTTTTATGCAGTATGAAATAACATAGGTACAAATAATAATATAATAAAAGTTCAAAATTTTTATATAAGTATTATCCCAATGCAATGCTCAATACAAAAGATAACCGTAATGAAACCGCTATATAAGATTCACCCTACCGCTACTAAAAGTGGTACAGGCAGAATCGTACCAAGTTTCTGAGTCACATTGGTTAAAGAACCCCACTCGTAGGTGCTTCGGTTATCGCGGCCATTCATCATGGAGACATTGGAGATTGGATTTTAACATTTGGAGATACGGAAAATACTCCCAACTTCTCAGCCTTCGGCCTTGCAAGTTACTGACTCGGCCTAGACTGCAGCCTCACCTTGCACTCGCCCTTCGAACTCACGCACCATCCGTGCTCTAAATGCAATATGATAAATAAGAAGAGCAAAATGGCAAATCCAGAATGATGTAATTTAAGATCCGACCACACTGAAGATAAACTTTACTTCAGCGGGATCGCACTTCAGCACTTTGTATGAATTGCCTGTATAATTGGTGCCGAGTCTAAGACACAAGGAAGGCATATTGTCCACAGATTATTCCTAAAAAACACTATAAGCGGCAATGTAGGTATTCACCGGATGCTCGGAAGTGCAAGACTGGTAGTACTACTGGTACTCAGGTAATTACCTTGAATTCGTCTAGTAAATATGGAAGGTATACAAATCATCTACAGGTAAAAAAATCTTAGATAGTTAGGTACGCGTTCTATTGAAAACTACCACCTCTCTTGGAGGTCGGTAAACAAAGGGTGTCGACCTTTGAAGGTGCACATAATGTGATGATCTGCATACCTAGTAGGTACTTAATTCATATTTGCAAGGAAACGTTTTCATTCGTATTCTAAATAACATTCATACAAGTACAAGGTACAAAACCATTCGAAAAGCTTCCGAATCCGAGAGAAAACTGTACCTAGATAGGTACTCTGGAAAATACACTTACACACATTACGTACGTACTTACCTACTTACGAACACCTGACTTGAACATGTAGTAAAAAGTTAAAACATTTACATTATTATAAAAGAACACAAAAAGTGTGTTTTGATTTTATCCCAATCCGCAGCGGGAGTACGATGAGACGCGCCACGAGCGACGATTGTTCGTTAGTTATAATTTGAATAATATTAATTGTATCAAAAAGGGGCGCCCCCTGCCGCTTAACGCGCCGACGCCGATGCGAAGCCGAAACTGACACCTATTCCGACACCGACGCCTATTCCAACAATGACACCGACGCCGACGCAGACACCTATTCCAACAATGACACCGACGCCGACGCAGACACCTATTCCAACAATGACACCGACGCCGACGCCGATTCGACGCCGAAGCTGACACCTATTCCGACACCGACGCCTATTCCAACATCGACACCGATGCCGACGCCGTCACCTATTCCAACAATGACACCGACGCCGACGCCGACGCCGATGCGACGCCAAAACTGACACCAATTCCGACACCGACGCCTATTCCAACAATGACACCGACGCCGACGCCGACACCTATTCCAACAATGACACCGACGCCGACGCCGACGCCGATGCGATGCCGAAACTGACACCTATTCCGACACCGACGCCTATTCCAACAATGACACCGACGCAGACGCCGACACCTATTCCAACAATGACACCGACGCCGACGCCGACGCCGATGCGACGCCGAAACTGACACCTATTCCGACACGGACGCCTATTCTAACAATGACACCGACGCCGACGCCGATGCTACGCCGAAACTGACACCAATTCCGACACCGACGCCGACGCCGACACCTATGCCAACAATGACACCGACGCCTACGCCGACACCTATTCCAACAATGACACCGACGCCGACGCCGACACCTATTCCAACAATGACACCGACGCCGACGCCGACGCCGATGCGATGCCGAAACTGACACCTATTCCGAGACCGACGCCTATTTCAACAACGACACCGACGCCGACGCAGACACCTATTCCAACAATGACACCTATTCCGACACCGATGCCTATTCCAACAATGACACCGATGCCAACGCCGTCACCTATTCCAACAATGACACCGACGCCGACGCCGACGCCGATGCGACGCCTAAACTGACACCAATTCCGACGCCGACGCCTATTCCAACAATGACACCGACGCCGACGCCGACGCCGATGCGACGCCGAAACTGACACCAATTCCGACACCGACGCCTATTCCAACAATGACACCAACGCCGACGCCGACACCTATTCCAACAATGACGCCGACGCCGACGCCGACGCCGATGCGATGCCGAAACTGACACCTATTCCGACACCGACGCCTATTCTAACAATGACACCGACGCAGACGCCGACACCTATTCCAACAATGACACCGACGCCGACGCCGACGCCGACGCCGATGCGACGACGAAACTGACACCTATTCCGACACCGACGCCTATTCTAACAATGACACCGACGCCGACGCCGACACCTTTTCCAACAATGACACCGACGCCGACGCCGACACCTATGCCAACAATGACACCGACGCCTACGCCGACACCTATTCCAACAATGACACCGACGCCGACGCCGACACCTATTCCAACAATGACACCGACGCCGACGCCGACGCCGATGCAACGCCGAAACTGACACCTATTCCGTCACCGACGCCTATTCCAACAATGACACCGACGCCGACGCAGACGCCGATGCGACGCCGAAACTGACACCTATTCCGACACCGACGCCTTTTCCAACAATGACACCGACGCCGATGCCGACGCCGATAGGACGCCGAAACTGACACCAATTCCGACACCGACGCCTATTCCAACAATGACACCGACGCCGATGCCGACGCCGATGCGACGCCGAAACTGACACCTATTCCGACACCGACGCCTATTCCAACAATGACACCAACGCCTACGCCGACACCTATTCCAACGATGACACCGACGCCGACGCCGACACCTATTCCAACAATGACACCGACGCCGACGCCGACGCAACGCCGAAACTGACACCTATTCCGACACCGACGCCTATTCTAACAATGACACCGGCGCCGACGCCGACGCCGATGCGACGCCTAAACTGACACCAATTCCGACACCAACGCCTATTCCAACAATGACACCAACGCCGACGCCGACACCTATTCCAACAATGACGCCGACGCCGACGCCGACGCCGACGCCGATGCGATGCCGAAACTGACACCTATTCCGACACCGACGCCTATTCTAACAATGACACCGACGCAGACGCCGACACCTATTCCAACAATGACACCGACGCCGACGCCGACGCCGACGCCGATGCGACGCCGAAACTGACACCTATTCCGACACCGACGCCTATTCTAACAATGACACCGACGCCGACGCCGACACCTATTCCAACAATGACACCGACGCCGACGCCGACACCTATGCCAACAAAGACACCGACGCCTACGCCGACACCTATTCCAACAATGACACCGACGCCGACGCCGACACCTATTCCAACAATGACACCGACGCCGACGCCGACGCCGATGCGACGCCGAAACTGACACCTATTCCGACACCGACGCCTTTTCCAACAATGACACCGACGCCGATGCCGACGCCGATAGGACGCCGAAACTGACACCAATTCCGACACCGACGCCTATTCCAACAATGACACCGACGCCGATGCCGACGCCGATGCGACGCCGAAACTGACACCTATTCCGACACCGACGCCTATTCCAACAATGACACCGACGCAGACGCCGACACCTATTCCAACAATGACACCGACGCCGACGCCGACGCCGATGCGACGCCGAAACTGACACCTATTCCGACACCGACGCCTATTCCAACAATGACACCGACGCCTACGCCGACACCTATTCCAACGATGACACCGACGCCGACGCCGACACCTATTCCAACAATGACACCGACGCCGACGCCGACGCCTATTCTAACAATGACACCGACGCCGACGCCGACGCCGATGCGACGCCTAAACTGACACCAATTCCGACACCGACGCCTATTCCAACAATGACACCAACGCCGACGCCGACACCTATTCCAACAATGACGCCGACGCCGACGCCGACGCCGATGCGATGCCGAAACTGACACCTATTCCGACACCGACGCCTATTCTAACAATGACACCGACGCAGACGCCGACACCTATTCCAACAATGACACCGACGCCGACGCCGACGCCGACGCCGATGCGACGCCGAAACTGACACCTATTCCGACACCGACGCCTATTCTAACAATGACACCGACGCCGACGCCGACACCTATTCCAACAATGACACCGACGCCGACGCCGACACCTATGCCAACAATGACACCGACGCCTACGCCGACACCTATTCCAACAATGACACCGACGCCGACGCCGACACCTATTCCAACAATGACACCGACGCCGACGCCGACGCCGATGCAACGCCGAAACTGACACCTATTCCGTCACCGACGCCTATTCCAACAATGACACCGACGCCGACGCAGACACCTATTCCAACAATGATACCGACGCCGACGCCGACGCCGATGCTACGCCGAAACTGACACCTATTCCGACACCGACGCCTTTTCCAACAATGACACCGACGTCGATGCCGACGCCGATAGGACGCCGAAACTGACACCAATTCCGACACCGACGCCTATTCCAACAATGACACCGACGCCTACACCGACGCCTATTCCAACAATGACACCGACGCAGACGCCGACACCTATTCCAACAATGACACCGACGCCGACGCCGACGCCGATGCGACGCCGAAACTGACACATATTCCGACACCGACGCCTATTCCAACAATGACACCGACGCCGACGCCGACGCCGATGCGACGCCGAAACTGACACCAATTCCGACACCGATGCCTATTCCAACAATGACACCGACGCCGATGCCGACGCCTATTCCAACAATGACACCGACGCAGACGCCGACACCTATTCCAACAATGACACCGACGCCGACGCCGACGCCGATGCGACGCCATAACTGACACCTATTCCGACACCGACGCCTATTCCAACAATGACACCGACGCCGACGCCGACGCCGATGCGACGCCGAAACTGACACCTATTCCGACACCGACGCCTATTCCAACAATGACACCGACGCCGATGCCGACGCCGATGCGACGCCGAAACTGACACCTATTCCGACACCGACGCCTATTCCAACAATGACACCGACGCAGACGCCGACACCTATTCCAACAATGACACCGACGCCGACGCCGAAACTGACACCTATTCCGACACCGACGCCTATTCCAACAATGACACCGACGCCGACGCCGACGCCGATGCGACGCCGAAACTGACACCAATTCCGACACCGACGCCTATTCCAACAATGACACCGACGCAGACGCCGACACCTATTCCAACAATGACACCGACGCCGACGCCGACGCCAATGCGACGCCGAAACTGACGCATATTCTGACATCGACGCCTATTCCAACAATGACACCGACGCTGACGCCGACGCCGATGCGACGCCGAAACTGACACCAATTCCGACACCGACGCCTATTCCAACAATGACACCGACGCCGATGCCGACGCCTATTCCAACAATGACACCGACGCAGACGCCGACACCTATTCCAACAATGACACCGACGCCAACGCCGACGCCGATGCGACGCCGAAACTGACACCTTTTCTGACACCGACGCCTATACCAACAATGACACCGACGCCGACGCCGACGCCGATGCGACGCCGAAACTGACACCTATTCCGACACCGACGCCTATTCCAACAATGACACCGACGCCGATGCCGACGCCGATAGGACGCCGAAACTGACACCAATTCCGACACCGACGCCTATTCCAACAATGACACCGACGCCGACGCCGACGCCGATGCGACGCCGAAACTGACACCTATTCCGACACCGACGCCTATTCTAACAATGACACCGACGCCGACGCCGACACCTATTCCAACAATGACACCGACGCCGACGCCGACACCTATGCCAACAATGACACCGACGCCTACGCCGACACCTATTCCAACAATGACACCGACGCCGACGCCGACACCTATTCCAACAATGACACCGACGCCGACGCCGACGCCGATGCAACGCCGAAACTGACACCTATTCCGTCACCGACGCCTATTCCAACAATGACACCGACGCCGACGCAGACACCTATTCCAACAATGATACCGACGCCGACGCCGACGCCGATGCTACGCCGAAACTGACACCTATTCCGACACCGACGCCTTTTCCAACAATGACACCGACGTCGATGCCGACGCCGATAGGACGCCGAAACTGACACCAATTCCGACACCGACGCCTATTCCAACAATGACACCGACGCCTACACCGACGCCTATTCCAACAATGACACCGACGCAGACGCCGACACCTATTCCAACAATGACACCGACGCCGACGCCGACGCCGATGCGACGCCGAAACTGACACATATTCCGACACCGACGCCTATTCCAACAATGACACCGACGCCGACGCCGACGCCGATGCGACGCCGAAACTGACACCAATTCCGACACCGATGCCTATTCCAACAATGACACCGACGCCGATGCCGACGCCTATTCCAACAATGACACCGACGCAGACGCCGACACCTATTCCAACAATGACACCGACGCCGACGCCGACGCCGATGCGACGCCATAACTGACACCTATTCCGACACCGACGCCTATTCCAACAATGACACCGACGCCGACGCCGACGCCGATGCGACGCCGAAACTGACACCTATTCCGACACCGACGCCTATTCCAACAATGACACCGACGCCGATGCCGACGCCGATGCGACGCCGAAACTGACACCTATTCCGACACCGACGCCTATTCCAACAATGACACCGACGCAGACGCCGACACCTATTCCAACAATGACACCGACGCCGACGCCGAAACTGACACCTATTCCGACACCGACGCCTATTCCAACAATGACACCGACGCCGACGCCGACGCCGATGCGACGCCGAAACTGACACCAATTCCGACACCGACGCCTATTCCAACAATGACACCGACGCAGACGCCGACACCTATTCCAACAATGACACCGACGCCGACGCCGACGCCAATGCGACGCCGAAACTGACGCATATTCTGACATCGACGCCTATTCCAACAATGACACCGACGCCGACGCCGACGCCGATGCGACGCCGAAACTGACACCAATTCCGACACCGACGCCTATTCCAACAATGACACCGACGCCGATGCCGACGCCTATTCCAACAATGACACCGACGCAGACGCCGACACCTATTCCAACAATGACACCGACGCCAACGCCGACGCCGATGCGACGCCGAAACTGACACCTTTTCTGACACCGACGCCTATACCAACAATGACACCGACGCCGACGCCGACGCCGATGCGACGCCGAAACTGACACCTATTCCGACACCGACGCCTATTCCAACAATGACACCGACGCCGATGCCGACGCCGATAGGACGCCGAAACTGACACCAATTCCGACACCGACGCCTATTCCAACAATGACACCGACGCCGACGCCGACGCCGATGCGACGCCGAAACTGACACCTATTCTGACACCGACGCCTATTCCAACAATGACACCGACGCCGACGCCGACGCCGATGCGACGCCGAAACTGACACCTATTCCGACACCGACGCCTATTCCAACAATGACACCGACGCCGATGCCGACGCCGATAGGACGCCGAAACTGACACAAATTCCGACACCGACGCCTATTCCAACAATGACAACGACGCCGATGCTGACGCCGATGCGACGCCGAAACTGACACCTATTCCGACACCGACGCCTATTCCAACAATGACACCGACGCAGACGCCGACACCTATTCCAACAATGACACCGACGCCGACGCCGACGCCGATGCGACGCCGAAACTGACACCTATTCCGACACCGACGCCTATTCCAACAATGACACCGACGCCGACGCCGACACCGATGCGACGCCGAAACTGACACCAATTCCGACACCGACGCCTATTCCAACAATGACACCGACGCCGATGCCGACGCCTATTCCAACAATGACACCGACGCAGACGCCGACACCTATTCCAAAAATGACACTGACGCCGACGCCGATGCGACGCCGAAACTGACACCTATTCCGACACCGACGCCTATTCCAACAATGACACCGACGCCGATGCCGACACCTATTCCAACAATGAAACCCACGCCGACGCCGACGCCGATGCGACGCCGAAACTGACACCTATTCGGACACCGACGCCGATGCTGTCACCAATTTTAATACCGACACCTTTTCCGACACTGACACCGAGTTCGACGCCTATTCCGACACTGACACTTATTTTTTTACTGACACCAACGCCGACGCCCTTTCTGATACCGACGCCAGCAGTTAAATAAATTGATCTTCTTTTTAAAATAAAATTAAAAAAAAATAAAGAAATTGATTTTTTAAACTTTATAAAGTCTATAATTGCGTTCACCTCTGATTTTGAAGGGCAGTCAGTGCGCTCTAAGGTTTTCTAGTACGCGGACGTACGTTTATTCCAAACAAACGGAGTTAGACAGGTTTCCGGTCGCGGCGATCGGATGTGCTAGCAAGGATTGCTATAGATATTAGTGAATATAAACATGTGGTTTATTTGTGTGAGTGACCGTTATTTTGGAAGCCGTGCGTTCCTTTTGGTGTAAGGATGAGCAAGCTGTTGGCGGGCGGACAGCATCGAGGACAAAAGAGCGTATCCCTTACAAAAAATCCATAGCATTTGTTAATTGATCAATTAATCATTTGTATGGTGTGTTTAGTGATAGGCTTCTTGTGACGGAGCGACGAGCGGGTCCTCTGAAAGTAGGTCCTTCCCGCCCATTTTTCCCACGTGCCTAAGGGCCTATATATCGGCTGGTGTCTTCCTGTTACATTCCAGGAGCCCAGTTGAATATGCCACGACATCGTGGTATAGTTTGGGACTACGGGTATCAAAAGGGGCCCCATTCCCAAACAAGTGTTCTAAAACAAAGCTTTAAGAAGCAAAGGTTTTAGCAAAGCAAAGGTAAGTATAGTTAGGCAGAGATTTGAAATACTTACATAGATTAGTTATATCCGAACACCACTGCTCTAAAAGCTTACTAGAATTTACCTATATACATACCTACGCCCATGTATATGCAGTTTGTAATGACAAGGAAAGAACGTTCAAATATTATGCGTCATATCTGTTGTTAGAAAGAGATAAATGAGCAATTCGTGTTACCACCGAATATTTCGACTGCTGCCATTAAAAGTTATACGGGAAGAATCGTACCGGGGTTCTTAGTCACTTTTCCTGAGGAACCCCACTTATTATAATAATAATTATAATAAAAAAAAATTTAAGCAAAAAAATGGAACCGACTTCAACACCCAAAAGTGTGAAATAACTTGTTGAAGCCGACTTCAACCGACTTCAACCGATACCATGATAGTTCAAAAGTACCTATTATCACAAAACTTTGCGTATGGTACTGACTTCGACGAGTTATTTCACACTTTTGGGTGTTGAAGTCGGTTCCATTTTTTTGCTTAAAATTTTTTTCACACTTTTTTGTGGCCTTTGCCACTTACGGGATCGATTATCATTCATTTTTAACAACTATATCATCGAGATAGGTAAATATTTTTCAGGTATTTTAGTGTAACTCAAAAACGGCTTAACCGATTTTGATGAAATTTAAAATGGGACCAAACGACAAGCATCACCTTTGAAACAAAAAAAATAATTTTCAAGATCAGTTCACTCAGTCCAGAGTTCTGAGGTAACAAACATAAAAAAAACATACAGACGAATTGAGAACCTCGTCCTTTTTTGGAAGTCGGTTAATAAAATTATAATAATAGTTCACATAATCACTTTTGCTATGAAACCATCTACAGAAGTTACGGTTCAAAAGTTACGGGCACATGTCTTTATAGGTAGGACGAAAGAACTGAGTAGTCATACAGATGTAACACAAATTTCAATCCGACTAACTACCTACTAAGTAACTATTAAAGTCAAAGTTATAATAAAGGGAAGTTATATAATAAATATATAACTTCCCTTTATTTGAATGATTGAATATCTAAATTCCTAGAAAGTAGTTGGTCGTCTCGGAAAGTGTGTTAAGTGCATTAGAAATTAGTTCTCGTTTAATTGTACAGTAGCTTATAAATAACAAAATGAAATATTTTACTTAGGGTTAAAAATCTAGATACCTACTAAAATAGAAATTAACAATGCCGTGTCTGAACTTTACTCAACTCGTTGTTATAAAGATTTTATAAATCAATATAAAGAAAAGTACTTACCCAATATTTTTTTACTTGAGTTTCAATAATTTATGACTTGCAAATTAACGTATGGTAAAAAATATTGTATATTTCGTAAAATAAATGCACAAAAAATGATGGAGTAACGAATGGCACAGATCCCACGTCCAAACGGCCCGAGCGCTGCGGGCAGACTGATTTTCGTTGAGATTTCTTCTCGCGATCACGCAATTTTGTGCCAAAAATTCATAAAAATGTTTTCAACACAAGTTGGTAAGTAGTTCATTAGAGTATAGTATTAGCTATTTTTAAAAAAAAGAAACGTTGCAATTACATCAATTATGCCTCTTAAATTAATAAAAAACAGTCTAAAAAGGGTCGCCGATTACAATTTATTACAGAAGAACTAATAAGTTTTAGTAAAAACTAGTCAACTAATTCACTCAATAAAGAATTAAATAATATGATATATTTTTTTCGCACTTTTTGAACGAATAGTTTCGGTAAAAGAAGATTCCAAAAGTGCGCGTTTCACTACGGTGATCACCTTAACACCTTTTGTTTCAGCTCGAGCAAAAATGATTATCCAGATTAACGAATTTCCGGTTGTTTCTCAACCCATTTTCGTGAAATTTTGTGAGTAGATTCGATAATTTATATGTAATGTTTGTGTCGATATAGTTTTTGGAAATATTTCAATACCACGGAGATAGATGAGGGTTGAAAATGTAAAAAAGAACATATCTCATTCGTCTCAGCCTTCGTTCGGAGACCACTAGTAGTATTATATAGAGATTGGATAAGACTACGTTTAGTTAACCACTGGACATACCAAATAAGACCACTGGAGAAGTATTTGCTATAGCATACACGGCTGAAGTGACTATGTACTTGTTCGCTCGTTTGGCGGAAAACGTGTTAGGGCAAAGTTTGAGCTGGAAAATTGAGTTCGACGTCAAGTCGGGATTATACGAAAACTAATGTTCACCAATACCTGATCGATGGTTGTGTGTTAGGCGGTTATTATACTACATTATTTAAAGATTTTATTAAATTAAACACATGAATTTTAAAATATTCCAGAAGTTTCTCATCAAGATTAACATCTGACAATTATTTTGAGAGCATGAGAGAGTTCTTTGAATAAGGATGGCTCTTATGTTTTTCCTCATTATTTTCAATAGTGGTTCATTATACATAGTCAGGTCATAAGTTCTGTCACATGTTTAATATGAAATAATAAAGACATATTTATTGTTGATGTTGACATTTAAATACCAAAATGAACTTAATAAAAGACAGATTCTTGTGCTAATAAAGTTTATTCAAACTGACCAAAGTCTTCATTTAACACCCTTTTCACCGTGGTTCTGCTTCAAACCATCTGAAGGGCCAAAAGTGTTTGCTTACGTTTGGGTTTAAAAGTGTTTTCTTTGAGTTCGCGCCTTCACAGCTTTTATCACTGCTGGAGTCCTAACAGAGCGAGGGCAACCACTTCTATATCTGTTATCTACACTTGAGTCTTCATTGTATCGTTTGATAGTACGATAAACGAATCTTTTGGTTAAATTAAATTTTTTCAATAAGTCAAAAATCTGAATTGGCTCGTAATTACAACGATGGAACGCAATAACCTCAACACGGTCTTCTTTAAGTATCCACCCCATATATAAAAATGAGTAAAATTCTAAAATATACACATTTTTATATTCATGAAAAATTTGAAATTCGAATTCAATGATTTTTTTGTGGCTAGCGTTTTAAATTCAAAAGTTTTTAACGTGAGACAGAACTTATGACAAGACTATGTACATATATGGGTTGAAAGTGGTGGTTAGGTCTTGACATTAGTATATCGTTAGGCTCAATTGAATAGTCTCTTTAATCAACTTTTTGGTTTAGATTTGATTGTTGTATTTAGTTTGAGTTTTTTCTGATCATGACAATGTTATACTTGCTGATAGATAATAAAGGCGAATAATCATTACAATATTATAGCAATCTCATAAAGCAGGTTATGTGTACCAAATGTCGTTCGGTTAATGTATATTATGATGATTTGAGGGTACAAATATTGTATGTATATCTTTTTGGTATATTAATGTCCCTTTCACAGGCAGTAAGTTACTAACATTATGGGCAATTTCTAATGTATCAAATATGATTAAACTGACAAAACACTCACGACGGTAATCAAATACTTTTACCCGGGTCGCATTCAACTCGTCCTGGTCGTGGCCGGGAGCTTGCAGACGCTGCTGCATACACAACCTAACGATGATCATTTGATATTCTCCAATCGACAAGACATATTCAATCCTATTCCATCCAAGTGTTTTGTCTAAAAGAACTAAGGTAAATTTAAATTGAACGGCGAATTCAACAATTATAACACTACGAATAAAAATACAATAGCGGAGCCATGTTTTATTTTAGAATAATAAATAAAAAATAAAAAAAAATGTGTGCAATTTTATAATAATATTCCTAAAAGTATTACAGTTCTCACAAAAAAAAAAACTCAAGCTGCATTTCAAACAGATTTTAATTGCAAAAGCGTTTTAAAAATTGGTGATTATTTAGAACACAAAACTGCTTGCGTTATTCCACCTCTGCCAAACTGCCGCCAATCACCTATGTAATAAATATTGTAATAATTTCATAATAGACTAACAAAAAGGCAAAGTGTAAGAGAGTTAAGGTAGTAGAAAATTTTAATAGTAAATTATGTAATCGACTTTTTGTTCTGTGTGAAAAGTATGTAGTATATTTATATATTTTTCTAACATTCTACATGATCAATTTTGCGGCCAGTAACTATCGTACAAACATCGTCGCGGTCCGTCAATCCCTTTGAAATATTACAAGCGATAGTTATAGTGACGAAGGGTTGCGTGTGGGGTATTGTACGGCTCATCAGAGGGTCATGTCCTTACAAATTAGTGTTATTCAAACTATTAGGCAGGCGATTGTTACTTCGAAACAGAAAGGGTAAAGGGGAAGATAGTTGGTGGGTGTAACAGGTCGAGTATATCTACGTAAACCCATTTGTGTGATGCTTGAATTTCAATGGTGTGCATACATAACGCAACATGACCGTGGGGTATTGGCAGTATACGAGTATGAAGAACAAGATAGAAGGAGGTTCGAGACAAACCTTTTCTTAACTTGCATTTATACTGTTTCTCATATAACTCATATTGCACCTGTCACCTGCAAAGTTTCGAATTTTTATTTATTTATATTTTTGTTTTTTTTTTATATATTTATTTTGGTAAAACAGTTGTTGACAATTATTGTTCCACACACTAAGTACTAAAGGACTTACTTTATTATAACTTGATACAAATATTAGTATATATAATTTCAAATATACTAAATAAATTTATTAAACTACTTAATTTAATTTTAATGCGCATGGTACCGACTTCGACATGTTATTTGACACATTTGAGCGTTGAAGTCGGTTCCATTTTATGTTTTTTTAGATATTATTTTCACTATATACATTTATATTTATTTCAGAAGAATGTAACTTGTATGTACAAATGACTTAAAATTAAATTAAGTGCCTGCTACAATCTACCTCATATAGAGGTGTACAACATGCAAAATATAAACATTTGTAACTATATTATAATTTATTGTTAACTATCTTATTTTTAAATTATTGTATTCTTAAAAAAGTCATTCATTGTCATCATCTATACTGTCAAGATAGGAAAATATTTTTCAGTTATTGGATTGTAACTTAAAAACGGCTCGACCGATTTTGATGAAATTTAAATGGAACCAAACGACAAGCATTAGATTTCAAATAAAAAAGAAACATCAACATTGGTTCACGCATACAAAAGTTCTGAGGTAACAAATATAAAAAAAAATACAGACGAAATGAGAACCTCCTCCTATTTTTGAAGTTGGTTAAAAAAACACTCCAATAACTTTTGTTGACTTCACAGTGTAGTTCCATTAGTCGAGCTTGACTGATAAACTATGTGAAGCAACGTACACTGCGGCATAAATAAATTATATTGCGGTTAATGTCAAACCAAAGTCAAAATCATTTATTCAATTTAGGCGTTTACGACGCTCTTATGACGGTCAATTACAAATTTTTATATAGAAATATTTTGCATTGTCACTTCGCTCACTGTCACTTTCAGCAAGAAAAATGACAATTGTTTCGACCACATCATTACTTACAAATGATAAAGTGGTCAAATACCAGGCTATCACTTTAAACACCCCCCCGCGTGCCTTGGTTTCGTAAACACGTATAATTGACTAGCTCTCGAAAAGTATTCTCAAAAACATAAAAAAGGGAATAAATCAGACCTGGAACCAGTGAATGAGTGAGGTTGGATTCTGTGCATATTGGTGGAGGCATTCCTGCCTCAAGAACACAGCTCCAAAACGAATAATTTCACTTGGTAAGAAATCATTATTTCCTTTTCACTGTGCTGACATAATTTTCAAAAATTAAACGGAAAACAGTCTTGTGTGCTTATTGATAAATTCTGCTATTTCTGATGTAAACAATCAGCTGATTGGTTTGAGAAACGTAGTACCACAGATGAAAGAGTCCGCTACAGTTTTTATACCACAGATGACATAGAATCAAATAGTAAAGTTTGTACTACACGAACAATATAACCACTTTAACCACAGATAAGTAACAATATTATATAATTCAGTACGAAAACTTGGTATAAAAATATTAAAATAATATATTTGGCGTTTTCCTTACAAAAATGGAATCTATTAATATAACACGACGAAGGCCATTCCGCCGGTGCACCTCAATGTCTGATATCTCGAAAGATGGGTCATCCGTCTTTGACGAGACAGCCTTAAGCTTACCAAATACATCGCTGGAGGAAAATGAAGCAATTAATGCGTTAAATGAAAGATTAAATGAATTAACCATAAAGTTACTAAGTGCGAATAATGAAATAGAGAATCTAAACTCAGAAGTTATAAATCTTAAAGCTGTACTACTAAAGAGAGAAAAAACTATAGAGGTACTCAAAAAAGTCGGAATCTCTGACAGTCCTTGTACATCGTCATATAAAATGACGCCTATTTCTGGAAGAAGCAAAAAGAAAAAAAGTAACATTTTGATATCCACTCCATCAAAAGGAGATAAAGTAAATGCTACATGTCAACAAAATCCAGAAACAAATGAAATTACTAATAGTCCGGAAACAAAAACGGAAAAAAACAGTATTCAGCATACTAGAATTGAACACAACTCCGAACAAAGAGTCCGAGAAACCCATAAGGATTCTGCAACAGAAACACAGAAATCAAACATCAAAGTAATTCATCATCAGAGAATTTCATCACAGAACTACATAGTGGAAAAAAAAGAGAAAAATAAAATTATCATATTGGCTGACCAACGGGGAATAGGATTAAGACATTCGCTTCAATATTTATTAGGAGAAGACTTTCAAGTAAAATCTTTTTGGAAAACGGACGCTACAATAGGAGATATTCTGAATTCATACAAGAAAGAATTATTGACCTTAACTAAAGACGATTACATCTTTATACTGGGCGGCATGAATGATCGCAACCCAGATAATTTCAAATTTACATTAAACAGCTTTCTAAACTTCTTTAAATTCACAAATATTATTGTTAGTGAGGTTCCGTATAATAAATTTCTGAATGAAAAGAAACTCAATTATGAAATAAAGCATTTGTGTATGAAGTACCAACATGTCTCGTATATCGACATGAATTACAGTAGGAATGTGCCCAATAAAAATGTAATACGTGCCAATATTTGTACTTCCATAGCTAAGGAACTTAAAGAACAAGAATACCATTTGAAATTATCTGAGATGAAACGCCTTACATCCATGAAATCTAAATATGAGGTGGTAAGAAAAAATGTTGAAACGCAAACCGATTCCAGTATTACAAATAATTCAAATGAAAATAATTGTGACATAGTTGAGAGTTGTCCTGCTAAAGAGTTTTTTCGTATGTAAACATAATGTATGTGTTCTGCACCAAAATATTGACGGTCTAATGGGAAAATCAGACTCACTTACAGTTCAGGTTGAAGAATTAGAATTAAAAAGTAAATTTATAGATGTTTTATGCATTACAGAACATAATATGTTAAACAGCGACACCGAATATTTAAATATAGCTAATTTTTCTTTGGCCACAAGCTGTTGTAGAAAAAAACGAAGAGGGGGGTCGTGTATTCTGGTCCGTAATACTCATAATTTCAGAGAGCTTGAGGAAGTTAAGGCTTTTAGTAGCATTAACAATATAGAATGTTGTGCAGTTGAACTATTGCAACACAACATTATAATAGTCTGCATTTATAGACCACCTCGAAAGCAAAAGGCTTCTAAAGAAATATTTTATGATAATTTGGATAACATATTGAACCGGGTTTGCTTTAGAAAGAAAAAAGTAATAGTATGTTGGGACTTTAACATTAACATCTTGGATGATAATATAACAACGGAAACTTTTCAAAACATCCTTAAAAGTCACCGGCTAAAAATATCACTTCATGTACCAACTAGACCAGTTAGTAAGACCTGTTTAGATAATTTTTTGCACAATGTAAGAGGTGCTACATGTGAGTTAATGCAATTAGTCCTATCTGATCACACTGCTCAATATTTTAAATGTCCAGTACCTGAATACCTCCCTTTCAAAGTTTGGTACTCGTTTAAACGTGACTATTGTGAAGAGAATATAGAAAAATTTAAGAATAATTTAAGTAGGTTATATTTTGGTGAGGTATTTAATAGCTGTTGTCCTAATGAAGCATATAATATTTTCTTTGAAACATTCAAAATGGTTTATGATCTTTGTTTTCCATTAATAAGACGTAAACATACAATATATAAAAAACCATCATGGATTTCGAAAGGAATTAGAATATGTACAAAGAAAAAGGGAATGTTGCTATGGAAATACAGAAATAACCGATGTACTGAAACCTTGACAAAATTTAAAAATTATACGAAACGTTTGAAAACTATTATGAAATTAAGTCAGAAATCTAGGAATAATTATACAATTAAAATGGCTAGGAATTAATCAAAAGCCACATGGAACATAATCAATAATAATAAACTTAATAAACGTCCAAATACTGACATTAAGCAAATAGTAAGCGATGATAAAATTTTGACTAACCCAAATGACATTGTAGAAGCATTTAATTATTACTATGTCAATCAGGTAACTCCCAATAATGTTAAAACTAACTTGCAATACATCTTAAAATCTGTAAATTGGAATAAATCTAACTCTATATTTATGTGCCCATCTACTCCAGAAGATATATTCAAGATCATTAAATCACTAAAAAATACTAATAGTACTGGTTACGACGAAATAACAACTAAAGTCGTAAAACATGTAGCTGTGATAATATCTCCAGTGCTAAGTCATATTATTAACCTATGCATAGACTGTGGGATGTTTCCAGAGAATTTAAAACTTAGTATAATTAAACCACTTTTTAAAAAACAGGATAGAGAAATTATAAACAACTACAGGCCTGTCGCATTAATTCCTATTTTCTCTAAAATATTTGAAAAATATATTTATGCTAGCCTTTATACTTATTTGGACAAATATAATATTTTGATCGAAGAGCAATTAGGTTTCAGAAAAAAAAAGTCTATAAATATGGCCATTTATAATTTAATCAAGACTGTTATGTCTGGTCGTGAAAAAAAGTTACCTGTACATGCTATGTACATGGATTTAAAAAAAGCATTTGATTACGTTGACCATGATATTTTGATAGGGAAACTAGAAAAGTATGGAATAAGAGGTAATGTTTTAAATTTAATAAAATCTTATCTCAGCAATCGCACACAGCAAACTCAAATCATAAAAATTTGCCCAGACACTAAAACTGAACATAAATACACGTCTTCTCCTGGGCTAGTAAGATACGGTGTCCCACAAGGTAGTGTACTTGGGCCGTTGCTATTCATAATTTATATTAATGACTTACCACAAGCTATTGCTCATCCAATGATTCTGTATGCTGATGATAGTACTGCTATATTTGTAGGAGAAAAACAAAAGCAATCAGGCCCAGAAATAAATTTAGCTTTAGGAAATATAATAAAATGGTTGACATCTAATAATCTTATAATTAATCTTGACAAAACGAATATAATGACATTTAATAAGAATATAAAATTGACATCAAAAATAAAATATCTAAATAATGACATTCAGGACATTTCTGTAACGAGATTTTTGGGTCTTTATGTAGATTCTGATCTGAACTGGAAAATACATGCAGAGTCAATACGTGCAAAACTTAATAGTTACTCATATGCTCTTTACCTGCTGTCAAAAGTGGTTAGTCAATCAGCTGTAATCACTTCTTATCATGCATATGTCACATCTACCCTACGTTATGGTATTATCTTTTGGGGAAACTGTACGGAACGTGAAACCCTGTTCAAGGCACAAAAGAAATGTATAAGATCTGTGTGTCATCTAAAGTCTACAGATTCTTGTAAGCCACATTTCTTGAAATTAAAAATATTGACGTTCCCATGTCTGTATATTTTTGAGATGGCACTATTCGTAAGAAATAATTTTCAGTTTTTTGAGTTCCGTCAAAGAGACAGACACAAAAATAAAATAAAGATACTCCCACATAGAACTGCAGGTTTTACTAAGGGTGTATGTGGTATGGCTCCCAAAATATACAATCATTTACCAAAAGTAATACTGGAATCGGAGAGTGTAATTATATTTAAGAACAAATTGTTTAATTTTCTGATAATGAGGAGTTACTATACATTAAATGAATTTTTGAATGATAAAATTTCAAACTTGACTGATGCTATGTTGTATAGTTATTGACATTATTTAAGTAATTAATATTTTTTATGTAAACTTGACATCAATTTTAATAATGTATCAAATATATGCAAAATAATCTATTTTAATAATGTATAACTGACATTAATTTAAAATTTATATTGAAATTATCATTTACTACCTGCCTAAAATATTGTATGTTCGCTATGGACAAAGCTGTTGATACTATTAATTATAATATAAGAACCCAATGTAACACAGTTAAACAATAAAGTAATCTGAATCTGAATCTGAATCTAAAAACAAAAATCGAACCTAGGAGTTAAGTTTCCAAAAAATCACTTTTGCCACTCCAATATCAAGATTTTTTTTAAATATCTCTAATTATTATTATTATTTCTGCTTGACAGCCTAGTAAGTAATGACAATGCCGTGGCGCGTCAAGCTATTGAAATTTAGTAATAAAATGTAAGTTCTCCATCAACTATATAGTATTACAACTTTAAGTTCAATGTAAATGTTATACCAACGAAATATTTACTTTTATTATTCTTCTCCCAATATAAGCCCTCAAAGAATCAAATCCGGTTGTATTGAAAAGTGATCACACTTGAGTCCCAGACAAAAGCCTAGATTCGAATGATATCTTATTCAAGGACATGGATTACAAAATAAAAGCCTCTATTTTTACTCCGTTTAAAGTTCGGGACTCTTCGTAAATCGATTTATTCAATGAAAAATATGTTTAAATTCTGCATATCAAACTTTTTGAACAGATACAAAATATAGTTTTACTTGTCTTTATATAACTTAATTGCCCAAATAATTTAAAGTAATTGCAGATATTTAAAACTTTTCTCAATATTACAAAGGTATTAATCATAGACTACACCAGTAATGTGTTTTCTTACCATGAACAACTTATAAAAGTACCGTCACATGAGGTACTCATAAAGACCAAATATCATTGGGCATCTCTTTACAAAATTATACTTCAGCCAAGCTTGCACCCTACTATTTGAATAAAATATGAACCGGCTTTAAACGCCGCCGCTATTTTAGGTGCTTACCTTCCGCCTCCCTAATGTATTATTATTTAGCTTCAGCCCCTTGTTTCCCCTGCTCAAGCATTCCTGAGCACGAGGAACTTTGCAACTAATCAAACTGTCTTAAAGACCACCTTCGACATATCGACTGCCCAAATTACTCGCGCGAACTACGTTCATATTGCATGCACACACTTTGAGGTTACGACACAGACTAGCTACTATCACTTATATGTATTGTGGTTCTAGCTATTAGTTTCAAGTTTTGTTAGGTGGTTTTGTAGTCTGTGAGCTAAGTGATCGTAATTTGGATGGAAAGCCAGAGCGCCCTCAGTCAGTCGGTGGTTAAATTTGCCGAATAAGTATTTAAGGGATTTAAAGTCGCACATAACGTAGTTATATTGCTAAAGGGAAGGTTTAGTGGGATTTTTGTTTGTAAAGTAGATAATAGGTTTAGCAGTAAAAGTTTGGGGAACTCTGATAGTTTCGTGTTTATGTAGTTTTGGTTTGATTTGAGTTGAGATAACTTTGGTATGAATCCGTATTAAGTAACACAGATAATGCATATTTTGAAAATAAAAACTTTGTATATTTTGTGACGTGTGTTGAATGACGTTATATGACATTAAGCCCTTATGTTTGATCGGTAAACCAGTATTCAGTGGCAGTCGGCAGTACCGTGCTCCAATAACTCCTTAACCGTAGGCTACTCGGTGTCCACATCAAAGACGTGCTGCAGTAGAAGATCCATATAAACGAGCTAATACGTTAAGCTAAGCCATTCTGGCAAGTTGCAAGCACTGCTACCTGCAGCGTTGTGCGCCCTTGCTGTTTCACGAACGTGCACAGAAATATCTCATACGGACTAAATCTGTGAGGCCGATATTACCATTGTTTATGTTATGCAAAAACGAGACATTATATTTGGTTCTTAACGACGTCTTATGTGTTAAAACTGTTAAAAGTAATCTCAGTACTGCCACTGCCGTACGAGCTCATTTATCAACTGGCCCTGTTCACACACAGCCATTTGGATAAGTTCTGAAAACGGAACGATAAATCTGCAGAGCAACAGTAAGAAGGAGCAGCTGGTAGCACCGCTGCACAAGCTTACCAAATCAAAGAGGTCATTGTACATACTGTAGATATATACATACGAGTAACAATTCACGTGCGTGGAACAGTTCCCACCATTTAAGACTAAGTAGTAAAGAGAAGGAGGTAGTAAAGGTAAGGAGTAAAGACCGGGCTACAGGAACATCAATTTTGTGACATTGACATTTGTAATTACCCGAATGTATTTACTGTTCATATCAATAAAATAGATTACATAAGTAAATTATATTATTTATCTTACATTAGTAATCAGTGTTGATAAAATTACATACATTCATTGATTAGATAAAAATAACAACAAATTAAATTATAAATGGTAAGGTTTTTTTTCGATTAGATTTTCATAGATATTATATAGCTGTTTTTTTCTGTGTTTTGTTAATAAAAGCATACCGGTTTAAACAAAATATTCAATAAGTAGCGAAGAAATGTGTTAAGGCGACATGATAGCGACGTTGCACAGCTTTTGAAGGGGTGAAGCAGACGCAGGTCAACGCGCGGCGCGAGAGGTCTAGCTAGTTAAGCCACCCGCGCTCGTTCTCGTAACTATCTATTGTTTGTAGGAGCATGTTGTGCCTATAATGATTTTTTCTTTCAAAGTCGACTGCTTTGGTTTATACTTACATACCTAGTTACACCAAATTCTTGCTATATGGTGTAAATAATTATGATATAAATTACGGATATCAATATGATACCAACCACGTTACAGTAAAAAATCGAATACACAGTATTTGTTCATAAGAGCGCACACTATGATCCCCAAATTGCCTGCCAAGCGTGATGATTATGGGAAACCTCAATAATAGGGGAGGCTATGTTCAGGAGTGGACCATCGTTCATCATATAGCACACTTCGATCCCCAAGACGCGTGCCGAGCGTGGGGATTACGACAAACCCCCATAATAGGCGAGGCTGTTTTCAGCGTTGGACAATCCAGCGTATACAGTATTCGTTCATTATATCACACACTGCGATCCCCAAGACGCCTGTCAAGTGTGGGGATTATTAGAAACCTCAATAATAGGGGAGGCAATGATCAGGAGTGGACTATCGTTCATTATATTGCACAATTCTATCCCCAAAACGCCTGCCAAGTGTGGGGATTACGAGAAACCCCATAATAGGCGAAGCTGTGTTCAGCAGTGGACAATCCGGCTTAAACAGTATTCGTTCATTATACCACACTGCGATCCCTAAGATGCCTGCCAAGCGTGGTGATTATAGGAAACCCCCCTTAATAGGGAAGGCTGTGTTCAGCAGTGGACAATCCAGCTGATACAGTATTTGTTCATAATAGCGCACACTCCGATCCCAAGATGCCTGCTAAGTGTGGGGATTATGAGAAACCCCAATAATAGGGGAGGCAATGTTCAGGAGTGGACCATCGTTCATTATATCGCACAATGCGATCCCCAAGACGCCTGCGAAGCGTGGGGGTAATAGCAAACCCCAATATTAGAGAGGCTGTGTCCAGCAGTAGACCACCATTCATTACGATCCCCAAGATGCCTGTCAAGCATGGGGATTATGACCGAGCGTGGGGATTATGACAAACCCTATAATAGGCAAGGCTGTGTTCAGCAGTGGACAATCCGGCTTAAACAGTATTCGTTAATTATATTGCACAATGTGGTCCCCAAGACGCCTGCCAAGCGTGGGGGTTTTTGCAAACCCCAATAATAGGGAGGCTGTGTTCAGCAGTAGACTACCATTCATTACGATCCCCAAGACGCCTGTCGAGCATGAGGGTTATGACTGAGCGTGGGGATTATGATAAACCCTATAATAGGCGAGGCTGTGTTCAGCAGTGGACAATCCGGCTTAAACAGTATTCGTTCATTACACCACACTGCGATCCCCAAGATGCCTGCCAAGCGTGGGGATTATAGGAATCCCCCCTGAATAGGGAAGGCTGTGTTCAGCAGTGGACAATCCAGCTAATACAGTATTTGTTCATAATAGCGTACACTGCGATCCCCAAGATGCCTGCCAAGCGTGGGGATTATGAGAAACCCCAACAATACCCCTATTGTTGGGGTTGGAGACAATGTTCAGGAGTGGACCATCGTTCAGTATATCGCACACTTCGATCCACAAGAGGCCTGCTAAGCGTGGGGATTGTGACAAACCCCATAATAAGGGAAGCTGTGTTCAGAAGTGCACAATCCGGCTTATGCAGATATAATTATAACCTAGAGTTACTGGCTCTCAAGGACAGCTACCGGAACACACCGTTAGGTTCTTAGCGACAGATTTTCTACTCCGATAATTTCTTTTATTTCCGAGTAGATTTTTTTTTTCTACTTATTGTCTTTACTTCCCATGTTTACTGGTCAATATACTAGTAGTACATAACTTACCTAACCTACTTACAATATAATATTTTTATACGTAACGACAATCTATCTTCATATTATAATTTTCTATATCGCCCAAAAACATTCAATTTTTTTTTTTCAATTTCTAAATATCTTTATTTATCATAAACACAACATTTGTACATTTCTAGTGTATATTTTATCTTAGAAAGCCAACATTAATAAATATATTGTTTTATAAGCTAAATAGCTTTCATAAAACTTGTAAAAGTGTATCATTATAATTTGCTTTTTAAATACATGTAGTTTAAACATTTTATAAATCTTGCTATTGTCATATTATAATCTTTAGAGACAGAATTACATTTGTACATTGTATTTTATATATAAACCGCATTTACAACGTCATAAGTAGAAGGTAGTTGAAAATAAGCAACAAAGAAAGCAAGTCCCCCGCCCAAGGCATGAAATCGACCAGTGCGACGCGCACGCCGTTCCCGTCCTCATATCACCAGATAATACGGGCGGGTACGGCGCGCTCCGTAGCAGCTAGCGTAGCTCATGCTCCGCGCGGGCGACTGTACTTATTCATCGCGATCGAGGAAAAGGTGATGTGGTAACTTGTACGTTTTGTACTTATCGATAAACGTTAAGTTCTTCGAACGAGTTTTACAAATATTTGTTATAAGTTTATTTTTACTTTTAGGGTTTGTATATAAATAAAACTTTTCTGATTATAGATAAATATGTCGATCCGCGGTAAGCCAATATCTAAACGAATTTTATTAAGGTTAGTATAGAAGGGACAATTAAACGAGTACTTAACCGCCTTATCAAAATGACTTGAAGTTTACCTATGTTTGTGGTGCAGGTGCTGCTCCATATACGACAAGCATAGGTAATACAAGGTCGGACTAGGGTGCGATACATACTTAGTTTTGTTTTACTACTGAGACAAGATTTTCTGTTTAGAACAGGGCTTAAAGAATTTAGTGCTTTTATGCCCTTAAGACGTAATTTAGAAGTATTCTCGACCAACTTGTTATCTAAAACTAATCCCAAATACTTAACTTTTCTACTCCAAGGAATATTAAAGCTGTTTATTTTTAGTGTGCGTCTTGGAAGAGTGCGCTGCCTAGTGAATAGTATGGCTTCTGTTTTAGATTAATTTATTTTAAGTTTCCACATTTGGAAATATGAGTGGAGTAAATCAAGAGAGTTTTAGCCGGTCAATTATCAAATCAACATCGCTGGAAGAAGTGAACGATATTGTGTCATCTGCAAAGCAAGCAATACTTGTACGTGTCTGAGTAGGTATATCATTAAGATATATCAAGAAGAGGTGAGGTCCTAGTATTGCGCCTTGAGGTACCCCAGCTGGCATTGTTTTTGATGCAGATGAACATTCATTTGCATCTAAATGAATGTTCATCTGCATCAACTTTTTTTTTTTTTTTTTTTTTTTATGCCTGATAGGGTAGCCTTTGACCACTATCTCACCTGATGGTAAGTGATGATGTGGTCGAGGATGTTGTTCAGACTAACCTAGAGTAACTGGCTCTCAAGGACAGCTGCCGGAACACACCGTTAGGTGCTTGGCGACAGATTTTCAACTTGAGGGTGGTAGCTAGCCAGGCGAGCATTTGCAAAGTGCCCTACCACCATGCAATCTTGGAAATGTCGATTTGTTAGGTATGATTTTATCATTTTAACAAGAGCCAATGGTATATTTCGGCAAATTAGCTTATGCAAGAGAGCTTCATGCCACACGGTGTCAAATGCTTTTTCAATATCAAGCAAAAACATGCCAGTTGAATTCTTGAGGTTAAGGTTATATGATATGACTTCTGCTACTCTTGCCAACTGTTGGACAGTCGAATGGGCTGGACGAAAGCCGAATTGCTCGTCCAGCAACCTATTCTCTGTGAATCGCGTTAGTCTGGTGTAAATTATCTTTTCGAATAATTTACCCAGGCATGGCAGCAGAGTTATGGGGCGATTTGTAGTAGGGTCAGAACTGTCTTTACCAGGTTTATGTATTGCGATTACTTTTCCCGATTTCCAAGCTGAAAGGAAGTAATTAAGGGCAATACAAGAGTTGAATATTTTTGTAAAAAGGACGATGCACTTTTGCAAAATATTTTTTATAAGTAAATTGGAAATTTGGGGGCCTTGCGGGTCTTTAATTTCTTAATACACCTTTTGACTTCAGCTGGATGAACTAGAGTTATATTGTGGTTGTCATTGGAATCTTGTTCCAGTGACGATAGTGAGGAGTTAACAGCTGATTGATTATCACTGTTCCAGTTGAAGGTCAGTTGCATATTGTTAAAAAAGGCATCTGCGAGGGCACTACACTGTTCTTGTTTATTTACGGTGAGGAAACCATCACTAGTTCTAAGTGCTGGAATTGAGGGGAAGAGTTAGATCGTTATCCTTTAACTACTCGCCATAAATCAGTACCAGGGTTATCAACTCTCTTCAATTTGGTTCTCCATTGGTTGTCATTGAAAGAATTCAATGAATTTATTATACAATTTTGATGTTGGCGAACTCTACGATTCAACTCCTTACGTAGATCAATATCTGTTTCAAGGGCTGTGTATCTGCGAAGTCGGTTTTTTCGCTGAATAAGCCTTCTGATACGACGCGGCATGAATGATTTCCAGGGCTTGAGAATTGAAGTTGGTATACTAGAATTTCGAGCATCAATTATGGTGTTTTGAATACTTGTAATATTAAAGTCTATCTCATGTATGGTTTGAAAAGTTTGTGATGACAAGGTAATATTGTTTTTTAGTGTTTGACGAAATTTACACCAGTCAGCTTTTGTATAATTTAATTTTGTGATTGGCTTTCTTGATACCTTGACATTAAAATTGGCGAAAACAGGGAAGTAGTTTGATGACAATGCAGGTATTGTTAATATATCATTCAAATTGTGTAAGTTTTTCGGAAGAACAAGGTCAGGGGTAGAAGTTTTCAGCTCAGGTCGATAATGAACAAGTGTTGAGTCTTGAGGACCGTGAACAAGAAACTCACCACTCAACATATGCTCATAAAGACGTTTGCCACTTAGGTTAAGGCTTTCTGTAGACCAGTAGGGGTGCTTAGCATTCAGATCACCCATGATTATCACTTGACTACCCAAGGCTAATATCAAGTCTAGATCACTTGTTACAAGTGGTAAGTTGGGTGACTGGTAGGTAGAAAAAATAAGGATATTATTATTACTCGATAGTTTCAGTGATATTCCAATTACTTCAAGGTTGGTTGTGACAGGTAAAGGAGTAAGGCTATGAGCAAGTTCATTTCAAACCAATATTGCTACACCCTGGCCAATTCCGTTGGGCTTGGTATCCTTTCGATAACAAGTAAATCCCGCAATGGAGAAATTTAGGCGGTCGGTTAGTCTCGTTTCACATACTGCGATTATGTCAGCGTTAAGCTCACTTACCACAAGATCTGCAAGTTCTTGTTGCTTCCTGTGAACGCCATCAGCGTTTCAATATACTAATCGCAAGTCATTTTTACTAAACATAGTGGCCCAAGTGACTTAATATTAAAATAACTTTGTCCATAAAAGTTTTGCACATAAGAAATTCTTCTTTTAAAGATTTGATTGCACGTAATATTTCCAGCATTTCAGTAGTAGCTAAATCATGATGTGGCATCTTTTCTGTGTGCGATACTTTGGTTGTATGTAACTGAACTTTGTCCAGTGGAGCTGATGGTGAGTTTTGGGGATTGATGACTTTGGTTCAGGCTCAAGTTGTGTATTTGTTTCTTGTGTGGAAAGTTTAGTTATATTGGATGCTAGCTGCCGCTCAGTACCTTTTCCAATTACATGTGCTCAGGTCGTTTTGTTCGATAGAGGCGCTGGAATGGTGACGGCTTCGACTCTGGTACCAAGTGTCTTTCGGAGGGATTCCCGTTTCGATTGAATGCGTTCTAAATATTTGAGGCGTTCAGGACACTGTGAATAGTTAGCAGGATGCTCCAGTTGACAATTGCAGCATCGAGCTGGTTCCTGGCATTTCCATGTATCATGGGCTTCAGCACACTTGAGACACCTGGCGGGTCTTTTACAGTTTTTTGAGGCATGTCCAAAGCCTTGACACCTGAAGCATTGGGTTCCAACTTTATGACTTGTCTTGTAGCGCTGTATATCTACTACACAATTGGAAATATACTTTATTTGCTTAAATTTACTCATGTCTGTTCCAGTTGGCAATTGCACGAGTAAAGGGGGCATTCAGTATGTAATATGGTCTTCATTTGGGTAAAAGTTGCTCCAGGAAAGCCGATCGAGGCCAGTTCAGCAATTAAAGTGTCGTGTAAAAATTTAGGCATACCTTTGACTACAACCTTCAGTTGTTTTTCATCCTTTCGTGAGAATGTATGAAAGGCTACGTTTTATTTAAGTAAACCTTCTTTGATAAGTTGGTGACCTTTGGCCGAATAGCATTGCACCTTACACACCTATATTACGGCCTTTATACTGTAGATGTTCTTTTTAGGAAGTTCTTTTCATATTTTTCTATTACTCCTTTGACGCTCTGGTGACTCCAGTCTCCTAAAAGCTCAATCAATATTGGTGGTATTTGGTTGATTGATTTTTTGCTTGAAGCCTTCTTGAAAGGTTCTGAACATTTGTCTTCCACGGGGAGGCTGCTAAAGCTATTTTTTGTCTAAATAACTTTGTCTTGTGTGACATCTTTGGTGACAGCGAACTTTTTCGGCTGTTGCCATTGATCAGATGAAGTAGATGCTTCTTCTCTGGGCCTTTTACTGTCTATGTTTGGATTAGAAATTGATTTGGTCAGAATTTTTTCCATTTTATCGATAAGACTTAAACATCACTAGTAGCGTTGTAGAACCGGTCGCAGAATACTCAATACGTGCAGTCGCGTAGGCAACTGAGCTACCACTGCACACCCACAAACATTGATACGGACTAAATGTAATCGAACATACGGGCGCGCTGGAGGTTCGAAAAAAGTTGTACAGGTCTACTCTCGACAACACACACCGGGCGACTGGCGGGGGTCAGGAGCCATGGGACAGCCTGCATATTCAGCGTGCGCGCTTTCAAATATTCTCAATATTTATTTCACTTTATTTTCATTAAATAATCTTAAGTAATTTCAAAAACTAATTCCAAAAAAGTATGTGAATGTTTGTTAGAATTACACACATATTTTTTAGGTAAATATATGTTCGATAGAAACTGAATGCAATTGATTAATTCTATAGTCGGGAAATGTTACGATTTTTTTCTATGGAGTCAAATTTGTTTAATCGTGTTTCGGGGCCCAACGTCAGATTAAGTACTTTATGAACTGTTAGAACACAAAAAATAAATCATCAATTACGTTTTTAAAGGTCTAGTTTTGAATATTCGTGAGGACGAATCGTCAAATTTGGAGCACATGTCATCTTAAAAACTCAAAAACGTTTAAAAAGAATGGCACCGAATGTGTTCTCCGGTTGCATGTTGCTTGTTGTTGAGTCTTTCAGTATCTCAATACATTTTTCTTGCTAAACGTGGCAATTGAATGTAGAATATTTCAATATTAAATTCACAAGACATTCGTAAGAGCGTCGTAAAAGCCTTAATAGATGGTATGATATATGATAGATGATTTTAACTTCAGAGCTCAGAAATCGCATCTGTCCACCATCTTTTGATGGCCGAGGAGTTAATGCAAACGGTGCGTTACCATGGGACGCAGGTTCGATTCCTACTCAAGGTGAAAATTTTGTACTTTAAAATAATTGCTTAGTTTGTGAAGCTTAAAAATATATTCAGAAATTTTGAATACTAATATTTCGGTAATGTTTTTCAAATATAATCCACGTACCAAAAACAAAATGACAAAGAATCTCTATTTGAAAGAAAAGTAATCAAAGTGATTGCAGACCGTGAATTGTGATTGCAAATGACAGAAAGCGTTGGATTGTGATTGTTACAAAACGTTCAATTTGTCAGCTTTGCTTTGTTGGGGCGTCCTTTCGAATATTTTAATTTGTCTTGAGGCGTCACTCAGTCTGTCACAGTGTAAACCTTACAGAATGATTGAAGTGATGAGCTTCTTTTTAATATTTCGGTACTGTAATGTATGTTACAAAAGTAGTAGTACAACGAGAAATGTATGTTACAAACTAGTCAGCTACTTTTAATCGAACCATTAGGTACTTTTGTATTAAAATAGTTTACTTTAATATGTTTACCTTCTATCAAAAATAATTCTGATATATATAAAAAAAATACAAAATTACTGTGTGTAAAAGTAGGTAAGTACATAATATTATACATAGACAGTTTACTTGCATCCACGCATACAACTGACCTGAAATTTCAGGGTTTGTCAAAATATATTTTTATACTAAATAATACTATTTAATTCCTTATAATTATATTGCCATATTATAGTGTCTACTTAGTAGTATCTACTTACCAGTACTTTGATTATATTGTCAATTGTTGTACTGTTCACTATTGCACTATGTTCACGTTTGCCACATTTCTCAAACTGCTTTCTAATCTGTGGCACTGCGTCTCAGGTGGCTCGTTCACAATAATGGATCTCTCACTGTACCGCAGATATAACACACTGATTGTCTGTCATTCTTTTAAATTATGAGCCGTGGATAAAGACTGGCTACACTGGTGGAGAGGCGCAGATGGTGTCAGTGGTGGGTTCAACTCAGATAAATTAAATGGAACTATGCGGTGAAATTTTTCATAAATAAAATTCAACATTTTCAGGCTTTCCTTACAAAATTACATTTATTAACCTTTTGCTTATTTTTTAATAATATTTTTTCTAATCTGGCAATATTTACGCTAAGAAATTTTAAAAGATATTAGAAATACCCCTTTGAAAAAAAGGGCGGTATTGAGTTTTCAGCAATAATTGGTTAAATAGCCAAATTATGTTACTGGCACTTAAGAGAATGGGTATGAAAAAAGTAAATTCAAACTCGAAACTTTTTTTATATAAATAATAATCCCTTTTCAGTTTGTGACTTGTGTGTATATTTCTTGCTATTTTTAGTAGAACATTTTTTGTTGCATAATCCTGCTTTAATGCTTCTTTGTTCTGCTGCAGTTGCAGAAAAAGCAATAAGGGCTAAAAAATATTATCTTAGGCAAGTGAGTTTAAAGCTGACATTCACAGACGAGATCGAGTTCAAACTGAAACTTTTTTATGTCAAAATATGAGTCTAGACTCAAACTCCAAACGGTTTTTAATTCACAGTCGAGTCCGCCCTAATGGAGCAGGAGAATATGCTCAGCGGAGAATGAGACGGGCTGAGTCACCAAATCAGTGACTCCTGTCGAACTCAAACGGCGCGCGGCGCCAAAACGCCACCATCTTTGCTATGTAGTTGGAACTGAGATATGTATTGTATTTACTATTTTTACTTAAATGAATAGTAGCGATGAAGTATTGCCAGATTGAAAGCAAATAGATGATGGCGATAAGCTTGCTGTTATTGATGAACAGTATTAACATATTATGACGACGAGTTAAAAACCGTTACAGGTTCCCAAAGGCGGAATGTCATCATGCCTGCGCTGGTGGAGTATGCTTTCCAACAATATAACATGAAAGGGCTGCTAATCTGCGTTGAATTATTGTTTTGGTATCTCTAGCTCAATTGTTTTCATGTTGTTTCATGCTTTTTAAATTGCTTGGGGGTCGCCTAAAATATATGATTGTGAAACTAATTCTATAAATTTCCCATAAACACTAAATTCTGACACCTAGAAAGTTAATACTTTGCACTGTAAGCTTGCTCCACGCTTCTTCTTTTTCTTTATTTATTTAATTTAAACGGTAAACCAATAACATTAATTAAACATACAATTCAAAATAATTCATCATTAATAAATGCAGTATATGTGATTACTGAGACTCCAATATATTTATAAATGTACCTTCCAACTCCCTCAAATATTCCTTTTTGAACACCGTTAATGCTGGGCGGGATTTATTTTCCATATGTTACTTTATCTTAGTTAATGTTGATATAGTCCTTAAGTTAATTAATTATAATGTTATGTAGGTTATCTAAATATGCCGCGAAGATTAAAATTCAAATCCTCAATTCGCGCCCTTTCATAATGTTTTGTTTCACTTACTCGCATAACTTTTTTTATATATATGTCCCTTTCTAACATAATGATACCAAACAAGAAAAAAGAAAATTAAAACCAAGATGTTGAAAAATATTTGTCTATGGCTGGAGGCAAACTCGACGGAGACGGTATGGAGCTATTGTTCATTCTCAACTGTGAATTTAAAAAAGCGGAGTAAACTCGTTAAGCCTTGAGTTCAAACTCCGGTGAGATCGGTCGAAGTAAACTCGACCCACTATTTCTGAATGTCAGCCTAAGATTCTTATCGTTTAGTTTAGGCCGCTCATTGTACAAACATTTGTTTACGTGTCTTTATGATATGGTTTTAATTGTTAAAATTGGTGTTCAATGAAGAATATTTGTATTTTGTTGTATTGTGATTACAGCGAGTTAAACCTACAATGGGGACTGGCTGACACAGACAGCTGCTAGAAAACACTGCCGCGTGTAATTATTGACGGTTGGCGACTTGTGGGTGGTTAGCAAAGCGAGCATTTGACATTATATCTCGGCACCACAGCTGTCGACAAAAAAGGATAATTACATGTTAGACAAATCCCATAATACCTAAGAGTTTAGATCCAAATTATTAATGACAACTGTTATCTGTATTTGAAATACTAATAAACTGAAAAGTTTCCGAGGAACCGGCATATAACCGACTACCTAAGGAATAAAATTTGGGGAATGGCTGGAAATGGCTGGTACTGAAGTTGGTACCTACTGAACTCGTCTGAATCACAAGGTTGTGTATTATGGGATTTTTCCTCTTTTCTTTCGATTACCACCCGCGGCAGCACGTAGCATCTATCAAAGTGTTAGCAGTGCGTGAGTGCGTCAAGTCTGAGTTCTAACCCTGATTATTTGGCCCTTTCTCTTAATTTTATATACATATATATATATATATATATATATATATATGTATATAAAATTATATATCCCGCAAACAATTAGACGTCCTCTGAAGAGAAAAGTGCATTTAAACTGACGTCCACCTGCTTTTGGCGTCCGCATACTGGACGCCACTTTGTTGGCCAGTGGCACTTACGTCCCATTGGTCCTGACTAGCCATAGGACAAATATCGATAGAAGCCAAAATATCACTTAAATAGCTGCAACAATATATTAAAAAGTTCGCGACGAAATCTTAGCGCAGGTGTGGCGCTGCTGTCGTGCGTATATTGAAAGCCGCATATCGCGGAGAGTTCCTGACTATGGATCCGCGTATTTGGCGTCCACAACTGCGACGTTGCCAGCTCGTTTGCAACAATCCAACAATAAATCACAATTATCACACGATATTTAAGCAAAACAATATATTCGCCTTAGGTGGTGTACGCGTTGCGTATCATTAGGAGCCCGAGTTCATTTAAACTTTTAAAAAGTCAGTAAATGTTACGAAAAAATATACGTACAGTCAGCCTCATTTGCCTGTAATTTATAATCTTCGATCATTAATATGTCTTTGTAATGAATGATTCACTGGCTCTCAAGGACTGAGCTGAGATGCTAACCTCTAGAATATTTGCTTGAGGTAGGTAGGTACCAACGTCGTAAAGGTTGCTATTTCTAAGACATTAGTAATGATAGCAAAATTGAATCAACTTATTGTTGTTGAATTATTGTTTTCCAAAAAAATATTATACATCATCAAGACTGAATAAGTAATTTTTGTAGCTAATTTTTCTATTGCTACTAGACTGAATCGTAGGTATTAATTCGTCGTGAACGTTAATTACTAAGTAGGTACTTACTTACTTGGTAGCATAAAAATAACAACTTTGCCCAGGTTCTAAATAGCGAGCTATCTTTTGAAATAATTTCGTAGGTAGCAACCTATACCCGCAACTTTTAGCGTGAACTGGGCATGAAGGTTATAAGAAGCCATGTCATGCACCCTATGACCCTATGTGGAACAACACTCCACTCACATCATTTCAACATCCAATAGGAGAACATGAAATGTGAATTCACCTCAATATTGTTATAATAATAATAATAAATAATAATAATATAATAGATTACGTATCTGTAAATACCTCTACCGTAAAATCCCTGCTCGTCACTCCAAGATATTGGTTTTACCTTACTGAAATATGAAATCTCTACAATATACTCGGCTTGTACACCTATCCCTACCAAGGTTTCCACTTGAATATACCGGTTGTGACAGATGTAAACTTAAGTTCACTTATCCCTATATAGTATAAGTAATAATAACTATGTATAAGTTAATGATAGCAATTACATTATCACCTAGCCACGTTTTTGTATGAATGAGCATGATATAAAAACTATTGAAATATAATTATTTCATATAGCCAGTTTTACCCGCGCGCTGATGAAAAACGGTGATGATGGTGATGATGAACAGTAGTCTATATGTTAATCCAGGGTAAAAGCTATCTCCATACCAAATTTCATCCAAATCCATCCAGCCGTTTAGGTGTGACGAAGTAACACACGTACTCACAGACTTTCGACACATACCTACCTATTTTTTTTTAGTGTGATTACAAAGATTTTTATTTATAGTAATAAACTTAAAATTAAATTATTTCCAATAAAAATCAATAACTAATCATAGGTTATTTTTGATGAGGTAAGTGCCTACAATCATTGCTAAGTTTACCAGATAAAATTTCGTACTACCTCATACCTACCTACTACAAATATATACCTATACTTATTCTATGAATTTACGTAGGTAGATACATAGTACTAACTTAATTATTTGTTGTGATCTTATAGCTATGTAGGTAGATAGGTATGCAATGCAATGCGCACCCGCGAATGTCGATTTGACATCGTTGACAGTTGCGTACCTAGGCAGGCCTATATGATAAATGATAATTATATCGTAGATAGAGCTTCTAACCCTTTACTACTTTGTGGTAGGTTTACTTTATCGAAGGTAGCTATATTACTGCTAAGACTATATGTAAAGTGTTATTCTATCTTGATGATTAGGTAGTTGGCAGTGAATAACAATAGTTCCCGTAAGTGGCAAGAATCACTAAAACGGGGGAAGGATTTTTACAAAAAAATTAACTGACTTCAACACTCAAAATCGTAAAATAACTTGTCGACGTCGGTACCATGCGCACAATAATATGACAATTGGTTCATTCAAACTAGCATGGCACTGACTTCAACCAATTATTTCACTGTTTGGAGTGTTGAAGTCGGTTCCATTTTTTGGTAAAAAACCTTCCCCTTTTTAGTGACCCTTGCCACTTCGAGAATTCACAAAATGCCCATATATATATAACGTGTATATCAATTCATCAACAATACTGCTGATAACAGAATGTGATCCACTCATAATTATTTTTCACATAAACAAAATTAATACTAACTATTGCCTAAGCTGTGGCGCGTTGACTTTGAGAATGATAGCGACGACAACACTCGCGGCCGCCGTGGACTAGACTCACACATACACACACGTTCTAGGTATTCTAACGCGTTGCGATGGCAATGAACTCGGTAGGTATACCTACCGAGTTCATTGCCCTCGCAATGCGTAGGTATACCTACCGAGTTCATTGCCCTCGCAATGCGTTAGAATACCTACCGAGTTCATTGCCCTCGCAATGCGTAGGTATACCTACCGAGTTCATTGCCTCGCAATGCGTTAGAATACCTAGAACGTGTGTGTATGTGTGAGTCTTGTCCACGGCGCGCGGCGGCCGCGAGTGTTGTCGTCGCTATCATTCTCAAAGTCAACGTGCCACAGCTTAGGCAATGATTAGTATTAATTTCGTTTATGTGAAAATTAATCATGAGTGGATCACATTCAGTTATCAATTCTACACCATCCCCCGCAGTATTGTTGATGAATTAATATACACGTTATATATATATAATATGTATAAATAAACTGTACATTAAATACATACGTTCTAACAATTTGAGGGCCCGCCACCCAGCTCCCGAGTACGAGAGTAATTTGTTCATGTACCCATGACTCGCTTCCCGAGTCGTGCCTATATGTAGTGTAAATTAAAACACGATGATAAAGCTGCAAAATATGTTTAGTAAATTCTTTAAATAAAGGAGAAATCGGTCACCCAATAGCTTTATACGGACGACCAATAGCTATATACGGAAGCTCAATTGCTATATACGGATGTCCAATTCAAATTTAGTGGGATAGTCAAGAGAAGTTAATTAACAATATTTCTTCCTAATATAATATCTATATAATCTAATATCGATTTTTCGATATTTTAGTTACAAAATTTACGACTTATAAATTTCCTCAATTTTGAAATTTAATTAACATATTTACATTTAGACTAGACTTAAATATGTAATGACGATACCACCCACCAGTGTGGAATCCGAAAGACCTTTTTACTCCGCTGCCTAGACTTGCAATAGTTTAAAGTCAGTAGCTACCCTTATAAAAGAAAGTTATTTTTATTCATGTATTATTTTGTTTGGTCGAAATCTTTATGAATATTTATGTGTTGATATTTTTAGAAATAGCAATGTTTAGCTGTTAGTAGAAAAATAATACATAAATAATATTAATACGTTTTGTGCCCCGTGGGGTGCCGAGCTAGAATGTCACCCCCCGATTGCTACCTGTGGGTGTCATAAGAGGCCACTAAAGGTATTTTTTTTGTGGGATAATAGGACAAACTACCAGGCGGCTCACCTGATGGTAAGTGATTACCGTCGCCTACAAACATCCGCAACACCAGACGCGAATGAAAAACGGTGGTTCAGGCTTAAATTTATTTTTAAGCCTGATAGGTTTTTGCCTTTAAGCCTTTGACCACTATCTCACCTGATGGTAAGTGATGATGTGGTCGAAAATGTTGTTCAGACTAACCTAGAGTTACTGGCTCTCTAGGACAGCTGTCGGAACACACCGTTAGGTGCTTGGCGACAGAAAAGCTGCTAAATATGTTTAGTAAATTCTTTATATAAAGGAGAAATCGGACATCCATTAGCTTTATACGGATGACCAATAGCTATATATGGACGCTCAATTGCTATATACGGAAGTCTAATTTAAATCTAGTGGGATCGTCAAGAGAAGTTGATTAAAATCTGTGGGGACAAATGGGAATAATCCAATATGGTGCAACACAATTGGCAACAAAATTTCCACCATACAGTAACTTGTAGCCAAACAGTACTGCCTCACATAGTGCCGTATTTTTATAATAAAAGTAGCCAGGTTATTGGACGTCCGTATACAGCTATTAGGCGTCCGTATATAATATTGGACGTCCATATATAATATTGGACGTCCATATATAATATTGGACATCCATATATAATATTAGACGTCCATATATAATATTGGACGTCCATATATATAATATTGGACGTCCATATATAATATTGGACGTCCATATATAATATTGGTTCAGGCCATGGTACGATACAATTCCGATTTTATCATACCTATATTTATATTTAACCCACAAATGAAGTTATTACGTACCTAATTAAGCAATATTCTTCTTAAATTTATAAAAAAAATAGACTAGACAAACATGTACATATTATATGCTTGTTACCAATAGCTTTATACGGACGCTCAATTGCTATATACGGATGTCTAATTCAAATCTATAGTCTATTTTTTTAGCAAACGAGTACCGAAAATTTTACTGCGTTGCTATTGGCCCGCGTAATCAACATAAAATTCGTTCCACACGAACTCTGTAGTTACATGTAGGTATATGCAATTCGAAAAATATTGCTTGTAACGAATCAATATTAAAGTGGCAACTTTTGAATTAGGGTAAGCAAAACAAAGATCGTTTCGGAAAAAATGTTGTTGCTAAGTCAACAAATCGTCTCGTCATACGTTTGGCGACGTATCACTGTGAGCTCAACCCAATTGCACTCGTTTGGTTTCAAGTGAAGGGCTATGGCAGGATATGACAAAAGTTATAAAATTCATGAAGTCTGAACTCTTTTGTTACAAGGAGTAGATAAAGGGAATAGATAAAAATGGTGCTCTTGTCTCAATCATGTAATAACTAAGATAGAAACAAAAATGTACGGAACCGACAATCATGTACAAAATATGTTGAACAATTTATTATTGACGTATCTGCAGAAAGTTCATCAGAAGGATGATGAAAATTTTTAAGATTACAAGAATTGTAGTGGAATTATTTGATTTATATGTTGAATTGCATAATATATATACTATTACAATATTATTTTATATCATGAACGCGAACAGAAAATTTCGTTACGCATATACTCAGCATGCAAATTTAAATCGTAAAATAATAACGTAATTTTTTCTACGGTAAATTTTAGAAGTATTCAATATGATCGGGCTTTGACAATTTCAAAACAAGAACAAAGACATTGACCAATGACGGCAATTACCCATCTCACTCTGTCAATATCAGAAATGTGCGAGAGACATACTCAGTACTCGTTTGTTTAAAAAAAACAGACTATAGTGGGATAGTCAAGAGAATTTGAATAAAAATATTATTAAGTTATTTTATTACCAATTTGTAATTGTTGTGATCGTAATTATAACAATTTAAGTCTGAAAATTCTGCTTTACTAGTTCTTAAAGTAATTTTCACGTCCAGCACTATGTGCTGACATATAAGGTGATTATATTAATATTTGTGACATTGATTAGCTATAGTAGTTGATAATCTGTTGTGAAAATAACTTTTGTTAACAATATACGGCGAAGTTGACAAATTGTTAAAGGCATAAACTTTTAACAATAGTGCGTTAATTGTCGCAACCTTACTCTAAATCTAAGATGTTTTAGAATAACAGTATCTAAGTACTTACCTAAGCTGTGTATCTAGCACGAAGTGCCAAAGTTGTACCTATATAATGTGGATATTAATTTACCAACAATACTGCGGGGGATGGTGTAGAATTGATAACGGAATGTGTTCCACTCTTTTTTAATATTCACATACACAAAAAGTCTGTACTATTGCTTAAGCTATGGCACGTTGGCTTTGGGAATACTAGCAAAGACAACCGCGGTCTACGAACACGGTGTATCTACTCTATTCACACACACGCACGATTGCTACGCGAAGTCAATGAACTGCTATACTAGGCACAATAGACAGCTGTTTTGTGTACCTATTCTGCCTAGTCGGTCTTTGGCGGCTTGCGACAAAAGAACGCGCGACGCGGTAGCGGTTTATCACAATATGGCATACCTAAGTAGCTGCAACACAATACAGTACGTACCTACGTAAACTTGAAATTAAAAAGAATGTAGGTAAGTAAATTTTTTTTATCATTTAGATGAGTTTAATCGATTGGCGATTATGCAAAGCATTCGACAGTCTAGCTAGATTGGCCGGTAAGGCCTTCGCGTTCGTCAGAATAGGTACGTGAAACAGCTTCGTCTATCACTAGGGCAAAACAGCTGTTTTGCCATAATGTTAGCGTCTAATTGACATCGGGTAGCGTTCGTACATGTGAGAATGGAGTAAACCGCGGTTCTCGATATCATACTAAAAGGCAACGCGCCGCGCTTAGAAAATAGTTATACTGATTTTTTTGTATGTGAAAATTAAACATGAGTGGAACACATGCCGTTATCGATTCTACACCATCCCCCGCAGTATTGTTGATGAATTAATGTCAACCTTATATAATAAACGTAGTGTTGTTAATTTTTTGTTGATAAAATAATCAACACTTGTTTTCTTATTTCTAGCTCTTGCGTATTAGCGTTCTAAGTGCTTAGCCAAGTTGTGTGTCTAGCACGAAGTGCCATAGTTGTACCTACATAATAAACGTTGTGTTGTTGGTGTTGTTGACAAAATTAATCAACGTTTGTCTTCTTATTTCTAGCTCTTGCGTCTTAGCGTATTATAAGTCTACTCTCTCTCTCTAAAACACGGAATAAAAGTGATACATCTACATGTTTTTTGTTTTTATTTATTTACCTAATATGGGTTACCCTGAAATATAAATATTACATATAGGTACACTATGCAAACTAACTTATTCTTTACTTTACCTACACACAAACTACCTACTACAAAAAACCCACCTATTACACTAAATAGTCAAATTATCACACTTTCTATATTGATTCTGCAACAAACTAGCCACAGTTTAATCATATGTGCCGTTTGTAGTGAAGTGTCACAGGTCCGTTCTGTACTTCTGTACAATATCTTGTCCTGCATGATTTATTTGTACCTACCAACTACCTGCGCCCCGCAGTTTTACCCGCGCGCTGATGAAAAAGGGTGATGATGGTGATGATGAACAGTAGTCTTTATGTTAATCCAGGGTATAAGCTATCTCCATACCAAATTTCATCCAAATCCATCCAGCCGTTTAGGCGTGAAGAAGTAACACACATACCCACAAACTTTCGACACATACCTACCTATTTAAAATATTTTTGTTTGCGATATATCAATGAAAGCCGAACCATGCCGAACGAATTACTATGTTTGACGACGGACGGAGATAGTGTCTCAAGCTACGTCACGATGTGTGTAGGTTCTTCAGATAAAATAATATTTTAAATTCACAGAGCAATAAATTTTCGCGGAGAGTAGGTACCTGTTACCTGTAGTACCTATATATACGTTAGGTACGTTGCTCGTGTGAGATAATATGATGAATAGATTACAATATATGATCGCCCTAAATAAATATGTAATATATTACATACCTACCTATTTAGGGCGATCCTTCTGTTGTTCTTTGTTTTTAGTCATCTTTCGTTTTATAATAACATTAGTAGGTAGATACTGTTTCAATATTGCAAGTGACATGATTGTCATTGATTACATTTCTTATAAAATTGTGTTTTATCTCTGAAACATATAGGTATGTTTATGGCATCAATATGAAAAGAACAAACTACTACATTTACTACGAACAAATAATTTTACTTAATATTTACAATAATTATTTATTACATAATTTGTAACTTACTGCATTTACTACAACATATTTTGTAAAACAGTGACGGCTCAGTGGCATTAACTATGGACTGCCGGGCAGCAGGTCTATGGTTCGAATCCCGCCGCGGGCTTGAGCTTTACCACTGGGTAGAAGGGCATTATGCGAATGCTCGCTTGGCTAGCTACCACCCTGAAGTAGAAATTCTGTCACTTAACACTTAACGGGAAGCAGTGATGGCTCATAGCTATGGACTGCCGCGCAGCAGGTCTATGGTTCAAATCCCGCCGCGTGCATGAACTTCATCGCATGGTGGAAGGGTTTCAAAATCTGTCTCTAAGCGTTAATCACGATGTCATCGTGGATCTACCAATTCTGGTAGAACATATATGAAAAAAAGGCCCAAAAATTTCGGACTGGGTAGGTAGGTAACTGATTTACATATATATATATGTAAATATATATATATATATATATATATTTACATCCTAGAAGCTTTTTGGCGTCATGCACGTGGTGCATTATTACGACGTCCTCCAGTTCCCATTGCTTTTTTTAACATGTCTTAATGAATATTGCTTAGCTCTTCGATTGCCAGCTCCGTGAGATACGTCATTTTCCGATAATTTTATTTTTCGCGATATTCTTCTTGCGTTCGTGCCGCAACATTTTTGAACCCCGAACCATGGTCATAAATTATAGGCGTCCTGGATATATTGATCGTGATTTACCTATGGCATCGACTATTTAGCGTCCTCATAGGATGAACGACATTTGTGAGTGCGACGTTGCCATCTTTATGTTTACTTTCTCTTTCTTTGACAATCGCTTGTATGTACATTTATAACAATTTGGTCAAATCTATATATATACGGATGCCCGATATTTTTATATAATTTATTATTATCTATCTACACGTAGGAACAATGGATTTTGATAAAGTTAAGTACACAAATAGTTTATAATAAGATAAAGAAAATTTAGCTCCTGTTTCTGAGATTTTTGCACAATAAATCGCATGTAGTAGCAAGAATAACACTTACGGGAACGATTGTAATTCACTGCCAATTACCTAATCATCAAGATAGAATAAAACTTTACATATAGTCTAAGCAGCAATATAGCTACCTTTGAGAAAGTACCTACCTAACACAAAGTATTAAAGAGTTGAAAGCTCTATCTACGATATAATTATCATTTATCATATAGGCCTGCCAAGGTACGCAACTGTCAGCGATGTCAAATCGACATTGCGCATTGCATTGCATACCTATCTACCTACATAGCTAATAAGATCACAACAAATAAAAAAGTTAGTACTATGTATCTACCTACGTAAATTCATAGAATAAGTGTAGGTATATATTTGTAGTAGGTATAAGGTAGTACGAAAGTTTATATGGTAAACTTAGCGATGATTGTAGGCACTTACCTAATCAAAATTATCCTATGATTAGTTTTTGAATTTTATTAAAAATAATTTAAATCAGTTACCTACCTACCCAGTCCGAAATTTTTGGGCCTTTTTTTCATATATGTTCTACCAGAATTGGTAGATCCACGATGACATCGTGATTACCGCTTAGAGACAGATTTTGAAACCCTTCCACCATGCGACCTGCTGCGCGGCAGTCCATAGCTATGAGCCATCACTGCTTCCCGTTAAGTGTTAAGTGACAGAATTTCTACTTCAGGGTGGTAGCTAGCCAAGCGAGCATTCGCATAATGCCCTTCTACCCAGTGGTAAAGCTCAAGCCCGCGGCGGGATTCGAACCATAGACCTGCTGCCCGGCAGTCCATAGCTAATGCCACTGAGCCGTCACTATTTTACAAAATATGTTGTAGTAAATGCAGTAAATTACAAATTATGTAATAAATAATTATTGTAAATATTAAGTAAAATTATTTGTTCGTAGTAAATGTTTTGGAAGCGCTCGTAGCGAGGTTAGCTTGGCCGTTCTGAATCGATCAGCAAAAGTTAAGCAACGTCCGCCTCGGTCATGACTTGGATGGGTGACCGGTGGTGACATACTACTGAGCGCTTCCGTGCTTCGGAGGGCACGTTAAGCCGTCGGTCCCGGTTGTTGTCTTAGGATGGCAGTCGTTATAGCATGGTGGTAGGGCATTTTGCGAATGCCCGCCTGGCTAGCTACCACCCTCAAGTTGAAAATCTGTCGCCAAGCACCTAACGGTGTGTTCCGGCAGCTATCCTTGAGAGCCAGTCATTCTAGACTAGCCTGAACAACATCTTCGACCACATCATCACTTACCATCAGGTGAGATAGTGGTCAAAGGCTAGCCTATCGGCGATAAAAAAAAAAAAAAAAAAAAAAAAAAAAAAAAATGTAGTAGTTTGTTCTTTTCATATTGATGCCATAAACATACCTATATGTTTCAGAGATAAAACACAATTTTATAAGAAATGTAATCAATGACAATCATGTCACTTGCAATATTGAAACAGTATCTACCTACTAATGTTATTATAAAACGAAAGATGACTAAAAACAAAGAACAACAGAAGGATCGCCCTAAATAGGTAGGTATGTAATATATTACATATTTATTTAGGGCGATCATATATTGTAATCTATTCATCATATTATCTCACACGAGCAACGTACCTAACGTATATATAGGTACTACAGGTAACAGGTACCTACTCTCCGCGAAAATTTATTGCTCTGTGAATTTAAAATATTATTTTATCTGAAGGACCTACACACATCGTGACGTAGCTTGAGACACTATCTCCATCCGTCGTCAAACATAGTAATTCGTTCGGCATGGTTCGGATTTCATTGATATATCGCAAACAAAAATATTTTAAATAGGTAGGTATGTGTCGAAAGTTTGTGGGTATGTGTGTTACTTCTTCACGCCTAAACGGCTGGATGGATTTGGATGAAATTTGGTATGGAGATAGCTTATACCCTGGATTAACATAAAGACTACTGTTCATCATCACCATCATCACCCTTTTTCATCAGCGCACGGGTAAAACTGCGGGGCGCAGGTAGTTGGTAGGTAAAAATAAATCATGCAGGACAAGATGTTGTACAGAAGTACAGAACGGACCTGTGACACTTCACCACATACAGCACATATGATTAAACTGTGGCTAGTTTGTTGCAGAATCAATATAGAAAGTGTGATAATTTGACTATTTAGTGTAATAGGTGGGTTTTTTGTAGTAGGTAGTTTGTGTGTAGGTAAAGTAAAGAATAAGTTAGTTTGCATAGTGTACCTATATGTAATATTTATATTTCAGGGTAACCCATATTAGGTAAATAAATAAAAACGAAAAACATGTAGATGTATCACTTTTATTCCGTGTTTTAGAGAGAGAGAGTAGACTTATAATACGCTAAGACGCAAGAGCTAGAAATAAGAAGACAAACGTTGATTAATTTTATCAACAAAAAATTAACAACACAACGTTTATTATATAAGGTTGACATTAATTCATCAACAATACTGCGGGGGATGGTGTAGAATCGATAACGGCATGTGTTCCACTCATGTTTAATTTTCACATACAAAAAAATCAGTATAACTATTTTCTAAGCGCGGCGCGTTGCCTTTTAGTATGATATCGAGAACCGCGGTTTACTCCATTCTCACATGTACGAACGCTACCCGATGTCAATTAGACGCTATCATTATGGCAAAACAGCTGTTTTGCCCTAGTGATAGACGAAGCTGTTTCACGTACCTATTCTGACAAACGCGAAGGCCTTACCGGCCAATCTAGCTAGACTGTCAAATGCTTTGCATAATCGCCAATCGATTAAACTCATCTAAATGATAAAAAAAATTTACTTACCTACATTCTTTTTAATTTCAAGTTTACGTAGGTACGTACTGTATTGTGTTGCAGCTACTTAGGTATGCCATATTGTGATAAACCGCTTCCGCGTCGCGCGTTCTTTTGTCGCAAGCCGCCAAAGACCGACTAGGCAGAATAGGTACACAAAACAGCTGTCTATTGTGCCTAGTATAGCAGTTCATTGACTTCGCGTAGCAATCGTGCGTGTGTGTGAATAGAGTAGATACACCGTGTTCGTAGACCGCGGTTGTCTTTGCTAGTATTCCCATAGCCAACGTGCCATAGCTTAAGCAATAGTACAGACTTTTTGTGTTTGTGAATATTAAAAAAGAGTGGAACACATTCCGTTATCAATTCTACACCATCCCCGCAGTATTGTTGATAAATTAATATCCACATTATATAGGTACAACTTTGGCACTTCGTGCTAGATACACAACTTAGGTAAGTACTTAGATACTGTAATTCTAAAACATCTTAGATTTAGAGTAAGGTTGAGACAATTAACGCACTATTGTTAAAAGTTTATGCCTTTAACAATTTGTCAACTTCGCCGTATATTGTTAACAAAAGTTATTTTCACAACAGATTATCAACTACTATAACTAATCAATGTCACAAATATTAATAAAATCACCATATGTCAGCACATAGTGCTGGACGTGAAAATTACTTTAAGAACTAGTAAAGCAGAATTTTCAGACTTAAATTGTTATAATTACGATCACAACAATTACAAATTGGTAATAAAATAACTTAATAATATTTTTATTCAAATTCTCTTGACTATCCCACTATAGTCTGTTTTTTTTTAACAAACGAGTACTGAGTATGTCTCTCGCACATTTCTGATATTGACAGAGTGAAATGGGTCAATGGCCGTCATTGGTCAATGTCTTTGTTCTTGTTTTGAAATTGTCAAAGCCCGATCATATTTAATACTTCTAAAATTTACCGTAGAAAAAATTACGTTATTATTTTACGATTTAAATTTGCATGCTGAGTATATTCGTAACGAAATTTTCTGTTCGCGTTCATGATATAAAACAATATTGTAATAGTATATATATTATGCAATTCAACATATAAATCAAATAATTCTACTACAATTCTTGTAATCTTAAAAATTTTCGTCATCCTTCTGATGAACTTTCTGCAGATACGTCAATAATAAATTGTTCAACATATTTTGTACATGGTTGTCGGTTCCGTACATTTTTGTTTCTATCTTAGTTTTTACATGATTGAGACAAGAGCACCATTTTTATCTATTCCCTTTATCTACTCCTTGTAACAAAAGAGTTGAGACTTCATAAATTTTATAACTTTTGTCATATCCTGCCATAGCCCTTCACTTGAAACCAAACGAGTGCAATTGGGTTGAGCTCACAGTGATACGTCGGCAAACGTATGACGAGACGATTTGTTGACTTAGCAACAACATTTTTTCCGAAACGATCTTTGTTTTGCTTACCCTAATTCAAAAGTTGCCACTTTAATATTGATTCGTTACAAGCAATATTTTTCGAATTGCATATACCTACATGTAACTACAGAGTTCGTGTGGAACGAATTTTATGTTGATTACGCGGGCCAATAGCAACGCAGTAAAATTTTCGGTACTCGTTTGCTAAAAAAATTTACTATAGATTTGAATTAGACATCCGTATATAGCAATTGAGCGTCCGTATAAAGCTATTGGTAACAAGCATATAATATGTACATGTTTGTCTAGTCTATTTTTTTTATAAATTTAAGAAGAATATTGCTTAATTAGGTACGTAATAACTTCATTTGTGGGTTAAATATAAATATAGCTATGATAAAATCGGAATTGTATCGTACCATGGCCTGAACCAATATTATATATGGACGTCCAATATTATATATGGACGTCAAATATAATATATGGACGTCCAATATTATATATGGACGTCCAATATTATATATATATTGACGTCCAATATTATATACGGACGTCTAATATTATATATGGAAGTCCAATATTATATATGGACGTCCAATATTATATATGGACGTCCAATATTATATACGGACGCCTAATAGCTGTATACGGACGTCCAATAACCTGGCTACTTTTATCCCCACAGATTTCCCCGGGACAAATGGGAATTATTGGCAGTAGGAAGAAATATGTTTAATAAACTTCTCTTGACGATCCCACTAGATTTGAATTAGACTTCCGCATATAGCAATTGAGCGTCCATATATAGCTATTGGTCGTCCGTATAAAGCTAATGGATGTCCGATTTCTCCTTTATATAAAGAATTTACTAAACATATTTAGCAGCTTTTCTGTCGCCAAGCACCTAACGGTGTGTTCCGACAGCTGTCCTTGAGAGCCAGTAACTCTAGGTTAGTCTGAACATCATCCTCGACCACATCATCACTTACCATCAGGTGAGATAGTGGTCAAAGGCTTAAAGGCAAAAACCTATCAGGCTTAAAAAAATAAATTTAAGCCTGAACCACCGTTTTTCATTCGCGTCTGGTGTTGCGGATGTTTGTAGGCGACGGTAATCACTTACCATCAGGTGAGCCGCCAGGTAGTTTGCCCTACTATCCCACAAAAAAAATACCTTTAGTGGCCTCTTATGACACCCACAGGTAGCAATCGGTGGGTGACATTCTAGCTCGGCACCCCACGGGGCACAAAACGTATTAATATTATTTATGTATTATTTTTCTACTAACAGCTAAACATTGCTATTTCTAAAAATATCAACACAAAGATTCATAAAGATTTCTACCAAACAAAATAATACATGAATAAAAATAACTTTCTTTTATAAGGGTAGCTACTGACTTTAAGCTATTGCAAGTCTAGGCAGCGGAGTAAAAAGGTCTTTCGGATTCCACACTGGTGGGTGGTATCGTCATTACATATTTAAGTCTAGTCTAAATGTAAATATGTTGATTAAATTTCAAAATTGAGGAAATTTATAAGTCGTAAATTTTGTAACTAAAATATCGAAAAATCTATATTAGATTATAAAGATTATATATTAGATATTATATTAGGAAGAAATATTGTTAATTAACTTCTCTTGACTATCCCACTAAATTTGAATTGGACATCCGTATATAGCAATTGAGCTTCCGTATATAGCTATTGGTCGTCCGTATAAAGCTATTGGGTGTCCGATTTCTCCTTTATTTAAAGAATTTACTAAACATATTTTGCAGCTTTATCATCGTGTTTTAATTTACACTACATATAGGCACGACTCGGGAAGCGAGTCATGGGTACATGAACAAATTACTCTCGTACTCGAGAGCTGGGTGGCGGGCCCTCAAATTGTTAGAACGTATGTATTTAATGTACAGTTTATTTATACATATTATATATATATATATATATATATATGGGCATTTTGTGAATTCTCGAAGTGGCGAGGGTCACTAAAAAGGGGAAGGTTTTTTACCAAAAAATGGAACCGACTTCAACACTCCAAACAGTGAAATAATTGGTTGAAGTCGGTGCCATGCTAGTTTGAATGAACCAATTGTCATATTATTGTGCGCATGGTACCGACGTCGACAAGTTATTTTACACTTTTGAGTGTTGAAGTCAGTTAATTTTTTGTAAAAATCCTTCCCCTGTTTTAGTGATTCTTGCCACTTACGGGAACTATTGTTATTCACTGCCAACTACCTAATCATCAAGATAGAATAACACTTTACATATAGTCTTAGCAGTAATATAGCTACCTTCGATAAAGTAAACCTACCACAAAGTAGTAAAGGGTTAGAAGCTCTATCTACGATATAATTATCATTTATCATATAGGCCTGCCTAGTTACGCAACTGTCAACGATGTCAAATCGACATTCGCGGGCGCGCATTGCATTGCATACCTATCTACCTACATAGCTATAAGATCACAACAAATAATTAAGTTAGTACTATGTATCTACCTACGTAAATTCATAGAATAAGTATAGTTATATATTTGTAGTAGGTAGGTATGAGGTAGTACGAAATTTTATCTGGTAAACTTATCAATGATTGTAGGCACTTACCTCATCAAAAATAACCTATGATTAGTTATTGATTTTTATTGGAAATAATTTAATTTTAAGTTTATTACTATAAATAAAAACCTTTGTAATCACACTAATAAAAAATAGGTAGGTATGTGTCGAAAGTCTGTGAGTATGTGTGTTACTTCTTCACACCTAAACGGCTGGATGGATTTGGATGAAATTTGGTATGGAGATAGCTTTTACCCTGGATTAACATATAGACTACTGTTCATCATCACCATCATCACCGTTTTTCATCAGCGCGCGGGTAAAACTGGCTATATGAAATAATTATATTTCAATAGTTTTCAAATCATGCTCATTCATACAAAAACGTGGCTAGGTGATAATAAAATTGCTATCATTAACTTAAACATAGTTATTATTACTTATACTATATATGGATAAGTGAACTTAAGTTTACATCTGTCACAACCGGTATATTCAAGTGGAAACCTTGGTAGGGATAGGTGTACAAGCCGAGTATATTGTAGAGATTTCATATTTCAGTAAGGTAAAACCAATATCTTGGAGTGACGAGCAGGGATTTTACGGTAGAGGTATTTACAGATACGTAATCTATTATATTATTATTATATATTATTATTATAATAACAATATTGAGGTGAATTCACATTTCATGTTCTCCTATTGGATGTTGAAATGATGTGAGTGGAGTGTTGTTCCACATAGGGTCATAGGGTGCATGACATGGCTTCTTATAACCTTCATGCCCAGTTCACGCTAAAAGTTGCGGGTATAGGTTGCTACCTACGAAATGATTTCAAAAGATAGCTCGCTATTTAGAACCTGGGCAAAGTTGTTATTTTTATGCTACCAAGTAAGTAAGTACCTACTTAGTAATTAACGTTCACGACGAATTAATACCTACGATTCAGTCTAATAGCAATAGAAAAATTAGCTACAAAAATTACTTATTCAGTCTTGATGATGTATAATAATTTTTTGGAAAACAATAATTCAACAACAATAAGTTGATTCAATTTTGCTATCATTACTAATGTCTTAGAAATAGCAACCTTTACGACGTTGGTACCTACCTACCTCAAGCAAATATTCTAGAGGTTAGCATCTCAGCTCAGTCCTTGAGAGCCAGTGAATCATTAATTACAAAGACATATTAATGATCGAAGATTATAAATTACAGGCAAATGAGGCTGACTGTACGTATATTTTTTCGTAACATTTACTGACTTTTTAAAAGTTTAATTGAACTCGGGCTCCTAATGATACGCAACGCGTACACCACCTAAGGCGAATATATTGTTTTGCTTAAATATCGTGTGATAATTGTGATTTATTGTTGGATTGTTGCAAACGAGCTGGCAACGTCGCAGTTGTGGACGCCAAATACGCGGATCCATAGTCAGGAACTCTCCGCGATATGCGGCTTTCAATATACGCACGACAGCAGCGCCACACCTGCGCTAAGATTTCGTTGCGAACTTTTTAATATATTGTTGCAGCTATTTAAGTGATATTTTGGCTTCTATCGATATTTGTCCTATGGCTAGTCAGGACCAATGGGACGTAAGTGCCACTGGCCAACAAAGTGGCGTCCAGTATGCGGACGCCAAAAGCAGGTGGACGTCAGTTTAAATGCACTTTTCTCTTCAGAGGACGTCTAATTGTTTGCGGGATGTATATATACATATCATTGTGAGTACATATTGATAAAATACTCTACTGTGTACATGACAAATATAAAAAGCAGTAATATTACGATACTATGAACACTACAGCTACTACAATAAAAGTAATAGCAGACGCACAGGCAGTCCAAATGCTCCAACCCACTACCAGTTTGCAGCGTGCCCAGCATACGTTTTAATCTTACAAGAAAGGTGTAGGTTATTATTTAAAACTGCGTGGAAAGGTGCTTTTTATCCCATTGTATGATTAACTCGACAACAAAGTTATTATGTGACTCGTGCTATTGAATCTTTCGTTTAACTATTTATAGTACAAATCACTACTTCAGAAATTTGTTCTAATTAAAGGCTTATGTTCTAATTATTTTATGTTATTATATAACATTCTACAAATAAAACTATTGTGAGAAAACGTTTTTCTCCGTGACATTCCCAGCACTAAACAAATTCAGGAGCTCAGACAAGAACCTCATTTTTCTGTTTTCTAAGCTGACAGTTAATAGAAGTTCTACAAATGAAATTATAAAGAAACAGTTGTTGTAGAATTGATATGTAAATGCTCCGCGGTGCGGACGGAGTCGTCAGGACAAAGAAGGCAGCAAAACAAGGAATTTTCATTTGATTCCTATTTTATTTCTTGCTGTAGAATAGTGTAATGTGAATAGAGGAGTAGTTTTATACGGAATTTGAAATTTATTTCTTGGTTGCAATCATTTTTAATGTTCTTGTCTTTTTGCTCTCATTTAAGCACTTAGCACAATCGCAACTGTTGATATGTGATGGTGCGGTTGAAGGTGTTAACGGGTTGAACCTAGTATTACTGACTCTCAAGGGCAGCTGATCGTACAAATAGTTAGATTTTTGACTACGGATTATCTACTGGAGAGTGGTTGCAGCCAAGTGAGCATTTGGGGTTATAATTAGGGATATCTGCTAAAATGCGAAATCACTGTCAGCTGTGACGCTTCATAATTGGTCATTGTGAATCCTAACAGCGCTTTGACCCCACTGCAGCTGGTCGGCTAGGCTTATATTATCTTCTCCATTGTCGCAAACGTTTCAAACCAACATCAATCTTCCATAAGCAAAATTACGATTAATTCTTTATTATTATTTTATTTTCTGATAGGCTAGCCTTTGACCATTATTTCATCTGATGGTAATTATTAATGCGGTCAAAGATAATATTCAAACTAAATTAGAATAACTATCTATCAAAAAAAAAATATCAAAAATGTACAACGTATGTAACATTGTAATTCTGCAGCTTTTTTTTAAATGATTTCGTTGTCTTGCTTGGTGACAGATTTTCTTTTTAAGAGTGATAGCAAGGTGGGCGTGTGGGAAATTCGCTATTGCTTTGTTGTGATGACTACTACTACCATCCTAAGATTACAACCGAGAACACATGGAATGATAAACGTGCCTTCCGAAGCTAAAAAGCGCTAAGTAGTAAATTCCACTAAAAGAGTTCCATCCACTTCTTGACCGCAACGAACGGTGCGTAAATTTGTAGAATGGTAAAGGAAATGTGGGCAAGTTCCGCTACGGGTGATTAACTACTTTGAGTCTTATTAACGGTAAAATTTGAAGACATTTTTTTTCCTTGTATGTACAGTTGAAAGAGCTATGTATCACTCTAAAAAAAAGTATAATTTACAACTCGTGAGTTTTAAGCCCCTGGAGTTGGTAATTGGTAATTTTCTCCCCTCGGTGAAGAATGTAATTTCATAGTGCATAAACAAAAATTCCTAATAAGATGCCTAATCATGAGTCTGAGATTTTACAAATTAGTGATATTTTTTTATAATAATAATTTGGTGTTTCCAGCATTCGTTTTGTAAAATTCATTGAATAATTTCAAATCAAATCAAATAATTAATTTGCTAAAATACATATCATATACGATCTTGTAATAATTGTTAAGATACAATGTATTTAGTCTGCAAGCAGACGAGCAAATTTTTATTGTATGATTTCAGTCAATATTACATTTTTCAAAAGTCTTTAAATTCTTTAACACTATAAAAGCAGTTTATAAGAAGCCAAAGATCTTTTAAATTTGTTACCATCCAATATTTTGATGTCGTCAGGTAGACAGTTATAAATAGATAAACACATATTGTATATATTTTTTTCATCCCACCATCTCGGAAAGAGTATTTTTAATCTTCAATTTCTGAGTGGAAAAGCCGTTTTTATTCTCTAGAGGATAAAGTAAATTGAATTTAGAACATCGTGTGCACTAAGTTTGTGAATTAAAAAAACATGAAACCTATTTACTGCTACCTCTATGGTGCCGAATATATCATACAACTTTTTTTAAATTTGTTCAAAAATCAGACTCAGAACCTTCTTGGTGTTCTTTTTTTAATTTTCTTTGTACGCGGTTCTTTACGCGGCACTTTTTCACGTCATTGTTAAACCTTATATTAAAAACAAGAAACTTGGAAACAAGTGAAAAACTAAAATGAGTGATTCTAGCGACGAGGAAGTTTGTTTGACGCCAACAGAATTGACTGAAACTGTTATTAATGCGCAAATTAGCTTTCTCCCTCAACAATCACGCGAGAAGTATTTAAAACAGTACGATATGTTCAGCAAGTGGCGACTAGGAAAAGGTGGCAAAACTTTCTCAGAAAACGTTTTTTTTTTTGCATTTAGTCATTTCCTCGCTGAGGTGGAATGAAAAGTTAATGCAAAAATTTTTCACCTCGTGCTCTTTTGATTTCCTCGCTAACGCTCAGAATTCTAATTTTGAATCACTCGCTGCGCTCGTGATTCAATTTTAGTATCCTTCGCTTGCTCGGTCATCAAAATTGAACACGCGGTTAAAAAGCAACTTTGCACTCTTGTATAACAAATAACTATTTTTTATATAAGTCCTTCTTAGCACGTGGTTCATATAATGAATTGGTGAACTTTGTCGTTTTTTGACGTGTAAAAACATCACCACGTTTCATAAATAAATCAGGGTTTTGTTTAGTGAAGCCACAAATGTCTTTTATGTACATGCACGGTAGAGGAAGTTTGTTACATGTTTTAAAAAGGGGTTTGCAGCTTTCTAAAAACCACGCCTTGTTTATGACCCTAACACATCATTTTTGGATCATGAACACTCCATCTATATCGACTGAGTTGCCCCACATTATCAGTCCGTAGCTAAGCAGAGACGACACGTGTCCATGATATGCCTCCAATGCTGCTTCCATAGACACAGTTTGGCTAACTTTTTTGAGTGCGAATACAAATCTTTTAATCTTCTTACACAATAAATCAATACGAGTTTTCCAGTTAAGGTGTTTGTCGAGGGTTGTACCCAAAAAATTATAATTGTCAACGTTATCAACTAGTTCATTATTATAATAAATGTCTTGAGCGTTGAGAGGGAAAATTATTTCTGCTTGGTTGTAAGTAAGTAGGAAGTCAGTAGAAACTATTTTCTAGTAACATTGTGTTTACTGTATAGGCAAGAGCCCATACAGTACGAACGAAATACATTTCGTAATCGCTTGCTGCGTTAAAGCTCTGCTTCGGAACTGATTTCAATATTCAAAACATGGCGGCTGGTGGTCAAACCATGCCACACACATTGATAATAGATCGATTACAATAATTTCAAGATTCGCGTCCGCGTGTATATGAGCACTATACACCTAGACTAGAGATAGGGTTCAACCCGACCGCATAGTTTACCATTGTTTACCGAACATTTACCTTTGTTAGGTTTTACCAAAGGTATAGAAGTGATACTAGTATAACCACAGAAAAGAGAAAGCAATATATCTCTATGAGTATAACGATAGCGTGATTCAGAATCCATTGATAGATTGCGTTGATTGTGAAACATACATATATATGGAATAACTTCTACAAATTCTATGAACCTAACCCTTGATTCATAAATAAGCATTTTCAGAATTTTACCATTAAATTTATTAATAATGTTTTTTAAGATACTTTTTAAAATATTTATTTTTAAAAGTATCTCAAAAAAACATTAAATAATATTTAAATAAAACACTTAAAAAAGTATAAAAATATATATCTAGTGACAATTCCGCCTAATTTTCCTGTTATCTAAGTGACGTCACAAACATCACGCAGCCTAACTGGAAGACCATCCGACTAGTTTCGCTTCTAAACGAAGCATCTTCAGGAGGTCTTGACTCGAGCGCACGATCGAATATTTTTAAAATATTTGTTATTATTAAATATGGATTTTTGCAAAGTAACGCCTGAATCTATCCATTACATTAAATTTATAATGAATAAAATTAATTCTAATTACACTATTAAGTACCCTTGCGCAATTCATTGTTTTAGTCTGTTTTTAATTAAATCGGTCTAGTTTTAGTGCCGCCACATAAAGTAAGTTAATATTTTAAATTTAATTCATCGTAACAATTATAACTTATTGTAGGTGTACAATTACAAGTGTTTATATGAGTTGAAGATCTCGCGTCTGAAATATTATTTTTAATAGCGTTTTACACTCACATATTTCAGAAAATTTTTAAAATTTTCAGTCTGTATTGACCATCATTTTTATATCAATATGGAATCTGCTTACAAAGTTTCACGAAAATAGGTTGTTTTATTGGGACCTGTTGAGGAGGAAAATCGGAAATCCAAATTCGGACATATAAAAACATTTTTTCAGAAGCTGAAACGGAAATTTCGCTCGCGCTTTGCAGTCGGTAGGTCAATAAATCAGTTAAACAAAAATCGTGTGATAAGCTTTAAATTAAGAATATACAGAAACTCCTAAAAACTGTGAACCGAACTAATTATATAATTAAATACGGTGCAATGCCATGACTCCTTTGATAACCAATATCGAATATGGTTTTTATTAAACATGAAACTTACAGAAAATTGTATCAACAGTAACTACCACAAAAACTAAAAATGTAAATTAATGATTACTATGAAATATATAAATGAATAGAAAATGATATGCAATTCGAATAAGCATACCTAACTGCTACCAATGAGACCTACATAATATATAAGGCCTACTTTGCAGTATAACACGTTTCGGTATAAAATAATCTAGGGTTGTAGACGAAACTTATGTTTTGTGCAACACTTTTCTCTGGGATTGTGCGGATCACGCACGTGACCCACCTGTTGTTAAGCGGTATCCTCTCCCTATAACACATAATTTCGTAACAAGATACGAACTGCACTGCGCCCGTCGTCATCCTGAGACATACAACTGTTAACTATATGGCAGTTAAGTCTCATGATCCTGTAATTTTACTGGTTCTCAAGGACTACTGCCGAAATATACCAGAATACTCAAAATGTCCTTCTATCATGCGGTGAAGCTAAAGCTGGTGATGGACATCAAACCTGCGGCATGGTAATCCATAGTTGTTACCTCTCGACTATCATTGCTTCCGAACTTATGTAAATAACAGCTAAATATTAAATGTATAGATATATTTTACGTATTTTACTTTAAACGTAGGGCAAAACTTTATATATATAAAATAAAAAATATAAATAAATAAAATAAAAATAAAATAAAATAAAAATACGGAAATGAATAATTGAGAATAAGTACGACATCTGTTTAAATTCTGCTATATATTTTAGTAGCAGTGATGGCGCAGTGACAATAGCTTTGAATTTCTGTGCAGACATTCCATGGTTTGAATCCCGGTGCGGGATTGAGATTCAACAAATGGTGATACAAATTCAAGCTTGGCTAGCTACTCGTACGTTCTCTCTAGCTTTTTCTCTCTCTCTCTCTCTATCCTCTCACACACGCACTCCAAGGATGCAGTACCTTGAGATACAAGAATTATTATCAATTATTCCGTCAATTAAAGAATACTTAAGTGTTTTTAATTGTACATATAATGTGCTTGTCAGGTTCGGAGATAACTTTAAAATTAGGTAAAATATCTGCTGGGTTTACACATTTGATGGAGTTTTATTATTAATATCGTTGGATATATTAATGTTTAATTTTTTAAATAATGTCCTTCATATTAAGATCCTTGTTTAGTCACTGATCTCTATAGATGAATCCCTAAATAATCCTTGGCCGTAGAAAAGGTCTCATCCTTCGAACCGCTATTTCAAACATATGTCGGGCCCAAACACTCGCTCGTTGGTTCTATCCCAGCATATCTCGAAGATTGGTCAGTCTGGTGAGGTCACTGGTAATAGTAAATAAGTGTAGATTTTTCATAGACTTCAAAATTATAGGTAACGAGAAATATTTGTTTTTTTTTTTTTTAAATATAATATTTGATAATTGCATTGTGATCCGCGTCGCTTTTTGATTATGAAATCCTGTTTGGGTTGGCTCTGACTGTTCATGATTTTTTGATAAAGATTTTTTCAGTAGTATAAGAAATACTCTTAATTATTCTAAATATGGCTACAAACAAAATTGCGTGCTACGTGAAAAATCACATTTTAATTTTTAATGCACAATTTTCTTCGAGCCAAATTTTGTTCATTAATTGTATTAGGTACTTTAACCGTTACAGTGGACGGTGTGTCCACCAACTAGTCTAATAGACTTCATCTGATCAAAAGAAGTGCTTTTTCAAACACTTAACTTTCGTCACGATGTCGCTAACCTTCTCTATTTTAATAAATAAGAACTATCGCTTGCTGAACAAAAGTAACATACACTAAAAATAGTTTTTTTCCACCAGTTAGGCACCCAAAAGACAATTCTGGGAAGCGGGTTCGATTATCGTCCGGACAGAATAAAAGTGGTCTTACAATTTTTATATGTATTAGTACTGAGTCATGTACTGTACCTATATTTGGCATTATGGTAGTTTATGTACTTGGGATTACAACATATTTGGCATGGGTGTTTAGATCCATCTCTAAACATTCACTATTAGAAGCGTTAAGATAGCTGTGTTTAGTAGCTAGTGAAGATATGTCTAGTTTGTTCAGTTATTTGTTATTGAAGTACTATGGTACAACCGATTTCCATGTGAGTTTAATTGCGGGAGGTAAGTAACATTTTATATTGTATCCATGATATCATTTGTATTTTTTTTGTTTGACTTCATATCTTGGTTTTTGTTGCTCCGCGTGGAAATATTCTAAGGCTCGCTTTAAAATTTTTTGCTATTATAGAATTTTAGGTGTGAAAAAAAACAGTACATAAAAGATCAATGACCTCTAAGCCTGTCTGTTCAAAAACCCATGATCTGCCTCGGACCCTTTCGCAACGGGTTGGACCTGTTTGATCCAGGATAGATACTCTCGAAGTGCGGATCAAAGAAATTCTACATAATATAATTTTCAGTCTTGTTTTTGTCGGTTTATTCAATTTGTTACCGGGGTAGGGTAATCATTGTGGTGGAATAACATTCTGAATGTCTTTTTTCGTATATTCCTCAAACGGTGATTAGTTCTTCAATACGCGCAAGCGTTGTTTTTCTCTACTTGTAAGTACCTTATGGGTTTTTAATAAGGGACATGAATATTGTTAAATACGTCCACCACCAAACAGAATGAAATATTGATCTCAAATATACCTAATAGGCGATAGGACAGCAGATTATTTGAATTAAACATAACAAGAATTGACAAATGGCAATCTAGGTTTTCGTAAGTTTTTTTTATCAAGTAGAGTGTATCCCGAATATTTATTTTTCCATTGACAAAGTATATAAAAAAAATATTATATTTTGTTTTTTCAAAACAAATACATTTCAAAATATTTGTTAGGACTAGCAGAAGTCAACCCTAAGAGGTTGTTAGCATTTTACCAAATAACCCTGTTGAAATGTATATTAACGTAGTTTATTATTTAGGTATTCTATATTTCAATATGGAGATGGATGTACTGTGTGTGTGGATTATAATTTTAATAAATTGACAAAAAAATACATAAAATAAATAGTTATGGTAACCAAATTTAAGAATGATTCTGAATACTACAAAAATCGCGAGTCGGACTCGCGTCGAAGGGTTCCGCACCATTAGCTATACAACATTAGACATCATATTTTAACCTTTTGTTTTAAGGTGGCCGAGTCCGACTCGCACTTGGCCAACTTTTTGTATTTGTTGTTATAGCGGCAACAGAAATACATCATCTGTGAAAATATCAACCGTTCTTGAGATACAGCCTGGTGACAGACGGACGGACAGCGAAGTCTTAGTAATAGGGTCCCGTTTTTACCCTTTGGGTACAGAACCCTAAAAATGACATGGCCCTTCTTTTATCTAAGATGCAATTTACCTATTTCTATTGCATTATATAGGACAAATTAATCCTTATGATTAACCCTTTCCCCAGTTCTCATAAAATACTATATTTTTAACGACAAAATTATATGTGTTAAAAATTATGGTCTTTTATGATCCAGTTTGCGGCAGACAATTTTTGAAAAATCTGTAAGTGCAGTATAACACAACATTTGAAAAATCTTACTTCTTCTGCCAGAGAACTGTCCCCTTTTCAATATTCAAAGTAGGTACTTCTCCTCTGTGTGGCACAGTCGTTGGACACCCTGTTTCTAGTTTCTAGTATACGGTCACAAATTACATATTTTATGAGTTTATTATATATTTTGATATGCTTACTGTGACTGAATTTTTATTTTTATGTTATAGAAAATATTAAATATTTTACAAAAACACAAAAAAGCATACCAGCCAATGACCTTCAAATCCCGACCAGCACAAAGTCCAGAGGTTTCCTATATTGGACCCTTCGTTAACGATTCCGACCCGTTTGATCCGGCATAGATAGGTACCTCTCGAGTTGCGGATCAAAGACATTCTCCGGTAATACAATTTTCAGTCCTGTCTAAAGGTTTATTTAATTTGTAACCGAGTTTGAGTTATGACTGTAGATAAATAATATGCTGCAATCATTTAGGCAGCAAATATTATTTGGGTGAAAAAAACTCTCACAATATACACTGCAGGTTCTGCCTCTTTTACAGAGGTAACTTTTAATTATTAGTGAGTGCTAATATTATAAATTCGAAAGTAACTCTGTCTGTCTGTCTGTTACGCTTTCACGCCAAAACTACTGGACCGATTTGAATGAAATTTGGTATGGAAATAGTTTGAGACGCGGGAAAAAACATAGGATAGTTTTTATCCAATTGCGCAAAAAGAGGTTAATGTTTTTGCGCGATAACCGACATAAGCGCGGGCGGAGCCGCGCCCGGAAAGCTAGTATTATTATAATAACTTACTTCTATCTAATCTTAATTATCTTCAAATAAAGCGTAACCTAAATTTGAGAAAACTATCTCTTAAAGTTATATGTGACCTTAGCCTGCATTCACTTTGAATTTGAAAAATACCATATAACCAAACACATGAATAAAGACTTTTAAAGCAAATCAAATCAAGAATCAACCCTCTCTAGCCCAAACAAATAACCTCAAAAAATAACTCTCGTACGCAACTTTTCCCCGATTACGCCAAACCTACTCACGACAAAAGAGCATCCGCTCTTCAAAACTGATTTAGGGAAAACGAGAGTGGCGAAACCAAAGTGACAATGCAAACCCTCCATACACACTCGATCTTTGAATACACAAAATGAATACTCGAAAAGAGATTACATTCAACCCGACTGTGTCAACAAACTTTACCAATCTTTCTTTCATTATAAACACTTTTGACAATGTAAATTGTACTTTATATCTACTGCAAAAGGTGTAGAGTTGTGGCGTGTGAACACAGGACAAAGCAATATGTGTCTTTTCCAATTTTTTCGTATATTTTCGGACGAGCGACAGTGAGGCCAATAAGTGGCTATTGCACAATCTGACGTCAAAAAAGTTAAAAAGCCTGTTTGTAATCTCGATGGCATTTCGATTTGTTGCAAAGCATTTATATTTTTCTCACGCTTTGATTAGTTTTAAGTAATGTAATTTATGCAACTTAAATGAACACATGTTCTTATAATAATACACTAGAATGTCACCATTAGACAGATTTTGTGATGGCTCTTGTAGATGGACACAAGAACTTTACATGGAAACAACATCATCTAACGAGTTTTGGTCATGTCACAATTTATTTTTCTTGAGATGCACTTATAATAAAACTTACAATATTTGTTTTTTGTTATTTGTACTGTACTGTAACAGCCGGATCGTCCACTGCTGAACACAGCTTCCCCTATTAAGGGGCTATTTGCCATAATCCCCACGCTTGGAAGGCGTCTTGGGGATCGCAGTGTAAGTTGGCAGTTCTTTAATAATAATAATAATTTAATCCAGAATTGCTTCCATATACAATAAACATAAGTTAAACTAACGATATAAATATAAATAAATTCAAATTTATTAAATTTTTAACTACTAACTATTAATAACTTGATGAAGTTCAATCCATCGCTTTAAAATCGGTCCCCCTGTAGTCATGAGCATTAAGAGTATGGAATTGTCAGTCCGGTAAAATGTTTCGCGTGTATTGGCCGCTCTCTGGCACATCAGTGCCGCGAAGCCAGGAAGTTGTCTTTTCACAAACATATTAGAGCCACTGCAAAACTTCGGTAGTCTCAATATTATTCGTAGGGCCTTGTTATACTATACTCTTAAGCCGTTATATAGTACATTACTGCAGTGGCCAGCAAAGGAGGCATTGATTGGACGAACGTGTAAATGTGGGTCGAGACGAAGTACGTAAGTCCATCAATGCCTAGTTGTGGCCAAGGCTTGTATAGTGGTTTTCTCAAATAATGCGCGGAAATTTAAACAAAGTAGTACCTAGGCAGTTTTTTTTATTTATATATTATATATATATATATATATATATATTGAAGATACAGTTGTTAAATGTACAATTTTCAATAAACAGCGTTCTATTTACAAACCAGATCGAAATTTAAATAAAACCTTTGATAAGTTACCTCCTTGGTTGCCATGCTTCGAAATAAAAGTTTATCGTTCCATTTTTAGATAACACGACAGATATAAGTTTACTATGCAATTTATTAGGCCGCTAGACACAACAGATATAGATTTTCATACAGTTTTTGCCGGCCGCTGTGCGTGTTAGTTTAATTAAAACAACAAAGTCAAAATCATTTATTCAATTGAAGCGTCTGCGACGCTCTTATGAAGGTCAGTTACAATTTTTAATATTGAAATATTCTACATTGTACTGCCACGTTCAGCAAACAAAATTGTATAGAGCCACTGCGAGAAGAACGGACAAGAAACTCGGGGCCATTCTTTTAAACGTCTTTTAACAAAGTGTTACATACTTACTATATACATTTTATTACACTTTCACTGGTTTATTATTCATTAATTTTCATATAAAGTCATTGTTTACATAAACAGATAATTTCTTATTCAATATATAATAATTGTCAAGAACCTTTTTAACATACCCTTTTAAGAACCATTAGGTACATTACATATAAACGAGGTTTGTCGTTATGCGATATCAGAAAAGAGAATAACAAATTATTTAACTTTACCAAATCTTGATCGGGCAGCACTACGTTATTTTTAAGGCAATTTAAGGCCAACACTTCGAGTATACTTTATAACACTTGAGGAGGTCTGCTCGGCGCGGCAGCTGGGCAGAAAAGTCAGTTTACTTGCCTTACGCTACCCCTTTTATAGGAAGGAACAATTAAGGTGATTAAGCGATAGCAGTCACAGTGCAGAGTATTAAATTCAAACCACAGATAAAATATACAGACAGATAATTAAACTATTACTTATTTTCGTCTGTGTAAGGTACACAGAGCATTTCGAAAACTAAATTAGAACGTCATATTAAACCAGTTGTTCAAATCATACATAGCTTACGGATATTAAAGTAAATTCGGCACCGTAAACCTACATTTAAATAAGTACAAAAGGAAATATTGCTCAAATAAATTTAAAAACAGATTATGCTTTAAACAGCCAATCAAGTGAAAATAAACAAATATTTCAATAAATAGTAAGCCAATTTTTTTTATTAGACTAACAAGATTACTGTCTAACAAGTATAACCACCACATACCATCTTCAAATTATATACATGCGACTATAAACTCTGAATTAATATAAGGATTGCTGTTTTTCTTACATTTGACATGACTATGAGAGAAGGCATTATAAATTTAAATTTGTACGATATCACCAAACTGTTGTTGTTAATTTTTTTTATGTAATCGTGACGGAACAAGCTCAAGGCCCACCTGACGTTAAGCGGTATCCTCTGCCTATAACAGATGCATTTCGTCACAAGTCACGAATTGCACTGCGCCCGTCACCTTGAGACATAGTTGTTCAGTCTTATGTTTCTGTAATTTCACTGGCTCTCAAGGACTGCTGCCGGAACACATCGTTAGGTGCTTGGTGACAGATTTTCTACTTGAGGGTGGTCGCTAGCCAGGCGGGCATTCGCAAAAAGCCCTTCGACCATGCGGCGAAGCTCAAGCCCGCGGCGGGATTCGAACCATGGACCTGCTGCGCGGCAGTCCATAGGTAATGCCACTAAGCCATCACTGCTTCAAAATATTCGCATATTATGATGGCCGACAGTTCAAATTCTGCAAATGAAAGTGTCAATAGACTTTTGGCAGACTAATTCTGTTGTAGATTTTGAACATTACCGAAAACATTAATAGATTCAGGCGTTACTTTGCGGAAATCCATATAAAATTATAACAAATATTTTAATTAAAAACATCAAACAATGTAGAAGCGCGACGCGTCGAAAATTCTTCGGCTTGGGTGCGTGGTGTTTGTGACGTCACGTCGGCTTAACAGGAAAATTAGGAGGAATGGTCACTAGATATATTTATATATTTTTTAAGCGTTTTTTTAAGACATTAATTGAATGTTGTCTTAATTTTTTTATTATTATTAATAAATACACAAGTAACATTAAAATCATGATTGGCAATTTACTATAATGTGAAGATTCACAATGAAAAATTTGTATAATAACTTTATGAGTTGGTTCAGAATTAAATTGATTTTAGTATTTGAATTATCTTCTGCACGGTCGATAACGTTTTTATATATTTTTGTATATATAAAGTGCTCTTGTGTACATATTTCTTTTTTTATTGATGGCGATACTATCTTTTACCTTTCATTTGTTTAAAATGAAATGTGGAACTTATATCCATTACATAATGAAATTTCCCGCAAATAAAATGAGAGAGTTTTCCGTGCACCCCATATGACACATTAAGGTAATTGCAGCCATATTGGTCTTGCACGAGGACAAGACAAACACTCGATATGAACCCTCTTTCATTATTTTACTTCTAAGAGGAAACTTATTAGCTGTTGACTCTGATATGAGAGTATGAGTTGAAAACCAATTTATTGCAAAATCAAATTTGGTCAATGTTTATATTATATTTAACCTATTTGCTTAAATACCTATTTATTTACTGGGAGTGGGCTGGAGCATTAGGACTGCCTATGAGTCTGCTATGACTTATAGGTATAGGTTGTCTAAATGCTTTTATTGTAGTAACTGTAGTATTGTATATAGTTCATAGTAATTTGTTTAATAAAGGCATACCGCCGCTAAAAAAAAACCTATTTGCTAATCGGGAGATTGAGGAGGTTTTACGAAATCTGTACACATTGCGGAGGCATGTTAAGGATAGTAAATAGGACACGAATGTAGCTATGCAGAGGATGTTACTGTCTTTCTTCTTGTTTTCCTTTGTTAGTCGAATTTTCTTTTAGTGCTCAAGCTTTTGCAGCTGGTTGTCAAGTTTCCTCTCTGGACGTTATGTTTTTTTTTTTATTTTTTTTTTTATTTAATAGGTTCACAAAACTGGTTGTTACACAATGCTTACATAAATTACAAATTATTATATCTTTCTCATGTGAACAGCCTTCTCGATGTGAACACAACATGCTTAAATAAAATTACACTCACTAACCTAAATAATAGACTAACTTGAATTTAAATGTACCTACACTTATGGAGAAAATGTTTGAAAATACAAAAAAAAAATTAGTTACTTATACTAAACGTTAGAATTTTAACAATTAAATATGAATGTTTGTTGTACACAATTATGATAAAATAAGGTATATAACTAAACAGCTATATTAACACAACGTAGAAAAAAAATGTTTAATTATATTTGTCGATGTATTGAAGATATCGACGTCATGATCAATATCATTATAAGCGGAACTCATTCTGTAGACTGGCTTATGGTGACCATGGTTAGTACGACAAAAAGGGAGCGTAAATGTCATTCTATTTTTAGTTCTGCTTGAAGATCGTGGTATTGAAAAGCAAAATCTTTCTAAAAGAGTTGGGTAGTCAATAAGGCCGGTAATAATTTTGTATAAAAAGCAAACATCAGTAATTTTACGTCTTATTTCAAGCGAAGTTATGTTATAAAAATTAAGTCTTGCGTCGTAAGAAGTAAGGTCAAGACAGCGGTGATCATTGTAACTAAGATGATATAAAAATCTCTTTTGCAAAGACTCCAATCTATTTACGTGTACTTTATAGCTCGGATTCCACACTGGGCTACAATACTCTAGCAAACTACGGACATAGGAATTGAATAAAAGTATGGAGACACTTGGATCTCTAAACATTTTTGTTTTCCGAATAACAAAACCAGATATTTTAGTCCCTCTTTTAACAATATCATCAATATGTTGCTGAAATTGTAATTTGTTGTCCATAATAACACCCAAATCGCGGATGCTTGAAACTTCAGAAAGCTCAGTGTTGTTGATAAAGTACGAAACGATTAAAGAATGTTGTTTTCGAGAGAATTTGATGTGAAAACACTTCGAGGCGTTCATTTTCATTTTGTTACTTAAGCACCATTCATTAATAACGTCTAAATCTTGCTGTAATGTGACCGGGTCAATTGGGTTTTTAATTACTCTGTATACTTTGAGATCGTCTGCAAATAGTTTATATCTAGACTTAATGGCATTGCACAAATCGTTTATGAAAAGTATAAAGAAAAGGGGACCCAGATGGGAGCCTTGTGGCACACCAGATGGGACATGCTTTGCCTTCGATAGAAATCCTCTTACTTTTACCAATTGTGAGCGGTTACTTAAATATGATTCACACCATCTCAAAAGGGAACCACATATTCCTGCATGCCCTAGTTTTTGAATTAACAGACGGTGATCAACTACATCAAATGCTTTTGAAAAATCTGTATATATTGCATGAACTTCTAAGTTAGCTTCAAGTGCTTCTGATATATCACATGCGTAATCCAAAAGATTAGATGCAGTTGATCTACCTGGCAAGAATCCGTGCTAATGGGGATTAATTATAGGCTTTAAATATGAATATAATACTTTTTGCACCAGTGATGAACTTTCCGAATGCTGAAAGAATCGAAATTGGTCTATAGTTCGATACGTCACACTCGTCTCCTTTTTTTAAAATCGGTGTCACGTGAGCAATTTTCCATTTTGTTGGAAAATATCCCACAGACAGAGATTTATTAAAAATTATGCTCAATGGTTTGGCTAATTGAGCTGCGCAGTTTTTAAGAAAAATTGGCGGTATCATGTCTGGCCCTGGACCTTTATTTATATTCACTAGCATAAGTGATTTAAGAACTTCCATTTCACTAAAAGAAAACGTACTGAAAGATAAATTTACAACACTGCTAACAGAAGTTGACACATTTGTTGTTTCTGTACTAAAAATGGAATGAAAATACGTGGAAAAAAGTTCACTGATTTCCTGACCTCCATTGGCGCGATAATTATCTAAAAACATTTCATCAGGAATATCTGAACTGTTCGCTTTTAGGGATTTAATAAATTTCCAAAAATACTTAGGATCTTTTTTGATGCATTGTTTAGCGTTACTTGTGAATCTCTTATAGCACTCTTGAATCATTAAATCACAACGGCCTCTGAAAATATCGTACGTGATTTTATCCCTAGGATTATTATATTGAATATATTTGCGATGATATTTGGCCTTTTCTTTAAGGGCTTTCAAAAGAGATTTACTAAACCAGAAAGGGTATGTACTTTGTTTTTTTTCGGTAAAAGGTATAAACTTTGCAATAATTAATAAGATATGGTCATAAAATTTATCAACTAAATTATCAATATCTGTAGCTGACATGAGCTCTTCCCATTGAATGTTGGAGAGATCATGTCTGATACCATCGTAGTCAGCTTTAGCGAAGTTAAAGGTAGAAACTTTATTTGTTTTAGGCACTTTATGAGAAGCAGATTTAAAAAATATGTGTAATGCTGGATGATAATTATCCATTTTGACCAATTGGTTAACGCTTCGAGTGACTGAGAATAAATCGCTACGATTGGTGAGAACTAGATCTAAAATACGATTCTGATGGTTTGTAACACCATTAATTTGTTGAAAATTATTAAATGCAATAGTGTCAATCAATAATGCTTCATTGCGGGAGGACGTGCAACATGACGTAAGACAAGCAGTATCTTCGTCAGTTTTCCATTGTATGTTAGAAAGATTAAAGTCTCCAGCCATAAGGTATGTTGAGTTAGGTGCAACGTTCTTCTGAAATGTACTTGTAAATTTTTCTAAAAAGCCTTTTAAATCGTCATATTTTAATGGAGAGGGAATGTAGACAGTGCAAATATAATAATGTACTATGCTAGTACCACTTTCTTTAAACTTTAAAGCTACCCAAAGATCTTCACTATCACTCTCCCATTGCAGCTTACGTAATGGCTCGTATTTTTTGAGAATTGCAATTAAAACACCACCCCCGTCTTGTTTGTCGTTGTTTGCAAATTTTCGATCGCGTCTAAAAATGGTGTACCTACTGTCTGAAATTTCGTGGTCATAAATGGAATCATTAAGCCAAGTCTCGGTAAGTAAGATAACATCAAAGTCGGCCTTCATTGCATTGACAAATATAGTTTGGGTTTTGGTCTTAAGACCTCTTACATTCTGGTAATATATGTTTAATTTCAATTTAGAGCCTGACACAACTTAAACGAAATTTTTTGGAACTCCGTATCTTTAACTATAAAGCTCTTAGAATTTATATCTTTCCGCATGTGGATGCGGCCGTTGCGAATCCAAACGAACGCGTAATCCTTTTCTTTGGCAATTTTGCGAGTAGCCGCATGCAGGTTCTTGTTCACTGGAGATAGATGTTTGCTCACAAAAACAGGTGTCTTGGCTCCTGCTATGCCCAAGTATGAAGAATTCAACTTGTCAATTTTATTTGTTCGATTAAATGTTTTTACGGCAGCAAGGAGTTCGTCTCGCACTAAAGGACTCGAAAGTTTTACGACTATTGAACGGGGTCTTTTGGAGTCTTTCTTCACTTTCGCTACTCTATGATAGTTTAAGAGTTCACCATTTTTTAAACCTCGGCCCACAGTAGTTGCCAATTGCAGGACAACAGACTTGATGTTTTCATTCTTATTCTCAGGCACACACTGGATTTCGACATTGCACTCACGTGACTGTTGCTCCACTTCATTAAGGCGGGTGCTGAGATCAGTAACTTGTGTGCGCAAAACTTTATTTTCAAAGACCAGATCATCGATGATTTTATTTCTGCTCTCTAAAAGGATCTTCATTTCATCATAATTTGCTGACATGTAACTTAGACTATCAGCAAGTTCATCAATCTTATACCTTGTTCCAGAGTTGTCTTTAGTGACATCACGATTGATGTCACTTCGGAGTTTTGACATCGAATCATCAACTTTTTTATCTATGTAATTTTTTAATTCGGTTACTATATCTGTACTCGGAATAACAACACCCTGTGCTTCAGATTTTGACTGGGAGGAAGCAGTATTTGAACTATTACTCCGCTTTTCCGCAGACTTGCATTCAGGGCATCGCCAACTCGCTTTGTATGTCCTAGACTCCTTTGCAAAATTTTCAGATTGAATTTCTAGACATTGATAATGAAATCCAATTTGGCATGCCGAGCATAATTTTAGTTCATTTTGTTTTATTTGTTTCGAACACTTGTTACAGATAGTCATTTTAATAAATTTTTTTATAAGTTTACCCAAAGTTAAGGGTCTTTTTGTAGATGCAGCAACACTGATATGTCACAAACGTTGTCAGAGTCAATTCAAGTTGTCAATTGAATTTGACAGTTGGAATGTGGGTAAGAATATTTTAAAATTGAGGCAGTGGATTTTTTCTGATAATTGCGAGTATTTAATAACGACTTAGCTTCGATGTTTTTGGTGTGTATTCCCGATGGATAAGCTGGATAACACGCGATGATGTTCTCACAACTATAATCTTCCTTGGTAATAGCACTTTGGTTGACTTTACAATATTATTATAAAAGAATCGTAAATTATGTTAGAGAGTGAACTGTTCAAAAGCAGGGTTGCCAGGGGAATGAATATAAAGACATTATATAAAGACATTGGTCGATGGAACCTGTTTCGATGTCATACCTATCAATCCTCTATGGATTTACGTTTACGCTTTTTATCGTGCATATCAATAACATTCTACATTAACAGCTTTCTTGGCAGTGTGGATTACATTACTGGAGATGCTTGAAAACTTCCCGACTTTTCGAATTGCGAATTCTCGCAAGACAACTTGGAGTAGTTTGATGTGAATTTCATGCAATCCAACCCTATTAAGTCATATGTATGTGTTTTTTTCGTAAAAAAAGACTCCCTGTTTGGCCACTCCGCGATTTTATGGTATAAATTGAAAAAGTCAAACAATTTGGAGAACTTTGGCATCATCATCACAGATCAAATGAAATTTTAATCACTTGGCCAAAGCAAAACTCGCTCATCAGAAACTCGGAGTGCTTAACAGAGCAAATCGATACTTCACGCCGCGTCATCGGCTTGTGCTTTACATAGTCTCGTGTGTCCCACGTAGAGTATTATGATCATCTTTGGAATCAAGTGACGGCATTTCATGTAACTTCAGCTCCTTAATTTCTCAAATTTGATGCAATAAACCTTATTAAGTAGGTGCTATCTGGGTTCTTCTAATAATATTAATATTTTTTTTTTTTTGTTTTTACTATCATTAATTTTTGTATAAAACAGTACAAATTCGTGATCTCATTATCACAACACAACGCCCACCAACGTATGATAAAAATAAGCCACTTATTTAATTCAGTAATTTAAAATCATATACTTTCAAATGTTATACAATTAATTACCGCTACAGCGTACATTTTATAATTACCGTAATCATCAGATAAGTGGCAACCCACAGACGCAGCCAGGACCGGTTTCCACCAGTTATACGTCCAGTTGTATCCGGTTTTGTAATTATTTTTACGTATCAAAAGCTGGTTTTAATTAAATCCCGACCGCAGCGCGTGACAAAATTACAAACTAATCATTTTTTGACAGGTCTGTTTGTTTTTAATATTCATGAAATTATTCTTTTTTTACGAGTATTTTCGTGCGATAAATTTTCTGTCCGTCTGTGAAAACAACGGTGTAATTTTGAAATTAATTACGCGTAAGAAATGCTTAGTTCAATTTTCTTTTCCAAGAAGTATTAGTCGTGATTTTAATACGTTTATTATAAGAAATGTTTTAATTTTTGAGGGAGTAAGATTATTTCATATCTTTGGGACTTATTATATATAATTAATAAGTTTTGAGTGTAAGCAATTATTAAAAAAAAATATATTTAATTATCAAAGTATGTATATAATTATTTTACTACTATTTAATACTTCAAGTTTATTTTTATGTATAATAAAAGAATGTAAGTCGGACTAAGCAATATTACATATTTAATAAACAGAAAGCTTTGTATATTTTGTAGGTAATTAATTGAAGATATTCATTATCTATAACTTCACTAATATTATCTTTACTAATATTACAATTAGTGAAGAACTTGTCACATATATAATTATTGATGCACTTACAAAATATTTTAGTAATTGATTCGGAAGTCTCTTTTTTTATTTTGTATAAAATCAATAATGTTTGAATCTGCTTTCAAAATATGGAATTACTATCAAGCAGAGGCACAAGTCGAGAGATCCATAAAAAAATCGCACACCATCTTTCTTTGTTTCCAATGCACTTTCGAAAAATGTGTGTAATAGTTTTTTACCAATCAACTAGGTAGAACAGTGTTTGCTGTGATCATGGTTTTGAAGGGTGACCGTTAGAGGCATTTATTACTGACGCCCATAATACATAGATACCTTTACGCTTCCATGCTTCGGAGGGCACATTTAGTCGCTGCACTTGTATGTCGTCTTAGAATGGCAGTCGCTTTTGCATGGTGGTAAGATATTATACAAATGCCTATCGCAGCAGTTCCATGGTTTGAATCCCGCCGCGGACTTGAGCTTCTAGGTATGGTGAAAGGGCATTTTGCGGGCCTGTCTAGCGACCACCCTCAAGTAGAAAATCTGTCGCCAAGCACGTAACGTTTTATTCCGTCAGCTGTCCTTGAGAGCCAGTAATTCTAAGTTAAGCCTGTTAATACTTTCGACCACATCATCATTTACCTTCACGTTAGATTGTGATCAGCAATAAAAAAAATCTTCCTCCCACCCTCAAGAAAAAAAATTATCATCAAAAGCCTAAGGGTGTCTCTCAGCCCTATGGCTGAGAGACACCCTTAGGCTGTAAAGTAACTATTTACTTAAGAGCATTTTATCCATGCTTGTTTACCACTTTTTAACATCATCTGATTGTGGTCAAAGGCTAATCTATCGGCAAAAAATGAACTTGCTCGTATAATCCGTGTAAAAACGAATAATTGTGTGTTTTATAAAAAAAATTTATTCGTTTGATGTTATAGCACGATTAACTGAAAACTTTATATAATATAGCTGTATAGAGTAGCTCGTTAATTCTCGATGTGTTAACTGACTCTATCGCCAGTAGTTGCACTTGACAGGCTCGAATCAATTTGTTACTCCGACACTTGACTAACACTTCTTCCAAGAAACTCCTTACCAACACTTTACTGTGTTCTTTTAGAAATATTCGCGTCAGCGGCAGCGGCTCGCCCGCTCCCGCCCCCCACACACCGGGATAGGCTTGTTACACATTTATCATCGTGAACTTTTTAATTCTTTCGTTTTCATTTTTTTTTTTCCTTTTGACAATCGATAATGTAAAAGATGCTAGATGGCAAGACCCAGAATAAGAACTAAACCGTTTGGACAGCTGCTTCAGTCAGACATTAGAAATTATAGAACCAAGAACCTAGTTAGGTTCTAAATAGGTTTTCGTCTTGAGGATAGTATAACTTTCAATAAGAACTAAATGCTATGATATCTCTTGAGGCTGTGAAGATTGCTGCAAGATTTGTGTTTTTTTAAAACAACTTATAAGCTAACCTTTGACCATAATCTAACCTGTTGGTAAGTGATGATGTTTTCGAAAACTTATTCAGGCTAGCCTAGAATTACTGGCTCTTAAGGACAGCTGCCGGAACACACCGTTAGGTGCTTGGCGACAGATTTTCTACTTGAGGGTGGTAGCTAGCCAGGCGGGCATTGGGCCTACCACCATGGTGTTACGACTGCCATCGTAAGGCAACAACCGGGACCGACGGCTTAACGTGCCCTTCAAAGCACCAGCCCTGGCTGTTGAACCACGGAAGCGCTCAGTAGTAACGTCACTAGCGGTCACCCATCCAACTTCTGACCGCGGCGGACGTTGCTTAACTTAGCTGATCGATTCAGAATGGCTAAATAAACTTGTTTAATATTACATAATTGTCCAGTTCTACTAGTCAGGTACTACCACTGGGTTAAAATGAACCAACAATTACATTTTTCATCCCTTCTGCTAGCATTAGCTAAGGAGAGGGCATACCGGCGTACTCAGTTATTGAGTGCGGGTTTCATGCTTGCTTTTAAACCAAAAATAAGTAGTAAATTGTAGCAACAAAAAATTATGATTAATAAATAGTTATGGCACCAATAGATCCATAAAAATCATACAATAATTAAGATTAATTATTACAATTCTAATCCACTACGCGTTCTGAATATGACCAACCCTAAGAGTAACAAGCCTTACTTATATGGAACTAGTAATATTAGATCATTCTTATTTTTGCTTCATAGAATATCTTTATAATATTCAGCTTGGCCACAATAGAATAATTATGAAGTTTTAAGTTATTGTGATGGCATTACATTAAAAAAAAACATTTTAATAAAATGTACTAGTGATACGTCATTTGTAGTATAAAAACGTCACATTTCCAAATTAACTTTCCTTTAATCAGAATATTATATTGCTCATTTTTAGTTTAATAACAGGAACACCTTCAAAACAATACGCAATAAAAACTGCTTGAATCAGTACTACACGTATTAAGTACAGTTTAGTGTTTCATTGGTAGGTGTTTTTTTTCTACGTAACTTTCAGTACTTTTTATATCAAGATACCTCCCGCAACGATTTTATTTAATACAGTTTTAGCTAAAACTACTCGTATACCCCAAGCCTTACTCCTGCCTTGCCTTGCGACGTAGTAGGTTATCAATTTATTGAGCGCGCTGCAAATCCGAAAGCTCTCTAAGAAAATTCAATGTTATTAAACCCGGTTTCTTTGGGATATTAGAGTAATGTAGTGCTTTCGAATGTAGATTTGATTGAAGTTATGTTAACGTGTAAATAGAAGTAGGTAATGGTAATTGTAGAGTTTCTTATAGTCGCGGAATTGCTTTTGACTGAAATATTATCTGATACTGAGCGACGATATCGTTAACGACTTTAAACACTGAGCACAATTGTGTTGAAAACATTTATAACTACATGCAGTTAGGGCATTTTGCGAATGTACGTCTGGATAGTACTTTTATTTATAGCGAATAATAATAGGCTTGCGTTTGAACCTGATGGTACGCATGAACGCGGGGGAGTATGCTTAACTAAGTTGATCGGTTACGTAAACTTTACTATATGTATTTTTTCCTATAAACTACGAATAACAATAAATTGTTAATCGTAGCCTTAAAAGTATTATTATCATGCACAATTCGATTTTTGGGTTACATAAACTTAATTACATATATTTTATTCCAGCTATTTTAATGCCTTGTAAACCAAAAGATTCACCGTTGTTATCACAAATAAAGTTATATACTCTAGAGGCCTTGTTGACTGTCGTTGTTATAATTTTAAAATAAAAAAAATGTGATACGTTTTATTTATGTACCATCGCCAATTATATATTCCTAGTACAAGCGCTTCCAAACTCAAGTATATAATCTGTCGGCAAGTGCCCTGGCAGGGCCAGCTAATTAAGTAATTCATGTACCTGATCGTTTACCATTTTCGACTCCATCATCACTCACTAATAGGGAGCAACCACCACCTTACCTGTTGATTAAACATTGATATCATTTACAGAAACAATTCGTCTACTGAATTGTTGTGATCACCTTGCTTGAGACTAAATTTGGGAGACTACTACGATGATGTTACCTAAGATACTCTATGCATAGTTAAAATATATAGATATACGATTTAGTTAGAATTGGTCACTTTATGAGCGTCGCATTGAGTAGATGAATAAAAATACGTTATTAATTTTTTTTTCAAATTATTTATACAAATTATTCTGAAAGATAACAAACGAGCCGTTAAAGCAACAAAACTCAATTTCATAATACCTTCATCTCCAAACTTTCAAAATAATAACACATCTCCACAAATTAGATCGCAAAGTACACAGAACTCGGGAGATTTAATAAGTATTAACGAAGTTGGTCGTACAACGGCGGGGGTTGCCAGTTCTCAGAATAAAAATTATAACAAGACAATACTTAAGTAAGTTTCGAGGATTTGTTGTTCATTTGGAGAGAGTTGAAGACAAAACACCTCAGAAACTATGTTGTTTTCTGTTTTATTTTCGTATAACAATAGAATACACTTGCTATTTATGGAAATTAGTGGCAAAAATACGAGAAAGTATAGCCAATCCAATACCGGCCGATAGAACATAAAAAAAGATGAAATTAATTTCATCGCATATTCAGACTTATTTGGACAAATAGTTGTAGGTGTTTATAGACTTATTTATAAACAGCGTGAAATTTATATCTATTCTTGGTTTCAAAATAGACTTCAGTGATATATGGATCTTAAGCGATGACTCCCCTTAAATGTGAATTGCAAAAAGAAGGGTAGGCTGCAGCTCTCCATGCAGTTTTCCAAGTTTTCCAGCCCTCGACGCGCCGTGATGTTTACCTTTGGTACTTTACTTGATTGTTTTTCATTTCTTAAATATTTAACCTACATGTTAAGAAACTACTATAAATTAACAAATAAAATAAGCACATATTATTTTTCGAGTAACGCAATAACGAAATAATTTTTATTTTTAATTTATAGTTAATTTAAATATTTTTTTTTTGATGCAGTATCCAGTGATACATATCTTGGTACTGTTACAATCCTAATCACACGCTATACGAAAGTACCCAAAATATAAAACTTTTTATGGACATCTAACTGGATGGGTTCGACAACACGACGGAAAAGTGCGAAATCAATTTTTAGTTGTTGTTTATTTTTAAATTACAACTACTAACTTGGTTCTTCTTTTAATATGATGATTTACTTTTGGTCACTACTTATGAACTATTACAACTTTCTAGCCAAATTAGTTTAAAATTAGTTACAGTATATTAATTACGCGATTGTTTAAAGGATTTTGGAAAAAAAATTATGTGTGAGCTATTTTTATTCTCAATAACTATTCTTAACTACTTGACCTATTAGTTTGGAAGTTATTATTTATTACGCGATTTGGCCACCGGTGAGTGTTTGCAGAGCAAAACGTATCGAGTGAAAGATTTTTATTTTCATTTAACTATTTGAAATACTTTCAGTTACCGTAGAGAAATAAAATTTTAACTGAATTAGTCAAGGATTCCTTTTTACAAACGACGTTTGAATTAGAAAAATCGGATATATACAAACTTCACAATACAAACCTTAAAATGGCGATCAAAGATCGAAATACCGCGGTAAAGGAGGCCCTGTTAAAATGTGACGTGGGAGAATAACAAAATATGTAAATTTCTGTAGGTATATTATTTTATTGTAGTCCCAATTTATTTTTGTAATTGTAATCGATGGCACGGGTATCCGGAGCGGTCATGCTCACAGAAAGGTGTTGTCTAGCGGCGGTGTTGTGTGTCGGGTCGCCATCTTCCCTCAAAAATGGTTGAGGAAGGCGATGGCTGGCACATGCGTCAACTCGTGAACGGGTGCTGCTAGAGGATACTGGTCTGCTCTGGATGCTGGTGCTAATGACATTAAAGAAAACTTTTAACACTATTCCCCCTTGGAATATTGCATGTTTCCTATTTCATATTTCTTGTTTACTAATAAATTATGTCATAGTTAAAAAAGTCACGGACCCTGGAGTCTGTCGAGTGTAGATTTAAATTAAAAAAATAAAAAAAAACTTCACAATAATGTTTTTTTCAGGAAAATGGCATTCCGGTCGGAACAGATGAGTGAAAAATTTGTTTTGATACTTTTTATCATTGACTGATATTCTAATACCATTATTGACTTGTTGTCTACACACATGCAAAAGAACAGCTGCCTAGGTCGATAAGTTTAGACGTATTTACGAGATTTTTATAACGTGATGTATGTAATATTTTTGCGCCAAAATATAATTTGAGCTGTATCAGGTTTAAGTAAGTAGTACAAGTTTTTCTCCTCATGTTTTGCTCCTAATAGCTCATGCGGTTGCTACATCAAGGGAACGGTGCGGTTCAAATACCACTAGAGATGAACTTTTATGCTATAAAAATTGTCAATGTGATGTTCTCCGCTATTACTTGAAATCATATTTAGAAATGTAGTTCTTATATTCTCAAGCGGAGAACATAACTGATTTATAATTTACATTTACGCTCTTATTTAATATAAAAACTTTTGTTGCTATTATGTAATTATTATTACGCACACAGATATGTTAGTTATACCCTATCAGAACAATAATACTGACGGAAAAGTGGAATTAATTTGTAAGCAGAGGCTCTGTGGGTCCAGTGACTTGTAATCCTGGGCCGAAGCCTGGTTTTATTCCAAGAGTCCGGGATTCGAGGTTACCATAGCTGACTTTTAAATTTTGGAACTGTGAAACATGCTGAGGTTTTTCAGGAACATCTTCATTATTTAATTGAAATAGCGTGAATCTAGGTAAATTTTGTTTTGCGAAAGAAGCTGGCACAATTAAAAGTGTGTTACTAGCTGCTCCCTGTGGTCATATAACATTATGCAATTGCAAGAAAAAAAAATTGTTCGCAAAGGAGAGAAATTGACCGATTATCCACGAGTATGTAACTTGAGTAGCTACGCATTTCACTTCCATCCGAGAGATTCACATATAAAAAATATATTACAAGATGACATTTTGAGTGGATAGTCAACACTAATTGAAAACTCGGATATATAATACAAAATTATAATTTTATCTTGTCTTAAAGTATTGTTTTGGTTAAGCATATATCCAATATAATTTTATTAACTTGGTAATAAAACCTTTTATCTTTAGTATTAACCTGTGAGCGGTCACATGTGGTCCGCAGCGAACATGTTTCAGATATTTGACATTGTCACGTAATATAATCGTAGTGTGACTTAAAGGGTGACTTAAAAAAGAATGATAAAATAAAAGAGGGAAAGTATAGAATAATTATAATATCATTTAAAACATAAAAGGTTGGGCTCTCGTTATATCTCACTTAATTATAGGAATGTATAAAATTAGCCTACAAAGAAAGTTAAAAAAAATAAATAGGAAATAAAAATAAAGAGAAAATCTAGCCGGCGGAATTTATGTGGAACCAGGAGCGCTTCGCCAGGAACGTAGAATAGATAGCAGCAGAGCAGAAGCGGGTGCGCCTCTTTGCAGGAGAATGGAGGCAGGCACACCTCACCAACACTTCGCCAGGAACGTGCGTAGAGAGCAGCAGAGTAGACGCGGGTGCGCCTCTCTGCATGCAGGAGAGTGGAGGCAAGCAGAGGTAGGAGGGCCTCGCCACAGGAAAGAGGAGGCAGGTACACCTCACCAGCACCTGGTCACCTTGATTTGCTGATCCGCGTATGTGCTTGTGGACTGACTCCGGTGAGCTGGTGGGAGAGAAAGGAATTAAGAACGGAGATAAGGGTGGCCGCGCTTGAGGGGCTTCGCCACGTAGCTCCCACCAACTTCAGGAGCACCGGATGTAGGGCCGCGTCGAGAGGGCTGCGCCAGTCTAGTCTTCCAGTGTTGGACCAGCAATCTTCTCAGGTGACTTCAGTTGTTCAGTGAGGGTTTCTTCCTGTACTGTATTTTAATTTTAGACTTTCTTGAAATCCAAGCAAAGAATGATCGAAGAAACCGAATGTTCCGTTTATATAGGGCCGCCTGGCTTTAAAATTGGAACCAAGAACGTTAGGTTTTAATTCTTAGTTGCTAGCAATATTTGACATAAAATCACCAAATTTTGAATGCAACCTCATAAATTTTAGAAGAAATCGTCGTTTGACAACGCAATTTTGACTCAAGACAGTGTCATTTTTGACATGTTTACATTTGTGGAAAACCCAAAATATGAGGATAAATACTATGAATATAGTAAAAACAAACATACCAACGTATAGAGAAAAATGCGACTGATATAATATCAAAAATCACAAAAATAAGTGATTTAGGCTATAAAACAGGTAACCGTTGTAATTACTATCATAAAAATACTGTTTCTAGATAGAACAATGCATTCCACACATCACCAGCTAAAAATTTCATAAAACCATTCATTTTTCCCACAGAAACATCAACTCGAAAATGTATGATGTTGAAACGAAAACCTATCTAGTTTTCTCGTTTTGGCTTGCAAAGCCCTAAGCAAACAAAGGAAAAGATATCAGCATGTCTAGAACCAAAAATCAGCACAAATCTGTGTCATATTCTATTCATTTTGTAAATTTTCAGATAAAAGCTTCAGTGTCCAGGATAATAAGGACTTATTAAAGTCGCAAAGAGCATATAACGAGATGAAATAAACCTATATATATGAAAATCAAAAGTAAATGAATAGTACCACTCAAGTAGCAAAGATATATAAACACAAGAAATTATTTACGAGAAACAACTAAAATCTACGTGGAAAAACTACCATAAGAACCATCTAGAGCTCAATAAGAATCCCTATAACTATACGCACAACGAAACGTGCGCATAATATGAGTAATATGTACATATTCGAGTGAGGCAGTGCTGAGTATATAATGTACCAAGTTGCAGACATATACCTACGTTTAGAATGAAATCAAGGATAAAGCGTCATCAGATAAATTATGGAAATGATTGTTAGTACAAACTATATTATTATTACACAAAAGAAAAGCTTAGTGAAAAATTAAAACCCTACATATTCCCCAAAACCCCGGAAAAAAAATTAAAATAACTAATATTTTAATTTTTTTTTTTATAGAGAATATCTACAAGAAATGAAAATTACAAGTAAAGATTAATAACTGTACAAGAAAATATTACAAGAAAGATCTCATATTTGAGATTTAAGTTAAAATCTAGAGCTGTATGTTACAGTAGTTTAATACGAATAAGTAAGATAAGAATTACCTCACAAGAAATATAAGTGAAAATCAAGTGCTCTTGAAGAACAGACGAACAGACAGAAATAATATAATAAAATCTCATATTACAAGTGAAAAGCAAAGACTTGTTTAAAAAAACAGGCACATAAGGTACAAGAAATAACTCATATTCGAGATAAAAATCTAGAGTTGTACAAGAACAGTTATAGATTTAAAAGTAAGACAAGAATGAACTTATATTAGAAATATAAGTTAAAGTTTAGAGCTAAATAGAACAAGCATAAAGGATACAAGGATCGAATATTTGAAATATGATTGCAAGACCCTACAAGCAATAGAATTGGCAACGGACTTCGAAAATGACTAGTAAATGTTAAAGACATGAAACTCTTTCATACCAGACCTGTCATTCCAATATATATATATATAAATAAGTTAAATATATAAATGCAAGTATGGCTTATTTTACGAGTCCTGCAACCGCTCGATATAGATAAATATAAATGCATGAAAGGCATATTTTACGAGTTCTGCGTCCGCTCGACATGGATGGCTTATTTAACGAGTTCTGTGTCCGCTCGACATAGATAAATATAAATGCATAGATGGCTTATTTAACGAGTTCTGCGTCCGCTCGGCATAGATGGCTTATTTAACGAGTTCTGCGTCCGCTCGATATAAATAAATATTATTAATAAGCTTTCACATGACCTCATTCCTCATCACACATACAATTGGGAACAGAGCTCACACTCAGTGGCTTCAAAAACCCTTCCATGTCAGAACCACACCGCAAATTACGAAACCGATAACCTATCAAAAAGCTTATGAGGGTGCATTCAATTACAATTTAAAATTATAAGAACTGAACAAAATATTATGTTATTTTACTGTACAACCTAAATAAAATATCAGAGATAATGTAAACAGAGTGGTTTGAACTTATTCAATTGTTGCCAGTAATCCTAAATTTTTGGTATATGTATATGTCTCAAAAAAAATTGTGCCAAAGAAATATTTATTGAATTACTTTTTAGTCATGCTATACCTTCTGTATAAATAAGGAACTTACCACATGACTTGCACTTAACTGGCATTGTGATGTGGCAGCCAACCGCACAGAGACAACATGACACGTTCAGCAAGCAGTACAGTAGCAACAAAACGGCAACAGCTCGAAAAAGTTCAAACAGCAACTAAGGAGAAAAGCAATATAAAAAAAAGTTAAAACAAGGTATAAAGTATCATGAAATTATAAAATGTATGTAAAATAATGTACAAAATATATGATATATAACGAGAGATAAAAAAAATCAAGTTAATGCCAAAGAGAGCCGAGAGAAATATGAAATACGAGCGTATTTATTTTAGAATTTAGAAGATATAGGAGGGGGGGTGGGTTATTTTAAAGTTGGGCGCCAAACTGTCACGTAATATAATCGTAGTGTGACTTAAAGGGTGACTTAAAAAAGAATGATAAAATAAAAGAGGGAAAGTATAGAATAATTATAATATCATTTAAAACATAAAAGGTTGGGCTCTCGTTATATCTCACTTAATTATAGGAATGTATAAAATTAGCCTACAAAGAAAGTTAAAAAAATAAATAGGAAATAAAAATAAAGAGAAAATCTAGCCGGCGGAATTTATGTGGAACCAGGAGCGCTTCGCCAGGAACGTAGAATAGATAGCAGCAGAGCAGAAGCGGGTGCGCCTCTTTGCAGGAGAATGGAGGCAGGCACACCTCACCAACACTTCGCCAGGAACGTGCGTAGAGAGCAGCAGAGTAGACGCGGGTGCGCCTCTCTGCATGCAGGAGAGTGGAGGCAAGCAGAGGTAGGAGGGCCTCGCCACAGGAAAGAGGAGGCAGGTACACCTCACCAGCACCTGGTCACCTTGATTTGCTGATCCGCGTATGTGCTTGTGGACTGACTCCGGTGAGCTGGTGGGAGAGAAAGGAATTAAGAACGGAGATAAGGGTGGCCGCGCTTGAGGGGCTTCGCCACGTAGCTCCCACCAACTTCAGGAGCACCGGATGTAGGGCCGCGTCGAGAGGGCTGCGCCAGTCTAGTCTTCCAGTGTTGGACCAGCAATCTTCTCAGGTGACTTCAGTTGTTCAGTGAGGGTTTCTTCCTGTACTGTATTTTAATTTTAGACTTTCTTGAAATCCAAGCAAAGAATGATCGAAGAAACCGAATGTTCCGTTTATATAGGGCCGCCTGGCTTTAAAATCGGAACCAAGAACGTTAGGTTTTAATTCTTAGTTGCTAGCAATATTTGACATAAAATCACCAAATTTTGAATGCAACCTCATAAATTTTAGAAGAAATCGTCGTTTGACAACGCAATTTTGACTCAAGACAGTGTCATTTTTGACATGTTTACATTTGTGGAAAACCCAAAATATGAGGATAAATACTATGAATATAGTAAAAACAAACATACCAACGTATAGAGAAAAATGCGACTGATATAATATCAAAAATCACAAAAATAAGTGATTTAGGCTATAAAACAGGTAACCGTTGTAATTACTATCATAAAAATACTGTTTCTAGATAGAACAATGCATTCCACACATCACCAGCTAAAAATTTCATAAAACCATTCATTTTTCCCACAGAAACATCAACTCGAAAATGTATGATGTTGAAACGAAAACCTATCTAGTTTTCTCGTTTTGGCTTGCAAAGCCCTAAGCAAACAAAGGAAAAGATATCAGCATGTCTAGAACCAAAAATCAGCACAAATCTGTGTCATATTCTATTCATTTTGTAAATTTTCAGATAAAAGCTTCAGTGTCCAGGATAATAAGGACTTATTAAAGTCGCAAAGAGCATATAACGAGATGAAATAAACCTATATATATGAAAATCAAAAGTAAATGAATAGTACCACTCAAGTAGCAAAGATATATAAACACAAGAAATTATTTACGAGAAACAACTAAAATCTACGTGGAAAAACTACCATAAGAACCATCTAGAGCTCAATAAGAATCCCTATAACTATACGCACAACGAAACGTGCGCATAATATGAGTAATATGTACATATTCGAGTGAGGCAGTGCTGAGTATATAATGTACCAAGTTGCAGACATATACCTACGTTTAGAATGAAATCAAGGATAAAGCGTCATCAGATAAATTATGGAAATGATTGTTAGTACAAACTATATTATTATTACACAAAAGAAAAGCTTAGTGAAAAATTAAAACCCTACAACATAAGGAATGAATAATAGAATGTGGCACTTTATGATTCCGTGATTTCCTTGAGGGGGTGAAGCACGACCCATCAATAGCCCTGTGACATTCATCGCAAGCATGCATGCTTCTCTGATAAGGTCTGAGATTACACCCGTGGCTGTTTGTGTGCAAAGAAAATTCAATGAAATGAAATGTAATGTGTTCAAATAATCTAGGAACCGTTACCGTTAACCCATGGAATGCAGAGCTAAAATGTTACACACTCATCTCTTCACAGGGAACCCCAAGACTCCTGTCAAGCCCAGGCTTCCCCATCTCCAGATTTTAACAAACTGTATGTATATAATAAGATTTTCGATCAAGAAAACGCGTGTTTTTTTATTCTATAAATTCACATACTGTCAAACAAAGAAAGAGTTGCCTTAACTAGTTATCAACCCCAACTTTACCATTACTATAACGGTTAATAAAAAAAAAAGTATTTCATAGCTTCATAATGGACATACATCACTCTATCGAACAAAAGGATCCTTCCTCTGCAACTTACGGAGCATGTAAGATAACACACAAGGAAGTAGAAACTACACATCGAAGTCGGAGTTCTCTAGAATCCTGTCACTTTTTAATTTGGGAGACTTTCATTTGCTTTTCATTGTGGCGTCCTTAAGAAAATTAAGAGTTGCTATCACAATGAATTTTACTCAAATTTTCGTTCAATAATTTGTTAAGAGTTTTGTTGAGACACAAGTTAACAAAAGAGTCGCCAGAGACTTCAATTGGCATTTGGTGATGAAGCGCCATGTCGCATATCTGTATGTTCATGGTTCAAATAATTTAGACGTGGACGTGATCATCTTCATGTTGATGTTCGTGAAGGTCAGCCGGCAACTGCGATTACATAATCCAATATAAATAATGTTCGACAACTGATACAAACTGACAAAAATTACTTGCAGCAAAATCGTACTGTTACTGTTATTCTTGGTAAGACATTGAAATCTCAAGGTTTGGAAATTTTGCTTTCGGTGGATACTGTACACCTAATGTTTAATGGAAGACCAGAAATTACTGTGTTAAAATGGTGCATTAAAATGATAAATAAATTAATGGAGGACAGCCATTGGCTGTCTATAATATTGTAACAGGTGAAGAAACCTGGATGTACTGCTTTGAACTAGAAAGAAAGGCAGTCGTAAGAATAGGTTACTGTCTGGCAAATCAGAACCTAACACAAAAGTATCACTCGAAGACCAGAGGACAGCGTCCTCGAAGCAAAGTCGTCATTCACCACGATAACGTGTCCTCACATTCCGCTTAAGAAAACGGAAGCGGATTTGAAGGTTACAAATACAGAACAAATGACGGATCCGCCATACAGCCTCGCATCTTGTGACTTCTTTTTTTCACCAAAAGATGTTTTAGGAAAATGGCACAGATTCAGGTACGGCCTGAATTGGCAGTGAATGCGTTCCACAAAGCTATTCAAGATATTCCTAAGTAATAATGGTCTAATTGCTTTTTACAATGATTGTATCAAATGCAAAAATATATAAATTTGGAAGGCATAAAGTTTAAAAAGTATCATCAGTCTTTTTTTTTTATGCTTGATAGGTTAGCCTTTGACCACTATCTCAATGATGGTAAGTGATGATGTGGTCGAGAATATTGTTCAGACTAACCTAGAGTTACTGGCTCACAAGGACAGCTGCCGGAACACACCGTTAGGTGCTTGGCGACAGATTTTCAACTTGAGGGTGGTAGCTAGCCAGGCGGGCATTTGCAAAGTGCCCTACTACCATGCTGTAACGACTGCTATCCTAAGACAACAACCGGGACCGACGGCTTAACGTGCCCTCCGAAGCACGGAAGCGCTCAGTAGTAATGTCAGCAACGGTCACCCATCCAAATCATGACCGCGGCCGCAGAATGGCTAAGCAAACTTGGCTACGAGCGCTTCTTATATGTAGTCTAATTTATTAGAATCCCAGAACTTTCAGTATGACCTACCTAAATATTCTAAACATATTCGTTACTTCCTATAACAGTTTCAATATCAAAATGTATTAATTTATCCTGAGAAATAAGAAATAATGGTTAACGTATTGGAAATGCGTACTGCGACAACAATTTGTATCTGGGGTCTCATAATCCCACAAACTACATGTGATGTAAGCTCTGTAGATTTAAATAAACTAAGTAATATAATTGCATAAATGATCTCGTATTTCATTACTCATAACATATTCATTTTCATATATCTCAATTATTTAAAGTCCAATGAATACGTTTTTCCTTACAACATGTACAATACAAATTGCTACACAATATATCTCTGTTCCAAAGTTGACTCCGGTTTATTGCGGGTATTGGCTATATAAATAAAAATACATAAAATTCTTCCTCTCTCCTACCTGCCCTTTTTATCTTACAAGCCGTCATGCCCCAAGCACCCTCATTACATACAAATTAATTGGCGGCAGTATCAAATATCCGAAACTGTTACGTCATCATGGTCGCGACGCTGCGTCATCTTAAGTCGTTAAAATTACAAATTGTATTTGCTGAGTAAAACATTGTTTAACTGTCAGTTAAAGTCAGCCAACTAAGTATTCGGGTTCGCGGGCCGAGGGATCCGTACCTTGACGTTTAAAAGCTACCTACACCATTTTTTTTTATTGTGACGAAACAAGCTCGAGGCCCACCTGATATTAAGTGGACTAACCTCTGCCTATGACAGATGCATTTCGTCACAAGTCATGAATTGCACTGCGTCTGTCACCTTGAGACATGCCTGTAATTTCACTTGCTCTCTAGCACTGCTGCATACCGTTTGGTGCAACAAAATGCAAATGTAATAGTAAGTTTAGGACAGTACAAATACAAATAATTTATTAATAACACCATTGTTACAATTCGCTCCGTTACTAAGATACTTAATATAGTATTATACAAAAAAAACTATATATATTATTTATATTATTATAATTTGATTATTTCTAACAATGTTTGATAGCCACTGACAGAGCCTAACCTTTTGACTGCCATCCAAAGTTTTTTTTTTTCGAATGTGTGCCTTTACTAAACAATGTACTATGAACACTACAGCTACTACAATAAAAGCATTTAGATAACCTATAAGTCATAGCAGACTCATAGGCAGTCCAAATGCTCCAGTCCACTCCCAGTTGGCAGCGTGCCCATCATGCTGGCAGCATTACCCCGTGTAAGAATTGCAATGCTTATTCGTTGAGCCAAATATGTGCCAGCATTTTGATCACGCGTCGCATAGACCAAGCGCTCAGATAAGTTTTGGAAAATACGATGAGCTCCCTCCCGGTCCCCAACGTCTCTACACCAAACGGCTCAAATATGTAACCCATACCGACGTCAGCATATTTGCGCCGCTTGAGTTAGAGAAGTAGCCGCAGCGCCAGCCCTAACGTTGGTTTCAGAAAGATGCGACGGCGCTAAAATGTCTACGCAAGTAGCGTCCCACACTAAGGGCCGTTCTAACTTCCATGGAACCAGAGTCATGCCGTCAGGTCTTTTACCATCGTCAGACCATTCGGTTCCAGAGTAGCTGCAACATTGGCGCTGGCAAAAGCCCGGCGAATGATATCATTAAGGCTAGCGTGGCGGGAAATTCGACCAGCACTTCAAGAGCTGGAGAGGCCATGGTGACCGAGTTGATCAACTGCAGTACCACACTAGCAGTGACGTGCAACACAACACCTTGCACCCAAGCGTAAGCTTATATTTAGACGAAAAGCGGATGGATCTATAAGGCTACCAGTTTTGTAAGAAGGAATGACCTGTAACCAAAGACCAGATTCCCACACAGAAACAGCGAAAATACGAGCACGATCATTGATGCTAGAACACGTATTTAATAGTATATTGTTCACCGAGAGGAGAAAGTGACCGATTACCGTCGAGGGTGTCGTGGGCTTTAAAACACCCGAGATCGGGAATCGCACTTTCTCTCGAGTGATACATAGTGCTTTATACTACACCTACCTTTTATTTTACTTTTCTACGAAAACTGAATCCTCAAACAACACACATATTGAAAATGGCGCCAATGGCGTCTGCAATTTTCACATGTTCTTTTTTCAAATTGTTTGACACCATCCAACACACAGCTAGTGGCCAGTGTCATTTTGCGAACTTGGAGATAAAAACTCACTGTAAAAACTTTTTGGCTTTTGATATTTAGGTTACCAGCGCATAGTCTTACCCAAAATTAAAAAAGAAAACCCAAGTAAGAAATGGATTTTCATAAACTTTTCTCTCCCGCTCAGATGCGTTTTCTCCCCGCATATTTGTTCGATATGCAATGACGTACTTTCTACCGTAAATTTGATAAAGTATCAAGGTACTTTCCGAGCAGGTGTAGTATAAAAGATCTTTCGGTGTTAGCTCGCATAGGGGCCGATCCCACTGTTTCTGAGATGTCAACATTTTTGGGAATTGAGTAATTGGACAAGCCAGTCTCCATGTGTGTACTGTGTACAGAAGACAAAAAAGCTGGTAATGCCACACTAGAATTTTTGCGTATCCCTATGCCCCCCAACATCACAGGGAGGAAAGCTTGCACCCAAGCCCTATCATTCATCTCAACATTCAAAACCGACACTAACATATCTTTTACTAATTTGTCTAAGCTTAACAAAAGCTCACTGTGTCGCCACAGCTGACAACATCTTAATTAGTATGTAAATTTACGAACGAAAAGGCAAAATCTTATTATTGTAAAAGCTATATAATTGGGCGTTAATTTTGGATAATCTGCTAGAAACATTTCTAAACTTTTGAATTTGTTCTTCGACAAATGGTGATAAAGATTCGTCAAGAATCGGTGAACCCAAAAGACGAAGCGAACTTTTTCTACTAGTTTTGTTATTAGGTGCAAGTAAGTTGAATTTTGCAATAATCGAAACTTTATCCGGACAAGTATCACAAATAAAAAATTCACATTTGGAACAATTTAGTTCAAGGCCAATAATACGAAAATCGTCTATAAGTACACGCATGTCATCCAAAACCGTGTTCGCATCGCCTCCTAAGGTTCCATCTATTTATTTAGGGTACATAAATTTGCACCGTACAGAATTTCGGTAATTTCATTGTTAACCTAACCCGACAACATCAAATTAACCAAAGCCGTCACATCCCTTAAAAGTGTGTCGCCTACTTCACCAGAACTAAAAGATAAAATATCTTTTAAGTGCTGAGGCGTGAGGCCATTAAGGCCACCGTCTGAGCCACTTAAAAAAGATGCCACGGCTGCAGAAACATCCGGTGGGTCACCTCAATAATGTCTTGTATAGGAGATTCGGGAAGATGGAGACCTGCAGTTGCAGGCGGATGATTTTCTATTAGGGAATTCAACGTATCAGATGTAAAAGGAGCGATTGTATCACTCGAAAACAAGATGCGTGCCGCGTTTTTAATATCACCATCAGTAATTTTGTTTTCTACTATTTTAATAGTAGCTGAATCGAAATTATTTGTTTTTGTATTCCGCCGCAGTGGTGGAATGATTAAAGTTGAGCCAAAAGATTGTTCTTCCCGTGCCCTGTATTTCACGCAGTTTTCCTTTACTCTAGTAAAGAGTGATTTATTGTTAGACGGATCAAAACTCACGTGAAATACATGGTACGGGAATGCTAGAAGATGCTGCCAGGCTTGCGCAGCAGTATTAGTAGCCAAGACGTTTTTGATGGCATAAGATAAAGATTGGGCAACAAAAATTCTTGCACCCCGAGGTATGCGTTTTAATAAAGCAATGTTATTTTTGTATGTGCTTAAAACCTCCCAAAACGGTTTGGAAGGCGTAGCAGGGCTCGCTACACTGCTACTACTTACGGTTTGATTATTAATTGGTGCCGAAAGGGGAATTTCTGAATGTTTATGACAACTTGTTAAGTGAATTTGGAGGCCTTTATGACCTTTGAAATAACGAGCCTGGGGGCACTGCGGACACAACATCTGGCTATCTTGCGATACAAAGGTTCCCGCTACTAGTAGCACAAAGATGCTAAAGCATAGTTGGGGCACAAAGCATTGTTTACAAAATAAAGCAAAGCTTATCTTAGAATCTCTAGTGTGACGTCTCAACCCGGATGAAGGCTCGCGTCAACACCGTCGCGCGTCGTCCGTAGTGCGCGCGCCGGTGTCGCAGGCAGCGTTGCCATGGAAACAAAAATAACTGATTAGAAATTAGCTCGACAAGAAATGTCAAAAAGCTATTGAATAAATAAGCTAATGAAACTAACTACAGAGGCCCAAACGAGCCCCACAAACAATACCTCACAAAATTCCACTAGGAAGAATGCGGGTGATGGGCAGAAAATGCCTATCTACTATCTGAAAATAAAATAATTAATTTAAAAAAAAAAAAACTGAAATGTACTCACGTTGATTGATCGTTTTTTTTTTCGAGCAAAGATTAGATATATTTATTTGGATTATTATTGGACCGTTACCGACGTGCCCCCTAAAAAAACAATTCCGATTTTTTTTTATCTGATCACTTGCATTCATCTATAAAATATTATATTCTATAGTTTTAACGCATTTTGAAAAAAAAAGTAGAAGCCACAACGCGCATTGAGATTAATCTTTCTCCACATTTTGTATAAATTTTCTTTACAATATCCTCGTTCCTTATAATTCTGCATTGCGTCTTTAAACTAGTTGATTGGTCAAGAACGATTAGGTATGCTCCGCCACGAAGGTTTTCGCGAATAAACGTTATTGAAAGTTTTTTTACCAAATAATAATAAAAGTGCTTTGTGCCTGAACAAAACTTGCTTATTTATGTGCTAAATATAAAGCACGTTTTACTACGAGTATAAATGTAATAGCCGTTTTAATAGAACGTGCTACATTAAATAATTTAATAGTGAGTAGAGTGGGCGGCGGTTTGTGCTAATGAGAATGGAACCGCTCATTACTGGCGTTTAGTTGGACATTGCCAAGTGCTAGTTTTTCAACAAGTTTCAAACACTATTTATATATGCCTTACAATAAAAAAGGAGAAATATTCTTTCCTCAATAGTTAACTTTTATAAATGTTCGATCTGATGACACACTAACTAAATCATCCAATATTGTTTTTATAGACTTTCCTACGCAAAGGGCCAAACAGAGCCCTATTAATAAGACTCTGCAGTCTGTCTGTCCGTCCGTCAGTATGTCACGAGTCTCTGGCTCGTAAACGAAATGAGTTCCAAACCTGAAATTTCGTTATTTTATGTAAGACTGACTCAATGACGCAATCAAATTATTTTCATACCAAATATTTTAAGAAAAACTTAACTTAATTATTAACTTAATATGTTTGTAAAACACTTAAAATATACATATAAATATATGTAGTGACCAATTAGCCTAATTTTCCTCCTAAGCCGACATGACGTCACGCAGTAAAACTGGAAGAATTTTCGAAGCATGTCGCTTCTACACGAAGCATCCTCAGGAGGTCTTGACTGAGTCACTTGAGCTCACGATCAAGAAAGAGATTTATTTTACTAAGACATTAATTTTTAACATTTACCGGAACTTGGAATCTCAGACTCAAAAGGGCTGAATAAGACCACTACAGTAATGCAAGCAGAGGCAATGGGCTTACTGCTTGCTGCGAGGGCAATATCACATCTAGACATAACACCCAGTTTTGAAAGTAACCGTGAGGACAAGCACCTTCTTTTTACTACAGACAGTGCGGTTGTAATTTATGCACTCAGAAGACCAGTAACCAGGTCTAGAGGCATAGCAGAGTGTCATGCTGCCTTACAAAGGCTGTCAAACAACTACAAAATAATAGTAACATGAACAAAGGGACATGCATGCCCGAGTAATACCATGGCAGATACTCTGGCAAAGAAAAGAGCAAAAAAACAGGTATGTGATGACGTAAAGAACCTTTGCAAGCCATCAGCAATGGAAGTGCGGGACTACTACGTCATCACACCGATTGAGAACAACAAAACCTGTGGAATAAGACAGGATTGTAAACAAACAAAAGCCATGTTCCCAACCCTGAAGAAGAAGCTGACAAATAACCTGCTGAAATTAAAGCGTGAGAAACTGCGCATTGTTGCAGGCCTTATTACAGGTCACTGTAACCTGAATTACTTTCTGCATAAAACTGGAGCAACAGACAGTCCTCTATGTAGAGGCTGTATGGAAAAGATGCGACCGAGGAGCACGTGCTGTTGCACTGTGAAGCCACGGAACAAATAAGAATCACAACTGGTCTATAAGAGTCATTCTCATCAACGACATCTTCACCACCATCACACACCTTACTAGAGCAGCTATGCCAGCGACCCAAAGTCCTTCTCCGCTACATCAGGGAGTTGGGATGGCTTGGGTAGAAGCTGGCGGGGGGAATGCACAAAATACTCCAAGCGGGACGTCAGTGCACATATCGCCTCCAAATAGAATAAGAATAAGACATTAATTTAATGTTTTCATAAAATATTGTTATTATTAAATATGTATTGCTACAAAGTAACACCTGAACCTATTAATTAAATATGCTCCAATACTATATTTAGAAGGCAGTCGAAATAAAAAATCGGCCAAGTGCGAGTCGGACCCGCGCACGAAAGGTTCCGTACCATTAGCTATACAACATGAGTCTTCATATTTTAAACTCTTTTTCTATTGACTCGCACTTGGACAACTTTTTGAATTTTTTCATTATAGGGGCAACAGAAATATATCATCTGTGAAAATACAACTGTCTAGCTATCACCGTTCTTCAGATACAGCCTGGTGATAGACGGACGGACGGACAGCGAAAACTCAGTAATAGGGTCCCGTTTTTACCGTTTGGGTACGGAACCTAAAAATGAGCGTTGCCAACTGGTTGTGGGCCGGAATATTTAGGTTTTATTCAAATGCAATATCGATGCTTTCTTAACAAACACCACAAATAGTATAATCCTTGCCTAATGTGGATTCAACAGTGCTCGCATCATTTTCTAAAGCGTTTCCAGAGGACGCTTGAATGTAACTAAGAGGCACATATAATTTCAACGGCACTGATTAGCCTTAAACAGAACCTTAAACCTAATGAAATAAAAGTTACATAGTACGCAATATAGTACTAGTACTAGTGTGACTTAACAATCATACTTTTACACCTCGCAAAGTAAAAATAACTTTAAAGCTATTTGTCTTAAAGCCTTGCTAGTATGTATTAGACATAGTAGCTCTTACATGTCTTTTTAACCTTCACGTACATTATCAACATAGCAAAATAGTTCTTATACGTTTGGTAATAAAGGTGGTAGTGAAATCAAAAGATGTTGTGGTGGAGTACACACTTGTTACAAACAGGTAAGCCTGAGCGACAAGGAAACGACAACGTTGAGTATTTTTCTAGAAATACGGCATAAATTCACGTTTTATGAAGAGTTTGAGAAATGTTTCAGTTTTGCGGAAGGGTAATACGAAATGGGCAGCTGGGATTTGCAGGTTGTAGACCTGCAAAAGGAAGTATAAGTTAAGAACAGAGTAAGTAAGAAGTTACTAATTAAACCACTAATCCAAAAAATGCACTTTTTTCTTATAATATTTAGGTGTAATAATTAAGATGCCTCTAGATGCAGCATAAATGAACATCGATTCCAAAAAAATATTTGATTTTAATATTTTTTCATGTTGGCCTACGTCATTGAAAAAAAAACTGAAAAATAATAAAATTAAAATGTCACACATAAAAAAATCAAGTTAACATCAGAAACTACAAAAATAGTTATATATTATACGAGGCTGCTAAGTAGTTTTTTTTTTCAGCAAATCATCGAAATTAGTGAAAATTAAAATCCACATCATCATAAAAATAAATTATGAAGTTGATTAAAAATATATCATAATATGAAGAATTGATGCGAATTAACTCAAATACTACCGACATTGTATAATTCAGTAACCTGCGAACATAATTTGCCTCACGCACGTTTCAAATTATTTCAGAAGGGTCTACTGATTGTGTTTACTGATTTTAAGAAATATGGGATAAACTGAACATTTTCTTTATTCAAACGCTGATACAAATAAGAGATACAATGATCAACACACTGACACAGATCCTATTTCATAATACATGGTTACCTATGTAAAAGTCATTAATAGCAAAATATTGCTGTAGGCTTAGATTTTATATAATATTTAAAAATAAATCTTACGTGAATTTCATCAAATGTTGACTAAATTAGAGGAACATTGTTGTAAATATATCATACAGATTGAATTATATACAGTTATTTGAATAATTTAATAACCACGAATCATGAATTAAAATGATTTTTCCTTCCAACGTTGGTATAATGCTTAAATGGTGTCCAAGTATTTACTACGATGAAACTTTACTGTTCATTTTAATCTAGTTAGCAAAAGTATCTATAGGAAAAGAAAAATGTAAATAAAATTAGTTCACCGTACTTACAGTCTTTTCATTCTTTTGATGGCCGTAAAATTGAGAGGTTTTCACATCATTTCTTTTACAAACAAGTCAAATGATACCCAACATGATTGCAGCACAATATGTAGCGAAACACTTCATGTTTAACATCAGAAATTGTCTTGGTATCGTAAAATACAAGCCAAACATATCTCTACCTAACAACTTTACCATTGCCCGATCACAAAGAAGGAAACAAAGGAAAAGCGAAGTTAATCCAATCATAATAAAGTTGCAGAAGTAAAATTTGACGAGTAAAATTATTTTGTATGAAAAATTCTCAAAGGGTCTTCTCGCAGATCGAGATGTTTGGACGTGTAAACTGTTTGACGAATATGTTTGGCCTGTCAGGCTCTTGATGCGGGTTTGATGTCAAACAAAGCTGCTTAATAGCTTTTTTGCGGGTGGTTTGATGGAGTATCGGAGATTGATATTGGTCAAACATGTCCGTTTGCGGACGCGACTCAATAAATTGTTTAGTTCGATGAAACATTTTTTGATGAGGATCGATCACCATATGTCCAACGTACCTAATGGTTTTGTAGAATGCTTTTTAAATCGCTGTGTTTTTGTGACTATGGAACACTGGAAATTACTACTTTGACGCTTTATGTTTGTTTTTAATTAGTTTTGTGACGTTGTGAGTATATTGAATTTTGGTGAATAGTTACCAAATGAGCCTTGTAGTTGAAGTTTTTTTTTTTTTATGCTTGATAGGTTAGCCTTTGACCACTATCTCACCTGATGGTAAGTGATGATGTGGTCGAGGATGTTGATCAGACTAACCTAGAGTTACTGGCTCTCAAGGACAGCTGCCGGAACACACCGTTAGGTGCTTGGCGACAGATTTTCAACTTGAATGTGGTAGCTAGTCAGGCGGGCATTTGCAAAGTGCCCTACCACCATGCTGTAACGACTGCTATCCTAAGACAACAACCGGGACCGACGGCTTAACGTGCCCTCCGAAGCACGGAAGCGCTCAGTAGTAATGCCCAACCAGCGGTCACCCATCCAAGTCATGACCGCGGCGGACGTTGCTTAACTTTGCTGATCGATTCAGAATGGCTAAACAAACTTGGCTACGAGCGCTTCAAAAAAGATGTGGTTCAGGTAAACCTAGAATTACTTGTTCTGAAAGATAGTTGCTGTAACACACCCAAAGATGCTTGGCGACAGAATTTGTACTTAAAGGTAGAACTTATAAAATTAAATAAATTCAGTTTTTTTTAACATAAAAACATAAAAAACTGAATTGGTAGGACTCTTTTTGAAGGAGTTCGTCCGGGGAAGTACTGCCACTGCCACTTCGTCACTAGTGACGCAATGCATCTGTTATAAGCAGAGGCTAACGCTTATAGGCCTCGTGCTTGTTTTATCAACATGCCATTAAAAAAATTAAGCAATCGTCCTCTAAGCTGCAAAGTATTGACCTATAGATATTATATAATATAATATCTCATTGCTGGGTAACAGTCTTTCTTTCTGTCCACTTCTTTCCAGACGTCACGGTACGTAGTGATCCTCCCGTACAGCAATATTGTCAATAGTATTGCTACTTCTTCAATATCTGATGATATTGGCTTGTACGTTTTATAAATAAATAAATCTTCATGCTATTGCTTTGAAGGCCTGCCTTGATGACATCCCTAGTTATCATATAGTGTAACGATTTGTACTCTATTTAGAATATTTATCTTGAGTTTGGATTTTTAAGTCTCGTCGGTGATCATGTCTGTGCACCATAAAGTAAAGGTATACAAGAGTCAAATCAAAGGAGTAGGTCTACGATGTAAAAATGATATAGGAAGGTGACTCCTTGCGATTACTCATGAATGAATGAACCTGCTACATGAATTATAATTACTTCTTCAAGAAGTCCCCTTTGGTCAAAATTTATTATCGCTGCCTAATTCGTCGTGTATCGTGTTATCTATGTAAATGGTAAAATTATTAAATTATAATTTTACTTTATGTGGGAAAAAACAAAAAGTTATGAAATAAGCAATGTATAGTGGATATGAATAATATAAATGTAGCTGGATGAAATTAATATTTAAAAATATTTAATAAATTCTAGATGTTTTGTCTTATAGCAGATCGTATAGTGTTGCTAAATTCACATGAAAAAGACACTATAGAAAATTTCACAATCTAAAACTAAAATTTACGGCCTTGGCAACTAATTCGCAACAAGGCACAAACATCGATAGGGGGAAAACTGATAGTAGTGCCAATGTGATAAATTTATCCTCACATGAAATAACCACAGTTGAAAAAACACAACAAAATTCTGCTAGAAGACATTGTAACTAGTGTTGAAAATGCGGTGTTACGCAATCGGATACCACATCACGATGCCAATTGTTTGTGACAGGACATCGCAACAGTGCTGCGAAGATTTAAAGCCCCGAAGCGTAATATCAGCAGAGACGAAATGAAAGCGTTGTTGGAGTTACGCAATAATTCAGATCTGTTGGTACTACCTGCGAATAAGGGCAATGCGGTGGTGACTGTTGATACTGATCAATATGAACTAAAGGTGATGCAAATGGTACTAACACATATAAGAAGGTCAATTATAATCCGACGTTACGTGTGACCACTAGAGTACTGAACCTATTAAAAAGTGTAGTGAGGTAGATTTATTACCACGCCTTCGCCCCCATAACCCCACATCGCCAAAACTATATGGCTTACCGAACGTCCATAAATCCAACTGGCCTCTGAGACCTATAGTCAGTCAGATAGATGCGCCTACGTACAAAATGTCTCAATACATGGCAACGGTCCTGCAACAGTTCACAGGAAAAACCCAATCCTATGTGAAGGATTCCAGACATTTTGTCCACTTGCTAGCAAGTGTACGTATACTGCCGACTGAAATAATGGTGAGTTTCGATGTGACATCACTTTGTACGAATGTGCCCTTGGAAAAAGCTTTAACAATCATTGCTGACCTACTCCAGGGGGCTGATCTGCCCAATGACTACACAGAGCTGAGTGAATGTTGTCTGAGAAATTATTATTTTGTTTGGCGGGGTAATGATTACATGCAAGTGGAAGTAGTCACCATAGGCTCTCATATAGCGCCAGTTGTGACCAATATTTATATGGAACATTTGAGGAAGAGGTCATGAAGAGCGCTAGCGTAAAACCACGTTACTGGTGGCGGTATGTGGACGATGTCTCGCCGTAATCGCCAAGGACGCGTTGCTGGTGTTTACCGCCCATTTGAATTCATTGCACGCGAATATACAGTTCACGGTTGAAGAAGAACGTGATGGTAGTTTGCCTTTCCTAGACGTACATCGTGAACCAGACGGCTCTATAACCCACTCGTTTTACCGGAAGACCACGCACACTGACCGGTACCTGAGAGCAGACTCCCATCACTACCCGTCGGAACTGATATCCGTGCCAAAAGCTCTCATCAACCGCGCACTTAGTTTATGTGATCCGCAATATATAAACGCGGAGTTGGATCACGTGAGGAAGGTATTAGAACAGAATGGATACAAGTGGCGGCAGTGTGCACGTTACGCGTATGGCACAGAGCGCAAAAAGACAAGTAAAGTTGACCGTGTTCCGGTAACTTGCCGTTTGTGAAGGGTGTGACCGATAAAATTGGTGCCCTTTTACAGCGGAGGTACAACATACGGACATTCTATCGCCCACCTAGTCAATTGCGGCAGTTGTTGCGAACGCCAAAAGACTACGAACCACTAAACGTGCCAGGAGTGTACATAATCCCCTGTGATTGCGGCAAAAGTTACATAGGTGAAACTCGACGTAACATTTCAACAAGGTTAACTGAGCACATTAAGAGTGTTAAGAACGTGGACATGGGTAGATGCGCGGTTGCGGAACATGCTCAAGAGACGAAAAATTTTTCAAGATTCGACAAGGCTTCCGTCTTAGCAAGGGAGAAGTTCCTAATACCCCGTAAAGTACGTGAAGCCATAGAAATTGGCCGTCATCCCAATTTTAACCGCGACCGTGGATGGATGTTGGCACCAGCGTGGAAACCAGTTCTGAACACTACCACACAGAATAGTGGATTAAACACCTTGTCGCAAGATATGATTAGTGCGGCGTGTACGGCCGTTTTGATTATGGGCGACAGTGATTCTGGTGAAGACGACGAAGATAATAACATAAACAATGCACCTGCGCCGGCTCCGGCGCTGACGTCGGAGCTCGCGAGACTAGCAGCGGTGCGCGCGGCCCGCTTTGCCGCCGCCGCCGCCACCGCAGACGACGGTGCATGCACGGACGCGGTCGGGAGCGCACGTACACCATGAAGAAGTGACTCTGAAAGTCGCGAAACCGGTCGTGATCGAGCTACTCGACTGTTTTTAACGTAAGTGAAATCGGTGACAATATTATTAAATATGGTAACTAATTATGAAAGTTTTAATAAAATGATAACAATTTATTTTTAAGTAATGATACCTGTCGTGCAATAAAGCAATAAACAATATTTTAGGTAAAAATTTTTTCCAAAATTTAAATATTTCAAAAATGGGATATTTTAAAAATATTTTAAAGCTAAGTCGAAGTAACATCATAATCCCAGTGACTTTGAAGGCAAGCGGACATCGACAACCGAGTTCAAAATAAGTCAGTGACGCAAAGTTTCTACGTGACCGACCCGGTTTGATATCTAACATCGGTTTGTTTAGGATGTTTGCACTTTGCCCGGGACACCGGCAAACGTACACGTTGCCGGCTCTTTGTTTCACTCCTAGTATTTACTCTGTCCACTTCATCGGATAAAGAGTTGCTTTCAGGTAGTTGTTGTAATAGCTGATGTTTTAACTATGGACGGGACAGAAAAGGTCAACGGTCTAGTGTTTTTCTAGCGGGATTTGTTCTAGTTGAGATTGACTGAACTTCCGCACACAATGTTTTCTATGAATAGTAAAGCTTGTGATATTTATCAAACTTTCGCTATTATTATAGTGATTTGAGTAGTGTTCACTGTGGGTCACTGCAAAGTGTTTGGTTTGATATTATTATTTTCAATTATATTTTATCTCATAAATACATCAAGATAATTGTAGAAGTGTGACTATTAATGTATGGATGCGAAACTTGGACCCTGATACAGAGAGACAGAGAAGCCATTTGGCGAATCAAACATCGTGGGGGGGTTTAAAGCGCAGAGGTGGCTCGACATGTTGCTCGGATGGAAGAGGATCGGAACGTAACCCAGGAGCCATGTGACGCCATGGAGAGGGACCTGCTCGAGCTTGTTTTATAAGCGAAAAGTGGCGCAGCACCGCAATGAGCGGCGCCTTTTGTTGTTTGAGGCCAAAACCCACTGTGGGATCACCGCGTCTATGTATTAATTTAAGGTGGAAATTTATTTCTATTTTTTTTTTAATTTTTAAGCTTGAAGCACGCAATAAGAAAAAGCGATTCATTAAGTTTTATAATTGCTATGAAATGATGAGAGAGACAAGCGCACTGGCCTGATGCCACACCTGTTCATTAGAGTGGCAGTGTCACCGTTCTCATTCAGCTTGACGCTGCCCTGCGATCCTAAATCTATGTGGTTAGTTCTTAGGTGGCGTTTGCCTCGTAATTTCACTTGCTACAGTGGGGTTTACACCTAATTACAGTAGTATTCACATACTACTACTTGAATGCAGAAAATATAACAATGCAATGGTCCCCACCGAGACAAATTCTGGCTGGAGATACCTAGGTACTACTCGCACATCAAATGTTACAATTAATAGCAATAGTGTCATTTGAAATAGTAAATATAAAATATATTTCTAAATTACCTCATTTTCATATTTAACATTATTGGATGTTTGCAAAGATGTTCGTGTGCATCAATATAGTAAAAAATAAATAAAAGTAGCGACAAAGTTTTCTAAAAAACTAGGTGTGTCTGAGTCATTTTTAACCAGTTAATAGCTTAATAAATAGATGTAATGTTTACACTGTTTGTCAGCAGACTGCAGAGCACGTTTTTTGTTCTCTTTCGTATAAAAATACGACATAATGGCCACGAAAATACATTGTTTTATTTTCGTGGCCAGTATATACTCCATTTACTTTCTGTACAATGTTATGACAAAATCCATCGTCCTGTCCCAACCGCAGCCTCGCAACGGATGATGTATCGGCTTCATCTAATATTATTTAAAACGTGCGGTCGAGCGCCAATCTGATAGCTCACGGCAGCACTACTGTAAAATAACATCGTGTTAGTTAAATGTAATAATGAAAATGTTGTTTCGTACAGCACACTTTAGGGGTTTTGACCACTATTGTATGCGTCGGCAAATTAGATTTGAAATGGGAGCTCAGTCTCGAGAGCAACAATCCCGCCATCGACACTTATATTATAAAGAGAAGGGAAGATTTGTATTTTTCTATGTAACGAATGAACTTAAAAACTACTGGACCTCTTTGAAAATATCTTTCACCATTAAAATCCTACATTATCCTCAATTAATATTTTCAGAGCAATGTTTTTTTTAGATGTTGGTTATATACCAGTGCAAAGCCGGGGCGGGCCGCTCTACAATAAAGATCAAAAACTGTATATAGTAAAAAAACTTCGTACCTCGCGTTTCATGGGTCGTGATTGCAAATCTACGAGCTAATACAGGCAGCCTTAATTCTTTCAACATACCCTTCACTAATTTGCCGTGATTTATACTGAACTCGGTGTACTTCACAACGTTAATTGCTGAATTAAAATTAACTAGTTAGGTACGATGCGGTTATAGTAACTAGGCTATAGGCATCGTTTTAGTGGCGGGCAAATGTAATCTGTTCAAATCTACCGTCTTAGGGCTAGCATAGGTTTAAGCGCTACAAAAGTCAAAACTCAAAACCATTTAGGTATTCAATTTAGGCATCTACGATTCTTTTATGAAGGTCAAGAATAAATTATAAAATTATAATATTCTACATTGTACTGCCACGTTCAGCAAAAAATGTACAGAGTCACTGCTAGAAGAAAGGGCAAGGAACTCGGGGCCATTCTTTTAGGTATTACAAAATAATATATTATAAAATTATTGGAACATTTGTTTAAATAACTTAGGTAACAGGCGATAACTTGGCATAGGCGCAATCATTCAGTAGTTTTATCGTTTAAGTAATCACAAACTTTGTAGTAGGATTTCTTAATCAAAAAGTTTTTCACCTACATTTTAATTTTCTATGTGCGTTATGATGTGTTTGGGAACACCTAACGTATACATAAAGGTAGTTAAGCATTGCTAAATGCTCGTGTGGCAAGTGGACACCAAAAAGTAAATACATCTGTTAATCAGCATACATAATATGACGGCATTTTCCAGCAGTTGTCATTAAGAGCTAGCTAGCTACATCGTTACATTACTTACAAAAGGAACATCAGGCAGCTTAACAGATTTAAAAAACAATAACAATCTGATAATGAATGGGGTACGATAATTTAATTGGAATAATTTCATTGAAAGGGCGATTGGAGAAATATGGTATAGAAATGACTGTTTGTGTTCCAATGTGACGTTCATATATACATCGATAAAACTGACCTCTAATTTTCTTAGTAGAAGTAATTTTACTATGAATGAAATAAATATATATTTGTTATTGTAAATAATGCAGTTTTTGTTAAGCACTATACTTGTGTGTGACTGCAATTATTTTTCTCTCCTGTACAAAACTCAAACTAAAACTCATCAGAACTCCAAACAAACACACCGCTCCACATATTTACCTTCCAGCTTACGACGAAATGAAGTCTAGGCCTCAACAAAAATGCTAAACAGCGCAATACCTCTTTTGACGTGCCGTTAATTTGGGCCTTTCAAAGGATATAAGCGTCCAAGTGAGGCTTACGTCGAGCCGCCAGACGGTAAACTATATACTGTGATACACTGTGTATTCTGTACTAACGCTTTGGAGATTAACTTTAGGACATAGAGGGTCTTAATAACGTGCTCTAAAATAAAAAGAATTCCTGCGGGGTTATATTGAGTTTCGTGGAGATTTCGTGATTTAAATATTGATTAAATGTTGAAGACTTATGTATAATATTATAAGTAAGTATACTTACATTATAGAAATTTGTAATACACAGTAGTATTTATTGACTGCAAAGAAATTCCAGGTAGCACTTTTATGCAGCACCATTAAACAATATTAAATTATTATAAGAAAGTCTCAGCTGCACAGTGATGTGGTTCGATTTATTATGTTATTTATTAGAATACGAGTATATAGATAACAATCGATCAGTCTCAAGACTATGGTGTCATCGATGGTGTTTCACTCGAGATGAAATGTCGTACTCTAAAGTTTGTAAATGTGATATTCGCTCAGCATACGATAGTGCTGAAACCATATTTGGGCCCAATTGTACTAAATTGGGGGTTATTTAATAAGCGAATAATTTTATACTATATCTAAACCATTCAAATGTGGCAGTAGCAAAAAAAGTTAAAATTGTTGCATTCCTGCCGTAAAATAAAATCAAACCCTTTGACTTGACTTTCATGACGAGCTGTGGGTGGACATTTTATAAATATTGTTACGGTGCAAGGACTCAAACAATTTAGAATAACTCATCGTCAATAAATGAGTCCAAGAGAACGAGAATGTACCTACTACTCACCCACAATGTTATAAAAAATAAGTCGTCATTGTTCTCGGGCAACTAATAAACATCACAGTGCCGATAAGTAAACATCTGGAGCTTCTTGGCATCTCATTAACACCGACTCTCAATTTCGGCTCCTATATTGAGTCTAAAGTTTCGGCTAAGGGGAGACAATACTTCACACCGGGACAGCTGCTGAATCTTTATCAAGCGCAAGTCCGGACGTGTATGAAGTACTGTTCTCACCTTTGGGATGGGTCTGCCAAATACCAGCTGGAGACATTGGAAGCTATTGAGAGGAGAGCCAAGAGTTTCATTAACGACGACGAACTTGTAAGCAAGAGACTCTAAAGTCTCGAGCATCGCCGCAAAGTCGCTTGCTTATCGGTTTTTTATCGGATACATTTCGGGGAGTGTGCCACAGAACTACATGATTTGATACCGCCATCCCCATTCTTTAACCGGACATCCAGGGATACTTAGAAGCGGCACCGCTATATGGTAGATATTCCATTTACCCGAACAAAGCGATTTGCTTCCTCGTTCATTATACGAACAACTAGGGAATGAAATACCCTGCCTGTGTCTGTTTCCGGTTAAGTACAATATGGGGGTCTTCAAAACGCGAGTGAACAGGTAACTTCTGGATAAGCGCGCGCCATCATCGACCGCATCATCACTTAACATCAGGTGAGATAGTGGTCAAGTGCTACCCAGTTCAATAAAAAAAGAACAGTATAAACAGTAGTTAGTATTGTGTGAAATTTCATAAAAAGTTGTGTAATATTGCCCCTATTACTTTTCTATTTAGACAATAATTAAACATTGCATTAGATATACGAGTATATATGAAATCATATAAGAAAATATCAGGAAACAGCTTAACCGATAAAGCCAATTCGTCCATTTAACACTGAAACAATATAAACTTTAACAATAAAAGTCTAGTATGCACTAATATGTGATAATAAGCTTTGTTAAATTGCAATGGCCATAATTCTGCTATACACCACAAACTAACTAAAATTATGTTAGGTGTGAGAGTTCTTATTAAAATTAAAATTCCCATCCCACTGATATCATTTACGTTATTTTCAAAGAGCTCCTGATATTATTAATTATGTAATGACAATTATAGTTTAACAAAATTAATGTTGATGATATAACTAGTAACTTAAATTACCGTGAAAGTTTAATTAACTGTTTATAAATATATAATGTAGGTCCTGGATCAGGTTTTACTGTATTAGGTATATAATTTGCTATTATCTCCATGTTTGTATGGTGTCTTGGAGATAGGAAATATCTCTAGCGCTAACTTAATATTTCAAAACTGCAGCATCAATTATTTCCTAGTGTTCAAGTAGAATTAACTTCTAACTACTAGACAAGGAAAATTATATAAATCTGTGTTCTTGATATAATACATTTGATACTAGTGTTTAAACCACTGAATGGATCGTTTAGTGGATTACATTTATAAATAAATTCCATATAAGAAAACAGGACCCTATTCCTAAATCTACGCCATCCATTCATCTGTCGTAACAGGTCATCGGTGCAAAAACAGGAGACTACATAAGAAAAATAACATTCATACAAAGAAGCAGCTAACTTACATTGGCTGTAGTAGAAAACAACATATAATAAAAACTAGCAATTGTGATTCCAACTGAAACTCAGGATTCCGAATTGAATAAAACAAAATTTAGTACCTATAATAACTAACTTTTGAGATTTACATATTTGTGTGTAATATCTACAGAGCGATACAATCCATATTTCCCAAAATTCCATTACACATTAAAATACACAAGATGTATACAAACAGATAAGATACAAGATGTATCGTGAGATTAGATGTACACGGGGTGTGTATTGTAGGCACGATGGAACCACTTCCTGGCCATTAAATCTCAGAGCAGCTTCCCGAATGGCGTCGTCGTAAAACAAAGCCATTAGGCATCCCTTCCCTATTGCTTGTACACACCTATACGTTAATGTTGCTTTGGGTATACAATGGCCCTAAACATAAGCAATTTCCCCATCCCTTGATACAATAACCATATTATTAGACATAAAATATTTTCAAATTTATTGAAACGTCAATTACATTGCAATTCAACGGGGCAATGCTGCCAGCATGCTGGGCACGCTGCCAACTGGTAGTAGGCTAGAGCATTTAGACCGCTAATGAGTCTGCAATGACTTATAGGTTGTCTAAATGCTTTTATTGTAGTAGCTGTAGTGTTGTTCGTAGTATTTTGTCTAATAAAGGCATACCATCAATACCTATGTTAAAAAAAAATAACGTATAAAATTTGCTAACGCCGCAATGAAAATCTTTTAACTATACTTTAAAAATTAAAAATTATTAAATAGTTATTTGTAGCGTATCCAGATTTCCGAAACATAATTGAATTGTTTTTGTTTTACCATCTTAAATAAAACAGTTTACTGATTTGAAATTAACTGAATTGCTCTCATGTTGCACAAGTAACTATTGCACGCAGATTTTAAATTATTTAACTCGTACTATGCTACATATACATGGCTATTATTAAAGGGTCAAATGGGACGATAATGAAAGTTTTAACATGTTTTAAGCCGATACATTGGCCTTCAAACATTAATAAGCTTATTATATCTTGGCTCGAAATTTACAGAAGTCGCTAGATCTTAGCTAAAGGTTATTCAAAGTTCATCGATATCTTGTTATTTGACAAGTAGTGATAATGTAAATCTACAAAAGCAATTAACTGTTACTGTATAAATCTGAATGTACTTAGTGAGGCAGTTCTTCCACATAATAAACGTTATTAAATTATATTCCGATATAAGACTGATTGAGGTTCAAAAAGCTCCGCAGGTTATAGGATTACTAGGGACCACGCTGTGCTCCGTTTGAATCGAATTTTGAATATTTACATGGAGCAAAGTAATATAAAATACTACATGACAGGCACAATATACTTTTAACTTTAGGTGGTCCTCGTGCTTATTCAAATATAAAAAAACACAAACAAAATTAAAAAATTTTGAAAAAAAATTTGGTTTTCCTAAACAACACAAAATATCTCCAAATGTTTGTCAGGACTAGCAGAAGTCAACCCTAAGTGGTTGTTAGCATTTTTCCAATAACCCTGTATAAGGCTAAAGTCGAATCCAATTTAAGTAAGAGAGTGTTCCTCAAAAGCATTTTTTTCGAAATGGTGAAACCATTCCAACTAGTTCGATCTAGGATACCACAGTCGTTCAAGATCCAAGGATGAAAAAACAAAGATTGTGTGTAATAAATTCAATAATTATATTTACAATGAACACTAAAGCGTCATATGCCAAAATTGTTGTGAGGAAAATAGATCCTGAAAAGGTATTTTCTATGTAGTGTAGGATTAAATAATAGACAGTTAAATAACAAAGTAAATTTGTATAATTTATAATATTTCATCACCCTTGCTCCTTAAGTGAGTTTTATAATACACCCTAGTGCATAATAATATTATACACCAGTGTGTAATAGAATTATCCATACAACATTAAGTTAGTACCTAAATGAAAATTCTATGCGAGTAAACAGAGCATTTTCAATTTAACCGGGTAATACAGATTTGTAACAACAAAGAGGTTTAAGGCTAAGGATGATTATGTAATCAGACACCATACATTTTCCGCGCGCTGAAAAAAGACTAACGCGCTATTTTCCATAATTTTCGAATGTTGTTTGTATCGCATTTGTGCAATGTATATTTTTTTTCCTCGCTAGGGTGTTGAAAAATTGCGTATGAAACTCGTGGGTAACTTGCTCATTATACACTCGGCTGATTTATGCCCTCGCCTGCTGCTCGGGCTGCAACCCACGACCTCTTTTATAATGAGCAACTTAGCTCACTTGTATCACAATATACTATAATTTAATAAAAAGTTGGATAACTAAGCGGTCATTGTTTTGTTGACGATTGAATTTTGGGATCAAATTGATCCCACGCGAGCAGTAGTGAAAGGTTGTCAACGCGTGTAACTAAGGGTTAAAAAATTAACAAGAAGCTATTTGTGATTATAACCAGTGAAAAAAAAGCATTATCTTATAACTTACAATATTCTATTAGGATTACAAGGTTTGCGTCTAGTCAGTTGCCGGAGGGGTTTTATGTGTTTGACGCAATTCAACACTTTGCTCTTGTTTTATGTTCGTCGTTAAAATGATTATATGCGTGATTGTGCACATACTGTGTTGTCAAAATTATCTTTTTTTATTACTATCTGTATTAAGTTGACTTAATCGTCTATTTTGAGAGTTTAATTTTGGCTTGAAAACCGTGAATTTTCTTGATTACAATAAAATTCAACTTATAAAAGCACGACCATTAAACCGAAGGCTTTTTATACAAATAGATCTTTGTGCTGTCCTTAATTTTGTTAAAGCAACGTATTGGTTTGATCCACAAGAGTAAAACAATAAAAAAACAATGAATCGTTTCCCAAATTATTAATTGTAAGTTATTAATCACCTACGAACAATATATTTGGTCACTATTGCACAAAAGATATACGTTGAGATAAATATCACGGCCTTGACTCTAAAATGATGCACATCGTGAAAGATTGGTTGAAAATATAAATAAAATCGTATTCCAGTCACAAAGTCTTCAGATCACAGAGCCACTAGTTTAATTATATTAATGATAGAAAAACACTACACCACATGCGCAAATAAATCAACAGTCAGACATAACCAAAATGTTGTCTGGTCGTTACGTTAATATATTTAAAAAAATAACTATAATGATTTATTTTATTTCAAAAAAGGAATAAGGAAGAGCTAAACAGTTTCTTTGCAATGCATTTGCCGACATAGCTCCGTCGAAGCAATTTACTAGAATTGACATTTCTTAGGAATTGCGCTGACCAAAGACAGATTTCTTGAACATGTTGTAAAATCGGCTTCTATTACCTGTTCTCGCCGTCCTATCTTCGATAATGATCCAATTTCCTCCTCCATGTCCTTTATAAAGGACAATCGGATGAAGAAGCCGGTTGCAACAAATATATCGCGCGTTTATTCATTGCAGAGTTTTATACGAATCGAGACTTTTAGTCAAACGTTAAAGGTGCAGAATTGTTTGGCAGAAAGTTAGTGCAATGTGCGAGCTAAGAAATTGTATGGGATGGTAAAAGAGCTGTATAGATGTTGACAGTAGTGACTGTTCAAAATCGTTTAAATGTTGCATAAATATATGCAAATTTCAACGAGTTTTAACGCTTGGTATTTAAATATGCCAAAACTACGTTTGTATAGAAAGCTATGAAGCTATGAAGATTTAAAAATATATTGGTTATTAAACCAATAATTTTGTTAGTCCTAATAAGAGATAGTCATGACTGTTTTGATATTTCAGGCGCAATATTAATTGAGGTTCCTTCTATTTTAACATTATTATTTAAAAGTGTTTAAGAATAAAAAAAACTTCAGCAACTAATGCACATTAACATACGCTTTATTACATTTTTCTATCCAAGATTTGTAAGATAAAAGGTGTGAAATGAATAAAAACCCTGCCCTGCCATTCTAATTTTTCATATATCATCCCCTGCCCATGATAGCTAGAAATTGCTTGAAAACTCTAAAGCGATGTTAAAATCTAAAAAGTATCAAAATCAGCGAATATTCGTAGTCGTAAAGAAACACATTTACTGTCACTATCATACACGCGTTTGGTTTTTCATAAATTGAGAAAAGAGTTATCTACTGCAAATTTTTTGGATTCCTGTACCTGTAAGAGTTTTGAAAAAAGCCCTAGATTATATTATACAAAATAGTTAATCTTCGTGGTAAAGAACTACAGTTACTACTAACTCTGAAAGTAGAGTTGGAAATGTTATCGTTAACATAATAAAAATCCAATAATATTGTTAAAAACCTGTGTTGCAGAAATAAGTCTCAAATTAAACACCAATTCGTATAAAGCTGCTATAAGCTGATTTGAGCCACTATTGTCAGTTCCATCCTTGATTTTGTATAAACCACATGTTCTGTAAAACAGAGCAGCACCGCTTTGTCCTCTGTCGTCGAGTCCCGCGCCCGTAACACACATCCTACACAATGGTCGCATTTTTCAAAGGACCTGCATGTGAGAAACCGTGGAGCTGAGACAAAGACTTTAGGTTTCACTCACTTGGTACATGATCACGCAATTTGGTAATGACTGTCATTTTTAAGGGATATTGGTAAAATTGTAGTAAGCTTTAGTGTTTTATGGGATTGATAATATTAATAGGTAAGTTTATCATATCAAACAAATTATTGGAGTACAAAATTTTATGCCCAAGGCGGGAATCGAACCCGCGTCCTCCGATATCGCGTCGGATGCTTAACACCATCTCAGCCACCTGGACATTGGCATTTCTGCCGAAACTTTGTGCTCCAATTGTATTACTTTAACCGTCATAGGGGACGGTGCGCGGCCATCAACCAGACTACTAGACTTCATCTGATCGAAAGAAGTGTTTTTTCAAACACTTAACTCTCGGTATGATGTCGCTACCCTTCTATATTTATAAATATGATTACAAGCACTATCGCGTGCTAAGCGAAAATCATATCAAACAAATTATTGGAGTACAAAATTTTATGCCCAAGGCGGGAATCGAACCCGCGTCCTCCGATATCGCGTCGGATGCTTAACACCATCTCAGCCACCTGGACATTGGCATTTCTGCCGAAACTTTGTGCTCCAATTGTATTACTTTAACCGTCATAGGGGACGGTGCGCGGCCATCAACCAGACTACTAGACTTCATCTGATCGAAAGAAGTGTTTTTTCAAACACTTAACTCTCGGTATGATGTCGCTACCCTTCTACAATTGGAGCACAAAGTTTCGGCAGAAATGCCAATGTCCAGGTGGCTGAGATGGTGTTAAGCATCCGACGCGATATCGGAGGACGCGGGTTCGATTCCCGCCTTGGGCATAAAATTTTGTACTCCAATAATTTGTTTGATATGATTTTCGCTTAGCACGCGATAGTGCTTGTAATCATATTTATAAATATAGAAGGGTAGCGACATCATACCGAGAGTTAAGTGTTTGAAAAAACACTTCTTTCGATCAGATGAAGTCTAGTAGTCTGGTTGATGGCCGCGCACCGTCCCCTATGACGGTTAAAGTAATACAATTGGAGCACAAAGTTTCGGCAGAAATGCCAATGTCCAGGTGGCTGAGATGGTGTTAAGCATCCGACGCGATATCGGAGGACGCGGGTTCGATTCCCGCCTTGGGCATAAAATTTTGTACTCCAATAATTTGTTTGATATGATTTTCGCTTAGCACGCGATAGTGCTTGTAATCATATTTATAAAAAAAAAAAAAAAAAAAAGGTAAGTTTATTTTGTACTTGATACCATTCATCACACTTTTTTTATTATGTTGAAGATTGGTACAGGTTTAGATGATTGAATAATAATTGTTTGTTCAATTAAGTGTGGAAAATGTTTGATGATGCCAGTACAGACTTTATAAACTGAGTAAATTGTCACTGTGCTTTGTCTTATTTGTATCAATTCGTATCAACCTATATCAAGAAAAGGCTTTTACGATAAAAACAGTTCCACTCTCTTCACGTGCACCTCGAGAATTTTACCAGATTGTACATCAATTACGATTCAGTCAAACACCACATTTAGATTTTGACAGCGGCCTTGTTTCCTGATGATTATAACCTGGGAGTCTTCAAGCCAGGAGTGAATAGGTACATCCTAGGTAAAAATGTATATCTCCAACCACAACGTTATTTTCTATCAGGTGAAATGTTTGCATATATTATATAAAAGAGCTAGCGAATCAGTCTAGCATTAAACCACGAGATCAACAAGTGATTCAAATATGTATTGACCATGTTGAGGTAATCAAATGGTCTCGTAGGAAACATACAACTTCTTTGATATTTATATATATAAAATTAACTGCAGAGCTTAAAGTTAGGTATGTAACTATTATTTTGTTATATTTAAAAAAGTATAGCGGCCCGCGTGTTTTGATGCGTGGAGCTATTTAAAAAGGTTGAAATCTGATTTATAATTTTGAAAATACACGAAATTTTGAAAAATGTGACAGTAAAACGTTGATAACTTTTTTACTATTGAAGCTATAAACCTAAAAACAAGGGACGGTCCGCTACCAGCGGCTGCAAATTACCATACACAAAAACACCACACAATTAGGAAACGAACAAAGACACGAATATATGAAATTTCTTACAAAAATATTTGCAATAACAGGTTTTAGCTGTCTGGTGTAAGATTTTATTATGGGACGATACTATTTAAACTCTCTAGTTAATTTGCGCTACCAGAGACGCAAATTTTGGTAGGCTACACTCTATATTAGGACGTGAATTTGACTATGTCGTATTCCTAAAGTATGGGGAGCGGTACACCTTAGGTGAATTTCATATGTAGAATTTACTAAGAATTTGCTATATTTAAAAAAGTATAGCTCCGATCGCGCTCAATCCAACGGGACACGATCGGGGACCGCGGCCCACGTGTTTTGATGCGTGGAGCTATTTTTTGATAAAATTAGATTCCTGCCATTTATTTTAAGATATTTTTTCCCTTTATTTCATTGCGCAAGTTATCGCGTTGTTTTTTTTTTAATTTCCCAGAAGTCAAACTTGATGTTTGAAATTTGAATCACTTTTCAATCGTGCTGCAAGTTTTGGAACACTTCAAAGACCCTTTTCATGAGATGTGAATAATTTATTTGTTTTATGCAACACTATAAAGTTTTTATTTAATTTGGTTACTTGTAGTGAAATCTTAAGCAGCGAATGGTTCAAAATTAGAATGTTGAGCGTAACGAAGATTTCAAAGATACAAAAAACAAAAAGTTTTGTTGACGAGCAAAATACATTTATGAAACAAAATTAAATTTAGCCTCTTGTTGCCCAAAAAATTCAATGATAAACAATACTTTTCCTAGGTTAGGAGTTGAAACTTTTATCTCAAACAATATTTAATAAAATCTTTCTGAAAAGCACAATTTCACCTAATTTTACGTACGTAAAATTGTATATGTGTATTGCAGATGATATTTTCGTTTTATGTTGTCACGACATTGACATGTTGAACTCTCACACAGATAAAACAACTAAAACACGTCAAGGGTGGCTTATTGTAGTCATTACTTGAGTTCACGAGTATGGGGGTCACGATTGTGCACAGCGTCGAGCGCGGGCCTCAGCACGTAACTGACTTACATGCTGAGCGCTGTGCACAATCGTGACTCCCAGACGAAGAACTTCAAATAAGTTCGAAACTGGTCGGAGAAATACCCGGTAAATATTACGCGAGTCCTAGCCGGTTACTAAATAATAATTATGGGCAAAACTCGCGACAGTTTTTTAGCTCAAATATATTTGTAAATATACCAATAAAATAGACATATGTAATAATAAAAAGAAAGCCATTAAAATAATCATACAATAAAATTATAAATCTCAAGGTATTGTAAAAAGATAGTGATATTATCTAAGTAGAATTATAAATTTAAATTAAAATATATAATAAAACACCAAAATATATAATACAGTCAAGTCATAGTAATTTAAGATAAAAATTCAAATATAAATAAGCATGTCTATAAAATGTAACAGTTCTATCGGCAAATATATCTACTATTTCATTCCGAACAAGCATGTCACCGAGCAGAATACGCGCACGAGTGGTAGGCGCGTTGCGAGCGTGGCAAGTACGCGTTAGCGGTCTTGCAAAGAGGTAATCGCTGTGGCTAGATCCAAACGTGACTGTATTGTGACTTGACTCAACTATTTCCTTAAATATTCAACACGTTTCAACTAATTGACGAATGGTAAGTTTGCAAATCACACTGGTCCATCCATAAAAAAACAAAATAACTAGGTGTTGTGAAGTGAACTATTGGGAAAAATGATGACGTGAAAATAGTAGCCATGGGTGGGAATCAAATTGCTGCAATTGCATTAAGGGCCGAAGGACAGTGGGTTGCTGCGCGCTTGTCATAACGATAATTTGGTTTTAGAGCTCAGTTTCTAGATAACGTATATTTTTAAATAAAGATAATGAATATATTAATAAAAAAAGTTATTAATAAGTTTGTTTTAACCATGATCTAAAGTCGACCATGTTGAATCCCAACAATAAATCTATGAAATTGTTATTTTAACTAGTTTAAGCTGTTTATCCTTTATCACATTTAAACCTATAGTGTCTTTTAATTGTTATCCAAAAAAATCATACTCTTGTAGGAATTTTTTGAATTTTATGTGTACAATGTCCTTCGAACTAGTTTTCCAAAAACAGTCATATACCAAAATCAAAATAAATACAAAATAATGTAATAGTACTCTATTGTACTCTGACCTTAAGCACTAGGTTGAATATTTGAGGTTAATTCATAAACATATATAATCTGTGTTGTATTGTTCTCGTAAAATATGAATTTCTATAGCTAAATTATTACTACTATTACTTTATAGTTAATTATAGTCTTCTATGTTCCTGCCTGTTAGTAGATCGACGTCAGTTGGCTGCACTTGTCGTTGAATGCACGCAGCGAGTGCTTACCACTTGACCGACATTGGATCGATTGTGTTCGGAATGGATCAAGGATTCTTTATGTTTTGCAATAGAAATTGGTACTTACTTGTAATACAGAAAACATTCCAAACTGTAGATTCTTTTGAAAAAGAGTGTTTTTACCCAAACAATGCGCACCAAACTTATTTGTATCATCGGACCTATTGTTACAAGACTTAAGTACAAACTAGGCGACTCAAACAAATGACAAAATATACAAATATTACAATATAGAACAAATAGAAACATACATAATAGAAGACATATTGTGAATTAGTCAAAGCCGCTGAAATCCCTCAGCTTCACAAATACTGACTTATACGTAGTATATAAGAATCGCAGTAATTGAATTGAGAATTTCTAGATATATAAAAACCATTGTTAAATTTACATTAAAATCATCATCTCTATGTTAAACGGTACATAGATAGCTTAAACTCTTTGTTAAACACCTTAAACTAAATTAAAATCAGTACTAATATTATAAATGCGAAAGTAACTCTGTCTGTCTGACTGTTACGCTTTCACGCCAAAACTACTGGACAGATTTGAATGAAATTTGGTATGGAAATAGTTTGAGACAGCCGGATATATCACATTGTTTTTTTTTAAGTTACAACATTAATTCTTACCTTTAGTAAGAATCGAAACCATGACCTCCAATTCTACGCACTGGTTGCCTTAACCACGCGATAATTCTTGTAATCGTATATCGTCACCCTCCCCGCTAACTGCACTATCTCGCAAACTGTCCTATCTACCTGACCATTACCTACCGTGTCCGTCTCTTTATTTTGAACAAGTTTTCTCTAACCGTCGTTTGTGTATCGTTTACCGTTTAAAAGATATTCGAGTTTTAAGTTTGGTCTATCTGCTAAAGGAGGCAGTAAATGTTCTCACTACCTGTCGTATGTACATAGTTAGTAAGATTTTTTTCTTTTCTTCACCTCTCAAAATTTCTGTAGTGTGTTCTTAGTGCATTTAGCTAATACTAGACTAATTGTGATATTAAAATTCTGAAAACCTAATTGTAATGAAATAACAGCATTACTTATAGTTTAATGACTGGGACTGTGCTATTAAAGTACTGAAACGTAATTCTAATGAAATAAAGTCATTAGTTATAGATTAAAGACTAATTGTGTCATTAAAGTACTGAAAACCTAATTGTTATTTAAGAAACACATTGGCTATAGTTTAAAGACAGTGATTGTGATATTAAAGTACTGAAAACCTCATTGTAATGAAAGTAACACATTAGCTTTATTTTAAAAACAGTGATTGTGATAAAAAAACTACTGAAAACCTAAATGTAATGAAAGAACATCATTACTTATAGTGTAAAGACAATGATTGTGATATTAAAGTACTGAAAACCTAATTGTAATGAAAGAAACGCATTGGCTATAGGTTAAAGGCAGTGATTGTGATATTAAAGTACTGAAAACCTCATTGTAATGAAAGAAATATATTAGTTATTGTGCAAAGACAGTGACACGATATTATTGTAATGAAAAAACTCATTAGTTATAGATTAAAGACTAATTGTAATATTAAAGTACTGAAAACCTCATTGTAATGAAAGTAACACATTAGCTAATAGTTAAAAGACAGTGAATGTGATATTAAACCACTGAAAACCTCATTGTAATGAAAGTAACACATTAGCTAATAGTTTAAAGACAGTGATTGTCATATTAAACTACTGAAAACCTTAATGTAATGAAAGAACAACATTACTTATAGTGTAAAGACAGGGATTGTGATATCAAAGTACTGAAAACCTAATGGTCATGAAAGAACATCATTACTTATAGTGTAAAGACAATGATTGTGATATTAAAGTACTGAAAACCTAATTGTAATGAAAGAAACACAATGGCTATAGGTTAAAGACAGTGATTGTAATAATAAACTACTGAAAACCTTAATGTAATGAAAGAACAACATTACTTATAGTGTAAAGACAGGGATTGTGATATCAAAGTACTGAAAACCTAATGGTCATGAAAGAACATCATTACTTATAGTGTAAAGACAATGATTGTGATATTAAAGTACTGAAAACCTAATTGTAATGAAAGAAACACAATGGCTATAGGTTAAAGACAGTGATTGAGATATTAAACTACTGAAAACCTAAATGTAATGAAAAAACATCATTACTTATAATGTAAAGACAGTGATTGTGATATGAATGTACAGAGAACCTAATTGTAATGTAAGAAACAAATTAGTTATAGTTTAAAGACAGTGATTGTGATATTAAACTACTTAAAACCTTAATGTAATGAAAGAACAACATTACTTATAGTGTAAAGACAGTGATAGTACTGAAAACCTAATTGTCATGAAAGAACATCATTACTTATAGTTTAATGACTAAGACTCTGCTATTAAAGTACTGAAACGTATCTCTAATGAAAGAAACTCATTAGTTTTAGATTTAATAATGTAATAAAAGAACATCATTACTTATAGTGTAAAGACAGTGATTGTAATATTAAAAACTGAAAACCTAACTGTAATGAAAGAAACTCATTAGTAATAGTTTTAATACAGTGATTGTGGTAATAAAGTACCTACAGAAAACCTCACTGTAATGAAAAAAACTCATTATAAAAATGAGTTTCTTTGCTAAATTACCTAAAATGTTAAAACATTATTATTGTAACTTGTCCCTTTTATTTAGCTAACATATAAACGATCTTATAAGTACTATCAATAAATGAAAATAATATTATTAATGATAAATTAATAATTTTCAACCAAATACTGACTGTCGCAAATAACACAAGTTGTAAAACAAAGTTCTCACAGAGTGAACTATCTGCTTCTAATGAATACAAATAAATAAATATATACATTAGGAATATGAACTTTCTACTTAATTAAAGTGTAAAATAAAAGCTTCAATAAAACGTTACTCAATTGATAATAAAGCTAAAACTAACGCAACCACAATAACATTATTGTAGCGCTGAACCGACAATCGGTTGTCCTGGCAAAGTGTCAATTTTCACTTAGAACAGTTAGCGGGGAGGGTGACGTTATTATATAAAAAAATACAATATATGTTTTAAGATGTGATCAAAACCAACCAAACAACCAAAAAAATTCACGGTTCTTTGGAATGCGAAATTTTCAAAATTAGGCGAAGGCCGATTTTCTTTAAAAAATCAAGCATCTGTAATAATTGTTTTCTTTCTTGGAAATATAGAATAAACTATTAGTTGTCAAGTACAATTCCTGCGAGCTTTTTGTTGAAAAGAAAATTCTTTACAATATTTAAATTTCTGCCAATAACAATTTCCAACGCGGTCCAATTTACCCGTTTCAAAAAACGAAATACAGTTTTTGTTATTTTATTTTGGGGTTAACCAAAAACCGTCAGCTTGTAATTTCGTCTCCAGGGGCACTTATCGAGTTTTTTGCTGGGCTCTTGTTTCACCAAATTAATTAATTCGGAGGTACTGGCAAGAAACGCTGTGGAAATAAAGTCAGTAATTGAGGTGAAACCATTACGTCTATATATAGATGCACTTCTTAATATTGTAAACCTTCTACAAATCGAATCCCCTAGTTGTTTGCCAAAAGTTGGAATGATGACAAAACCCCTTTAATGGGAGAGATTTTTGTTCAATGGTGGACGTTTTCCCTGTTGATTTATATAATATTTCAAGTACAATCCTTAAAATTCCCAAGAAGCGTAGGGATCCTGCCTTTTAATGGGGGAAACTATGTTCAGCAGTGCACAGTAGGCTGATACAGAAACAAAAAACAAGCGTTTTATGGGACACGTTGATAAGAACTAATTTGATAAGTAACTGATTTATTTATATTTATAAAAACGACAAACTTAGGTAACTGTCAAAATATAAACTGTACCAAAAAGGGTTAAAGGGAAAAAACCAATCGTTCAGCGTCCCGTCAGGAATTTTAGTTACACGACGATACTCATTAAATTAAATTGATTATTGGCGTGTTACTTTTAATCACCAAATTAAAGTTTTAGCTGGGTTGGGTTTTCGATTTTGTAGCCAAGTTTTGGGGTTTAAATTGCATGATGATGTGAATTCGTATAATGTGGGTTTTGTGGATATAAAGGGCCTTTACAATAATACTAGAAGTAATTGTTAAGCTTGGCTTGGGTATCGCAATTTAAAATAGCAGTTCTTCAGAAAGCGCTGTTGCCCATCTTCCAGTATTTTTTCTTTAGTCGCCTCTTACGACACCCACGGGAATATATGAAGAGGTGCAATTCTAACCCGGCACCTCGCGGAGAATTTTAGATAATTCATCAAGCAATAATATTTTTCTGAATCCAAACAACGATCCTTTAAATAGGATCACCTTTAAAGTGACCAAATCGCACAATTACTCGAATACACTTTTAAATGCTTGGCATTGCATTGGCTAAACATTTTTTTTGTGTGTTGAAAATTATTGAATCAAAAATACTACTGACACCTGTATCAATATTCATACAGACATCGACAAACCCCAAATTTGTTCCCCGTCACACCACTCACGAAAAAATCGATAAAATTTATGAAAAGCATTTGATTATCGCATCAAACCGAACGAATTTATCTTGAAAGCATGTTCCAATCAGCTTAGCGGCCTGCAGTCGGAGAGGGCGCGGTTCAAACGACTGCTTTGTTGCAGCGGTCAGATTGGGGTGCAGTGCCATTGGTAGCGGATGTAGTTAAGAGAAGTAAAGCACGCTTGATTTTGAGAGGAGACATCAAGCGCTTATAAAAGGTAACTGATAATTAAGTGGCGATACGTGACTGGGTATCATAAACAAGCACTAAAAAAGTTTTTTTTATTGTCTTTATTTTGACAAAATATACAATACCATATGGTGTAATCATTTTCAAAAAAAGAATACGTAATGTCTTCGTAAAAATGTGTTATTATGTCCCATAAATCTTGTAAAGTATCGCCAGATAATTAGCAATAATCTTGTATGTGTTTATGTAGTTTTTAGGGTTCCAACCACCCGACTTTTATAATACTGTATCTTTGGATTTCTCATAGACAGCTTATTAAATGTTTAATAGAATATGTGTTGTTCACTAATAATAATGAACTTAAAAAAATGACATAATACGGGGTTCCCCAAAGAAGACATATGTTTTAAACCTTTTTTCTTTTTGATCGATCATAAACTTGATTACGATTCCAATACGAGAGATTGTCAAGTGACTGTGTGGTACCATTGCTAAAATGCCACAATTTGTTGAGTATAGTGTTGTTTGAGAGTAACTAAATGCAGTATTGTGAATTAAATATTAAAAGTTAGAATATGTTTTTTTATTAATCGGTATTGTGTACGAGGATAAAAAAAATACTGCCAAAGTAAGAAATTACTTTGCAGCAGTCAAATATCAAGAACACGTCTGCTGCAAAGTAAATAACTTTAGTTACAATTTCATATACTGTCATAGAACATATAATAATACTACGTATCCACCTCTACTACACTGTGCCAGTACTGACATACCTACACAACTAATACATGTTTAGAACCTGACTCAAACTTATTGTATTACTTATGTATGTATACAATACAAGCTTTCCGGCTGTGGCTCCGCCCGCGCGTATGTCGGTTATCGCGCAAAACCATTAACTTCTTATTGCGCCGTTGGATATAAACTATTCTATGTCCTTCGCATTTATAATATTAGTATAGAATTGATGAATTTCTAATTGTTTGTAAATTCTTATATAAAACTAATAAAATATGTAATATATATCTATTATACATATACCTATCAATACAAAAATATAGCTAATCACATAACCACTTACCGCTTTGTGTGGCACCACAACCCCGATTATATTGACGATGTAACGCCTAAACGGATTTGATCTAAGTCTATCACAAAAGCTGCCCTTTCCATAATACAAAGTGACATTTGTCAAAACAGGATCCTTTCAATTGATTTAGGTAAGAACTAAGCATTGGCGGGATTCTTTGAACATTTTGATTGGATTTGAGGATTTTTGTAATGAGACCTATGGTAAAGTTGGATGACGACTGGTTACGATCTGCTATGAAAATTCCTTTATATATTACACCGCGTCAGTAAAAAGATTATCGAGTAGTTCGACGGGAGATTTTTTAAACTATTATTTCACCTCAGTCCATAGAAAATATTTATTTACAATCAGTGTAATCACTTCTATTTTTCTGGATTACTTTATTATTGGGATTTGTCTCTCTTCACTTATCTAAGTCCCCAGTTTAGTTTATGTACAAAACAGCACAGGAAAAAAATTGGGCATTAAAGCTATTTATTATAAAAAGCAAAACAAAATGTAACTAGCTTTGTTATGAATTGTTGACTTTAGAGCATATAAATCCGTACATTAAATTTAGTCTTAGTTTAACTAAAAGCAAAACTTTAACTTAGACTAAGTTAAATGTAAATTTTTAATACACAATTAATGGCCTATTAATATAAGAGACATAGATGATATTGTCTTGCTGAGTACGTCGTTCAAATATAACTAAAAAAAATGTAGCAAAACCCCAAAAAAGTTTACTCGGTCATAGGAGTAACGTTATATGAACCTTCCCGCACTAGAGATATGCGGTTTCAGTACTTAGACTACGAGGTTCTGTAACCCAGTACCCTGTAATATCTCTCCAGATTTTCATTAACAATAAGAATATCGATCATTTCAATTTGACCTTAAACCAACGTAAGACATTTGTAATTTTAAAGTAATACATTTGTTGAATACGAACTGCCACGCAGGGGGTTCACAGATCGAACCCTGCCGCAGGCTTGACTTTTACCTTATGTTATAAAAGTGCATTTTGGGAATATTTGTGGGCATTAGTATATATCTTCCTTCTCAATAAGGCGCACCCCTCCATATTTTTTATCTGTGGTTGCAACTACTATTACCTACCCAAGTGATCGTAGTATACATTTTATTGTTTTACTGTATGAACGATTAACTATTATACCCACACTAAGATGTAGTGTAAAAACGCGGCCTACCCTAAATCAATAATTTACTGTAGAGGGGCGCGCCTTCATTAGTGAGCAGGTCTGTGGCAGGTTAAGTTGAAAATGTGTAGCTAAAATCATAACCACGGTAATGTTATCTATACAACGGACGAATCGCGAGCTATGCCTACGCGCTTCGATCACGGCCTGCGCTCGGTACGCAGGCAGTCGCGACTGTGCCACAGTGACGAATGGACGGTGTGTTATTTTTATAACAATAACCGCGCGATATTTTCACTAAATAAATTTTATTTACATATTATATATTATTTAATAAGACGATTAGGATATATTGTGCTGTTTTTGGTTGCATGATTACGTCAAAAACGCATCCAGAGATAACTTTTTTAGATAACCTGGAAACTTTTGAACTAAAAACTGAAAATTTAACTTACTAGTAAGTTAAATGATTTTATAGTCTATGTAAATAGTTGACGGTACATAATGTGTGTCTTTTTAATGGACAAGTATTTCCCTTAATCACCGAAAAAAAAATGTCTCGATTAATAAAAAAAATGAATATAGTAAAGGAAAGTGATTAACACGTGTGAAATAGGTAGTTATAAGCTATATATTAGAATGCGGATTTTTTATACCTTAAATTTAATAATAAAGAATTTCGTACGTCTCACAAATATTTTTCGGTCGCAAATTTTTAAGGCTGATTTTTTATTCAAATATATACATGGTTTTAAATAAATTCTACCTACTAGTCAAAAAACAACACGCATTTTTAGTGAACACTTCCTGTTGATTTCGCAAAGAATTTTATTTGTATATATAAAAAAGTATATTTTTTCAGTCATAAAACTAAATGGAAACACAAAGTAGGCAAATGTAATAAATAAGAATGCTGGAGGCGGGTAGCCCTATCGCATGTTTACGTACAGCGCGGTTGTAGGTAGTTATTTCAACGACAGAGCCGAGTTAAGATACTGTAAAGATAACATTACCGTGTCATAACGGTGTGTTCTAACTATCCTTGAGCACAGTTATACAGGTTTATCCTGATCACCATCTACTATAGATAGTGGTCAAAAACTAACCCTTAAAGACTGATAAAAAAAACTTTGACGGTATTAAATGCGGTAAGTATATGGTAACTCATCGTGGTGCAATCGTTCCAATACCCGCACAGTGGCATGTTGCAACAAAGGCTCGTTAGCGAGGGGGTAGCGGAGGGGTGCGCGGTGCGGGGAGGGGAGACGGAAAAATGTATTTGAGTGCAATCTCCGGCCTCAGAACTGCGGAAACGCCTACTAGTGGTTTAGAATTGGAAATAATATGATGCCATCGATATCGATAGTAATTACAAATAATAATATAATTAACGCATTATAACTATTCAGATATAATAGTTTATATTTTAAGCGTATACCTACGCCTCATTGGAATAATTGGATATTGTTGTTCGAATTATATATATTTTTTGGACAAAAGGGCCATATTTGAATCGCAATACTTAGTTGTTATAATAATATAGCGAACGTTATTTCCAATTTTAACATCATATTCAGTGAAAGTAAGATAATAATCACAATTCTTACCAAATGTAATGCATAGCATACTTTTGCATTGTGGTAAGGCATTTTGCGAATGCCCAGCTAGCTCCAGCCAGCCTTGGAGGTAGTACACGAGTTGAAAATCCAACATTGTTTTCCAGCAGCTGTCTTTGAGTGCCAGTAAATATAGGTTCGATTTAATTTAAATTAATAAACAATGAATATCTGACTTTCCCGACGAGCTAAGTAGTACTTTTTCGACACGTTTCGACGAACATATTTTGGTCGCATGTAATAGGGAGCGAACACATTATTATTTTATTGGTTAGATAAACGAAATTGCTGTCTGACCCAGGAATTACCATTTCTTATAATATATACATTTAATACTTTTACCATATCTCTAAAGAGCACGAATGGGTGATCGCGTGAATTTGACTTTGCAGGTGGTAACAGATTGGGAAAATGCCAATCTTGTTAAATTAAATAAATACAAGACTCAGGGCAGTTTCTCTCGCTAAACAGAGTCCTTATGAATAAACTCGCAACTTTCCGATTCGATCTTGAGTTGTTGAGTGTTACTTTGACGAATAACTTTAACATTAGCTAGTACGTCAAGTTCAACGCTAATTTAGCACTTCGGACACGATAATTTTGTCTTAAGGAGGTGTGGTGATTTTTCAGACCGGGTAGGCTTCTAATCTTTTATCAAGCGCAAGTCCGATCGTATCATAGAATAGTCTAATAGCAATAGAATAGTCAAGCCTTAATTCCATTAAAAAATAAACCACGAGACTCATTGGCGACGACGTTTTGCCTGAAGCCGAACTACAGACACTTTAACGTCGTCATAAAATAGCCAGCACATCAGTATTCTACAGGACTCGTACTGAAGAGTGTTTGACAGAATTGCACAATCTCATTCCTTGCTGTCCGATAGTGGAAAGGAGATGGTTTCTTTCCATTATCAGACAACAAAGCGTATTGTAACGAGACTTCTGATCATGGTTGACATTCCTTGCTACCGAGCATAGCCATCACAGTATTTTGCATCAAATTTTGTAATGCAAACAGCAAAGGAACGAAACAACTTGCCAACATCCTTGTTTTTTGATGATCCTGGGAATCTTCAAAGAGTTAACAGGTACTTCAAGGCAAGTATGCTCTATCTTCCACCGAATTTGATATTTTGATCGTGGTCAAATGCTAGCTAGAAATTTTTAACACAGAGAGATATAAAATTTGTGCGGAATAAAAGTGAACCATTTAAAAAACGTATCGACACAATATTCAAATGCACACTCTATTTGCGTTGCCTTTGTTCTGACCGCGGAATCATCCGGGGATTCTTCGACACCGCTTTGGCCATGAATTTTCATTTCGATGCCCATCCGTCTGCTGTGAATAATATTCCATCGAGGCATCGTCAGTCACGCTTTGCCAATAATATTCCACTGGGGCATACTCGCTTTGAGAGTTATTCCACTGGGGTAAAGCCACTACGAGAATTAATTCTGTTGAGGCCTAACCTGCAGTTGTGTATAGAAAAATCAAAAACTTTGAATCGTCCAACTAGCTCAAATGTACAGGAACGTTTAATTTTTCTCGATTGATATGTGAGAGATTAGACGAGCTGCAGAGTTTAGGTTTTAGGTGATGTTTTAAATATTTAGATAACTTTTAACCTAGGAGTATTATATAGTTATACATCGACGAAACACTATGCATTACTAATGGAAACTAGCCGCCTGTCTTACAAATCTTTCGAGAGGATGTGATCATACCTATATTCGTAAGCGAGTTGACGCTAGTCATAAAATATTAATGTAAAAACTGGAATTTGTTTTTCTTCAACCATATCATAGTTCATTAATAAAACAATGTATTTTTCTTATGTAATCGTTATATTTGCGAGTTTTTATTTGGTAACCCTTACATTTATGTATGCAAAATAAATGCTCGCAAAGGGAATATGCCTATTAACATTTTAAAACAGAAATTAGGCTTAAGTCCAATTTCATTTTACACGACTGCCCAAACAAAGATGTAAAGATATGTTTTCAAGGATCATGTATATATGTATGTTTGTTTGTGAGTTTTTTTATTGCACCGTAATTCCGATTTTAATATATTGGATGTCGTCAGATTTGTCCTGATAAGTTACACTAGATATATAAAATAAATTTAAAAAAAACAAACAGGCATATCTAAGACACCATATTGTGAAATATAAGATATGTTTTATTATTCCATACCCTACTAGTGGGTTATCAAAATGAAGGGCTTTAAAAAAGCAATTCGATAAATATATACAACTTGTAATTTAATTTCAATGGAAAGATAAAACGTTTAACAATTTTAAATAATTTGCAGTCTTTTTTAATCAATTTATTTATTAGTAGTAACCTACTTATAAATTAATTAATTTAAAATATACTTGTCACTATCTCACCTGCCGGAAAGAGATGATATGATTGAGGATGATTTTCAAGCCGTTAACTTCTATGCCATTATAATATTTTATCACTAATTGCGTTATAATTTCCTCGTTTGTTTTATGGCACTAAATGTCATAAAAGTAAATTAAAAATTGAATTTTAGCACCACGAAGGATACAAAAGCAAAAACCTCAAAGTCCAACCCATTTCCGTCAAACTTCACAGTTTTAACAAAAGAGTTCCAAACCAACTCCAAGAATAACTTCGAGGAAGCGATGAAGAAACGTTCACACTATTTTATACTTTCCTGTTCCTCCAGGTTTTTTAAAGTGAAACCATAAAAGCCTGACTTTCAAAATGTAAAATGAAATGCGGTAACTTGCACTGGTTACTTCTGCAGTGGAGTTTCACACTTAACGTACTATTTTAAAAACTTTTTTGTTTCTTTTTTCTACCATTGCTATGTCGTTATTAACAAAATACTACTGACTATATACAGCAACAACAAAATAACTTTGAAGTGCTCCCATGCATGAGAACGTGGGCGATAATTTGAAGAACTTTCGCACCCGTGAATGTGGGGTTTCGTTGTTTAAAACTCATTGAGTAGAGTACAAATTTGTTTCTTTCTAAAAGTATTAAAAAATTGGAGGCCGTCAAAGTTGTAAATTTTAAACCATTTTTACTGGGTCCATCTCAAAAACTAAACTGTTTAGAAATCTGAAATTTTGGGAATATCATGTACAATATAGTAACCAATCAATACTAAAAACTGCAATACGGAACTCTAACAGAACGAAGCCTGGCTCGCACTTGACTAGTTTTTTAACATTTCATAAAGAAAGAAGACTGACAAATATGCAGTAAATTCTATCAATATTGTAAAGAGTATTCGTTTAGAGTTAATTAAAAGAAGAATCAGCTCCTTCCCGTGGTAGGTGAAGTCGACAATAAAACAGAGCATTCCAGAGCCCGCTCTTACTCCGGTACTTATGTCTCCTAGTCCGTTAGTCTCCAATAATATTCATTTCCTAGCATTGGGAGGTAAGCTGGGAGATACACTGTGAAACACTTAGGTTCTTTTGGATAACAATAATGTTCACGATAGTAATATAAATAGAAAATCATAATTAGAAGTAAGGCAATATTGTGTTTGAATAGTGTTCTATAAATTAAACGTAACTGCAAAATAAAAGTAACTATATCCCGCGACACTAAAGAAACCACTCGCTTCATAGGAGATCGTATTTTAAATTATGTTTGAATCATAATTGTTATAATTATTTATATGAGAAAAATACGGTCAATTTATTTTTTTTTACTTTTATTGGCATATTTTATTTACATACTTCTTTAAGAAAATTAAAAAAATAAATTAAAGCATTATTCTCCTAACATAACAATGCTTTCAAACATTTTTTTTAGTTATTAAAGTACAAAGTGTCACGACCATGAAGATTTCAATTCAATTTAAGTACACATTATCTGTGGTGAGCGCGCTGCGCGCGCAACGCTCTTGTTTTTATATTGCATTTTATTTAATGTCACCTACAACCATGAGATTAAATAAAGTAGTGTATGCAACTGCATATAATTAGGTGTTAAAACACTTGTGTAATCTTATTTAGAACCTCGCCTGCAGCTCGTTTCAAAAAATTACACTCATGCCAGTTAGATTAATTTAGACTACTATTATAGCATCTAGTTAAAAACAAAATGAGTACATAATTAATCTTTCCGTAAATACAACGCGGGTCCTAGTCATTTCATTTCATTTCTCAGTATGATGGCAGTACTGCTCCAGACGAACTCGCATAAAGAGTTCTATTGCTACTGATAGGTAGGAAGATACTCTTTTTTTTATGCACAGATTACCTCTTACAGAGAAATACCAGGTGCTCTTCAGCATCGATCCGAATCGCCAGAATGCCATCTGGGCAGGCGGCGATGGCGACACTTACGGAATTAATAACACTGCCTTTGCATAAAATTAACTCAACTGTACCTGCCACTGAGGAAACAACTCACTAGACGCGTAATGTTCAAATCATTAAAACTACAGTATAACAAATCGAACATGGTGAGAAACGTACACTTGTTTATTATGTAAAATATAACATGTAAAAAGAGCCAAAGTTAGTAGACTATTCGCACGAACACAAAAAAAAAAAAAAAATTATATAGAGAGAAGAGAGAAAATATCAGATAGATATAATAAATCAGAATTTTATGTTATGATTGTGTTTTATTTCCTAAAATAAAATTGTTTTATATAATTTTAATATTTTTATGTTTACGCATGCTCTGCGGATTACATTACAAAATAACATATTCACGAGATGAAAAATGTAAGTCATATGCGGGATTCGAACCCGCGTCCACATGAATTACATTTTTCCAGTCGTAAATTTGTAATTGTTTTATCGAGTAATTATCGGACAGTCAAGTACATGCTCAACATATCATAATGTATGTTTTTATCTCTCCCGAGGAATAAATTTAGGTGTAGCTTTTTTTTCTCCGTGTATTTATTCTATTACATAACAAAGTAATTTGAATGACTTTCTATGTGCGAAGGTGATATTTCTTTTATGTACGTTACGAATAGTTTGGTATGGTTTTAAACTAATTTACACACATATATATCTATTATATCCATAACAGACAAGATATAACAGGAAGTTGCATTTATAAAAGTATGGTTGGTTAATTTGAGGCTTTACTTTGATAAATAATATACGTATATGCATGATATTTGCTATTATAAAGTATAATAAATCGAACACACGTAATATAAACATTAATACATGCGTACAAAATTTTATAATAATATTAGTCGGGAAAGAAGTAAACGTTGATATAAATAAATATGGTCGAAAATTTTCATCCCCGTGCATGTAATTATAACATATATTGAGAAATATAAAATTTATATTCAATATAAATACAAGAGAATGTCTAAACAAATCCATTCCAAAATTTGCTCTCTAGATGAATGGATATAACGTTGAAACCAACTTTCACTGAGGTCTGAATCCAAGTTCGTTGGATCTAATAGCACCTAATAGGTAGTTTCAGATGGTGAAATATTAGACAAATGCATTTGCGGGGAACGGGGGGTGTGATTGTAAGCGCCGTGAGCGCTCCGGTGACAGCAAGGGGCACTCTTGCTCGCGCAATGTCGTCCCGGGAGGTTCTGTTCCAAAACGGGTTTGATTTATTTAAGAAGTGAAGTGCGCCGCTATCGCTGGTGGACTTATTACATTTTAAATGATCAAGTTATTTAATATGTTGATTATTTATAGTAATTCAACCACTTTAATTAAACGGTTTTCAATCTTCTATATATATTTTTATTTTTTTCTAACATGTCAAACACTTTGCAGTGATTTTGGACACAGGGTGACTTGTTAGTTTTACATGTCACGTGAGTTATTAAAATTTTGTATTAATGATTTTATACTAACGTTCCCTATACACGCAGTGTTCGCTCTCAGTATCTAGAAGTCTTCCTGATTTATTTCGGCCTAGGATGTAGTTAAAAAAGATCAATTGTAGAATCACTCACACTCTAGATGTAAGGTTAGGTACCTTTTTTTTATTTACGTGTGAAAAATGCATCCGCAGAGAATAAGCAGAGCGGTACCTCGCCATTCCGACACTCCTCCTCCCCTGCGGTCCCTCCACGTCCGCCATCCAACGGCGGCGGCCCCGCCGTGGCCACGGAAGGTAGGGAGAGCGGCGCGCCGTAATACTGGCACTCCTCTCCCGCCATGGCCCCTCACCGTCAGCTGTGGTGTCGCCCATACAACACCACAGCCCGCCTCAGATGCGGTGCTGCCCATACAGCACCGCAGCCTACCCCTTGCCGCTCCATACTGGACTTAGAGGCAAAGCCCAGTAGAGCGGCCCGTCTGGGACCGGCCGACTGCCCATGCCAGCACGGGCCCTGGTTCCTCTTCGCTTCACCATGGGTGACGAAGCCACGGCTACTGAGCCCCACCGCCACGACAAGGCGGAAACCGTCGGGGGGAAGGTAAGGTACCTAAGCCAAGGCTGAGACAAAAGTTTCCTAAAATAACCTGCATTCTGTAACGTCATATTTTCAATTTATTTAATTCTTTTTTATTTTTAAATTTTTCAATTCAAATTTACCGCTAATCGGCATTTTCTCCTCATTCGTGGGATGAAACGTAGTTTGCGTACTCTGCATTTGTTTATGGTAAACTAGTGGTTGCGAAATCAATTGATCGCTTAATTAGGATCCATAATTGTTTGAATCATACCTTTAATCGATTTTAAATAATCGACTTATATTTTTGTTGAATTGTTTAGAATCCCACTGAATCTGTCGTTGTGTTACATAACTTTAAAGATAATTGTTGCCTAGGCCAATAGGTGGAATACCTAATAATAGTATTTAAATCGATTCCATAAATATTGCCTTTCCTTAAATCGTTACTGTAACTAAATACTAGTAACTTCCCTCTTAAATTTTATTGTTCTCATGGTAACTCATACCAATTTAATACATTTATTAACTTGCAGTTACATTCTAATTCCCCAAATAAGAATTTCGTTTAATAAATTTGGACATTCGATAGTTATTATCGATATCTCATTCCGTTAACTTTAATAATTGGATAATTTAACTTTTTGAATATTTTATAGGAGTTGTTTACCAGACAATCCATATTTCACAATTTAATATACTTGCTTTTGAACGTATTAATGTCTATAGCAAAGTCCATTTATATGCTGTACTTTTGTAAAATAATCGATACTCGTATTGATTATTGATCTTCGTTTGCTTGGTGCAACTCGATACCACATCACTTTAAAGCTTGAGGAATTTGTTTTTTTTAGACATCGACATCGCCGTTTCGAAGAGGAGGATTTTAAATATACCTCAAGAAAAGGCACCAATTTTTAAGATACTGGGCAGGATGCCGTACCGATGGCGGTGGCCATGGCGGAGGTGCCTCTATATTCAATGTAAAATATAAATATTTTATAAACCCGAAAGGTGAGTGACCTTATAGTATATTTTCCCAAACATCATGTGCTATTTTTTCACCCAAATTCATATAAAATGTTCTTAATTCCCCTTTAATCATGCGAAGATGCATCTTCTTCGACTGTTTGATAGTATTTTTCCCTGTAATTTTTATTCCATTGTAGTGAAACTCATAAAATAACTTTTTCACCTAACTTGTGTAAAATTTTGGAAAAGACCAGTATTTAATATTGTTTGCATGGATAATCAGATAGTATTTGCCCCAACGGTACTGGTATATCAATACCATTTTGTCAACATTTGTTGAATAATAACTTGTTAAATTCAAATATGAAATTTCACTATAACTTAGTTGAAATTTTGGAAACTTTTGTTGATTCACCAATTCTTTTATATTTGACATGTAGTATGGACCCCAACGGTTATACTGATATATAATTTTCCCAACATTTGTCAAAATTTACTTAGAACAATCCATATATTAAGTTTCAATATAACTTCGGTTAAATCATGGAAACTGCTTATTATCCCCTTCTTTTATATATTTAAACTGTAGTACAGATCACCCTGGTTCTTTTAATATATAATTCTCCTTTAATTTAATTGGAGAAATTCATAAATTAAGTTTTACCATAACTTGTGAAAAATATTTGAAATTATTATTCTCCTGTTAGGTTCATGTTGTCTAACTTCAAGTACAGACCACGTTCGTCATTTTGATATATAATTTACCCCTATATTACTTTTCAATTTTCTAAAAACTTGATGATTGAGTTTAAACACATTCAAGCTGTTTTGTCCCTCCGCCATCGAATTTAAACTGTGTCTATATCGAAGCTATTGATTTGTTTCAGGGTTTTTTTTTGTTTTGTATATAGTTTAGAATGTATCTCTAAATACATCGTTTAAACTTACTTCCGGTTCACACCATGTGAAAGGCCCCGGCTTCCTTCTGGACTACCTCGGATGATGGCCTAGGAGTTACTACTCATTCTGGATGGCAGCGAGACTGGAGTGTCGCTTTTCAGGCCCAGGCTGAACCAGGTACCATTCAACCATTTTATGGGGGCGTTGACTTATCGTCCTACTTATTTTTTTTTACCCTAGTCTATGTGAGCTTTGAGATGTCGTAACACTTAGTTATAATTTAAGTCAAATATTTAATTAGCTTCTTAAATTTAAGCAAGGAGCGTTTCATTCGACCAGACGTCATCTACAAATACCGTCCAATAACTTTTAACAATTCCCTTTCTTATTATACCCCTATTGTGGTAACTTTTTCTAACCGAATAATAACATTTGTTTAAATTTAAAATGTAAAATAAAACAAACTTTTGTAACCTGATAATAAAGTTGAACCGGATCGGTTTGTTTTATTGTGTAAGTGTTAAGAGTTCAAGGTAATTCTCCTGGAACCCTATGGAAAATGTGACAATTCACATTCCGTGTTTTAAAAATGATGTACGAGTGATTCACATTTTAGTTAGTTTTAAGTTAAAAAATTGGGAAAATGGTACTGCACAGTTTATGGTAACTATTGAAATTAATGAATAAAATAATTATATATTTAACAATAGACTAGTAAAGTGTACTATAAAAATATTCCTTGGATTCTTATTATCCATGATTGGTGCGGATTTTGGTCAGGCCGCGTGATTGGATCTTACTTTTTTGAAAATGAGGCTGAAATTGCAGTGACTGTGAACGGCATTCGTTACAGTAATATGATAACGGAATTTTTGTGGCCTCAACTGGACGGCATGAATCTGAACAACATGTGGTTTCAGCAGGACGGCGCAACCTGCCACACCGCGCATGAAACAATCGACTTGCAGCAACGATTTCCAGAACACATTATTTCACGAAATTCTGATGTCAACTGGCCACCAAGATCATAGGATTTAACGCCGTGCGATTTTTTTCTTTGGGGTTTTGTGAAATCTCGGGTTTATGTGAATAAACCCGAAACAACTCCTGAGCTCATATCGGAAATCCAACGCTTCATCGGTGAGATACAGCCACATCTCTGTGCAAAAATCATGGAAAATTTCATAAAAAGAGTAATGGCCTGTCATCGGAGCCGTGGGGGTCGTTTGCCGGATATTTTATTCCATCCTTAATCGGAACATGTCTTCTTTACAATACGAAATATCACAACTCTGTCATAAAATACTTGTCTTTATTTTAAAATGAAAAAGTGCACTCTTACTGAGATACCCAGCAAGTTATATATAACTTGAAGTTTTAATTTCAGTGTAACGATAAAAGAAAATAAATAATTAGCAGTCAGGATGTTTTTCTTATTTAATTAATTTATGCTTGTTTCTTTATTATATAATTAAAACATGGTCGTTATTTGCAAAACAAAATAAAGTGCATTGTACTTTATATGCCCGTGATTTACACCTTATTTAATACGAAGCATTTGGGCTTGAATTAACTCATAGCTGCAGGTTTTATTTTACTAGTGAAAAATTATTGATCTGCTAGCGGAATTCGAAAGCCCATCAAATCTCTGGGTAATTTAACTTAGCAGTTTTAGGACTAAGCCCAACTGTACTTGACTGCACTTCATGCTTCAAAGATTTGCCTCATTTCAATATGGAAATTGACTTGACTGTGGAGCTAATTGTCTTTTCGTTCGGGAATTACGAGTGTTCTAAATTTTCATCAAATTTTTTACCTACGAGAATGCTTTTTTACTTGCTTCTGTTTTCGACAAAACTTTCTTTAAAGACAACTTATTTTAAATGTAACTTAGCCCGTATATATAGAAATAATATCAGTTTTCAAAAAAGTTTTCCTCAAAAAATGTGGTAAGGTGAAAAACTCTTAGTTTGCTATTAGTCTACAAAGACTGAATTTGACTCACATTTCTAAAATAGCAGAACGTAAATCTTGCCGCGCGGCGGGCTTGGCTTATGAAGTGAATCGTGCGGTGCAACAACATTACTCCTACACGAACAATCAGATATATGCATTTCTAAGCGCCAACTCAATTTACCAAACCAATTGAATTTAGACGATAGTGCTATTTTTGTTAATTATTAACTTGATGGTCGAAAATCAAAGCGTCAACTGTGTGAGAGTTACACTTCTTTTCATATACAAAATATATTCATTGTTTTACAAAATTACAAATTTACGAGAGAATAAATTATAGTCATGTGCGGGATTCGAACCCGCGTCGATCCACCCATTTAGCCGGGGTATGCTCTAACCAATTGAGCTAACATGACACAATGACTCATAACTGTAATTCTTGCTCTCGTTCTTCAACCATCGTATTGGGATGGAGCGACACCTTTAGTTCAACTTGCGTTGTACCACAAACAAGACCAATTTTGCAATTGGTTTTAAACTTGTAAATGATGACGCAACCTTATAATTTTAACCATGACTATAATTTTCTCTCTCGTAAATTTGTAATTTTGTAATCATAATCTATGTGTTCAGAGGGCACGTTAACCCGTCGCGTCGCGCGTTTGTTCCCGTTGTTGTCTTAAGATGACAGTTGTTATAGTATGGTGACATGGCATTTTGTGAATACCCGCCTGGCTGGCTACCACACTCGATGAACCAAATAGTTTGTCACGAGCACCTAATGGCGTGTTCTTGGAGGTGTTCTTTAGAGCAAATAATACCAAGCTGGCCTGAAATATATCTGCAAACGCATCATAACTTACCTTCTGGTAAGAAAGTGGTCAAAGACTTGCTAAAAATAGTACGGTGGTGGTGTTATAGACGCAAAAAACATATGGTCATATTTTCTTTTCAATAACCTATGTTTAGCTCTTTCTATACATGTACTCGTATATCTTTATATAAAAAATTACATAGTTCTGTGAAAAAGGTTTTTTTCGCATTAGGAATAAACGACGAACATACTATTACGTAAGTATACAAAATACGTGGGAGATTCAATTACTGGAAGTTTAGCATGGTGGTAGGGCACTTTGCAAATGCCCGCCTGGCTAGCTACTACCATCAAGTTGAAAATCTGTCGCCAAGCGCCTAACGGTGTGTTCCGGCAGCTGTCCTTGAGAGTCAGTAACTCTAGGTTAGTCTGAACAACATCCTCGACCACATCATCACTTACCACCAGGTGAGATATGTGGTCAAAGGCTAACCTACCAGGCATAAAAAAAATGCTTGCACGTTCCACCTATGCCGAGTATCAGTCTGTCACCTATGTATCTGTGTAAATATACGAGTATGTTGGAGTAAATAAACATATATTACAAATTAGAAAAAAACGATCGCTTCCAAATTTTTTGAAAGTTCTTCTCGCAGTGAAGTATTTATATGCTTTTTGCCAAACGCAGCGAATTGTCATATAAAAATTATGTGATCGACGTTAAAAAAACCTAACAGTGGCTTTGACTTTCAAGTAAAAACCTTATTTTCTAAGAAACAGGTGCATTTGTAAGTGATTAACAGATAAAACGACAGAGGTTGCGATTGCCGAAACAGTTTAATTATAGATTTAATTCGATACTATCGATAACTTCAAAAATCGATTTGCTCGTTACATACGATTATTTTGCCATTCTCAAGTATTGTTCTAAAATATATTCACACCTTCGCACGTCAAAAGAAACAAAATAACGACTCGAGTAAACGAGCGTTTCATACGCGGCGTTCCACGCGTAATTACCGCGTATCCCCGCGTAATACGGTAATAATGGTAATTCTTTACGCGTCAGGCGTAATTGTGCCTCTGTAGCGACCGGAGGGTTAAACGGTCGTTTATTCTTTCGCATCCTTTTCTGTAATGGGTTAAGTCATTCGTTTTTCATGATTTGAATAAAATACGATTAATGTTATCAGTGTTCGTAACAATTATCCGATACTTGTTGCACCATTTCGTAATAACAAGCGGACGTTAATATCGATCATCTTACATAGGAAGCTGTTATATTAATTTGTATGAGAGCCAGTTCTCAATTTAAGAGTTCAATACCCAAAGAGTACGATGGAGTCTTATTATGAGAAAAATATCCAAGGCCGTTTAAACTTCTTAGGTTTCGTACTCTTAAATTGAGAACTGGCTCTCATCCAGTTCTCAATTTAAGAGTTCAATACCCAAAGAGTACGATGGAGTCTTATTATGAGAAAAATATCCAAGGCCGTTTAAACTTCTTAGGTTTCGTACTTTAGGAAGCTGTGATTGCCAAGGGGTGATAGCTATCTTTGGACAGCCATACCGCAGGTCCCTGGTTCAATACTCACTGCTGGCTTGAGCATCACCACACGGTGGAACGTCATTTTGCGAATGCTTGCTATCACGATCAAGTTGAAAATCTGTCACCAAGCACCTAACAGTGTGTTCTGGCAGCAGTCCTTGAGATTAGGTAAATAAGGCAACAATCCCAAGAGACTTAACAAATAAAATGTCTCATGGTGATGGGCGCAGTGCAGTTCGTCAATTGTGACGAAATGCATCTGTTATAGACAGGGGTTACTGCTTAACATCAGGTATTCGTTCGTGATCGGTCACCGTCCCATCAATACTAATTCACGCCAAAACTACTGGACCGCTTTGAATAAAATTTTGTATGGGAATAGTTTGAGACCCGGGAAAAAACATAGGATAGTTTTTATCCAACTGCGCAAAAAGAGGTTAATGTTTTTGCGCTGTAACCGACATACGCGCGGGCGGAGCCGCGCCCGGAAAGCTAGTTATGAATAAAATACGCTCAACAACGCGAAAAAACATGCGCTATAGTTATATCTGAGAGAATTAAGTTATATCTGATATGATTTCATAGGCATCACTATGTTCTAAGCGACATGTTCATTCAACATAAAATATTTTGTCAAACAGCCTTCTTTTTCTTATGTTCATATCACAAAAATTGAGTGCAGTGAAAGTTCAAACGACACAATTTCTGTAATTAACAATTTCTTCGTAAATATTCGGAGCGACGACAACTTAAAACCGTGCAAAGCTTCGTGAACTAAGTAGGCCTTTGAACTAAGTTTCACTCCGAAAGTTACGGCAAAGAAGCCGCGTCGCAGCGCAGGTAGCGAGGAACGGGAACGTTTCAATCGCGATTAAAGATTAAATCTTCTTATACGAGTAGACACCACGTTATTTAAAAATGCGCATAAAATTTTTAGAAAATACTAAAAATATTGAAAAGCAAAAAGTGGGTTCTTTCAAAAACAATTTTGATAACAGGTGTAGGATGTTATCGTCTGCATCACTAATCGGCAATAGTGTTGAACTGATTTATCAATGGTAATGATAAAGAAAGCTGAAATAAAAAAATAAAAAACGAATATCCAAGAAAACATTCATATCTCATAATCATCATCACTGTTGCACATGTTTCTGGCACAAACCCCACCGCGCGGGCAACCTCAATCCGGTTACTAAATAGAATAAGTATCTGTATAATCTTTAGTAGGTATTCAGTTTATTTTCAACCGACTTTCAAAAAGGAGGAGGTTCCCAAATTTACTCGCAATAATTACGAGTGATATTAATGAAATGATTTTCATAATTATTTCTTTGCTGGATAGGATACAACTCCGAAGTGATTGCACATAAATTTCATCAAAATCGGTTTAGTGGACTTTAAGCTATAGTGAACTAAAAAATAATTGTCCTTACCTGGATGATTTAATGGTATTTGCTGTTTTTTATTATGTATAATACTTTACGTGCGTAAAAGATCTTATAAGCGGTTTGCATATATAAAAAAGAGGAAAAATAATTAAAAAAAACTTTAAAGACTTTCAACACTTTAAAAGTATGAAATAACTTGTAACTTCCACAAGTTATTTCATACTTTTAAAGTGTTGAAGGTACACGCTAATGTGGGATCAGCATGTTGAACCAGCATGATTACCGACTTCAACGTCTATTTTATACATTTCAGTGTTAAAAATCGGTTTCGTTGTTTTGAAATATACTTTTTTTTTAATATTCTTAAATGTGACAATCCAGCAAAACGCTGAGAAAGTATGTATATCTTTGAAATTACTAGGGTATACGTTTTACGTTGGACGTATTTGGCTGATAATATGTAATTTTTGCCATCTCCGCCACATGTATGATCATTTCAGAGGCACAAGTTTGATTACGGGAATCGGCTGCACATAACCCGTGCTTTAGAATTCTGACTGAAAATTCTAAACCAGTTCGCACTATGCAGCTATTGGTCTATTACTACCCTTGTTTTAATAAATAAATAACTTAAACCTTTAAATAGACATATGTTTGATCCAAATCACACAAAAAATAAGTTGGGATAATGTATATTTAAACAAATTACCCTTTTGGGATATAATTAATATGTGATTATGTTTTCCCGTAATTAAAAATCGGCCAATGGCTAGTCAGACTCGCGCACGAAGGGTTCCGTACCATTAGCTATACAACATTAGATTTAATATTTTAACCGTTTTTGCTTTAACGTGCGCGAGTCCGACTCGCACTTGGCCAACTTTTTGGATTTGTTGTCGTAGCGGCAACAGAAATACATCTGTGAAAATTTCAACTGTCTAGCTATCACCGTTCTTGAGATACAGCCTGGTGACAGACAGACGGACGCACGTTTGGACGGTCGGACTGACTGACGGACGGACGGACAGTGAAGTCTCGGTAATAGAGTCCCGTTTTTTTTACCTTTGGGTATGGAACCCTAAAAACCGGCTAAGTGACAGTTGAACTCACATACCAAGGGTTCCGTACCACAGAATGTACCAGAAATCATTATTTATTTCATATAGTTTGAGATCCGTAGCTTATTTTTATTCTGTTTTGCTCTTTGGTAGATATTGGAATAATTATACCAGGTTTGCTGCTTGTATTTATAACTATTTTTAAATAGAGCAGAAACAAAAACCGTAAAAAAATTCGCGTTTTTGTATGAGGACCCTTTTCACTTTTAACTTTTTGCTGTTATTATTATATGTAAGCCATCCACCATACTACTGCATATTCTTTAAAAAATCCTCCCCCATAAAGCGCCACAAAGAACGGCTAGTAGCTTCTTGTAACCATTGGCTACTCGCGACTTTTACGATATCGTCAGTCCACCTAGTGGGGTGCCTACCAACTTTACATCTTCCGGTATAATGTGGTATACACTTGAGAACCTTTTTTCCTCGTCGTTTATCAGTTAGCAGGGCATTGTGGCTCTACCCATTCCCACTTTAACTTGCGAATTCTGAAAGCTATGTCAGTGACTTATTTACGTTCTAAAGAAAGTCTACCCGTGAATAAAATCACTACAAAGTGTTCGTAGTATGTACACACCTGCAATTACATAATAAACCTCGACAGTATTAAGTATTTGAAATAAAAATACGACTTATAATTTACCAAAATGTCAGATTCCTAACTAGTGTACTGTTTAAGATGGACCTCATGATAACTCGTGATATATGATCTCCAATTGCCAACGTTGTCAGCCCTTGTTTATATATTTTTTAATAGGAAAAATTCTCATGAGCTCTAGACGATGATATTCTACATGCTTGGGTGCATATATTTATTTATGGCCATCTTCTCGGGTATGGAAGCCCACTTGACAATAGTTTTTACTTATAAAAGTTGTTTTAGTTTTTTTTCGTATAAATCTACACTCCATAGATTCCAGGGTCCGTGATTTTTTTCAATTCTGACATTTTTTTATTTAAAACAAGAAAATATAAATAGGAATCATGCAACATTCCAAGGAGAACAGTGTTAAAAGCTTTTTTATATGTTCTAGTTTCCTTACCTGCATGATTTCTGATCCGGTTTTTTGGCGAAAAGCCAAAAGGTCTATTGCGCTTTCGTAGATTTAAAAAATACTTATGATAGGGTGAGTAGGCATGAACTGTGGTCAGCGTTGTCTATGCATGGGTTTAATGGTAACCTGATCCAAGCGCTGAAATCCCTTCATGAGGGTTCCAGTGCTTGTCTTAGGATAAACGGGACATACACTATCTCTATACTCTATCATCTCGTTCAAACACCATAACTTTCGTCTTATTTACGTTCATTTCCATTCCCTTTGTTTCTAAATCCTCATGCATAACATTTCCCATCTCCTGCAACTCTTTTACTGACGACGCAAGTATCACTTGGCCATCAGCGTAGAGAAGATGAACATCCTTTTCGCCACCAATCATGGTGGCGAAAAGGATGTTAGGCAAAGATTTGTAGCGTCACCGTGGCTGTTCAACTTATTCATGGATAATTGCTTGACAAACCTGAAAGACAGTGAATGTGGATTAAGAATGAACGAGTTACTCATCAAATGTCTTCTCTACGCTGATGACCAAGTGATACTTGCGTCGTCAGTAAAAGAGTTGCAGGAGATGGGAAATGTTATGCATGAGGATTTAGAAAGAAAGGGAATGGAAATGAACTTAAATAAGACGAAAGTTATGGTGTTTGAACGAGATGATAGAGTGACCGATTGCAATTTTGTGATTGGAGGTGAAAAGTGGAACAGGTGAAAGAGTTTGTATACTTGGGATCTATGTTTACAAAAGATGGAGAGTGTGAAAGTGATATAGAAAGGAAAGTGAAACATGGTTAACGGAGCATTGCACGCGTTTATGAATAGTCAGAAGGTGTCTAAGAAGGCTCGTCTGGCTGTTCATCGGGGAGTGTTGGTTCCAACACTAATGTATGGGAGTGAAAGTTGGGTATGGCAGAAAAAGCATGAAAGTAGAATAAATGCAGTGGAGATGAAAGCATTGAGAAGCATGATCGGAGTCAAACGGAGTGACAGGAGGAATAGTGTGATAAGGAAACGATGTGGTGTGAATGAGGATGTAGTGACAAAAATCGAGAGAATGCTAAAATGGCTTGGACATGTAGATAGAATGAATGAAATGAGATTGACTAAACAGGTATACGTGGGACAAGTGAACGGAAGTGTTAGAAGGGGAAGACCTAGGCGAACGTTCCAAAATCAGATTGAAGACGTTCTGGAAAAAGGCCGGGTCAGGAGTACCCTAAACCGACGCTTATGCATGAAAGGATTGATGAGTATAGATGAAACGAAAGAGATATGTAAGGATCGTAGCAAGTGGAAATCTGCGGTCTCTGCCTACCCCTACGGGAAAGAAGCGTGATTTTATGTATGTTTGTATGTAAAATAAAAGATCGATTCATAGCGTGAGTGTTTATTCGGTTAGTGAAAACCATTATAATTTCTGTGAAACGAATGTTATAAGTTAATTGCTGCATAGGAAAAATTTATGGAAAGCGACAGCGCTCTACCACTAAAATGTTTGATAAGGGGCGATTTTCAATCCCCGTAGTCCCACACTTTACCAAATATTTCGTGGCATATTCGACTGGGTTCCTGGAAGTCACAGGAAGACACCAGCCGATCTATTATGCTACTATGCACGCGGGCAAACGAAATGGCGGGAATCCACTCACTCACTAACTGCTCGCGGATTGTTTTGACAAGCAAATTAAAAATGGCTGCCCGGCGACCGCGCCGCCCTCTTTAACAATAGATTGCGTCCTCGCGAATATGAACACTGTACTCCTAGAGGTTCAAGCCGACCGCATAGTTTACCGAACATATAAAATTGTTTAGATTTGGCTCGGGTTTTGCGATCTAAAATAATAAAGTATATCGTACGTGTGTAATAGGAATAATAAATGTATAAATATATTCAACGCTTCTCTCATGCCATACTCAAATACATATTACTATATTTTGTCTCCAACATACCTTTTAAGTATAACTCTATTCATACAGTAAAAAGTCAGGTATATAATAAAGAGAATATAAAAATGTTCATATACTAAGAGAGCGTATTAAATTATTCTAAGACGTGGAATATCTTCTTACATTTACTGAAGAAACCCTCATTTAAGCGAGACTTCAAGAGGAAAAATTCTCTAAATTATACAGCAACGTAGAAAAATCTGACACAATTTCAACAGTGAACTAATTCACAGAGCAAAGGAAGTGGATTTCATTAGACCCGTACATTTGTCTTTTGTAAGGAGTTCGAGTACAGCCGAGTGCAGAAGTTAAATAATAGAACAAAAGATAATCTGGTTAGAAACCGCGAAAGTTGGACTGCGTATGATACGTGATAATTAACCCCGTATTCACTTTAACCACTAAACTTACATGAATTCAAATAAAGTATATAAATGTTATGTTAACATAGCCTTCATATTTGCGTGCTCACCCGAACTATTTTTATCGAGTAGAATATCTATAACAGATAACCTAAATGTCTTTTGTTAAATTTATCTTTTTTTTTATGGCTTATAAGTTTATCAAGCATTTTCAATCATGTATGGGATAAAGTATTTATCATTATGTATGGAATTTTTAGGTTAAAATTGAGATTTAGATAAAGTAAATCATTAAATTGGTAACTACTAAACTTAGAGCAATAGCCACATTGTATGTAAAAATTTACTGAATTTTACTACTTAGTACTTAAAATGTGAGAAAACTGTATTTGTACAACTGGCAGATAACGCTTTCATCCACCTATGAAACATAGGCTTTAAGACGTAATTATATACTTTGTTTTGTAGAATTTGAGCTGATCACATTTTTCACCGTAGTTCGTTTTACCACCTTATAGCATAATAATGACCATAAATTATTGCATTAAAGTGGCCAAGTTGGCAAAATAAAATTTGATTTTATTTCGTAGATGATATGTGTATTGAATGAACAAAAAATTGACACTCCTTAAAACTGAAATTAACTATGGAATATTATTATTCCCTCATATCGTGGTTTTGTTAGCTGATATAAGAGTTAGTATAGTTAGCTGATAGTTCGTTTTACCACCTTATAGCATAATAATGACCATAAATTATTGCTTTAAAGTGGCCAAGTTGGCAAAATAAAATTTGATTTTATTTCGTAGATGATATGTGTATTGAATGAACAAAAAATTGACACTCCTTAAAACTGAAATTAACTATGGAATATTATTATTCCCTCATATCGTGGTTTTGTTAGCTGATATAAGAGTTTTCGAACGCTTACTCTAGTATTTTAGTTTTGTCATTGGTTATGATTTAACCGCAGTAATGAGAAGAGCATACATTTATATTTTATTTTCTAGTCGCATATAAAATGTTAACTTTCAATCTATTATAAAATATGTAGTCGAAGATAACAACAACTGAACTCGAGACATTTGCAGAAACTATAGACGTCAACTAATGAAATGACAGCAGAATGAACAAAGGGAAAATAAGAACAATAACACGATATAACCGGTTCAATACATTTTATTTGCCTACAAAACTGCTCAAGAATAATTTCTTCAGAAGTTGAGTATCGCCTCATTTTGAAACGCGAATGATTTATTAATAAACATTATTGACTTAGATTAATTGCGCCTTTGCAAATCGTACTTTTGTACATTACTCGGAACAATGAAATGGAATTTGACACTCAAATTAAAACCTCCGTCTATAATATAAAATCTTTGGTTAATAATTATTTTTATTTTTTATTTTATTGTAATTTTAGTTTTGATGCTTGAAAAGTAGCTCTTATGGAACGCAAATATATAAGTAGAGCCGTTATAATATGCACTTTATTTTACCGGGGGTGTGCCTTTAGTAACACAACATTAAGAACTATATAAAATACTACAGATACTATAATCACAGACTCAGGCAGTCCAACTGCTCCAGCCTAACTACCAGTTGTGCATGCCCAGCATGCTCGCAGCATTGCCCCATTTAATTGTAATGCTTATTTGTCTGTCGAGATGTTAGTTTTTAAGTTTGGTTCGATTGGAGATTTCACTAGTATATAGTTACATTGATCTTCAAATATAAATACAGCGATGTTTGCTCGCTACTGAATTTATGAATTAAAAAAACATCCAACAATGCGGTGGTACTAATCGAAACAAATTTTGGTCATAAAGGCTATCACTTGGTAAATATAGGTATATGTGAGAACTGAGGTGACTAATAGAGCGTAGTGCAAAAAGAAAACGTGGTTTTCCAACACTATAGCTAGTGTGCTATAGGGTGGCATTGGGTATAGAAATATAGTAATAATGTAACACACATAACATAATGGTTACTAAACCCAATCTAGTCTTAGCCGTGAATTGAACACAGGGGTTTGAAGTTACCAAGCAGCATTTTTAGACACTTTCTGAGACAGGCTTAAAATCATATGGCAAAAAAAGAATTACTAGCTTACGTTTATTTTTATTTACAGCTGAAATTTTGACCACTATTTCACTTGATGGTAAGTGATACTGTGGTTAAAGATGTTGTTCAGGCTTTCCTAGAATTATTGGCTCTCAAGGACTGCGGCCGGAAGACACCATTTAATTGATTAGAGACAGATGTTCTACTTGAGGCTAGTAGCTAGCCTGACACATATTCTCAAAACGCCTTTCCACCGTGCTGTAACGACTGCCATCCTAAGACAAAGGCCGGGACCGACGGCTTAAAGTGCCCTCAAAAGCACGAAAGTGCTTAGTAGTAATACCACTAGTGGTTACCCATCCAAGTTATAACCGTGGCAGACGTTGCTTAACTTAATTGATCGTTTAAGCAAACTGCGCTAAGAAAGCTTCAAAAATTCAAAAATTCGCTGCATTGCATTAGTATCCAATACAGATGTAAAACAACGAGAGGACATAAATTGTTTTCAGAGTTGGATAACAATATTCAGGCATTCAATCAGACGAAACGAAACAATTCACCCCATCCTCCCCTTTCCACTCTGCTACGCTATTTATTATCTTCTATTATTTGTGTATTACGAATTTTGTGTTGTATTTACGTTTGTTATTATATTCTTGACAGGAATGGCGATAGGATTGGATAAATAAACATAAATATATATATTATCTTGCGAGTATGTTTATGTTTTATTATCGAAAAGGATCCATTTATATATCCTAGAAACTTGTGGGCAGCGGTAGTTATTGGAAGCAGACTACTTGTGTCAGGTTTTACATCACTTCTATGTTTTGGCCGTGACTTCTGGTGGACATACAACTCTTTATTACAAGATAATTCTATTAAGTTATCCTTAAAGCAGTAGATTCAGAACTGGATCATCCATGGAAGTACTGCCAACACACCTAGGTATATCTGCCACCAAGAAGTAATGTTTGCATTACTGTGTTCCGTTCTGAAGAGTATGGATGCTGGTGAAATTACAAGTAACTGAGACATGTCCCAGCGCGACGGGGCAGTGTAGTTAGTCACACGATGGATAAAATATGTTTTGTTGGTCTGAAATTTTTATCTTTATAGTTACCTTATATTTCGTAGTGCCTACTCACCAATTGATTAAACCTGTACAGCATAAAATAACGAATGTTTTACGGGTTACCTCTATCTCTATATATAAGAATCAAAGCCCGGACTCACTGACTGACAAACAAGGCACAGCTGGTCGCAGAGACTTGAAATGTGGAGGGTGTATTTGTCTGTATGCGTAGAGGTGTACTAAGAAAGGATTTTTTCTTTAATTAAACCCTTAACGGGGGAAAAATGGGTGAAAACGTTTGTATGAAAGTCCTTTGTTTTTGAAAATAAGGATTCGGATAGATTACTCAAACTAATAATAAATATAATATTAACAAATATATTTTTTTAAATTAAGACAAAAATATATTAGTACTTTGATAATATACTTAGAAAATATAAAAAAATATATCTAGATACAATTTCGCCTAATTTTCCTGTGATGTGTGAAAAAATATGTGTTCAACATTTTTTGACAGGAATGACTTTAGGAGTAGAAATTGGAGTTTTTATGGAAAGATCATTGTTTTAAAAGTTATCACTATAAAAATAAAAATTGGTGGAAGAAAAAAAAATCATCTCAAAATGTTTGTTAGGACTAGTCAACCCTAAGAGGTTTTTAGCATTTTACCATTAACCCTGTATATGACACGTCTTACACGGCCCCCAAAAACCTAAGGGAAAGTGCAGGCTGGCGATGCCACGGGTAAAAGGTAAAAGCTAGTTAAATTAAATTATAGAAACAAATAATTTTCATCCAAAATAAAGTATTCAACTTTATTTTATATTTCATTTATCTAAAATAAAATATTTAATACATATTTTATGAGCAAACGCCATCCATTAATATCACTAGACATCAGTTAATTTGCTATCCTCAAAATCAAAGGCTAAAAATATCTATACTCGACATTATTAACAGTCAAAAATTTGTTACTATGATATAATAGTCGTACAATGCACCATCGATATTGCGCGTGTGTGCGTGACACGGGCGTCATTAGTGAATTTGTCACGCTCGAGTTCATGCCGCCCCGTCTGCGTCGGGACAACCACCATTGTCTCAGGAGCTACACACCGCTACTTAGATACTAAGCTTGTGTTATCCAAAAATAACACTTAAGTTTTATTTTAAAGTATTTAAATGTAGCCCCATACTCGGATAAGAAAATGTAGTCAAATTATTTAATATACACTTGCATAATAATGCATCATCGGAATTTCACGTGTGTGCGTGACACGAGCTTCATTTGGGAATACTGATTATGTCACTTTCTATTTCACGCTGCTCTGACTGTGGATAGGCAGCTTCCGTAGTCTCAATGTTGACACACTGCTCACTGCTAGCTAAGCATCATAATTGTAAAAGATTTTTCCTTTATCTCTTGCAAGAAGACATGCCGTTAACAAATACTAAATATAAAAAAGTTCAGGCAACCAAAGTATTGTGATTGTCTTTTACGTAGACAAGAATGATTTTGCAAAACTTTGCGGTGTTGAAAACCTGTTTATTTCCCTGGTGCTTTTTGTGGGTAAATTTTGAAAGGAAAATATAGTCAGAAGCGTTGTTAGTACAAATTGAGCCTCTAAATTTGTCGTTGTCTTAAAATTAAAGACTTATCATCCAACTACTCATATTTCAATGTAATAAGAGGTCGGTACTATAATTATATCAATATGTACTTCTTAACATGATCACGGTGTCAATGTTTTGGGTATTATAGAGAACACTTAGGATTCACGGCTACGAGCAATCACTCTAAACTGTAACTTTATTATTTTTTATAAAATAATAAAGTATTTAGCAAATCTACAAGCCATTGCAGACACACATCACAGACAGTCTAAATGCTTCATTCCCCTACCAGTTGGCAGCGTGCACGACATGATGTCAGTACAGCCAAGTTGGATGGCAATACTTATTCGTTGAGCCAAATAGGTTCCAGTGTTTTGATCACGCATCGCATCGACTAAGTACTCTGATAAGTTTTGGAAAATACGATGAGCTCCCGGTCCCCACGGACCCAACGTCTCTACACCAAATGGCTAATAATTATGTAACCACTACCGAGGTTAGCTTATTTGTACCGCTTGAGTAGCTCCGCCGAAGTATCCGCGGCGCCATCCCTCACGTTGGTTTCAGAAAGATGTGACGGCGCTAAAGTATCCACGCATATAGCGTCCCACACTCAGAGCTACCCTAACTTCCACAGAACCAGAGTCATGCCATCAGGGAGAATATTAAAGTATACAATATGATATTATACATTTAAAAGTGATGCTTGCAAGGCATACGCATAAGAAGATGTGTATCGCATAGTAAAGCCTGTTCCCGCTGAAAAGTAAATAAATCTATCAATTTGTTTCAATGCTAATAAGATATACTGGGCAAAGAGTCATATATATTTGATTTTCACATATGTTTTAAGTAACACTTGCGGTTGTAATGACATAATTATTTCTATTATTTAGACGTAATATGTATAAAAATCTATTTGAAATAAGGTATTAATTAGCCTTGTTATATCCTAGGCCTTATTTGTATCATGTACCTTAGATAAACATCACATGATGTCATCGCAATAGAAGCACATATCGAGCGAAATTGTGTTTAAAATATTACCCACTTTTACTTACAAGGCCTTAAAAGAGTGAAGAAAATATAATTATAATGTATATAAAGTAAACTGAAGTACTTGCAAATTCACCAATTATTAATAAATCTGTTTCTCGGAAGTTCCAATGGAGCGTGCCCTATGTTAGTTTTTATTTCAAAAATACATTTTAACACGGTACATTTCATACGCGTATTGTTAAAAGTCTGTCTTCAGTTTTAAGACCTAAGAACCTTTTATTTCCTCCTTGGAACCCTGAAAAATCAAATAATCTTAAAAATAAACTAAATAAATGTGAAGTTAACTTTTTTAGCCGTGTGTCACACAGCTGAGTCATGACTCATCGACACCCTGTCCGTGGAGTTTTTGCTCACAGTAATTATCTGCGGCGTGTCACCCTCGCGCGCGGCTCTACCAAACACTCAATCACGACTAGTGCTCGTCATCATTGTTATATGTACTACTTTAGATAGTGTAAAGGAACTTTCATTTCATAATTTTGAAGCAGTGATGACTCAGTGGCATTGGCTATGGACTGCCGCGCAGCAGGTCCATAGTTCGAATCTCTTCACCGCATGGTGGAAGGGCATTATGCGAATGCCCGCCTGGCTAGCTACCACCCTCAAGTAGAAAATCTGTCGCCAAGTACCTAACGCTGTATTCCGGCAGCAGTTCTTGAGAGCCAGTGTAATTACACGCACATGTAACTTAATAAATATGTCTCAAGGTGACGGGTGCAGTTTGCAATTCGTGACTTGTTACGAAATATATGTATCTGTTATAGGCATGGGTAAGTCCGCTTACCATCAGGTGGGCCTCAAGCTTGGTCCGCCAAAATAACATAAAGTAAAGTTTTTAATTTTACAAATACAAACCTTTCCTCTTTATAATATTATATTAGTGTTGATTATGAAAAAGTTGCTGCGTTTCACTGAATATTGAAACGATTATGTTTATATTTATGTAATGCTATATATAGAGAGAATAGTGCCTACTTATATTTATTTGGAGGCCTCTCAAAGACAAAATATATGTTTATTATTTAGTAGCGAGAGTGAGGTAGAGTCAGCGCCGGCGGCGCGCGGCGCGCGCTGCGGCGGTACCTACGTGCCGCGAGCACATAATCTCATCATGTAACACGATAACATAACGAATTGTATAATTCGCATGTGACTCGAATACTCCATGTTACAACCACGGGATGACACAAGCTTACAAAGGTAATGTATAAATGTTAAACCGATAGCGTTTTATATCAAACAAATTATTGGAGTACAAAATTTTATGCCCAAGGCGGGAATCGAACCCGCGTCCTCCGATATCGCGTCGGATGCTTAACACCATCTCAGCCACCAGGGCGCGGCCATCAACCTTACTACTAGACTTCATCTGATCGAAAGAAGTGTTTTTTCAAACACTTAACTCTCGGTATGATGTCGCACCGTCCCCTATGACGGTTAAAGTAATACAATTGGAGCACAAAGTTTCGGCAGAAATGCCAAGTCCCAGGTGGCTGAGATGGTGTTAAGCATCCGACGCGATATCGGAGGACGCGGGTTCGATTCCCGCCTTGGGCATAAAATTTTGTGCTCCAATAATGTGTTTGATATGATTTTCCCTTAGCACGCGATAGTGCTTGTAATCATATTTAGAAAGATAGCTTTTTATATAGACATATGGATGCGTAGTGTCGGCATAGCTTCTTCTTCTTCTAGTGTTGTCCAGGATGGCATTCATTAAGTATTTTGGATACCAAAGGTTGACTTGAAAACTCCAACGCTTTACATAGTGGTAGGGCATGTAACAAATGCCTACCTGGCTAGCTACATCCAGAAGTAGAAACCTAACGTTGTTTTCCAGCTGACCTTGAGCACCAATTTCCATTGTAAGTTTATTTAATTTACTATCATCTTTAACATCAGCCTATAGAAATTAAAAATGTATATTTATATCATCAACAGCTATACGCAGAACAAAACCTCCCCCATTAGGCGGTTTTGGCATAATTCCCACGCTTGGCAGGCTTCCTGGGATCGCAGTATAAGATGGCAATTCTTCAAATAGTGTTGCAGCCCACCTTCTAACATATTCCCCACATCTTTTTTCCATACCACTCCCAAAATCACATATGGGGAAATAATTAGGAATCTACTTGCTTTGTGAGATTTACTCAAAATGTTTTATAATGCCATTCTATAATTGTATCATATTCCGCGAACGTTTAGGGAGAGCTAGGTAGAGTCGGTCAAATTAAATTATATCATGTTACTTATTGCATTTCGGACAGGACAGATGAAGTCGACGTGATGTCGAGTTGAGACTGCTAGTTGTAGGGTCTAATTAACTGAAGGGTAGAATGTAGAGTCACTATCAAAACAGTCAAAAGAGTATTTATATTAAGTAGAAAAAAATACGATACGAAAAATGGACTCCATTAAATTCTATCATTCAGTTTTAGCAAATCGTATTTGCTATAGTTGACCACACACAGTACTTTACTAGATTATTTAAGTTTAAACAAAATGTTACAAGAATATAAGCCCAAAAAATTTAATATATAAGTAATGAATTCCTAATTGATAAGAATGTTTGCAATTTTATAATAATAATGATTAAAAAGTTAATGACCAATTGTAAATTTTAACATAAATGTTTTTATCCTAAAATTAAATAACTGGGAGGCTTTTGAGTTTAGAGGATTTTTTACGGGAGATATCTAAAACACTTGTGCTGTTTGGTGGTTAAGAATATAAAATCACGGTATTTTAGAAGTCCTTTGTAGTCCAGTCATTATAGTACTCGTAAGTTCACATCGGAATTCGAGATACCCAGCTGTAAGTCTATAGAAACTTGTATATTGACTCCCTAAAAATTGTATCAAAACCTACATATGGTAGGATGTGCGCAACCATTAAATTTCAAGGTCAAAGGTCACAAAAATTGGTTTTCTGCGCTTTTTTTGTGAATATCTCATTTCCTATGGGTTTTTTGCTATATGTATTTACAATCAATATTGTAGGACACAAATGTCTCTACCAATGTTGTTCAAAAAAAAAATTATACCGTGAACTGTTTTCGAGATAGAGGGCGGAGAGCACGCAGTCACAGGGTCACTTCAGGTGAACCGGTGCCTCCGGTGTAAAACCCGCCATATATAATTCATGAACTATCGATAAATCAATGATTATAAATATTTGTCAGTTTTTATTACCACGCGCACACCCTACCATATGTAGGTTTTGAGACAACTTTTAGGGTGTCAATATACAAGTATTTACAGACTTACAGCTGGGTATCTCGAATTCCGAGATTCTGCCCTAATTTAAGCTTAAATAACTGGGCTATTGAGTAAAGAAAGCAAACGTAGCGAGCGCCGGTACACCTCTCTCGTACACACTTTTGAAGCAATAATAGCCTAATGATAACAGCTATGAACTGCTGAACCAAAGGTCCATGGTTCAATCTCCACTGGCGGCTTGAGCTTCACCGCATAGCAAAAGGGCATTTTTCAAATGTTCGCCTGTCTGTTAAAAAGAAAATCAGTCGCCAAGCACCTAATAGTGCGTTAAATTTTTATTGTACAATTTTCTCGCCATATCTTCGTTCACCAGTACATTGAATGAATATTTTTTTTAAACCCACGCAAATGAACTACAATGTTTAATACAATATAAATAAATAAATAAAATTGCCTTTGTGAGTGTAATGGCACAAACAGTTTGAATTATGATGCAAAAGTGAGTAACGGTCACTAAAAGAGGTTTTCTGCCAACTTTGTATCGTTTCATCTGCGCCACGAAAATATCGCTTTAAAAATAAACTAAATGAAATAAAATATCCAAAATCTACGAGCAGCAAATATGATTAAATTAATATTATTTTTCGAATATTATTAAAATAATATTAATAGTCGAGAGGAACACTAAAAATCAGGGACAAACCAAAAATCAATTTTATGTATATATTCACAATATTTATTCCTCAATCCACAGAAGGTAAATGGGGGTGACAATACGAGAGTATTTGAGCTCAAACTGAAACGCAGACGCTTCGGTCTCATAATAATGCCGTCAATATCAACCTATGCCGGGCTGTGACAGCGGATTTGGTATGTAGATAACATATCTCTCTCTCTCTCACTCCTGTCCTCCGAAGTGTGCCTGTTCCGATAACCGACCAACTAGAGCTGCTAGGTGTAACTCTTACACCGAAACTCAATTTCAGGTCATACATTAAGTCCAGGACTAAATTAGCAGCAAAATAGCTGGGTGTTCTTTGGAAAGTGCGGCGGTATTTCACATCAAGACAGCTTCTAAACCTATATCAAGCTCAAGTCAGGTCTTGTATGGAATACTGCAGCCATCTCTGGGACGGTTCAGCTAAGTACCAGCTCGAAGCCTTGGACTCGATCGATAACCGAGCAAAGAAGCTCATTGATGATGATGCGTTGGTGGAGGCTAGACTCCAAAGCCTCGAGCACAGACGCAAAGTTGCCAGTTTATCGGTATTTTAAAGGCTTCACTTCTGAGAATGTGCGATCGATTTACACAACCTCATTCCCTCTTCTCCTTTCTTTAATCGGACAACAAGACGCACAGGAACACGGCATCCATACATTGTCGATATTCCAAAAATACGCACAAAACGTTTTAAATCAAGTTTTATAATGCGTACGGCCGATGTATGGAACACCCTACCAGCGTCTCTATTTCCTGTTAAGTATAATCTGGAAGTCTTCAAGTATAGAGTAAATAGGTATCTGCTGGGCAAGCATGTTACACCGTCGACCGCGTCTTCACTTTCCATCAGGTGAGACTGCGGTCAAATGCTTGCTTGTAATATATAAAGTTACACCAGAATCCATTCATCAAATTAAGGCTTTTAAACTGTACAACCAGATTTAATAAAGAAACGCAATGAAAATGGCAACGCCAAACCTCTCACTCGCAAACTAATGCTCTCTCTAATGAGAGGTTTAGCGGCGCCACTTGCGTTGTATAATAAACCAAATCAATTACAAAACTATATTATATTACAAGAGTAAAATAGCGGTAGTTTCGTAGCCTGTCCGCTAGTGCTCTTACAAAACACGACCGTCGAGTAATATATTAGTAGTTGTTGTCGCCTTGTCCCGCCCCTTCCGGGGCTTCCTTCCAGCTCGAGTCGCTTGTACTACATCATTCTGGGGAGCACTCTTACATGTTATACTAATGTCTTTATTCTTTTCGTACAATACATGCCAGTATCTTGCATGTTTTTATTGAGCTGAGATCACCCTAAAATAGATACACAATGTTCTGAATGACTTGTATATCATTTTGTACAAAAGTAAGGGAATTCGAGAAACAGAATTTCATCAACTTGTTATTATTCTATTCATTGTTTACTCACCCTTTTCTGTCGTATTTGGGTACTATACGGTATGTTTTCTGTAACAACACAAAGGAGTCTCAGGAATATATTATTTTATGTATAAATGGTTTTTTCATCTGACCAATATCATTCTGAAAAACTTGTACCGAAAAATATTTCAAATCGTGATACTAAAATTTTAAGTTTATTATCGAGCATATTTCATACGTTGGTGCCAAAATGTTCTTGGGTGAGAAATAGCGGAATATATATAAAATATTTTCTTTTATAAGAAATAAAGTCTAAGTTTATTTGGCTGCTATTATTTTATGTAACAGTTCAATTATTATTATCACAAATCAATGTTGTGGGTGAAATAAAAGTTTTGAAGAAAAAATAATGAGAAATACAATGAAATATATATATTTTGCAATATTTTTCATCATGTCTGTGTATCATCTATCTTTTTTATTGCTTTAATTTTACTTATGATCTAGATTATATCACTAAAAATTATACAAATTAAGCGAAATAAATAAAAAAAAATATTATTGTTATTGAAAATGTAGACAAATTTATCTAGTCTCCTATTATATCAGTAACATGACTGTGTATTTAAAAACAACTAAGTAATAAACGGGAATAAGACCACGCGCAGCCGCAGAAAATCTCAAAAACAACTGTGACCGATGCATGCGAAACTCGTGAGAGTAAAGAGCTTTGAGAGCATGTTCTGTAAAAAAAAAACAAAAACACAAACACGCTTTTTGAAATTGATTTTCAGACAATCCTCGTATTGGCAGTAAACCAACCTTTTAGTTAATAAAAGCATGAAGATGGTTAAAACGACCGTTATGCATCTACTGTGCAGCAACGCCTTATTCACACGCGACGTGAGTGGTGGCTAGCTGCCTCTGCAGATGACTACTCCTTATATATAGGTATAAGGTTAGCAACAAATGTATTCTTTATAGACGTTTTCTTGCATTCGAGACAGTACTAAACAGAGGTCTCCATAATTCTCGTAGAAGTAGAACATAACATTTGGCAACTGCAAATTTACCCCCCTGTCCTCCTCGCTGCACCATTATCCCCAACTTGTCCTTTACCATCTGCTGTTAACTATTGGAATATTCCTCGTTTTTCACTTTTCTACTGATTCCGCGTGAAGTTGGGTGTCTACCATTGATCGTCGATGATTAATTAATAATAACCAGTAATGAAAACTTGAAGAACTTTGGCATCAAATAAAAATCTAATGCTACCGTATAGCTCAGCAGCATTCTCAATAATCTGTGCTCAAGTATTAGGTAGCATTCAGCCGCAAGCAATGTTCACAACTACATGTTTACCATCGCGCTAACTGCACCAATCTCTCGAAGTTCTGCTTACCACTGGGCCTGTAAACTACTGGAATGTTCCACTGAAATGAATAGTGCGATGAGTTGGGTATCTACTATTGATACTCTATATTTCATGAATCCAGCGGAGCTTGAAGGAAGTTCAAATAGTAATGAAGAAGAAACTTTTAGTACTGTTAAATTTTTCTGTGCTAATTTTTTTTGAGCTTCCAAGATCTAAAAAAATAAAAATAAATAGGGTACTTTATTTTACGGATATCAGTAGCTTACGTAAGATATTTCGATTACATATAGCATTGATTACAAAAAAATGAACACACCATCTGGTATGTTCATTTTCTTGCCTCACAAACTTGGAGAGGATTTGTTCGAAATATGAGTGCAAATAAAGTTTCCATCCGAGAACGTGGAAAAAGTTTTTTTTTTTAAATTGGAGCTTTTTAACAATTCCACTTAAAATATTTTTCTTTTATTATCACCAATGGTAAGTATTAATTAGGTAATTATTCATCAACATCATCATCAGCTGGAAGACGTCCACTGTTGAACAAATGCCTCCCCCATAGAACGCCACAAAGTACGGCTATTAGCCGCTTGTAACCATTGGCTACCCGCGACTTTTATGTTGTCGTCAGTTCATCTAGTGGGGGGCCTACCAACTCTTCTACTACGTCTTCCGGTGTACCGTGGTACCCACTCGAGAACCTTTCTTCCCCAACGGTTATTGGTTCGTCGAGCAATGGGGCCCGCCCATTGCCACTTCAACTTGCAAATTCTGAAAGCTATGTCAGTGACTGGTTCTTTGGCGAATATTCGCGTTCCGGATTTTATCGCGCAAAGAAACTCCGAGCATAGCTCTATCCATGGCTCGTTGAGTGACTCTGAGCTTGTCCATAAGGGCCTAGTTAAGGACAACGTCTCGGTGCCATATGTCATCACTGGCAACACACACTGGTTAAAGACTTTGGTCTTCAGGCTCTGCGGGATCTTTGACGATAAGATGTCGCGTAACTTCCCGAACGCTGCCCATCCGAGTTGGATTCTTTGGACAACCTCTTTCTCGAAGTTGGACCTACCTACCTGGACAACCTAGTCCCAGGTAAATGTAGTGGTCTACAACTTCGAGCGTATCGTTTCCAACAACTACTGGTACGGGTGCAACATGGACATTAGACATAATTTTCGTCTTATCCATGTTCATCTTAAGACCCACCTGCTGGGAAACTATACTGAGGTCACTGAGCATTGTACTGAGTTCCTCAAGCGACTCTGCCATTATGACTATGTCATCGGCGAAACGAAGGTGAGTGATGTATTCGCCATAGATGTTCATGCCGAATTATTTCCTGTTCAAGAGCTTAAAAACGTCCTCTAACGCATTCGTGAACAGTTTCGGAGAAATAACGTCTCCCTGTCTCACGCCTCGCTGCAGTTGGATTGGTTCCGTGCTCTTGTCTGGTAGTCGAATCGACATGGTGGCGTTTCTATACAAAAACTTCAGCGCTTCGATGTACCTATAGCCAATTTGGCATAGCTGAAGAGACTGCAGTACAGCCCAGGTTGCGATTGAATCGAAGGCTTTTTCCTAGTTCACAAACGCTAAACATAACACCTGCTGTATAATCTGGCGGAACGTGTGGATGTGGTCTATGGTGCTAAAGCCTTTTCGGAACCCGGCTTGTTCGGGAGGCTGGAAGTCATCAAACCTACGAGCAAGACGATTCGTAATGACTCTCAAGAACAGCTTATAAACATGACTAAGAAGTGAAATGGGCCTGTAGTTCTTTAGCAAGGTCTTGTCACCTTTTTTTAAGAACAGTACCACTACACTTCTGCTCCATGCTTCTGGCGTTTTACCTTCAAGGATGACGGAATTAAAAAACTTCTGGAGGATTGAGAGTACCGGTTTTCTTCTCTGCTGTCAGAAGTTCTGTTGTGATTCCGTCATCACCTGGCGCCTTGTTGTTCTTAACCTTTTTTTTTTTTTTTTTTTTTTTATACCACTAAGTTGGCAAACGAGCATACGGCCCGCCTGATGGTAAGCAGTTACCGTAACCTATGGACGCTTGCAACACCAGGGGTATCACTCGCGCGTTGCCGACCCTGAAGAAATCTCTTCACGCCCTTTTTGAAGAACCCCATGCTATACTCCATCGGGAAAACCACGGCAGGGAGCTCATTCCACAATCGAAGCGTCCGCGGAATGAAACCCCTTTGAGCCCGCACAGTTCGATACCGTTCTGGTTCCAATGTGTGAGGTTGGACTCCCTGTCGATGGCGAGAGTTGCGATAGTGAAAGGTAGCCGTGGGCATCAAGTCGAACAATTCTTCAGAACACTCTCCGTTGTACAGACGGTAGAACACGCATAAGGAGGCAAAGTCTCTCCTTAGACTTAAGGGCTCTAAACCGCTTGTGAGCTCGGGATCGTCGACAATCCTGATGGCACGTCGCTGAACCGAGTCTAAAGGCCCAAACTGGTATCCAGGTGCTCCCGCCCACAGGTGACAGCAGTACTCCATATGAGGCCGGACCTGCGACTTATAAAGTTGCAGCCTTTGCCCCGATGTGAAGTACTGCCTCGCTCTGTTGAGCACTCCAAGCTTTTTGGAAGCCAGCTTGACCTTGTCTTCCAAGTGACTTCGGAACAAAACGTCGCTGGAAATGTCGACGCCAAGGATCCCGATGCTTTGAGTGTAGTTCAAGGAGGTGTTCTGGAATTGTGGAGCCACAGACCATGGGGTTTTCTTAGCGGTGAACGCGCAGGCTTGAGTCTTAGTGGGGTTGAAATGGACTAGGTTTAGTCGACCCCAATCGGAGACACATGTTAGTGTACTCTCGATTTCAGACACCAGCCGTTCGCGGTTTTCCTTCACCTCGGAACGAGGGATATTTGCACGGCCCGTGTAATGGGCGTTCCCTGTACTGTCGTCCGCATAGCAATGAATGCCGTCAATAGACAGCATATCATTGATATGTAGTAGGAACAATGTAGGTGACAACACAGAGCCTTGCGGGACGCCAGCATTTATGTCCATGCTATCAGAGCAGCTACCGTCAACTACGGCTCTTATGCCTCTGCTGGACAGAAAGCTGGCAACCCATTTGCATAATCCCTCGGGAAGCCCGTATGATGGTAACTTCGCTAGAAGACCTCTGTGCCAGACCCGATCGAACGCCTTCGCCACATCTAGGCTCACTGCCAATGCCTCACCTTGACTCTCGATGGCGAGTGACCAACGGTGCGTGAGATACACTAGGAGGTCACCAGCTGAGCGACTGTGGCGGAAGCCATATTGTCGGTCGCTCAACAATTCGTGATCCTCCAGGTATCTCAAAAGCTGCGTGTTGATAACACGCTCCATGATTTTGGAGAGAAGGGAGGTGATGGCGATAGGCCTGTAATTCGTCGGGTCTGATCTGTCGCCCTTTTTGGGCACAGGGTGCACGTGGGCAGTCTTCCACGAAGACGGGACTTCCTTTTTGGTGTAGGAAAGTGCGAAAAGACGCGACTGGACACAATTCAGGAGCACACCGTTTCAGTACCACTGCCGGTATGCCGTCTGGCCCACTCGACTTATAGATGTCCAGAGAAAGCAGTTCCCGCCGGACCTCCCTTTGGGTAATGCTTATCTCCGGCATGGAGCTAGCACACTGCGGGATGGTAGGCGGTGTAGCGCCCCCGTCATCCAAAGTCGAGTTCGAGGCAAAGAGAGAGCCCAAAAGGTCAGCTTTCTCCTTTGCACTATGGGCCAAGTTTCCGTCCGGCTTACGGAGTGGTGGCAAGGACGACTGGCAAAAGTTTCCTTCAGCAGCTTTGGCAAGAGACCAGAAAGCACGGCTTCCAGAGGGAAGGCTAGTCAGCCTCTCACTAAATCTGCTGACGAAATCGAACTTAGCCTTGGCAATCATTCGCTTACTGTACCTGGAAGCAGCGTTGAATTTGCGTTTCGCATCAGAGATGTTAGGGTCCTTATTAGTTCGGGCCGTGGTCCAAGCCTCATACAAAGTTTGCTTATTTTGTCTAGCATCTTTGCAGGGCCGATTAAACCACGTTCGCTTCTTCTCCCCTACTGCTACTAGCGGGTTTGGAATATAACATTCCATTCCCGCCAGTATCGCCTCAGCGACGGCAGCTGCACAGGTGTCAGGATCGTCTGATGCGAAGCAAAGCTGTCTCCACGGGTACGATGCGTAGAAATCTCGCAACCCATCCCAATCTGCTGACTTGTAGTGCCATACACGTCGCCTTCCGGGAGGCCGGGGCGGAACATGTCGGGCGCACGGCACTTGCGTCCGGACGAGACAGTGGTCCGATGACCCGAGTGGTGCATCCACTGTTACTGCATAGTTGTCCGGTCGCGTAGGCAGCAGAAGGTCAAGTAAGGAACTAGTATGGCTCTCAATATCTGGGATTCTCGTAGGAGAAACAACCAGTTGTGAGAAGCCATAGGCCAGGGCAAAGTCGTGAGCAGTTCTTCCCGCAAAGTCAGTGGACCGAGAACTAAGCCACCCAACGTGGTGAGCGTTGAAGTCTCCTAATATCACTAACTCCGCGGAGGGGTACTGCACCAGTACTTTGTCAGTCGTCAATTGCAGGTGCTCAAATAACCGGATTGTGTCCGCGTCACCGCTGTGGGACCTGTAAAGGCACGCGTAAACTTTGGTGTGGCCACCGTGATCTACACGCGCCCACAAAATCGACAGGTCCCTGTCTTCTAGGCCATGGAGACGGCGACAGCAAATATCCTCCCTGACGTACATACATACCCCAGCACGACGCACAAAATTGTGCTCCAGCTTGTACCCGGGGTAATGTAAATACGATGTATCATCAGGGCTGGATATTTGCGTCTCCGTTAGAAATAGAAGGGTCGGCTGTGCAGTCTCAAGATGTTGGTGAACTCCATTGATATTTGCGTGAAGTCCCCTGATGTTACAAAAGTCCACTGATAGTGTGGACGGGGAGGCCGCTGAAAAACCATTTCTTTTCTTTTTCCAAGGCATTAAAAAAAAAGGGATTGATGGAAGAGATTAAGAGGAAACGCTGTGCCAGTAGCGAGAGGGATAAAGTGCAGTGTTATTAGCCAAGAGTGCTGGACAGGTAAAACGGTTTGTTGGTGTGGCAGCCGGAAGGGCCCCCGGTCCCCCCATGATACAGACGGCCGGGTCCACTCCGGTCTCCTCCTCCGGCACGACCAACTATACCATGGATTATGCGCAAGCGGCGGGTCAGCCTCCCAGGGCGGAGATTAAGTGATCCCTGGGCTCGGGACCCCTACAACCTGCGGGCAGCCAGCGGGCAGCTGTTTCACCGGGTCTCCCTGACCGCCACAACAACACACCGCGCCTGCACAACACTATGGTGGTGCCACACCGCTGGTCCCCAAACACTACCAGCACAGCGCTTCCTCATGGAGCTCTGGCGACCTTACTCACCGCAGGAACACAACACCACATTAAAGCAGGTCATTTGGCTGCGATCTTCTGTAAGGTGGAGGTACTTCCCCAGTCGGGCTACTCCGAATTTTGAACGGGTCAACCCGTTATGCCCTTCCTCTCTAAAACTGTTTGAGAGCTATTCAAATCTCGTATAGGCTGATGTCCGGGATGTCTTCAGTATAGTGTCGGGTCAGTTAACGCGTTCTCGTGTCGCGGTGTGTTACTGTCCATTAAACCTCTCAAGCTCTCTCAGAATCTCCGGTTTTGATGAGATGATTCTGCCATCGTCGATCTTCAGTTTGGTCATTTGGCTTTGTCCTATAGACACGTTTTTTGCGAACACTTTGGAGCCTTGGTTACACTCGATTGAGGCCTTTATACGATTTTTATTGAAGGCGCGCAAGTCGTGACGCAGTGCCTTCGAAATTCGTCTATTGAGCTTGCCGTAGTTCGACATATCAGCTGAAGATTGCAGTCTCATCTCATTCCGGTCTTCCATCAGCTTGATGGTTTCTTTTGTGAGTTTCTTCGGTTTATTTCGGCGGGGGATCTTAAAGAACTGAGACCCCACTGCTTTGACAGCTTCCACCAACCCGTTGTTAATCTCGTCTGCTGTTTCGCAATCAGCTAGGCACTGAAAGCGGTTATGTAGTTCGAGTTGACAGCTCTCGGGGTTTTGGATTTGGGCAACGCTAGGACGGAGCGTGGAGTTTATCAGACGTGACCTCTCAAGCTCAACATTGATATTCAATGTGCCCCTAACGATACGGTGATCGCTTCCGGTTTTCACCTTATGGATCACAGAGACATCATCGAATCGAATCCTGACGACTAGAAAGCAAATGCTTTCTGGTCGTCAGGATAAACTCGATCTCATTTATTGTTGAACCATCGGGGCTTATCCACGTCCACTTCCTGGATGGTCGCTTCTCGAAGAAGGAGTTCATCGCAAAGAATTCCTCCTTTTCCATGAAGTCGACCAGCCGTTGGCCCCTCTGGTTCCGCTGCCCATATCCCAATGGGCCCACTCTCAACTCATCGCCATTCCGTGTGCCCAACTTAGCGTTGAAGACCCCCATAACAACGGTGAAGTATGTTTCGGAGGAATGTATGGCTTCAGATATCTCCTCATATATAGCCTCTACTTCATCGTCTCTACTGATCCGTTTCGAGGTCGGTGCGTAAACCTGTATGACCTCCAGTGAATACCGTTTGGTAATTCTGAGTATAAGTTACGCTATCCTGCTCGATACACTTTCGACTTTAACAACGTTGTTAATGAGGGGCTTCCGGTCGAGAAATCCAACACCATTTTGAGGTTTTTGGTGACCTTCCCGGTAGAATAACAAATTACCGGAGTCAAGGATAACGGTGTCCTGTGCCTGTCTTCGGACTTCAATAATCCCATGACATCCCAGCGTAACTTGTTCAATTCTTCCTCCAGCTCGACAATCTTGTGGTCCTCCATGAGCTTACGGACGTTGAGTGTTGCCAGGGCCAAGGGTCGTCGTTTATAAGAGCGGTAGCCGGGCATCTTCCGGGGATTCTTAGCACCCCCTGCTCCACCGTTACCTGGCCTGCTACGGGGGCCAGGAATAATAGAGCTGCCGGAAACTGGGGGCCGAGTTGTTTTTGTCTTTATCATAAGGGGGGTTTTTGCCATAATCCCCACGCTAGGCAGCCATCTTGGAGATCGCAGTTATGGTTGTAGATGTCTCAGAAGGCACTGCTGCCCACCTTCCGGTATTTTTCCCTTAGTTGCCTCTTATGGACGGGAAGAGATGGGGAGGTGCAATTCTAACCCGGTACCCCACGGGAAACAACAGGTAATTAATATCAATATCAAGTTATTCAATGCCACACCGAATAATACATACATACCTTTATACATAGACCAATACCTCATACACCGATCTCATGCTCTATTCTATACTGAACTATATAACTTATCGATACTTCTCATAATCTGTTATTCGGTAACCGTGAGTAGAGCCCCCGATCAGTGATACAGGTGAGCGCATACTGCGGTCCGCACACTAATCGCAAATACAGGCTACAACAAACAATCGTGACTACAACTGCTGCTATCTATGCAGGTAGAATGGACAAAATATAATTAAAATGTAAATTATTCGATTCTGCTAATGCATTACAAGTTTAAAGAAATTTGCGAAATTTTTAAGTTTAAGGTTTCGTGCCGAAAAGGGGAAACGGGACCTATTAGGAAATGGGACCCTATTAACGCAACTCAGTTTGAATATATGTCCGTCAGTATGTCACGGGTCTCAAGCTCATCTACGGAATGAGTTGAATGACTGAATATTTTACATTGGTGTAAGTAAACAGTTGTTTCAAAATAAATATTACACTAGGAATTAAAATAAAAGTAGATTTTACAACGAGTACATTAGAGAACATTCTAGCTGAAATGTGTAACATGTGATGTTTAAGTCAAGATTAAAATGGGTGGCTTACAGTCGAAAAAAATCTTCTTTTAGAACTCATTACGTAGAATACGGTTATAATGTATGTTTATAAAATGGTGAAACAAACAAAATAATTGAGTTGCTCTGAAAAAGGGCAGTTTATTGTTTCACAATGACAAACAATTTACATCTTAATAAAATCTAATCTCTAAAATAACGTAAATCAATAAACTAGGTAATATTAATTGTTTAGTTTTATTCTGAATTAAGGAATCTGAAATATCTGTATATTACAATTTCAAATATTAAAACACATATTTTTTGGTGTGAATCTATTCCGATTTACGCAGAAAGCAGTTCTTTCTATCAGACTTTATCTGATAGAAAGAACTGCTTTTTCATGATTTTGCTATCCTTATATTTTCCTAAGTAACACTAACAAATAAAAAAATATCGGCCCAAACGAGCATGTTTCGTTGGCCGAGTACGTAAATTCAGGGAACGTGGGTACGACTCCTGCCGCAAAGCGAAAAAAAGTTGTGCTTTAATAATTTATGAATGTGATTTTCGCTTAGAACGCGATAGTATTTGGTGTTTGTAATGGTATTTAGAAATATCTGTATACTATGAAACATAATTTATATATTATATTCAACAAATAATAAATTTAATTGCTGTTTAAGATGTGTTAAAAAATAGTTAAAATGTTTACTTTTACCGGTACCTATACTTCTTTAACCTAAAAGAGCGAGGCCCGCCTCCCACTCGGTTAATTTTTAAGACGCAGGCTTATTGAAAAATATAAAATTTTAAAACTATGCAATAATTGATAACGGCAGTTCTACAGTAAACCTCCCTGTATTGCATATCGCGCGCCTGATGCGGGTCGGAGTCGGAACACACGCCCGCGGCACATTTTGCCTTGTTTGACGGCATCCGCCGCGCCGCGACGCCACTGGCACCGCCCGCACTTCTGCCGATATCTACTACTGCCAGGCGGCTAACTGGCTGATTTTGACGTGCAATTCAAAACTATTTGTTTGAATGTACAATACATTTGAATTTCTATACTCACATTATCAAGTTTCTAACTGTGCAATTTATTTTCTAACAATTCTTTCATGTCTTGTTTAAGTTTTGAAATAGACAACTTTGATGTTGTACCCATGGCGACTTAAAAATATCACACCTGTTTTCTGGTTGCTGTGGTGAAGATCGCCTACTTAACGTCGTAAATGGTCTGGTGAGCATTACCGAATGGCTGGTTGCCGAAAGGGTGTTGTTTCACATCTGCAAGCAGAAAGAGAGCTGTTGTGCAAGTTGTTCACTCATCAGATGGTAGGTGAATTACCTGAGATGGTAATATTGCCAGCATTCCCAATGAGGGTTAATATCAGCGAGGTAGCCGGCCATAAACTTGAAGCCTTATATTTCGACAATATATTCTTATGTTTAGGATACTTTTTTGTCGTCATTTGAGATGAGTCTAAATATTCATATTTGATATATGTATAACTTATCAAAAAAGGATGTTTTGTTCCCAGATACCACGTAGTATTACTTGCTCCGTGGCAAAACCTAAATGCGAATAGTCCTTTCTTCACTAGCCTTTTTGAAGAGCAGAAATAAAATTTTGAATTAGAAACATAAATAATTTTCCTTGGCTAGGAGGAACTATGACGGAGAAGACATTTATATTCTACATTAGTTTGGAAGAGACAGCATCAGTTTGTTTTGTCCTGCTCGGCGTATGCGATTTTTTGTTTGCCACATTTCGCAGTTGTGTTCGGTGCTTGAAAGTGTCATTTTTTTCGTGTTAAACAACGATTTTGATGTGTATATTGTAAATTGTAAGTTAAATTCGACGCTGCTGCTTCCATCAAACATTGGAAATGCAGAATTCTTGGCTGTAAAAACAGAACTGAACAAAATATGGAACACATAACGTATCACATGTAAGTGCTATTTTTCATATGTCTTTACCATTCTTACACAGTCTATGCGAATCAAATTATTTCATAATCTTCATTTTACTACAAAATAATTTCTTGATTTTGAGATTATAATCTATAAAAATTAAGTAGTGTTCTTTTGTCTATCTGTCTCGCTCTACTATGATGAAATTTGTTTAGGGAGAAAAGAGAGTGTGAACATAGATCAAAAATTATATTTTTTCGAATTATAGCAATATTCGGAATACCAGCTTATGACCGAAGATTTTTCCCATAAAAGTGGGTAATTTTGTATGTACCACTTTTTGCCAATTACGCAGTAAAATTAACGCCATTAAATTTTGATTTGCAGTTTCATAAGGATGCATGAATTAATTAAATTGTAAGGGATGCTAAAATGAGATTTAACATTTTAGCACCACTTACAATTTAATTATTTCATTATATAATTTTTAACTTAACTAATTTTGTCGTCCTGTTGCTTGAATCCATACACGATGAAGGAGAGCATCCTTATGAACACTGCAAATCAAAATTTAATTTAGTTAATTTTACTGCATAATTGGTAAAAAGTGGTACATACAAAATTACGATGTTATTCACACATATGTTTAATATACCATAAAGCTATAAATACATTATTACTTTGTTTTATATTAAGTGCACACTATGAAATATTATAGGTACGAAGGTTTGTATGAGTTTGTTTCTCATACAAACACACTAAAGTCACTCAACGCCGAAGTTTTCAACGAAATTTCGCATACAGATTCCGTAGGAACTGGATTAATACATTGGCTACTTTTATTCCGAGATATTGAGTATTATCGGAGGACTACGATATAACTATTCCATGTGGTTGAGTCCATAGGCGCAAGCTAGCTATCCAATTGTACCAATATTAGTTAAGTTACGTAGATAAACAGTTATTTGGACCTCTTAATCTAATAAGTAAGATTTTTGGTCCCACGTCTAAATCTAATAAAAGTTTGCCTTTTTAAATGACAGAGCTTGATGAAATTTGATACCTACATATATTTAGATAGCTTAAGTCGTATAACATGTATAACAACCTTTAAGTAGATTAACATTGAACTATGCTTTAATTACCGATGTTCTCGAAGGGATCGCGGACCGCGGCTCAACCAAGTTCTATGTGGGCGAAATTATATGTTATTTAACGAACAAAAATGACATAACCTCTAAACTCTACCAAAAAATATGCTGTAAGTTTTCAGTTAGTTTTAGAATCATGGTAATTTTCCAAAACGAGCTGACCTGGTTTCTCTGCCATTAATGCGGACCGTTCAATCTGTAGCGAGAAATTCAAAATTTAACAGTCTGTCTATTTGTTGCGAGATCGAATAACATTTGTAGGTATATGATTTTTTAATTTACTCAAATCAGAGAACCTTTTCAGAGTATTTTGTTATTGTATCTTTATATATATATTTCTCTACTAAACTGCAAAAACAGTTATGAAACAATTATATTTTTGTAAGTTATGATGCCATATTACTTTAGGGTATAATTTCCAATTTGTGCAATTTAAAAACAATACACGTACTAAAGTTATCCGATCTAGCAACATACATTAAATTTTGAATTCCCCGATATAACAAATTGAACGGGCCAGTTCACCTTAAGCAAGTACCATGCAAATTCTTTTTTTTTTTCAGTAGGCGAGGCAATATTTTTCTAAAAGCTTCATTGTAATTTGGGTATTGTTATGGGACACTGGCAATTCTGCACTATTAGATATTTATACTCTGTCTCTATCGGGTATACGTGCATAGCTACTCCATCATAGATACTTCCTCCTAGTTCCTTGGTAATCTGCGACCAAAGAGATCGATTGAAAAAACGTTGTTTGATTCATGTAGTATCAATTACAATAGAAGAAACGGTTATGACGTTTTTACTTTGTCGGCCATCGTGTACAAAAGCATCGGAGTAGTTGGACCTAGCAAGCCAAGCCACGGTAAGTCCGTGATTTGAAGCCGATGGCGGTGGGCAGTACCTTTTTTGCAATTTGTCGCAAAGCTGTTGCCAGACGGTCCAAGGCGCGATGACATCTTACCGTTTTCACCCCAACACATCAGTTAGGCTTTGGTACAGCCCTTGGGTGTGATGAGTCCAGGCATGCCACTTGGGCTTTCATTATATGTGAGGTATATCTTATATTATATACTTATATCCTTTTCTCATCAATTGAGTGTATGACTTGACTGAAAAAATATTTTTTCTAAGGCGACGTTTATCGCTGCAAGTACAATGGCTCTCTTAGTCCACTCTCGGTTGAAAATAGCGCCCTTACCTTAAAATTTTTTTTTTATCTAACGACAACTTGTAACAACCTCATACTTACTTATGGGAAATGGAGAGGAAAAGGATGATTTATGGTTCACCATTCCAACCTATTTATAAAAATAGATACCTACGTTATTTTGCTACGATCTTCTTATTTCGTTACCGTAAAACTTTTTTGTTCAAATTTGTGATCTAGTATCAGGAACAATGTACAAACCCCTTACAAACAAGAAGCACAGTACCCGAGCACTTTACTCCAGCGAACAACAATAAGTGCATCGCTGCATCGCAATACGCGGCTGCTCGATGCGGTGTTTTATTGTACCACCGCTGTCTGTTACGCATCGATGAGTAAGTATGTCTCTGCGAACATTCTAGATGGAAAGTGGCTCGATTGTGGTGTATAATGATGTAAGGACGTAACTGAAGAGGTGTTTGGTAAGCTTTTTTGAAAGTAAAGTATTTTTCTGTTGCATGTATTAGGGATTAAATATGCATTTATAATCTAGATTGTAGCTGAAGTTAATATCTTAGTCTCAGTCTTCAGGGGTGAAAAAATAAGGGATGCTCACAATATATAAATTTAATGTTTTCTTCTTAATTTTTTTATTTTTAAATTATTACATATAATCAATTATGAATTTCCACAAAATAAAGCTAGTCTATTATTTATCATCTTTCAAGCTGTGCTCTATGACGCGTCAATAGTTTATAATGTCCCATTAAGCCTTTAGGAAACAGAATGACTTGACTGTAGATTAATTTGTGGCTGCCACTTTAAATATATAAATTGTTGACAAAGCTTGATGCAGAGTGTACGCAGAACCTAACTGCATCCACAAACTATCAAAAAACGAAACGGTCGCGGTCGACACTTGAAGCTGTCGCCGGCAACATCGCAGTTGAATAATGCGATGTATTGAAATGTCCCGCCCTCATTGCTCTCTTGTGAACACTTCGAGTAAACAACGGGTAGGGTCACCATGATACAAATTTTACTATAGTTGACTACTTGTAGGCTTCAAAGATTGTTTTCGTTAGGGTTGGAGCAGTTTGGGAAATGGAAACCAAAAAACAGAAATCTGCTTGGTTTCCTACTGAGTTTATTTATTCATTCTCACGTCATGTAATTTACACACATGAGTTCCAATATAGCATATTACATGAATAAACTACTGATGAAATTTCAACATTATGTCGAACTATTTTATTGGTGTGCTGTTACTGCTAACAGTGTGGGGAACATTAACAGCGGCCGCCACGGACCGTCCTCGCCATCAGCACCGCAACAATAGTGCAGCGGAATAAAAAGTCTAAGCTGGTCTAGGGCTAGCGGAAAATCAATTTTGTTATGAGCTGCTTAATCACGAGAAGCATCTCCCAGTTCTAGTATTACTTCGATTACACGAGTTACAAAAAGTGATGGAAACATATTTTTATAGATACACTTTGCAAAAAAACTTCAGAAACTAAATAAGTTAGTTAAGTTTTTAATATATTTTACAATGCTTTTGTTTAATCGGAAAAATGTACTTTATGTTTTAAATTCAGTTTTGTTCTATTTTCAAGCTCTAACATCTATCATTTATTTTTATAACGTATAAAAAAATACGTATTATTATGCTTGTCACTTGAAATTATTATATAATATACCTTAGATCTACGATTTCAATAAATTAGTTCATTATTTCATGGTTCATGGTAGCCACTGTTGAGACAACTTTCACGAAATATTTTCGAAACATTTGCAGTGAAGCTACCACTTCCGTCTGAGGGAAACGAATAGCAAACAAAACATTTAAAAGTTTGGACGAGGTTTTCTTTTCATATTTCCAAGTTTTATCAATTAGGTAACGTCTGTTTGACGAACGTCTTACTCCAGGTCAAGCAGATGGGGCACTCCGTAATAATGATCTCATCATCATCAGTTCAAAGACGTCCACTGTTGAACAAATATCCCGTGTCTACTTGTAATTATTGACTACCCACGACGTGGTCATCAGTCTACATAGTGGAGGTCACTCTATTCTTCATCTCCCGGTGTAACTACTTGAAAACCTTTGTTTCTCATCAGTTACCGGTTCATCGAGCAAAATGACCAGGCAAATATCCTGCAAACACTGCTAGCAACTTCGATAACTTTGATTGTTTGTCAAAATTTCTTGTTTCGAATTGTGTCACGCAAAGTAACATAGCTCGGCTATAGCATGTCCAGCCCTGAGCTTGTTTATAACGGCCAAATTTATGGACCACGTCTCAGTATCGTAAGTCATCATTGGCGTCACACACTGGTTGAAGATTAGAGTATACAGACTATAGTCTTCATGAATAATGATCATGGTATGTTCGGCGATAAGATATCGCGTAAATTTTCAAACGTCTTTGTGTGACCTTTTTGTCGAATTTGGACCTACGTATATAAGAAACAAATGTTAAATTAGGTTGTCAATAACTTTAAAAATATCATTTCTCACAACTACGGGTAGGTACGTTGGACATTATCTTTGTTTTAGAGCTAAGTTTGAGCCCCTTGTTGAGAAATCTACTGAAGTTGCTGAACATTGTACTGAGCTTTTCAAGCAACTCTGCTACAGTGCCTATATCATCGATAAAACGAAAGGTGAGTGATGTATGCGCCATAGATGATACCATAATATTTCTAGCCCAAGAGCTTGAAAACGACTTCTTATGCGTTCGTGAACAGTTTTGGAGTAATAACGTCTCCCTATCGCGCACCTCGCTGGAAGTGGATTGGTTTTGTTCTCTTGTCCTGTAATCGATTCGTCATTGTGGCGTTTCTATACAAAAACTTCAACACTACGATATACTAATAGTTGTTTTGATATCGCTAAAGAGTTGCTCTTATACATTATTTCCCAGGTTTTGATTGAATCAAAGGCTTTTTCGTAGTCTACAAACGCTAGACATAATGATATGAAGCACACAGACAAAAACACACACAATGGACAGTCTTTTTTTTTGTAATACGCAAATAAATAATTGACAAAGTGATCCCCGAAGAGCAAGCGGAGCATTGTCGTTTCAGTTTCGGCAAAAATACTTCATATTACTGTGCAGATTTTAAAATTTCCAGTTGTTCTAGAGATTGCATTGCAAAACCGATTTTCGTGAAATTTTGTAGCAGTTCCAATAAGCACCGCATGTCAATTATTCACAAACCCTCCAAATTGTGAATGTCTGGCATTGGATAGAGTCAACAATTTGAAATACCTAGGTGTAACTATCTATAAGAAGCTCTCTTTTGTTCCACACATCAGTCAAACTGCGGTACGAGTCTGGTATTGTATACTATTATTTCTGCCTATTATCTACTGCATAATTAAGGGTGGCTCTAACAAAACACAAGAGAATTCTTTCTTCCACTAGAATGAGCTCAACGTCGTCGCCTTCTAAAATGTTCAATGAACTTACCGATTAAATTTTTGACTGAGGACTTGTATAACAAATGCAAGGAAAGAAAACTTTCAGTAGCTTTTTATTCAGTAGCTCAGTTTACAGTTAGCTTTTTATTCATAGTTTAATACTTCATCAGCATTCCCTGACAATATATGATTCTGTCAATAACCCAGTAAGACGTGTTCCAAGGCAATGATATTTGCATGTGTTACTATTAAATAACTTTCCACAGTAATTATTATATACTTATTTTGATGAACTGCACGAATGTATTTGTTTATAGTGACTTCTACGGAAGAGTCCTTTTTCTTATAATACGCCAAGTGTGGGAATCAGGTGTTCAACCATTCCATTGAAACTGTACAATTGTTGCAGAATAAACTGTTACATATTCATTTTTTTTTTTATAATTGTATGAATTATTTTTTATGAATAGATTCAGGCTTTACTTTGCGGAAATCCATATTTAATAATAACAAAAATTGTAACAGTATTTTAAGCAAACATCGAATTGATATTAAAAAGAAACAGTTATAAAATATTAAAGAATATTTCTAGTGACAATTCCGCATAATTTTCGTGCTAAGCTGACGTGGCGTCACTAACGCAGACGAACCAAATTTTCTCGATCGTACGCTCTTAGAGTCAAGACCTCCTGAGGATGCTTTGTGTAGGATTGACAAATGCAGACAACCAATCATACCTTAAATTATAAGTACTAAAATTCTAATCAAGAGGTGAACTTCTGTCCATAATTAATTTCATTTTTAGTTTTTTTTTAGGATTCCTTTGGTTTATTGTTATTTAATTATTAATATGATTTCAGTGCTAGTAACTTCATAAATGTGGTCTCGTTTTCAATTCTCAATTTTTTATTGCATCATATGTAGTGCAGATACTTATCTAAAATAAATTTTATAAAGTTATACATATTATGACCGATTTTGGGTATAGCAAAAGATATAACTGTAGGAGAGTGACCTGTCTTATTTATTATCATTTAAATTTGTCATCAAGGAATTAATTTATGGTATAGTAAAATTTACTAATTAATAAGTTTTTAAAGTATTGACAAAGTTCGAGTCTTTTTCTTCACGTTGGATTGTATTTGTTAGCGTGTTAAATATTTTTATTACCATTATATTCGGACCAGAACTGAGTTTTAAGCTTGGTAGTAGCTTGGTAGGTAAATTTCTAATAAAATTAGTACCTCCATCTAAGCTGTAAATAGAGCTCAGGCTGTCAGCGTTGTTCTATCCCATTGTGATATAGAATTATTCCATATAGTTCTCCGGATTTTAACATTCACGAGCAGTCAGAGCAGTACGTACAAGATACCAGCCTAGATTCCTATTCTTAATACCACTTCGATGGAAGTGTGGGACAGTCTTGAATATCGCACAATTGGTATCGTATCGGGTTGGATTCAGCAAACTTGGCACGAATTTGAGATCAAATGCATTTAAAATTTGTAAGTCACTGACTACATCTATGATAACTTAAATTGAAAGCTTGATTTAAAAAAAGAAACTAAAATAAAATTCAAACTATCTAAAAAAAACTTGTAAATATAGGCAATTGACGGCTGAATGTGAAACACTGTTAAAAATTGTTAAGTTGTCCGTATAAAACGATTGGAGCAAAACAATCGTGCTAAAACACAGGCTGCGTTGCTAAGTGCAGTGAAGGTCGAGTGAGTGAAGTGTCACGCAGGGCGACATACCGAGAGTTTTGTCCAGAACCCATGAAACAGTCACATTTAATGATAAAGCAGTAAACTTATAATATATCATATTCATTTTTCCGTTTAACCTCAAAATTTACCTTTATATATATCTTTACAATGAAACATTGCCTTGTTTCAGGAGAGGTACAAGCCCTGTCACCCTCCTTCTTCCCTGTTTCGTACCAAACATAACTAAAAGTTTACCCCGGCACAGTGTCAGAGTCTCTGCTGCGCATTCGCCCTGATGATGACCATCAGATATGCTCCAAACTCAGGTCAACGAATTCGACCCCTAATGTGAGTAGTTTGTCTGTTACTTGATAATATTTAAACACATGATCGGAAACATTGCTAATGTTACAGAAGACGGAATAAGTATATTAAATTTGGCATTTTTGTTTAATGGACTACTGCCTTCCTGATTTCAACAAGGAGTGATGGACACAGAAAGACAGCCATGTAATGCCCTTGTTGATTGTATCACCAATATATTTAATTAATAAGGGCGATTAGTTGTCTAATAGCCATTTTGTGCGCTTAAGCTACAGCAATAAGTACCTATAGGGTGGCATACTGCTAATTTGGCGCATCAAAATCCAACAGTTAAATAAGCAACTGCTCTTATGCATTATGCCAGGAACTGTTCATTCGTATATTCTAAATAATATTGATTTTTAGCAGTTTTTATTTCAACGCATTTAAAAACAGATAAATTTACTCTACGTTTCAAGTGTTGTTCTCGTCTAGCAGGTTTAAGATCTACTTGGCAATGTTTGTAAAAAGTTCTTCATAATACAGAACTTTTTTCTTCGGTATCAATGGTTATAAGCAAAGAAACAATTTCGAAAATATGAACGGACGTTAGAACATATTAATACAGCAATATTCCACCCACTAGTTGGTGATTTGATCATAGTTGAATACTTTTATGTATTCTGTGTGATAGCTGCGATTGAAAGGAGCCAGGGTCCATTAATCGGGAATAAAGGAAGCCAGTGGTCTGTAATAAAATTATTTCTGTAATCCTATCTGAAGAAATACGAGGGTTTTCCTTTCGGAGTTTCGTGGGTGAGTGACGTGTAGCTTTGATGTACAGAAATTGTTTGTGGGGTTATGTGGTTGTTTACAGAGGTTTTTTTTATTGAACACAGTGGAAATGTGCACAGATAAGACGTCGACCCATTTTGCTATAATCTTAGTTACGGCGCGGCATGCTGGTTATTTAGGTTTTTTTTTCACATTTTTGTAAGTGTTGTCCTAATTTATTTCCACTTATTCACAGAGTTTAATAACAAAAATATACCTTTTTTGATCTATGAAGTGCTTATAGAGTAACTTGTCTAATATTTTTTATACGATCAACAAAATTAAGCAAGGCCTGCTGTGATGATGACTTGGATTGGTACCCGCTACTGAGAGGTGCCGTGCTTTGGAGGGCACGTTGAGTCGTCGGTACGGGTTGTTGCCTTAGGATGGCTGTCGTTGTAACATTAGTCTAATAGCAAATTTACCGCTAAAATACCTTACACACCTTTTTCTTTCTTTCCGCCAAGCAGTAATGTTCCAATTTCAGTATCCCGGTTGGAATGGTATGAATGCCGATGAAATAACAGGCACATGATACCTAAAATTTTCATCTCAAGGTGATGGGCGCTGTTCTGTTCGTTAATTGTAACGAAATTAATCTGTGAACAGAGGTTGCAATTAACATCAAGTGGGACTCCTGCTTGTTGCATTACAACCCCATACAAAGAAGTTTAAAATATATCGTAGTCTAACCTAAGAATGTGTTTGTCATTATTTCAACCTGTTCGTAAATTCAATGTTCTGAAACTTCCTAATAATTTAATTTGGTATTGTGACCTCCCAAACTTTGCCTTCTGCCCGGTTCCCTGTGGTTTGTAACTCGGTCGACCTTTGACCGCCGAAGCTTGCCAAATTTACTTAATCTCCCAACAAAAATGCGAAATGTTTATTTACATTCCAGCTCTTTGAAAAATCTCTTGTATATCCTTTCCTAATACTTAATAATATTATCATAAATGCAAATGTTTGTGAGAATGATATTTTATTTGAAGGAACGATTGATACTGAGAACTCTTATAAATAATGAAGAGCTGTCAATGAAGATTGAAACACAGATGGGCAAAAATCTTAAGAAGTGTTTAGTTAATGTTCTCATGTAAGTGACTGTACTGTCTTGTTATGAGAATAAATATTTTTAAACCTAAACCTAAGTGTTTAAATTTTTTATCGCTGTTGAGCACGTGGCTTCTGACGGAGCGGGATGCACTCACGTATGCGGACGACGTTGCATTAAGGGCAGTGTCAGGGAAGAGTAGGTATTTGCATACAAACATAGTTATGCCATATTTTATATACCAAGTGTTTGAACTAGATGAAATTTAGCATACACATCCATAAGCCTAATATTTATTCTTCATGTTTGGTAGCTTTCCATATGATTATTTTTTTTCAAAATAAATCTGCAAAATCCTTTGGAAAACCTTATTTTCTAACTAGCTAGCTAATCAAAAGCATAGACAATTTCAGACTGTAGAACGTGTATGCTAAATTTCACTTAGTTTTGTATACTCGGTATTTAGAATATGACGAAACTAACTAAAACCACTTTGTGAACGTCCTGTTCATGAAAACGAGTAACATTTATCTATATAATATAGTTGCTATGGCACAATTATTGTCATAATTATTGCCTTATTCATTATATTTTTAATTCCGAAAGAGTCCGAAATCAGATTAGTGCAAGATTAACCGTACTGTCACCGTTAGGCATCATCACTTCCGCACCATCAGGTCAGGTAGCAGTTAATAGCTAACCTACCAGCAATAAAAAAACTGACAACGGTATCGATTCTACACAAATCGACGAAATTCAAAATTCTCTAAGCTATAGTAGTTCTTATTCAGTATAATCTAAATCCACAGCTGTTTAACATTTAAAAAAAAAGTAAAAAATAGGGTTATTTTATGCAATTGTAGAAAATGTCGAATCTGTTTAGAGAGCACCAAGTTACATGAGTACTAAATTTGCATAAAACATACAACAAACACAAAAGTCAACTCAATGGTATGTAATTATAATATATCATAATTTAAGCGATAAACGAATTTGAACTTAACGGGAACAGAATAAGAATTTCCATAATTTAGAGAATTTTAAAGATTTTCAAGTTTAGAGAAATTGTATAGAATTTACAACACATAGAAATTTGCATTTACTGCACTTGGTGGTTTTTTATATTATTCCAATTATACTTATCTTATATCGTTCTAAATTACATAATAACAATTGAATAGTAAAATACATAGCCTAGTTATTTCTATACTATTTATTTTTATGTACCCTCCCCGCTGCCGTTACTATTAGGCATTTTGTATAATAGAGTACTTCAATTTCTAGAAAAACCATAAAAAAAACAGAAAACTAAGAATAAAATCATGACTATTCAATAAAAGACTTTTCCTGAACGCGTTTCCTCAAATCCAACCCTTCCGCTGGCACATTTACACGGAACATAATACTTAGTATAAACGAGATGGTTTTTGGCGCCTCCAAGTGCCTCGTAACGATGACATGCGTTACTACGAAAGGCACCGAGTTCCATCAAATATTATCTTTTATTTGTCAAAAGTGTACCCAACACTAGTGACGAACATTCTTACGGCGAACAATCTGTATAAACATGTCGCCATTTTTTATGTTGTGTAATTTGACAATGCGACAGTCTTCCTGGGAATTAAAATGGATTCAACTTTACAGTGGATTCCACATATACATGATCTATCCGGAAGACTTAGTTCTGCTGCATATGCAGTTCGTAAGATAAGACAGCTAACAGACGTAGCTACTGCTAGGCTCGTTTATTTCGCGTACTTCCACAGTATTATGTCTTTTGGTATATTGCTGTGGGGAGCTGCTGCTGAGATAGAGACAATCTTTATCTTACAAAAGCGTGCAATTCGAGCCATATATGAAATGGATCCTAGGGAATCCCTGAGAGATATTTTTAAAGAAATTGATATTTTAACTTTACCAAGTCTGTATATATTTGAAAATATTATGTATGTTCGTAAAAATTTGAGCAAATTTAAATCAAACAGTGACACTCACGATTACAACACTAGAAATAAAGATAAAATAGCGGTGCCAGGTTATAGATTAGCAAAGACAAATAAAAGGTCCTTCTTAGGAAATTGTGTGCGGTTTTATAATAAATTGCCCAAACATATTACAACGCTCACATAAAGAAAATTCAAGTTGCATGTGAAGAATATTTTGATAAAGAAATCTTACTACACAGTTTGTGATTACTTAAACGACAAAAATGCTTGGACCGGTTCGCCTCTGCCAAGCTAGCGCCTAACACCTACGTAATGTAAATTAAGTATTGTAATAATTTTACTATATAATATGTACTTAACACATTTTTAAAAAACGTTTAAAAGAATGGCCCCGAGTTTCTTGCCCGTTCTTCTCGCAGTGGCTCTATAATTTTTGTTTGCTGAACGTGGCAGTACAATGTAGTATATTTCAATATTAAAATTTGTAATTGACCTTCATAAGAGCGTCGTAGACGCCTAAATTGAATAAATGATTCTGACTTTTTTTTTTTTTGAAGTATATTAGTAATTTGCAATTGTTTTTATAATATGTCACTGTATTTGTTACAATGGTGGTCAGGAAGTTGATTAGAGGTAAATAAGGATTGCCAGATTTTAATCTGGAATCTATTGCTGTGTATACTGATGTCGTACTTAGAGAAGTTGAATTTAGTTTTAGCATCAGAGTTATTTAATAGGAAGTAGATTTTTTTGATAATTGAAAACGTAGTATTGAACAGGATGAAGTTAGCAGATGAGAAATGTGGTCAAAGGTGGTTTCAAGCAAAGCCTAGAATAGTAACTAACTGTCAAGTACTGGTGTCACAACACACCGATAAGTGTTTGGTGACAGATCTACTTGAGGATGGTGTCTAGCCGGGCGGAGATTTGGATGATACACTACTCCCATGCAAAAACTATTTAAGTCAAAAATGAAGATCCTTCTGTAATTTTTACAGGAATGAGTTTGTATAATCCTCAAAAACAGACAGATATAAACAATAACTAACAATCATCACGGACGTCAGTTAGGAAATAGACAAAGGAAACAGACCATTACTTCAACACCTAGGACGATGATACATCGTCCTAGTTCAACACGCTCTGACATATTGCGTGACGGAATTATTATCGTTCGTTCTGTATCGTTGCTTCAGCCATATTTCCTTAGTTTTATATTGTTAAACAAAGAATTAGTTCATATTTGGGGTATGTTCTACTGCTACTGGACACACAGAAGGGATGATAATTATACTTTATTAATGCGAATTTCTTCGAGTAATTACTGTCGCCATCACTATGACAACATGGATAAATAAAGCACAACAATAGAACCGTAGAACCGTACATTATTCATGGGCTATGACTACCGTATGCCAAGCAATGATGTTCACATTACACTGTGTTCCAGTTTGAAATGTAAGGGTGCCAGTGAAATTATAGGCACATGAGACTTAACAAAATAATATCTCAGGGTGATGGGCGCAGTTAAGTTTAAATGATCATGGAATATGCGATAGTATTATTTAAAAAAAAAACCCATAAATCTTGAAAGTGATTGATTTGCATGTTGGTAGGGCATTTTGCGAATGCCCGCCTGGCTAGCTAACACCCTCAAGTAGAAAATCTGTCGCGAAGCACCTAACGGTGTGTTCCGGCATCTGTCCTTTAGAGCCAGTAATTCTAGGTTAGCCTGAACAATATCTTCGACCACATCATCACTTACCATTGGGTGAGATAATGGTCAAAGGCTAACCTATCAGGCATAAATAAATATCACAATTTAATCTGTTATTACTCTAGTTAACCTTAGCACCGTCTAAACCTTGATTTTTGCCCGTAAAAAAATTGTTTGTTCGCATAATAATTATTACTCTATATAAGTTGATGAAAATTATATCATCAAAACTCGCACATAATATAATAATGTAAATTGACAGACGCAGCTTCAAAATAAAATAAGTATTTATTTAAATTTAAAATTTCTCGCTGAATATGTTAACTTTTGCCGTAATAAAATAAATGGTAACATTTATATTTTTTATAATATTCAAAGCTCATTATGTCTTTAGCCACTGTCTCACAAGATTATATAATACAAACATTTTATATAAACGTGGAAATTATAGAAAACTCCTATAATAGGGTGATTTTAGTATAACAGTGGGCATATAACGGCTTTTGATGGTGACTAACGCAAACTAACACAATCAAATTTAATTAAATTTGTGCTCATCACATATAGTCTTAAAATGAAGTGCCAGGAATTTCATAGGCTTTATAGGTGCATATAAACACTGTATGCACCTATAAAACCGGACCTTCTCGTAAGAATCAACAAAGGAGCCAACAACGCCAACACTTACCTAATATATAGTACAATGTTATAAGGTCAATAAATAAAATATGAAATATGAAACAATAAAGAATCATTTATGGAGTATTGGAATCTAATAAAAACCACATCAAACTGCCCGCGCCTGGTGAGGGCGGTAATTTCGATTTATATGAAAATATGCTCCCTGTCTATAATTGGGGCTCTTACCTCAATGAAAATAATAATTATGAGCGAGTTTGGTTCGGGAGTCTATCTATTGAGGAGAACCAATGAATAATTAAGGAAATGTTGTGGTGTATGAACGAGCGGATTCACTTTATTTTGTTTCTGATAAGTTAGGAGTAGGAGGTGTACGTATCACACACACAAGTATGCTAAGCTATTATTGATTTTACAAGGACTAGAAGGGCCTCAATGCAAAGATATTTAAATAATTAAGCAACTCCGCTATGACGCAATAAATAATATCGTCATCTAATAGTAAGAAAAAAAATAAATAAATAAAAAAGAAGTCAAAGTTTAAATCATTTATTCATTATCCCCTCGCACGTCCATTCATCTGTACAGGGTATGCAGTAGCAGTCCACGCATCTGCTCAAGCTTTTCATCCCTCGGCGCCCCGTGACGTTTTTCTTAAGTACTAAGACGTTTTTCAATACCTAAACTTAAAACCCTCATATCCCCATACCCCAATATATCACTTGCACCATACAAAAATTACATTTTCATCCATTTAGTTTGAGTAGACCAAAAAGCGAAATATTTTTTTTTTTTTACAGATTTTGATATTATTTATGATTTTACATCGGGTTTATTTGATGCAATTTATAACATATGTAATAACTTCTTGGTACCAATGCAATCCTCATCATGTAGGCTTTACGGGAAAAGAAATGAAAATAAACCTTTTCATAGAAAATTTCACAGAAAAAGAGGTTTGAAAACACGACGAAAATGGCGCGAAACAGCTTTTTTTTTTTTTTTTTTTTCTATTTTTTTTTTCCCAAACTATTCCACCTATAACTTTGTTTTTTCTTTTAATATGAGTATTTACTATGGTTCTCTACCCATGAATTATTAGAGATTGTTAGGACAAATGTTTTAAAAGAAGTAACGAGATTAAAACGATGCGATTTTTTTTAAGAGTTTTGGCGGGAAAAATCCTTTGGAAGCGTTTTTTTTTTTTTTTTCAAAAACTATACCACCTACGACTTTGGTTCTTCTTTTGATATGATTATTTACATGTAATCTATACACCTGAATTTTTTCAGATGTTTAGGTTAAGTAGTTAAAAAGTAGTTACGAGATTATTTATTACGTAAGTTTCCATCGGTGAGTGTTTGCGCGGGAAAATGTATCAAGTGAAAGTTTTTTATTTTAATTTCACGATTTGAATAACTTCCCGTTACCGTAGAGTGATGCGGTGTTGTATAGCCAAGGATACTAGCTTACTAACAACGTTTGAATAATAACGATTGGATATATACAAGCTTCACACTAAACCCTTTTTTCAGACTACCGAAATCCCGGACGGGACACACAGGGGGGTTAAAACAATAAATATAAAAAAAAAAAAAACTTTTCAATCCTTATCCTTTTTATTTCTTTTAACATCGTTATTGACTTGTGCTCTAGACATATGCAAAATTACAGCTTTCTAGGTTCATAACTGTAGAAGTTGTTACGAGATTATTATTAAATGACGAAATATTTTGGCGCCAAAATGTAATTTGAGCTGGTTTCAGATTTCATAAAAATATTAAACATACTTTTCGTTATCTCAGAAAAATATGTATTTTTTGTCGTATAGCCATGGATGAATCCTTTCGAAAACCGTTTGGATTACGAAAATCGGACTTACGCAGATTTTAGGACGATTTTGTAAAAGTAGTAGCTACTCGCCGACCGGTTACCCGGACGGACAGATACTCACAAAGCCGCGAGCCCGGCCTCGACGCACGAGGAGGGTGTCTACGACGCTCTTATTAAGGTTAATTATTAGTTTTAATATTGAAATATTCAACATTGTACTGCCACGTTCAGCAAAATAATATTATAGGCCACTGCGAGAAGAATAAGGAGGGCAAGGAACTCAGGGCCACTCTTAAACGTCTTTTATCAATGTGTTACATACTTTAATATAGTAAAATAATTACAATATTTGTTTACATTACGTAGGTGACAGGCACGCGGCAGTGTTTGTAATCATATTTAGAAATATAGAAGGGTAGCGACATCATGCCGAGAGTTAAGTATACGTAGCACTTCTTTCGATCAGATGAAGTCTAGTAATCTGGTTGATGTCCGCGGCCCGCGAAATACAAATGGAGCACGAAAATTTGGCAGAAATAGCCGTGCTTAGGTTGCCGAGCAGTTTAGGCATCCGGCGAGAAATCGGAGGACGTTCAATTCTCGTCTGAGGCATATAATTTTGTGCTCCAATTATTATATATAAATATGTTTGTATGTATGTGAGTTTCTTTATTCCACCATAAATTCTAGACGGCTTAATCGATTTTCATGTTTGTGATATTGTTTGATTTGTCTTGATAGCGCAAATAGCAACAAATATACAAAAAAGATAAAACTATATTCTGGCAAATTAAAGACGCCGTATTTTGAGTGAAGAAAATTCGTGTAATTTTCATGTGACTACGCTAGTTTGACGTAAGTAGTAGTAATTGAACAGAATTTAAAAATCTTTATCAAGTACGTATTGAATTCCATTAAAGTATCTCTGAAACAAAGTACAAACAAACCAAAATGTTTAAACCAAGAATTAATTATTCTACTGAAGAACACAAAAACCTAAAACATTGATTATCTCAAACGAACCCGCAGAGTTACTCTAGTACAGATAGTTTTCCCTACAACTAATGACATAAATATACCAAATTATTCTACGCATGGTTCATTGCAAATCAACCTTTAACTGTTTGTAATAAAGGTAGCTGTAACTGCATAAACCATTGTCATATAGCAATGCTTCCACAACGTAATAATTTGGTGAAGTTATTTACGTGAAAATCGACTGTAATCCATGGGATTAAGAGTTAGTCCTAATTCTAGTTAGTAGTAAGTAAAAGAGGACAATGAATGAAGTTGAACAGTCGACTGTCTTCATGGATGACAGCGCTTTAAAGCGTAACTTGTCTGATCTACGGATGTGTCCTAAGTTTGATGAATCCACCGCACCACGTCGCGACGTCATTGTTCATTACTTATCTTACTGTCTACAAGATAACTTGAAGATCATTTTATTTTACTGATGGTACATTGCTTTAACCAAAATGTCACCATATTAGTAAGAGATGATGTGCTTTGTGTAACTCCCTGCCTGTCTGTATGCACGAATGTCACTAATGCCTAGCTTTTTGTCAATGAAAAGCGTCACAATGCTAACATTTTGAAATGTTGTGTAGGATTCCGACTAGATCTTTTGAAAATCTTATTCCTGAATACGGAAAGTAAAAATATGAGTTAAGTAAATGTCACCACTATAACGAAATCGGACACAATAACTATATAATTTGTTTTCAAAAAAATACTTTAAAAAAAATCCTTTTATACACTGCGTCCTCAAAACATCTCCCAGCGTGGGCATAAGGCCAACCCCCCCATAATATTTAAGGCTGTGTTCAGCAGTGGACAATCCAGCAGCTATAATATTTAAATATGGGTTTCCGCAAAGTAACACCTAAATCTATTAATTATTTAATATAGCTTTTTAGGCAATGACCAAAACTATTTTTTTTTACGAAATCTTTTATCGTGAAACTTTAAAAGACCGAGGCCTGACTTAAGTATTTTTATCTCCCCTGAGAATTTATTATTATTATATTTTCTTTATTGAAAGTGGGATACTTGGTTATTATTTTTCAATTTAGTCTAAGAAAATGACTTTTCATACTAACTCAAACTTGAGGACCAACGAATAATGGCGGTGGAACGAAATTAAAACCTAACAAAAAGAAAAAATGTTTTAAAACATTTCAAGAGATTTTAAAAACATTTCAAAATTTATCAGTATAATTCGACATAGCAAAAAAATATTCGAATACGAAAAGATATGGTTTAAAAGTATTAAAAGCGTTAGAGTTCACGCCTTTTCGTTTATTTCCTTCAGATCATAAGTTCAAAATCAGGAAAGAAAAGCAGGAAAAAATAAAGTTCAAAAGGGTCAACAAATGTTTTCATTTAAAAATAATTAATATGAAAATCTTGAGGTTATTATAATAATGATTTTTTTATTTTTATTTTAAATAAGGAAATAAGTATAGAAGACATTTGGAGTTTAAAAAATTATTGAAATTATAACAGTTGCTTGTGTACGAGCATATACAGGGTTATTGGTAAAATGCTAACAACCTCTTAGGGTTGACTTCTGCTAGTCCTAACAAACATTTTGAAAACTTATTTTTGTTTTGAAAAAAAAAAAACTTTTTATATACTTTTTTTGTGTGTGTGGCAACACTGTACCACACCGTGCTCCCTTTGAATAGAGTTTTGAATATTGACATCGAGCAAAGTAATCAAAAATATAAAATAATACATTACAGGCACAAGAGCCTTTTAACATCAGGTGGTCCTTGTACTTACTTAGTCAAAAATCAGAAAAAAAAAATAGAAAAATAATCTCAAAATGTTTGTTAGGACTAGCAGAAGGGTTGACCTAAGAGATTGTTAGCATTTTTCCAATAACCCTGTTTAAACATATAAAATATAGACAGGCTACAGATAGTTGCAATAAATGGCACTTTTTCTCTTGGCCGGACTAAAAGGTCACCGCCCCATATATTCCAATTCCTTCTGTAATCTTCTGGCTTACACTTCGGTCTCTATGATGCCTGCCAAATGTGGGGATTATGGCAAACCACTCCCTGATGCTGGAGGTTGACCTCAGCAGTGGTCAATCCAGCTGATACATAATGTGTGATCACGGTTCAAAATATCCATCTAATAAAAGTATAATGGGTGGATGGACGCATGGACACCATAGTTTTAATAAGAAGGTCCCGTTTTCTGTCGTGGAACCTTATAAAGCAACAAAAAAATTAAATTTATCAACATATTATCAATGTCCATGTTATTTGTATCTCAATGTCAGATATAAAACGATTTTACTGCAGACCTTACCAGCTCAAATTTTCTCGAAACCGTATTATTCTTCTCCCTATTTCTTCAAACATTTCCATTTCTAAATAAATGACTTTCAATTGAAATATTCATACTTGACGTACCCACAATAGGCGCGAGGTTCTCTGCGTATACAAAGCCGTGAGGTTTTAGAGGTCCGTGTACGTACAGTAAAATGAAACTTTGCTAATTTTATGTTTTCCTTTTTAAGATATCTAAATTTATACAATTGTATTAAACCCAACATAATATGTTACCGATATTATCGTTATCCTGTAGTAATTCACAACCAATTTTTAGCGATTAACGAACTACATATAAGACTAGGAAACATATTTGGTTAGGCTACGTACTCTTTTTTTTTTTTTTTTTTTTTTTTTTAATTTTAAATCTACACTCCACAGACTCCAGGGTCCGTGACTTTTTTTAACTATGACATAATTTATTAGTAAACAAGAAATATGAAATAGGAAACATGCAACATTCCAAGGGGGAACAGTGTTAAAAGTTTTTTTTTTTTTTTTTCTTTTTTTTTTCCGTTAATGTCATTAGCACTAGCATCCAGAGCAGACCAGTATCCTCTAGCAGCACCCGTTCACGAGTTGACGCATGTGCCAGCCATCGCCTTCCTCAACCATTTTTGAGGGAAGATGGCGACCCGACACACAACACCGCCGCTAGACAACACCTTCCTGTGAGCATGACCGCTCCGGATACCCGTGCCAACGATTACAATAACAAAAATAATTTGGGACTACAATAAAATAATATACCTACAGAAATTTACCTTTTTTGTTATTCTCCCACGTCACATTTTAACAGGGCCTCCATTACCGCGCTATTTCGATCTTTGATCGCCATTTTGAGGTTGTAATCATGGATGGCTTTTGGTGTCGCAACCATCGCCTTCCTAACGAACCGTCCTATGGCGTCGTTTTCGTCATCTGCGTAGTATATGAAGGTTCCAGTGTGCCGTGAAATTGCAACGACGGCATGCGGGACGCTCTCGTGAAACTTCATGCTACTCTTGGTCTTGATGGCGATGACCGACTCGTATGTCAGTCCCTGCGCTTCGTGGATGGTAAGGGTGCGTGATCCACTTCCCTCTCCGTAGCCCTGACTTATTAGGGTCTCCATTTCTTCCTGGGTGTGAACCAGGAATAAATTGTTGGGGAGGGATTTGGGGATTTTTGCACCTGTGTACCTTTCAAGCTTAAGGGACTTAATACGGGGAGCTGAGGAATATATACCAGAGTATATTTCCCTCAGTGCGTACGCGACATCCATTGGGTTCCGATGCGTGCATAACAACTCCTGGGTGATGTTTGTTACCAGGTTAGGGCGGTTGTACCTTAATACGAAGAGATTTTCTCTATCGATATAAGGCAGCTGATTGACATCTCCGATGAGGACAAGTTCATCAACTCCAGATAGCCTGGAAGCCATGACTATGGCTCCGAAATGGTTCATTAGAGCTTCATCCACCGTTAGGCGGCTGTAGCTCTCAGTTCTTTTAAAACCATTTACGAGGACTGAAGCCATTGTGCGCACCTTGGTTTTAACTAAGTCTCCAATTCGGTGCGCAAGCTTCTCCCTCAGGTCTTTCACTGCTTCTGTAGTTGTTGTGATAATGATGTCCTTGTCCACATCGAATTGCCTTACCACCCAAGTTGTTTTGCCACATCCTGGAACTCCATTTACCCATTGTATTTTCGGTACTTCCCAGTCTTTCCAGAATGCTTCGATCTCCGATCCCCCCAAAATAGATTTCGCCATTTCGAGGATACGGTCATCTAACATTATTTTGGTGCACTGGGCCGTTACTACAATCGGGTCATTTTGTGGTGTCGCGTATTTAGGCCTACCTAGTCGCTCCGTTTCTCCCTCGTCCAGGGACACAAATCCGCCTGTTGCATTGTATGCTGCCATATACTGACCTAACATTTTCCCCTTGATGACCTGGGATGTGTCGTTGTTGTATATAGCGGCTTCTGCCTCTTCGAGTCTCACCTTCAAAAGGTTTTCATTTTTAAGCCTGAAGGACTGCAAGATGTTTTCGCAGTTTCTGTGGTTGACCTCTCTGGTCGCCCTTATAATGGCTAAAAACTCTATTAAGGCATTAGCTGCATGGCTTGTTGTTTCCTGTGCCGGGATATATCGGGGCGGACTGACCTGTCCCATGTCGGCTCTCGTCCGGGTAGCTTTTGGTGGTGCTTTGCCACGGGGTGGTTGTTTTGTGGGCATTGGGTTTCGGGGTTGGGATGGGTGTCGGAATAAGCTTCCCACTGCTGTACCGAAAGCTGTCAGGAATGCGGCGACACGGCCACTACTCTTTTTTGGGCTACACTCCTGGCTTCTTTCTGCCTCTGTTCTTTCTTGGAGCCTTTCTGAACCACTTTTGGTAACTGAACTCGGGATCGGATGTCCCCAACAATCAGTTGCATTGTTGTGTATGGATTTTTTGAGGTAACTAAGATTTTCTCCTCTGTCTTCATACACAACTACCTCATGGTGTTCTGAGGCTTTAATGTAACCAAGATGGTCCGCGACTTCTCCCTTTCGGTGTTCTATTACCATTGCGTCTACGCTTATCACTCGGGCTCTGTCGGCATTTTCTGAAATACTTGAGACTTGACGAACATGCTTGAGCAAAAGGTGTCCTGTCCGTCCACTCGATTAGTACGACCGTCCTGTTTTTCAGTCGTACCAAACGACATGGGGTTCCCATGACAACCTTCACTGGCATGGCGTTGTACGTTTTCCGCTTCAAGGTTGTTTTAAAGCTGCTCCCATTCAGCAGGCAAGCTAGTCCAGGTGATAATCGGACGCGGCTCTTGGCTCCAGCGTGGCAGAAGCTTATTCCGAGTCTTTCTTTATTGCCTTCCATATAGAGAGCAACGCCTCGGATGTGAATCCCAGGCTCTCCTTGCTCTCCACATGCCAACAGTTGGGAAATATTTGTGTTTTTTGGATCGGGGATGGGTGGGGCTATGATTGGGGCAGGAAGGGTAGGTGGGCTACTAGAACGGGGGGGTAAATTCGAGTTGCTTTTCACCGCTGTTTTGAAGGACCTCTCAACGAAAGACAGGAAATGTGCTCTGCTATCTGTGTCTGCTAGGATGGTGGGCAGATCAGATTCTAGCAGTTTCTTGTTGAGCAAGATTTCGAGGTCCTGTCTGGCAGCGGAAAAGCGGGGACATTCTAACATTATGTGCCATACCGTCTCGGGAATGTTTGAATCGCACTCGCATCCTGGGCTGTCTTTCAGCTTAAACCTGTGGAGATACTCGGATATTCCCCCGTGTCCTGTCATCATTTGTACTACAAGAGGTGACAGTTTCACTGTCCGCGTCAGTTGGTATGCCTTGGTGACATCCGGTAGAAGCTTTTTCGTGACTGCACTGTGCTTGAGGTATCGTACCGATCTTGCCATTTTCGGATAGATTCCTCACGGATTTTCCTTCGGACATAGGAGAGGGGGATTTTGTCATAGTCTTGGGAAGCATCCGTGAGTGCCGCTGATTTTGCAAGCTCGTCATCTCTCTCATTACCAGCGGTTCCCACATGAGCCTTCAACCAAAACATGCGAATATCTCTACCTTCAGCTTTAATCTTACCAATGTTCTCTTTTATGCTCTTTGCCAGAGGGTGACTCGTTTTGGGACTTTTGAGCAGATCTAGTGAAGATCTTGAATCACTAAGAACGTTGACTAGTGGATCTCTGCTCATTTTCACCTGTTGAGTTGCCCTGTAAAGAGCATATAGTTCCGATTGGAAGACTGTACAGTCAGGATGGAGCCTGAACTTAGAAGAACTGATCTCTTTTCCTTCCTCCCACCAGGTAAGGGCAGCACCTACTTTCCCCTCAATTTTGCTGCCATCTGTATAAATTTGGGGTCCGGTGATGTGGCTGGCGTCGGTTTCAAGAAGCTCGTACTTCACGGATGTTCTTGTGGACGGATGGGGTTGGTCCATAAATCGTACGTTTTGTTCAAGCTCCTTTTCCGGAGGAAGATAGTCAAGAGAGAGGTTCTTCTTCGCTCGGTACAGGCTCGCTACTTCTAGGATTCTTAGGTCTATAGGGAGCAGACCTGAGAGGGCGAGTGCTGATGTGAGAGAAACAGTACGGTACGACTTGCATATCTTTTGGGCAAAGCCTCTTTGTAGGGCAAATAGCTGGGATCTGTTCATTTCGAGGTCCACTGCCTGTGCCCACACGTTTGCGGCGTAAGTTATGATGGGTTCCACAACTGCGACATAAATCGTTCTCGTAATCTCGCCGTTTAGTTCCCAAGTCACCTTCGCTGCACACGCCAACTGCTTGTATATGTCCGCTGCTTTTTTACATTGCGCGGAGACGTGTGCTTTGTAGGTGAGCTTTCGGTCGATCACAAGGCCTAGCAGTTTAATCTCCTCTACAAGGTTAAGTCTGACACCAGACATGAAGAGGTTCGGGATATCGTACTTCAACTTCCTTGTCAAGAGCATCACGTTGGTCTTATGAGCTGCGAAGTTGAGTTTGTTAAGTAGACCCCATTCCGTTATCATGTCCAGTGTCGTGTTGGCTTTCTGCTCTAAGTTATCTGATTGGCCTGTAAATACGAGAACGACATCGTCAGCGAATGCTTGACAGTATACTTGCTCGCTATCCAGTTTCTGCAGCAACGAGTCTAGGATTATATTCCAAAAGGTTGGACCTCCAATGGATCCTTGGACGCAACCTTTAGTGGTTTCCTTCTCGTGTGCTGCTCTGGCATAGTTGACCTTGATCTTTCGGTCACTGAGGTACGAGCATACCATCTCGTAGAGGTTTGATGGGCACCTCTTTTCCGCTAACTGATGTTTTAGAGTGGGCCACCATGCATTGTCGAAGGCGCCCTCTATGTCCAGGGAGATTAGGAGTACGATGTTTTTGCTGTTTACTCCTTCTTTGATGTGCTCTAGCAGGTCATAGAGGGCATCTTCAGTTCCGCGTTGAGGCATAAAACCGTACTGTTTTGGGCTGAGGGTAGGGAGGAGATGCCATTGCAGCCTGCTACGTACTCTTTGTACGTCGTTTTTTTTTAATCCTTATTTCACCTTTTTAGAGGAAAATTAATGACTGTATTACTTAAGTTTATCGTTATAATTTCTAATATAGAAAAATAAGCAAATAAAAATGTTCTATTTGGGTTTATAGCAATAAATAAGGAAAAAATGCGTTGAATTCAAAAAATTCTAACATAATAACGCGGTAAAGCCCGGTTAGGCTGCGTGATGTTTATGACGTCACGTAGATAACAGGAAAATTAGGCGGAATTGTCACTAGATATATAATTGTATGCTTTTTTAAGTGTTTTATTTAAATATTATTTAATATATTTTAGGATACTTTCAAAAGTATTTGTTATTATTTAAAAAAATGTATACCTATATTTGTACAACCTACCAAACTTAGATAAGTAAATATGCACCTAAGCTTTAACACTATATTTTTAATTTTGTCTATGTATTTTAATGTTCACTTTTTTAAACAGTAAAAATATTTGTATTTGTAATAGAATACAAAATTTTTTCATATTATTGTGACGGAACAAGCTCGAGGCCCACCTGATCTTAAGCAGACAAACCTCTTATAACAGCCTATAATAGATGTATTTCGTCACAAGTCACGAATTGCACTGTGCACGTCACTTTAAGACATCGTTTTTAAGACTCATGTGCCTGTAATTTCACTGGCTCTCAAGGACTATTGCCGGAACACATGGTTAAGTGCTTGGCGTCAGATTTTATACATGAGGGTGTCAGACGGGTATTCGCAAAGTGCCCTTCCACCATGGTGAGGATCTAACTATCCTGTAAATTCCCAGTAACATTTACACTAAGATGCTATAGTAATCTTCGGAACTCAATAGCTAACGCATTCAGCACAGCCTTAACTATTTTGTTTCAAAGGCTACAAGGCGGTGGCGAAATTGAAAAATTGCAATGAGCATGTCAGAGACCGATTATTTAGATATCGGGGGCGTGGAGATTGATCAATAGAGTATCGTTGGATTTATCGATAAGTAAGGCGAGTGTAGATTGATCAACTTAAGTCACCTTGTTAAGTTTTAAATATGAAGCTAACAGAAACAGATTAGGTATTTTTTTTTTTTTTAAGTAATAATATTCTTAGGACTCGACATCGCAACTATTAACTTATTAGGAATCGGCTAGGACCCGCGTTATATTTACCGGAAAGATTCCAACCAGTTTTTTTTTTTTCTATGTCGCAAATGTCTCAATAAAATGTTATGATACCATGGTGTAGTAAACGTAACAAAACTTAACATTTATTAAAATGTTGGCAGTATTGTTTCCTGCACACGTGCAAGCAAAAGTCGACTTTAAGCCTGCACCGAGGCAGCGATATGTAATTGTGGTTAGTTTGATCCTTTGCTGTATCTTTATTTATTAATTTTGAGTTATGCAGTTAATAAATATTATATTTAAGGATTCATTCTATAAATCATACACTTTGGAAACACGATTACTTAAAGTTTCTTCGATAGAAAAAAAAACAAAGTTATACGTAAAAAACTAAATAAACCTTTAGTACGGCTTTTTTGACTTTCCGTTAAATATTTAATTTAACGGAAAGTCATAAAAAAAAAAAATATATAAATAATAAAAAAAAACTACGTGTTTTCTGTAACGTATAAAAGTTACATTTTACAAATAGGTATTTTTTTTTATCATACGAAGGAAATATTTAAATTCACGCACGTTACACCCATTTTAGTCAGAGCCGCGATGCTTTGTCCCTATCCGCTTTACTAATTCTTCGGCTATTGGACGGGAACGGATGCTGTTGGCGTGCCTAACTCACACACACATACGCGGCGTATGTACTTATACTTATTTCAAATTTTAGATCCGTAGATTTGCTGAAAGGTCTCGCTCGCGCTCACCGATCGGGAGGCCAGTGAGTACCCGTCCCTCCATCGCCGTTGTCGAGCCCACTACGGACTCTGAAACGGACATGGACGTAGATCCGAGCCGCGCCTCACGCACTGACTCGGACTCAGATAACGACGGCTATACCGTCGTAGACAGAAAACGCAAGCGCGCTCCTAAAGCCGCTAGTTGCGCTATTTCCGCCCCTCCCGCCAAGGCACCCGCCTCCGGCAAGAAGCCGATCCCCGCCCCGCACCCCGCGTCTCCTCCCTCCGCTCCGGCCTCTACAGCCGCGTCCCCTCAGGATGCGAGCGCGCGTCGCGAAAAACCACCCCCACCTTTGTTCATTCAGGACAAAAGCAAATGGGACATGCTGTCCCGTTTAGTATCGGATCGCGGGATCCATTATACTTATGCCCGCTCCACACAGCAGGGCATTAAAATCCAAGTGCCCACCATTAGCGACCACAGAGAGCTAATGAAGCTCCTCCGTAAAGAGAGCATAGGCTTTCATACCTATGCGCTCGAAGAGGAGAAAGTCCTCCGCGTTGTCATCCGCGGTGTGCCCAAGGAGGTACATACCGATTCGGTATGTGCCGACCTGAAGGCACAAGACTTCCCCGTACACGCGGTTCACCGCATGTACAGCGGGAAGGACCGCAGTCCCTACGATCTAGTACTCGTAGTACTAGATCGCTCACCTGAAGGCAAGGCCATTTTTAATTAAAAAAAGGTCTGTGGCCTCTCAGGACTCGATGTCCAAGCCCCATACAAAAATGGGAGTCCTTCGCAGTGTCATAACTGCCAACTATACGGACACGCCTACCGTTTCTGCTTCGCTCGCGCTAGGTGCGTTAAGTGCCTAGGCGATCACGCGACAGCAGCGTGCACTCGCACCCGGGATTCGCCGGACCCACCCAGTTGCGTTCTGTGCGGTGCTCAAGGGCATACCGCGAATTACCGTGGTTGCTCTAAAGCACCACGAGTGAACCACAGGGTGGCAAGGCATAAGCCCCGTCCCTCCTATGACCGTTACCAACGAGTTAGCCCCAAACTAACGGTAGTGCCTGCTTCACAGGTGATCCAATTCACATTGGAACACGCCAACTTACTTAGCGCCCTTAAGCGCTTCGTTCCCCAGGCCCCTCCCCAGTACAACCACTATGGGTAGTACAACCGAACGCACGAAACCGCACTCAGTTTCGTTAGCGTCATTTAACGCTTACGGCCTCTTCAGACAACGTGACCTCGTCCACGACTTTTGTTGTACCCTCCTTATCGATATCATATGCGTGCAGGAAACCCTTCTAAAACCAGGGAAGGCAAACCCTAGGTTTGTCAATTACAGAACGGTACGTGATGATAGAGTGAACTCCCGTGGGGGAGGCACTCTTATCTATTACAAAAGGTCCCTGCACTGCATTCCCCTACCTACCCCGACTCTTGTTAATATGGAAGCATCTTGTTGCGCTTCACTCTGACCACCGACCCATTATACTGCGACTAGGTCCCGACCCAACGACAGACCTCCCCCGCCCCACTAAGACGATAGTGAACTGGAAGCAAGTAGGCGATGCCCTAAAGGCTATCAGTTCACCGGACCTTGACAAGATCCCTGACGACATCCTGACTAAAGATGACATAACCCTTGCGATCGATTCGTTCACTAATCACCTCTCCACCGTAGTAGGTGCATCCGCAAAGGAGGTCATGGTGCCTGACGACCGGCGCCTTGTCATTCCAGCGGATGTGAGACGATTAGTGACGGAAAGTAAAGCAGTGACCCGACATTACGACTCTTACCCCAGCAAAGAGAACAAAACTAAGAAACGCCACTTTGAACGCATGGTTCAAAGTCGCATGTCTGAGTTGCGTGATCAACAATGGGGTGACAAACTTTCAAACCTCGTGCCAAGCCACCATGCTTATTGGGACTTGGCGCGAGGTTTGAAAGGAAGTAATCATAACGACATGCCTCCCTTATACAGACCAGTCCCACTAGTCCCAGCGTTCTTTGACGAAGACAAAGCTGAGTGCCTAGCTGATAGCCTAGAGGCTCAGTGTTCCCCTAACGTAGATCACGTTGACCAAGCTCACCTCAATTCGGTGGATGCTGAAGTAAAACGTAAAAGCTCTGTGGTCACCTCTGAACTCCCACCAATCACCTTAGCGACTTACGCTGAGGTGGCGAGACTGATCAAGGCCCTCCGACCGCGCAAATCCCCCGGTGCCGATGGCATCTCCAACAGGTTTCTCAAAACCCTCTCTCCTCCTCTCATCCATCTCCTAGTCAGCATCTTCAATGCTGCTATGAGCCACTGCTTATTCCCAGACACCTAGAAATGTGCAAATGTCATTGGCATTCACAAACCAGGCAAAAGCTCATCTGACCCCACCAGTTACCGCCCCATCAGCCTCCTCAGTGCCTTAGGCAAACTTTACGAGCGGTTACTTGCAAACCGTCTCCAGTCCCATGCTAAGGAACACCACCTTATTCCAGATGAGCAGTTTGGCTTCAGACCCGGACACTCATGCGTCCAACAGGTGCACCGCCTCACGGAGCACATCATTGAGGGCATTAACAAGTACCCAAACCCCAGACAACGCTAGCAGTCTTCCTCGACGTAGCGAAAGCTTTTGACAAAGTCTGGCACAATGGCTTGATTTACAAGCTATACCAATTTGGCGTGCCAGAACGTCTTGTGCTCATCCTACAAGACTTCCTTTAAGCCAGAAGCTTTTGCTATCGCGTGGAAGGCACTCTCTCCTCCCCCCACCCAGTCAGAGCCGGAGTCCTTCAGGGCTCCGTGCTATCACCCATTCTCTTCGCGCTGTATACCAGCGACATCCTACGCTCTCAGCCTAACGTCCTATTAGCCCAATACGCGGATGATACCGCTATTCATACCACTGGGTGGCGTATCAGTAGAAAGTCCATTTTCGCCCTTCAACGGGCCATCACCGAGATCGGTGACTGGTTCCGTAAATGGCGCATCGCGGTCAACCCAGTTAAAAGTACAGCTATGTACTTTACTGAGAAGACTCGCCCCCGTTACCCGCAACCTTTAACTTTGTTCGACCAACCCATCCCCTGGGTTAGTAAAACAAAATACACGGAGTCACCCTTGATCGGAATCTCACCTTTAACGATCATATAACAACCGTGCGTAACAAAGCGGCCTTTGTAATGGGTCGCCTTGGTCCCCTGATTCGCAAAGAGAGTAAAATGTCTCTTAGTAATAAGAAGACACTTTACACTGCCTGCATCCGCCCCATCATGACTTACGCATCAGTAGTGTTTAGTCATGCTAGTGAGGCCCATCTTCATAAGCTTCAAGTCATTCAAAACCGTTTTCTTCGTAATGCAACCGGCGCCCTGTGGTATGTCCGGAACAGCGAGTTGCATTGCGACCTAAACCTTCCCTCTTTAGCACAGTTCAATAAGGACTGCGCCCGCCGATACTTTGATCGAGCACCCCACCACCCGAACCCATTGGTTGTCCAGGCATCGAACTACTCGACTGCCTCTTCTATCCCATTTTTCAAACCCCACCGTCGCCGACCACGGCAGTTATTAGACGAACCGGATGACCCCATCGCAGCCATTACATTGGCAGCTTTAGCGTTATCCGCAAGTCGTCGAGGTAAAATCCCCAGGTGTGAGGTAATTAGAGGTCACACAATCAAACACCGAGCTCGCCGGCGAGCTCGAGGCAAAAGCAAGGTCACGATAAATTGCTCTCCAAATAGTCAAAGAGTATTATTCAGTAGGGCCCAATTGTGCAACACTGCAGTTGCACAGAGGCATTTTGCTCCGATCCCCCCCATGTCTCTCGACAGCGAGACAAGCCGAGGTCCGAACCACAGTGGTGCCCTTGAGCTCGCTGTCAACCTCTCCTATAGTAGCGGCACGTTTTCGGCGTCCGCAGGAGACGGAGGTAGAAGGCGCTTTTCGCCTTCTACGCCCGTCTCCCGGGCTATCGTAGGGCCAGGTCCTCGCCCAAAACCCGGTGGAGCTGGACGACCGCACAGGCGGTAGCCAGCACCTCTGTCCTCCCTAAAACAAATCAAAACGTAGATTTGGAGACAGTGGGGGCAAATTCTATAACTGTAAAGTTAATAATTCAACCATGTACTCACTATGCACTCTAAAATTATACAAAAATATTTTTTGTATTATACCAATATTTTTTTTACGTTTGATACGAATGTTACAGGATGCACATGACATACATTGGTTTTCCAATTTGAACTAAAAAAATAAGTGTGTTTAAATACACTATACTTACTGTACCTACTAATGTACGTTTTACGTGTGTGGTGCTTGAATAGTTTCAATTTATGATGATATACAGAACCCAGGTGCGGGTGTGATGATATATTTTCAAGAGACAGTCTAGGATTGAGTGACACATTAGTCATGCCATAGACACAGTGTATTTAGGCGAGACTTCAAGGTTAATACACAGAAGTAGACAAAAACAGGCAGCTGTAACGATTGCTTTTCTTAGAAACCGGGACTTGAGGAATATTACCTAGGAATATTTCTATGAATAAAGTAACTTTTTCTCTTAATATATGTTCGTTTTCTTAGATTTTAATGCTCACTATTACACTCACAGTTACGGAAACCTACTTTATTAGAATATTTAGTGCAAGCGACTTTTTTATGTGGGTTCCAGTTGCTCCATGATAGGGGTTATATACACCTTGCGCAAGCGGCGAGTATCGCAGTTGCAAAAAAGTGTGTTTGATCACAAATGAAACGTCAGTTTTGTAAAAGAAAGGTTTACACACATTCACACAGACATTTCTAAATAAAATCCTTACTCTAATCGTTAGCGCAGCTTCTGATGGTACTCTTTGATAGACCATTATGAAAAACACCATACAACTCATGATAAAACATCTCATCCAGACCGGATATATGTACTATAAAAAAACTAATACGAATAGTACTTATAGAACATACTGTACCGTTGGAAACAAGCATCGATAAGGATCACAAAATTAAAATAAACCCAGATAACGACGTAATAAAAATGAATAAGCTAAAAACGATTACGTAATAAGTCAATTTATATGCTGTAGAAGTAATGTAGAGGAAGGGGTATAATACCAGTGTAATATCTTGATAATCTACAAAAAGACTTCAAGAATTACCGTAACTTCTATACTTGAACGTGTACCCAAGTAGACATTAGTATGATCTTACCAAATATGGTGAGGGCAGGGGAGGCCAGCATTGAAGACATCGTCAAGAAGAGGTCCTTCACCTTATTCTCTGGGTTTCTAATTCCAGGCACCTGAGGTTAGAGCATCTTCCTCTGTAACGCAACAAACTCGGCACCCACACGGTGAATCCATAGAATGCTTATTAAATCGTCTCTCTATGTTTCCACGGGTTAAACTCAAGACTGTTACTGAAAAACCCGACATATCTTTCCAAAATTAGGAGGAAATCAAGGACTTTGAGATCATAAACCAACGATTTAAAGCACGGGTTTTAACAATACAGTTTTCATTATGAACTAAGTATTGGTTTTATAAGTGTAATAAGCCATCATGTTAAATGAACGTTATTTATTACAAAAATCGACGATGTCAGACGCTAGGATATACTCGTACATCGTAAAGATAGTGTGAAACGAGTTTATACGATTATAAATTCACCTTTTAATCCCACTTAGCCTTCTCAACATTATTTCGCCTTCTAAACATTTTTATTTCACGGTAATGCACAAGAAAATATTAGTAACACTGTCCACCCTAGTGACCTGTCCAAAATACAATGATTTTCCTATTCGCGCTGTGCGGTCACTTCAATTTGTGAAAGGAAATAAGTAAAAAACAAGGAATGAATATGATACAATATCTCTCGACTGCAGACGGTATGATTTCCATTTCACGCGGCGCGCGTCCGTTGCTAATAGGGTTGTCACAACATAGGTAGAGCAGTCATGCGTAATTTTTCTTACAATGAATTAAAATATGTTTTTTTATGCATGATAGGCTAGCCTTTGACCACTATCTCACCTGATGGTAAGTGATGATGTGGTCATAGATGTTGTTCAGGCTAACCTAGAATTACTGGCTCTCAAGGACAGCTACCGGAACACACCGTAAGGTGCTTGGCGACAGATTTTCTACTTGAAAGTGGTAGCTAGCCAGGCGGGTATTCGCAAAATGCCCTTACACCATGCTATAACGACTGCCATCCTAAGACAACAACTGGGACCGACGGCTTAACGTGCCCTCCGAAGCACGGAAGCGCTCAGTGGTAATGTCACCAGCGGTCACCCATCCAAGTCATGACCGAGGCGGACGTTGCTTTGCTTTACTGATCGGTACAAAATGGCTAAGCAAAATTCGCTACGAGCGCTTCGAAATTACAATTACAATTACAAATCATTGTCACGCCTGCATTCCCCAAAGTAGTAAACGGAGCTGTCTGCACACACTCGTATGAGTCGTTTATGTCTCACGAAATGAAGGCAAGCGAATTTTTTTCTTTATAAGTTTGGGACAAAACAAGCCCGTGGCCCACCAGATACTCGTATTAAACGTTAACCTCTGCCTACAGCAGTCGTCGTCACATATGACGAATTCCACTGCGCCCAATATCCTGAGATATGAAAATGTTAAGTCTCATGTGTCTGTCATTTTTCCGACACCTGTACACAGTGATTTTATTATTTCTGCTTGGCGATAAAAATTGGTATGGATTCAGTTAGATATAGGTACGTTTCACTCTCCAAAATGCTACTGTGTAAATTTATTACTCAGGAAAACCCAATTATTTGCCTGACTCGGACCAGTTTCAGAAAAGTGGTGTAACACATATACAATGATAGATGACAGAGTTACAATCTTTGGAACCTCAGTCCACTATCACCTGATGGTAAGTGATGATGTGGTCGACGACGTTGTTCGACCACAGGTTCTAGAATTACTGGCTCTCAAGGACAGCTGCTGAAACACACTTACACACTTCAGTTGGTGCATGATGACATGTTTGGTCAAAAACTTCCAAGAAATTTTTGCACTTTAAGAATATTCAGCATCCAGAGATCATGCTCCAGGTCACGTTATACTGCCCAGGATTCACATATAGATGTAAACTACATTCACTTCCAAATCTGTACCCCCAATCAGTGATGTCCTTGTTGCCGGTGGATCGATTTCGAATGGAATTTTACTTCAGACGAGATTGTGAAAAGTCTAGTTAAGCCGACTGCATATAAATTTTACTATTCACTACACCCGAATAATATTTTAGTTCTGACAGCCCTAGGTCTTTGGGGAGCGGAAGGCGCAACATCACGCGACACCACGCGACAGGAAAATGAAAAGTTTTGATGCGTCGCGCTAGGTGCAAATTGAATTGTCTCTTCGGAACGCAGCCTTCTCATCAGCTCCCGACTACATCACTTTGCTTAGAACCTTCTCACAATGGTCTTTATAAAACACAAAATAAATGGGAATATAATGTTTTAAATAGTTGATAATAATTAAATTCATTTAAATAAGTGTCTTATCTAGACATAAATACAAATATTTGTACGCCTGCCTGCAGGTAAAAAACATTTAATTCTCTATTCATAAAACCTGAATATTTGATTTGAAATTTTATATTTTCATTCATTTAATTATACAAGTATATGTCGCCGCAGCAATTCTTCGGCGGTTGTTTTAAAAATTACTTGTTAGTTTAATTGAAGCAATTTAATTTAAAACTCATCATTATAAATCGTTACGATTATTTATTGATTCAAACAAAGTGTGATATGTGTGAATAGTTCACTAAATATTAAATCATTATTCGATTTGACTCGAAGATGGTTACGTAAAGTAAGTTTATTTAATTCTAAATGACAATAAAATTTGAGACTTGCATATTGACTGCATGTTAAAAAGTTAAGTGATCATCGTAAGATTAATTTGGTATTTTTAATCCAAGCATTTGTCCATTTTAAATATTAAGGAGCGAGCGAGCGGGGGCTCACTTTGTTGCCGATTTTTTAACGAAACACACTGTAAGTAAAAACTTTGCTGTTTAGGTTGTTATCGATCTAAATTCAATTATAATTGATTGTTCAGAGTAATTATAAATAGAATATGTTTACTGGTTTCTTTGACTTTTACTTCATAAATATCGTAGAATAAGTGCCTAGGTTACTTTCCTTACCAGTCGGCTTACTTAAAGCTGGTGACTATAGTGTAAATGATATATAGCTGCAATACCGTTGACCTTGATGTGGTCAGCAGTTCTGCGCTTTTTTAAAAACACTTTCCATCTCGAAAACTCGACATATACATTAATTAAAAATTTTAAAACTCGACTGCAAATTATTAATTTTCGTTAAGCGTTTTATCGTTCCATTAAAATTAAAACTTTATAGTTATGTTTTTTATATTTATGAAATTGTTTCTTAAAGCCCTTCATTCTGATACTCCATTCGATGTGTTTTGGAGAAAATGGCGTCTAAAGTCCATCAATTTCTTTTTTTTTTATATCCTTTTTTATGTAGCTAGTATCTTAGGGCTAGGGCTATGAATACGAATCTAATGATATTTTTTACATTAAAATCAGTTGAACCGTTAAGAAGTTATGGTGGAATAAAGAAACACACATACGCACTTACATACACACTTACTTTTTGAAGCGCTCGTAGCGAAGTTTGCTTAACCATTCTGAATCGATCAGCAAAGTTAAGCAACGTCCGCCTCGGTCATGACTTGGATGGGTGACCGCTGGTGACATTACTACTGAGCGCTTCCGTGCTTCGGAGGGCACGTTAAGCCGTCGGTCCCGGTTGTTGTCTTAGGATGGCAGTCGTTATAGCATGGTGTTAGGGCATTTTGCGAATGCCCGCCTGGCTAGCTACCACCCTCAAGTAGAAAATCTGTCGCCAAGCACCCGAAAACGTGTGTTCCAGCAGCTGTCCTTAGGAGGAAGTAATTCTACCTTGAACCCTGAAACCATAACTCTCCTTTTTTTTGGGCAGTCGTGTGATAAGAAGCAATTTAACATACTATAAATCATACCAAATGTTTTATTTTGTTATCTAACACTATACCAAATATATTTAATATTTGCATGTCTATATAAATGTATTACTGTATTCTTGCAAATAAAATAAAATGATTGAGTGATTTGTCAATTTGTGATAAATTTTGCCTTAACGATTTTTAAATATCTTTTGATCTCAATTTAAATATAGAAAGGTAGACGCTGTGATTTATAAATTAAACAGCCGATTCAATTCACCAACCTTCTTGTCAGATGGCTGGAGTGATGCATAAACTAATATATAATTTTTCTCCAATTATATCTTCTGAATGATGACCGAGGGCCTATATTTGATGGAGGGGACCGCTTTTGGTGAACAAAATTACCAACGATAAAGAAATTCCCCGAAGAAAATAAATGTTCTATAAGTTGACCGCCACTGTCGGCCGCTGGACGACCGTTACATTTGAATAAACACTTGTTACGACATTTGTAAACACATTAAGGTGTAACGGCGTCGAGAACAGTTTCCGATCCGACTGATGTATGGTTTATTGAACGCCAAACATTTTCTGGGTACGAAAACTTACCCCTAAGCATAGAACATATAATAATACTACGTTGAAGTGTTGTTTTAAGTGCTTCTGCTGAATAAAAATAGTCTTTAATAAAAAATACTTGCCTTAAAATTCTTAGTAAATATTAAATTTAAATTACAGTTAGCAATCAACTGTTTGCCTGTTTGCAATCAACTGCAACCATTTCTTTTAGTAAGTCAATGTTGGCACTGCATTTTAAAAAGAAGTTAGTTTTGCTTTAAATATGGAATGACGCTTACATGATTTACAGAAACGTCAACGATCTAATGTATATATCTATATGTATTTAGTTATATATAAATATTTTCTCAAAAGAACTATTAAATGCCACAATGACAGATGTCTGAGTGAGTTGATGTTAAGCGGTAACCTCAGCCCATAAAAGATGCATTTTGCTTGTGACAAACTGCACTGCGCCCACCACTCTGTGACGTTTAGTTGTTAAGTCTCGTGTGCCTGTAATTCCACCAACACCACACCCTTTCGGAACACTGTAATGTGACTATTACTCGGCGGCAAAAATAGGTATGGTGCCTTCGACGAACTCAAAATATCACTTTTTTATCGGAAGCATCTGTTATATTGTCCGTGGTGGAGTTTCGCTGTCCGTGTAGCTATGTCGGAAGCCTTCGAGGCGTCAAAACTCAAGTGCTTAGCATGGTGGTATGCTACGTGGTAGGGCATTTTGCAAATGCCCATCTAACTACTGTACCTTCAAATAGGAAGTGTGTCACTATGTACCTAACGGTGAGTTCTAGGAGCTATCTTTGAGATTGAGAGAGATTTTTTAGCCGCTCCATCCCAATACGATGTTTATAAAAAAGAACAATAGGAAAAATTAGAGCATACGCCGGCTAAAGGGGTGGATGAACGCGGGTTTGAATCCCGCACATGATTTAAATTATTCCTCTCGTAAATTTGTAATTTTGTAAATATTTTGTCATTATAATTCAATCATATTTTTATATTTGAATGTTACAATAGGAGCTGGTAATCACGCTTGTATATCAATAGTATTATAAAGTATATTTATATTGTAATACGTTCCTTCTAGGCCAAAGGGTCTTTATTCCCTGACTCCAATCGCGCGATTGCGACCGTGAAATCGATTGCTCGCACCAATTCATTACGGCCATTATCCGTCCCTCGGCTCGTTTGGTAAATACCGAGATCCCGCCAGATTACGGCAGAGCATCTGCTGATACGAGGTTGGCCGCATTTAATAATATACCAGTGATGTTTAAAATAGTTTGAAATAGATTTAAAGAAAATGATGATTTGAGTTGGAGACAGAAATAAAATATAAAAAAATAACGTAACCGATTCCAACTTACAAAAGTTTAGAAACTCTTAGAAGTAGAAATCGGTAACGGGCTGATTTAAAAAAAAAAATTATATCATGGTTCAACTTCCACAAGTTATTTCATACTTATCAGTGTTGGAAGTTAGCTATGGTTTTTTCTTTCTTTGTGACGCATACCTACTGCTTACAAGATCATTCACTTGCCAAAAATACAGTTCACCAACAAGAGTTGAAATAATTATTTAATCCTTCAGGTATGCAAAATACATAATTCAGTTAATTGACATATAACATAAATAGTACTCAATTGATTTTGATAAAATTTAAATGGTAAAATGGAGGTACACTTTGCCGAAAAAAAATAGATTTATAATTAAAATCAGTTCACAATGGGCGGAGTCATAGCGTAACAAACATAAAAAAATATTATATGCCTTCGAATTGAGAACGTCTTTAATTTTTTTGATCTCACTTTTTTAAGATTTTGCATTGATGTAATTATTGATAATATAATTATAGTGAAAGTCGTTACGGTAGTTGTTACCGTACCTACTGATAACGTGGTTATCAATTGCAAAAGTAATTTCACAATTGTTTGTATTAAAATGACATTCTGTTATGCTATTATTTACAAAATTCCATTTATTTGGTACAGATTCGATTGTGGGAATTACCAATTATGTTCAATGTCAGGAATAAAACGTAGGTCATGTGCATATTTATAATATCTGGCTAGTTGCTACAGCTTTATAATACATCTTTATATACATATTGTACCAATATGTAGATATATAAAGATGAATTGATGCATGGTGCAATAGTACACAATACCTTTTTTATCTCACTAACATCGAAAAACTTAATACATTCACAGGTACACCATCCAGACTGGTCCGTTGTTCATGGTTGTGGTTTTCATAGATCCACCTTAAGTACACTCTCTTCATTCCCCTACACTCATTGTTCCCCTATGTCCAATGGCATCAGCAATATTGGCCATCATTAGATCGATGAGATAAAGCCCTTTTGGCAGATTATTAAATCACTACCGTGTTGTATATTTTGGGAACAATTTTCTGATACGTTATCTTCTAAATAGGCCTTACACTGGTCAGCTATATTTATTAGTCGGAGCGAACAGTAGGGTTGACGTGCTTTGTACATAAAGAGGCATTTTAAGAGCTTCTGCTTTTTTTCCTCCTTTTTTGGACAGTCTTGTAAATAAGTTTCACCTAGAACTGGTAGTCAGGGACCTAACAAACCTTAGTTAGGTTCTTGGTGTCAGATTTTCTACTTAAAGGTGGTAGCTAACCAGAAGGGTTCGAAAAATTCTCTACCAACACACATTTATCTTCGTTTTATCACCGACGCTATATATCTCCCTCTCCCTTCATTTTACTGTACTTCAGACGTGTTCCAACCAAATGAATATAGGGAAATACATACACAGTGCCCTCTGCGGGAAATGGACCGCCACTACCACCGACTTCATAATTGCAAACGATCGTTACACTTTGATTGAGTTAAGGAGCGTCTCGATTGATGGCCAAATGGGCACCGACGGGAGTGTCGAAGCGGCCTTTTAGCCGATGTGCCGCGCCGCAATTATGCGATAACTAGCTGCTGAATGTAAGTTAACTCTGGTTCGTTTATTTCTGCGCTATTTAATAATAAGTATGTTTCCAACATGTGTTCGTTTGGTTCGACTTATTTTCGTAACCACTCAACGGATATTAATAAAATGTTGAAATGTAGATTTAATAATACGTTGTAAGTAGTTCATTGTGTATATAGTTTGATATTACCGAGGCCCCACGTGGGCACTGGCGAAGCCAATCGCATACACACATAGTGTTAGTGTAATAATTAATAATTTTAAACAATATATAAACAGATTTTCCATGGCTTCGTCCTAACATAATAGAGAAATTGAAAGAGTCAAAACTGTACGGGAGGGTATTGGTATATACGCATATATTATACAGTATTATATTACAGTATTTTATTATATTAGCATATATATTACAGTATTTCTATCAGAATAGCCAAACTTCATGGTAATGAGTTTTTAATAAGGGTGAGTAAAATTCAGCGCCTCAGATTACATTTCAAACATACGTAACGACCTAATAAAAATGATAAAACATTATAAATAAAATCATGATTTGACCTTGAATATCACCCATAACCAGAGTTTCCTCGAAATAATTACAAGAACCCTGAACACGCAGTCACAATTTTATAATCTGTGCCCAAACGTTTGCAGTACATTGTTCCTTAATGAAGTTACGAGTAAAATATCTACGTCTTGACTTCATCACTACATCAGTCTAACGATACTTTATTATACAAAGATAAAAACAATACAGAGATAAGAAACTTGTATTAATAGAATAGTAACCTAGTAACAGTGGGTTAAAAAACACAAACTTGTTCGATTCGGTGCCTGTTTTAAGTGCTATGAACAGAGGAAGAGCGTGCCGGCATATAAATGATACAAGGGTTTTATCTTGGAACAAAATCAACATATTTTGTACAGAAAAACTTTACGACTTGTCTTTCCTGTGAATCAGTAATATACTGCATATGCAGTTCGTAAGATAAGACAGCTAACAGACGTAGCTACTGCTAGGCTCGTTTATTTCGCGTACTTCCACAGTATTATGTCTTATGGTATATTGCTGTGGGGAGCTGCTGTTGAGATAGAGACAATCTTTATCTTACAAAAGCGTGCAATTCGAGCCATATATGAAATGGATCCTAGGGAATCCCTGAGAGATATTTTTAAAGAAATTGATATTTTAACTTTACCAAGTCTGTATATATTTGAAAATATTATGTATGTTCGTAAAAATTTGAGCAAATTTAAATCAAACAGTGACACTCACGATTACAACACTAGGAATAAAGATAAAATAGCGGTGCCAGGTTTTAGATTAGCAAAGACAAATAAAAGGTCCTTCTTAGGAAATTGTGTGCGGTTTTATAATAAATTGCCCAAACATATTACAACGCTCACAGAAAGAAAATTCAAGTTGCATGTGAAGAATATTTTGATAAAGAAATCTTACTACACAGTTTGTGATTACTTAAATGACAAAAATGCTTGGACTGGTTCGTCTCTGCCAAGCTAGCGCCTAACACCTACGTAATGTAAATTAAGTATTGTAATAATTTTACTATATAATATTATGTACTTAACACATTTTTAAAAAACGTTTAAAAGAATGGCCCCGAGTTTCTTGCCCGTTCTTCTCGCAGTGGCTCTATAATTTTTGTTTGCTGAACGTGGCAGTACAATGTAGTATATTTCAATATTAAAATTTGTAATTGACCTTCATAAGAGCGTCGTAGACGCCTAAATTGAATAAATGATTTTGACTTTGACTTTGACTTTACTGTAGATAGAGTACAGCATGGATTCCTTCAAATAGGGTGTCAAAAGATTCTTACAGGGTCGGCAACGCGTTCGTAACGCCCCTGGTGTTGCAAATGTCCATAGGTGATGGTAACCGCTTACCATCAGGTGGGGCATCACTTAGATGGTTAGCCACTCGTGGCGTTTACTACTGAGCGCTTCCATGGTTCGAAAGACAAGTGCACGTTTTAGTACCAGTTGTTGTCTTCAGATGGTAATCCAACCAGTAATGGCTATGGAGTGCCGTTCCACAGGCCCTTCACACACAATCCCCACCGCTGACTTGAGCTTCACCGCCTGGTGGGAGGGCATTTTGCGAATGCACACCTGGCTAAATAACATCCTCAAGTAGATAATCCGTCACCAAGCACATTATAGTTTATTCCGGTAGCAGTCTTTGAGAGCTAGATTATGAAATTACAGGCACATGAGACTTAATTTTACCAACTATATCTTAAGGGTGAACAAGAACTTGGCCACGTGCGCGTATTGTCGCAAAAAAAACAAATTCGAAAGACGTTTATGACGTCACGTAGATAACAGGAAAATTAGGCGGAATTGTCACTAGATATATAATTTTATGCTTTTTTAAGTGTTTTATTTAAATATTATTTAATGTTTTTTAGGATACTTTTAAAAGTATTTGCTATTATTAAATATGGATTTCCGCAAAGTAACGCCTGAATCTATTCATTAAATTCTAAAGAAATTATAAATTTTTGGGCTTGGCTTAAATTATAATAAAAATATTGCTTTTAGTTTTTGGGCAAACATATTTTTAATTTTTTTTTTTACTACACCAGTTTAGCGCTAGATTTTTGGTATGGCTATTTTTAATTTATAATTTTACTTGTTTTGATTTGTTATCTTTTATCCATATAGTATTAAAACTATTCAATTTTAAGGTAATTCCTGCTATCTGAAGTAATTTAATGTGCTACCTATACCATGTTATCAAACAAAGACTCATAATTAACATTATCTGATAAAATGCTTGATTTGATTATCAAAAAATCAAGAAACAACGACATATATAACACAATAATGTATATTTCATGAAAAAATATCACATAAAAAGCAGTACAGTTGGCAAATTTTATACAAAAATGTGGAGCGGAAAATTATACAAGTTTAGTGCAAGAAACCAATCAGTTTAATATTTATGGTTCACTTTTAAACTCGCACGTTAGATGATCTTACAACCATCGACTCTACAAACTGTATAAATGCTGTCAATAGTGAAGTTAATAACAGTAAAGCGTGAACTATTCTAGGTACTAGTCATCGCTTTGGTTTTCATCAGATAAGCAAGAGACAAGACGCTGTTAAAATTAGGAAATAGGCTTGCTGTGCCCTCCCGCATGTAACATCCATAAACGTTACCGTTATACATATAAACCAATCAATTCACAACTTTTTGCATATGTACAGGATTTTTCACTCTTCACAATGGCAGCATAAAGTCATTATCTTATTTATTGCAAATTCCGCTACTTAAGAAGAGCTTTGATGACAGTGATGGTCGATATAAGTGCGATCAATAGGTTAGCAGGCGGGAGGTGAGCAGCCGCGTTACATGCAGGCGCTCTCTTCCCGGGCCCGAGGCAGGCCGCGTACGCCATGAGGTGCGGCAGCTGGCTCTGCTCGTAGAGCCCCGAGAACATGCCGTGCTGCGGGCCCCACGCGAACACGCCCACGTCGTCGCCGCCGTGAGTCTCAAACTCCAGAGGTACTTCAGCATGCGATCTCCAATTTGTGGAAACTATGTAATAAACAAGAATGGGTTTGTGTCATCATAATCAAGGTTAAGGCTAGTGAGTCTTGTATGTAAATTTACGTTGACTAAACATCATTCTGTCTGAACCTGAAGACGGTTAAATCATAAGAACGAAAGGGTGCGGGTCTCTCTCGTAGTTAAATCTTTCCTTTCCTTGTAATTTTGTAAGAAATTGTAGTAAGAGTAGAAATTCTATACTCTACATTTTTTAATTAATTACGAGTAGACTGATTTTCATCCCTGTTCCAGTTCTGAGTAATATTTTCAAAAAATATGCTGAATTAACTTCTATCCTATTTAAATGAACAATATATTTTGTATGATAATAAAGTGTGGTTTGAAGAAGAGCAGATCCATAACACATGTTCAATTGATTTCACAAATACTTAAAGCCGGAAAGAGTTCACATGATGCTATTGGCATATTTTGTGTAGAGAATGCACATTGCATTTGTAAACTTTTACAATACAGTACTCCTGGAAAAACTCTTAATTTTATTGAAACATCTGTTAGATAGGCTACAGAAGGTAGGAATAGATGGCAATGCAGCTTTCAGGTCTTTGGTAGAAATAGAACTTTCACAAGGGTACATTTTGGAACCTTTTCTTTTTTTTAGCATATACCTATTTGCATTACATGATGAAAGATTATTGCGATAATGTTTTATTAGCAAATTACAGCTCTCTAATTTGTACAGTAGATAGAAAAGATAGCAAACTAATTGAGGTAAATAATAAATTATCTATGATCATTAAATGGTGCATCGCTAACGATCTTTTTTAATCTTTTAAAATGACGCCGCACATTAACCATAACTTCTTCTGGGTGGACTTTGTGGAGTAAACGTAAGAGATGATAGAGAATGTTCCACTATTATGGTGAAGTCGAGATAAACATTACGTGCTTAAATATTCTTGCCAAATAACAAAGTATTTACATTCACGAACGGTGATATATTAAGCGATAAAAAAGGCTTAAAAACGTGAAAAAACGAGAAAACTTACTTTGCAGCATAAAGAATACCGTTTTGAAATACCTTTGCTATTTAGCGAGTTGTCAAACGCGTTGTGGTTACCGACACGTTATAACTTTACGCGATACTTGCAAGGGATCTCTTGTGTCATGGCGGATATTGTTGGGCTTCTCGAGATATGCATTACTTCTTACACGTATTATAAAATAACTATGTTGGGTGAGATAAATCAATATAGTTATCATTGACACTTGTTTTTGTATCTCATAAAAGAGTGTCAGCTGCCAATTTTTTTTTATGCCTGACTATCTCACCTTATGGTAAGTGATGATGTGGTAAAGGATGTTGTTCATGCTAACCTAGAATTACTGGCTCTCAAGGATAGCTGCCGGAACACACCGTTAGGTGCTTGAGGGTGGTAGCTAGCCAGGCGGGTATTCGCAAAATGCCCTACCACCATGCAAATTCTACAATAGTTTTGAATCATGCAGTAGACTTGAGCTTAAAACCCCCATTCACGCCATAGCCATTAAAGTGTTAGGTTCTCGAGGGCAGCTGTCTAGTTTCGATTCCAGGCCTATACAACGTCGACTACGTCATCATATACTCGTAATATAGTTGAGATTTTGTTCAAATCCCATCTTATCTGCCATAAACATATTTCATATCTTGTGAATCCAGTCTCTCTAAAACTTCAACTATAAAATTAAAATAAAATACTTGAAATAATTTATACGTACGATAATCTTCCTCAGCAGTGACATCAGGTCGAATTTGATTGACGTGAATCCTAGCGCCAGGTCCATTGGTGTAGGAGAGAGTCATATAAGGCACACCATCGTCACCAAGGTCATCGGACGCTCCGAGAATGTTTCCTCCACGTTGTGTATATCCATTGAATGCCATGACGTGTGAGTGGTCTGACGTTACCACAATCAATGTATCCTCATTGGACACATGCTGTACAGCACGTTCCACAGCAGCAGCTAATTCTATAGTCTCATCCAAAGCCTTTTCTACCCAATTTTCATGATGTGCATGGTCAATGCGACCTCCTTCTACGAATAGGAAGAATCCTTTTTCGTTGCGGCTGAGAGACTTTATTGCTACTTCAGTCAAGTCCGCTAAGGTGGGCTCGGTCGTTGAATTTGCATCCAGGTGATACTGCATGTGGCCGCCTTCAAATAGCCCTAGCAAGTACTCGGGCAACTCTTCGGAAGCTGCCATCAGGTCATTCCTGTTCCATACGTATCTGTAGCTCACATTGCGTGCTGCTTTGTCGTCCTGCCATTCCCGGATTAGATCACGCCCATCTGTTCTCAAACCTGGAGTGCCTTCTTCATCCGTTGTAGTGTTTGTCCGGAACTCACGTCTTCCGCCACCCAAAACAACCTACAATATATGTTATGGATAATAATATGACATTATCTTATAGTACTGTATTCAAAAATTACAATGTTTAGAAGAAAAAGCCATAAACCCATGGTACAAGCTCAATATTATCAATAATCTGTACGAATGCAAAATAATAAATGTAAATGTCAGACCTTTAAATGAGTTCCAGGAAAAGAGTGAACCAGTTGAGTAGCAATATCGGGACATGTATCCGTATCGTACCCGGCCTCCTTGACTTCGGCGTCGTTTTCCCAGTAGCGATGAGCGACCTTCGCGTACGCTCCGGCTGGAGACGCGTGCGTCACGCGCGTTGTCGTCACAATGCCTGCAGACAAACCACCTTAAATACTTTAGTAATTAATGTCTACCGCTACGCTTCGGTACCAGTTCTATAAAAATACCGCTTATGAAAGAAAGAGCCGGGCCTTGCTTTTAGAGTTTTGCATTCTAACAGACCCTCAAAAATGAATGTTTGTCACGCCTTAACTAATTCATAATTCAGTCTTTCTAATACTTTCTTAATTTAAAAAATTATGTTATGAATAGATTCAGGCGTTACTTTGGGGAAATCCATATTTAATAATAACGAGTATTTTTAAAAGTATTTTAAGAAAACCTTAAATTAATACTTTAATAAAACACTTAAAAATATATAAGGTGGATATTTATTCATCAACAATACTGCGGGGGATGGTGTAGAATCGATAACGGAATGTGTTCCACTCATGTTTAATTTTCACATATAAAAAATCAGTATAACTATTTTCTAAGCGCGGCGCGTTGCCACGTATGATAGCAAGAACCGTGGTTTACTCCATTCTCACATGTACGAACGCTACCCGATGTCAATTAGACGCTATCACTAGGGAAAAACAGCTGTTTAGCCCTAGTGATAGATGAAGCTGTTTCACCCATTCTGACGAACGCGAAAGTCTTACTGGCCAATCTAACTAGACTGCCGAATGCTTTGCATAATCGCCAATCGATTAAACTCTTCTAGATGATAAAAAATGATACTTACCTAAATTATTTTTAATTTCAAGTTTACGTAGGTACGTACAATACAGTAGTATTGTGTTGCAGCTACCTAGGTATGCCGTGTTGTGTTAAACCGCTGCCGCGTCGCGCGTTCTTTTGTCGCAAGCCGCCAAAGACCGACTAGGCAGAATAGGTACACTTAACAGTTGTCTATTGTGCCTAGTATAGCAGTTCTTTGACTTCGCGTAGCAATCATGCGTGTGTGTGAAAAGAGTAGATACAATGTGTTCGTAGACCACGGTTGTCCTTGCTATTATTCCCAAAGCCAACGTGCCACAGCTTAAGCAATAGTACAGCCTTTTTGTGTATGTAAAAATTAAACATGAGTGGAACACATTTCGTTATCGATTCTTTACCATCCCCCGCAGTATTGTTGATGAATTAATATCCACCTTATATATATAGTGACTATTCCGCCTAGTTAATAATAATTAGGCGGAATTGTCGCTAGATATATATTTTCATACTTTTTGAAGTGTTTTATTAAAATATTATTTAATGTTTTCTTAAAATACTTTTAAAACTATTTGTTCGCGTAACGCAACCACCTCGAGGCAAACCTGATGTTAAGCGGAAACCTCTGCCTATAGTAGATGCATATCTTGTGATGAACTGCACTGTGCCCATCAACCTGAGACTTAACAGGTCTCATTTGATTATAATTTTTAAAATTCTTACTAAACTGCTGATTTTGTACCTAATTTCTTTTACAAAGCATTATATTACTATATACTCAGGAACGGGCAAATGGATGTCTGAGCCATGTTCCATGCGGCTCCCATGTGTAATTTTATGTAACCTACACACGAGTAAGTTTACCTACTTCGCTCATCACTTTAGCTTCTCCAGATAGAAGTAAAAAATATCGTTTACAAAAAAGTGCTATAAAGAAGTTTCCAACTATCAGCAGTGAATGTAACTATTTCCCTACCTTTCACAACACTATGATAGGCCACCATGAGAGGCCACAAGAGGCCCTTTATGTCTAGCTGCCAGCGGTGGTCTCAACACTTTTCATCTCCTTCACTATGCCACCATGAGAGGTCACTACACGATGCCAGACTTGGGTAGCCGCTAGAAATTATCTAAGCAACTTCCTTGTCCCCCACAATGCCACCATGATATGTAACTGCGCGAGGCCAATTGTTTTTTTTTAAAGTAACCTATTTATTTATGCACTTTTTACCCGGCACAAAAAAAGGTTATTGAGGGATAGTCCATGCGAGCGAAGTCACGGGTAAAAGTTCTTCTGAACTTTAGGTTTGTCCTATTTAGTCAGAATGAGTAACAGACTTTTGACGAATTGAACCACAGACGGACAGACAGACATACCGAGAGCGGAGTATTATCAATCGGGCTCCGCTTGCTCTTTGGGTGTAGAACCCTAAACATAAGTTTAGATGTATGGCCTCTACAGTAGACAGTTCAATGGGGTATCATCAAATATCAGACGAAATTTGTTTGCTTACTATCTAAGTATATTTAGTTAACAAGTAACTAACCAGCATCTTTTCCCTCGGCGAGAGCCCATTCCGCTATCGACTCCACGTGATTGGCTTCGTTAGTGGATGCCTCACATCCCCCAAGCGGCACGGCACCCGTCACTCCTATTGTACCGTCGTTGTTTTTGATGCCGCAAAGGTAAGCTGTGGCCGTACATGCGGAGTCCGGTATTTGAGCATCTACGCAGTATGTCTGAGGAGAACGAAGGATTTTTATCAAAACAGCAGGATTTAATGTATATTCAGTGAATGGGATTTCATACCTTAGTGAGGCCAACAGTGGGGAACTTCTCAAAGAAAAGGCGATGTTCTTCTCCAGTGTGACCCGCGCGCTGTCCAAGTAACGTCCTCGCGGCCGCCAGCGTGGGCACCGACATGCCATCCCCGAGGAACATGATGACGTTGCGCGCGATGCCAGCTGCACCCATTCTTCCCGAAACTCTGTCTTCAAGTCCTGCTTGAGCTTCATCGTACCAGAACTGTGCCGTATTTTCTGCAGGATTAATTACATTTCGCTGTTTTTTTAGTTTTTGTGGGTGATAACGGTCAAGGCCATAAACGTTGTAAACTGTGACTGCTATAAGCAGAACAATTGGCAATAACACCCGCATTCTGGTTTTAGATTAATTAATCGCATTTTTATTGATCGATCATTTATATACGTCTCAAATTATCTTATCTTATCTTTAATATCATTATAAGGGTTCAGTACCATAAATTATTTCTTATAGTATTTAATTTGTTTCTTTTTACACGACTAACCAAAAAAAAAGTGTTATGTTATCAGGGTTCATGTATGTATGTAAGTTTGTAAGTTTGTTTATCCCACCGTAACTTCTAAATGGCTTCTAAATATCATTAGATTTATCTTAATAAATTATATATAAATGTAGGACTTTTAGAACGATTATTTATGTTTAAAATGCTTACCTAATTGTATACCGTATAGAAGCGGAACGTAGCCATGCTAATTTAAAGAAAATGTAACATAACTAGGGTGTAAGTAGGATGGAAAAAAGGGTGCTCTCTCTAGTCTCTCGTTTTAAGATGGACGTTGTAAAGGTGTGAATTTCTTTAAGAGAATAATAAAAAAGTACATAAAGCCAACTATTACAGTATTTTCTCTCAGACCCAACTACCCCTACAATCTCTCGTCCGGGATCACGAGCAGGTTGAGGTCTGAGAATATTATTTCAAATTTTAAGGAAACCTTCAAGACGACAAAGGCGTGGCCAGCGTGGTGCCATTACGAAGAAGTGCAAACGCGGCTGAATTCACTAAGTTTCCGAATATTTTCAACAATAGAAGATGGCAGAGAGCAAAAACGACGATGGAAAGTACAACTACGGTGTGATGAACATGTTGGATTCTATACCGAAATTTATAGGCGATGACTTAACCTATTCGTCTACAAAATGGTCACAAGATCTTGAAGATAATGCTGAAATATTTGGCTGGTCGCCGCAACAAACATTAATTATCGCTCGAAGATCATTATCTGGCACTGCGGAGCTCTGGTTAAAGACGGAAAAAACTTTCAAGACGTATGACGAACTTAAATCAGCTCTGGTGAGAGAATTTCCGGAGGCTACGAGCAGCAAACAAATGCACGAAGTTATGAGCAACCGCAAGAAGCGTGGTAACGAAACATACTACCAATACATGCTCGTTATGAAAGAATTAGGAAGAAGAGCAAAATTTCCTGACTATGTGTCGGTGCAATATATCATAGATGGAATCACTGACTATGAATCAAATAAACTTTTATTCTACGGCGTGACGTCATATACAGCTCTCAAGGAGAAATTGGTCCTCTATGAAACATTTAAGGAGAAATGCAAAAAGCAGGAGAGGCCACAGCGTGAAAAGATGCTATTAAAACAAATTTCAAGTAAAAACAAAGAAACAGAAGGAAGAACACAACGTTGCTACAAGTGCGGGGATAAAGGACACCTTGCTAATGTATGTGTTAAAGGTATAAAATGTTTCAGGTGTAACTCGTATGGACATATTGGTTCAGAATGTAAAGGTGTGACTGGAAAAGAGACTACACAACCATCAACAAGTCGGCGCTCAATGTTCATCCAGCAGCCAACAGAGAGCGAGACTGAGGTTGCAGATGCACAGTATGATATGGGTTCAGGTGAGCGAGCAATTGATTTGTGCATTCAGTCAGTCCAGAGTGATAGCAGTAAACATTTTTATACTCCTCCAAATGTTTTAAGTGTAAACACAAGTCCAATTATGTTCAATAAATGTGTCAAAATAGTTAAAATTCATAATATAACAGTTGATGATTGTCTCATTGATACCGGCAGTGAGTTAAATTTAATAACATTTAAATTGTTTAGTAGCTTGAATGTATCAGAGTACCAATCTGATTGTATGTTATTGACAGGATTGGGGTCTTGTAGAGTTTATTCAATGGGTAAGTTTAATGCAGAGTTAACAATAGATGGTCACCGTTATAACATCACTTTTAACATTGTACCAACTGATGTAATACCATACAAGATTATTTTAGGGCAGCCTTTTCTATTAAATACCATCACTGTAATTAATAAGGGTATGGTTGAGGTGAGGCCACAGTTTTATGATAGCTCTTACCTGATGTATGTCCTCTCAAGCGAAGACAAGGAATTTAACATACCTGCTGTACAAGAAATAATAGATAACTATAAGCCTGTAAAGATAAAAGAATCACCGATAAAGATGAAAATTGTGTTAAAAGATGATATACCTATTTCCCAACGACCACGACGATTGGCTTTGACAGAAGAAGAGGTAGTGAGGCAACAAATTGATGAATGGCTTGCCAAAGGCATTATTCAACCTAGCTTTTCTGAATATGCAAGTCCACTTGTTTTAGTGCGAAAGAAGGATGGCAATATGCGAGTTTGTGTGGATTATAGAAAAATAAACCAAAAGATGATAAAAGATGAACACCCATTGCCAGTCATTGATGACCAGATAGACAAGTTGAGTAAGGCTAGAGTATATAGTACCATTGACTTAAAAAATGGATTTTTTCATTTGCCAATTGAAGAAGACTCTGTGAAGTATACAGCTTTTGTTACCAGCAGTCCCGAAGGTCAATATGAATTTTTAAAAGCCCCTTTTGGATTATCCATTTGTCCTAAGTACTTTACCCGTTACATAAACATCATATTTTCTGATTTTATAAGAAAAGGTTTTGTTCAGATTTTCATAGACGATGTGATTATACTAGCTGAAGATGAAGAGCAAGGAATAGAACGTCTTAGAGATACACTGAAGGTAGCTGCTGAATACGGACTTGAAATCAACTGGAAGAAGACGCAATTGCTACAAAGATCTGTGGAGTATCTAGGCTATGTTGTGTCGAATGGAACAGTAAAACCATCAATGGAGAAGACAAAAGCAGTTATGGAATTTCCAGAGCCAAAGAGTTTGAAAGAAATACATAGTTTCATTGGGCTAACGTCATACTTTAGGAAATTTATTCAGGATTATGCTTTGATTGCTAAGCCTTTGAGTGACTTATTGAAACAAGGAGAGTTCTATTTTGGAAAAGAACAAAGATATGCATTTGAAATATTGAAAGCTAAATTATGCTGCGAACCAGTACTAAAAATATTTGATATACAGTTGGAGACAGAACTGCACACAGATGCATCCAAAAATGGTTATGCAGGAATTTTAATTCAAAAAGATCCAGTTGATGGTAAGATGCATCCAGTACATTACATGAGCAGGAAGACAACAGAATCTCAACAAAAACTTAGCAGCTATGAGCTTGAAGCAATGGCAGTTATAGAAGCAGTAAAGAAATTTCGAAGATATCTAATCGGTATACCATTTAAAATAGTTACTGATTGTGAAGCATTTCAAAAAACTTTGAATAAGAGAGATGTTTCAGCTAAAGTGGCAAGATGGATTATGTTCTTACAGGATTTCAACTATACTATTGAACATAGAACTGGTGATAAGATGCAACATGTTGATTCGCTAAGCAGAAACATATGTGTTGTAAACATAGAGCTACATGCTCGAATAAAGAAGGCTCAAGAAGAAGATGATGCATTAAAGGCGATAAAAGAGGTTCTCAAAGAAAATTGTTATGAAGACTATTTTCTGGAAAATGATGTTATTTATAAAGGAATAGACAAGAAGTTAGTACTACCTGAGATAATGGATATGGAGATGATCAAAAGAGCACATGGAGTAGGACATTTTGGAAGAAGGAAAGTCAAAGATATGATTGAACGAGACTACTACATAACTAAACTGGAAAGTAAGATTGACAAAGTTATTTCAGCTTGTGTTCCATGTCTATTGGCTACCAGAAAGTTAGGGAAGAAAGAAGGACTACTAAACCCCATTGAGAAAGGAGACCTACCGTTAGACACACTACACTGTGATCATTTAGGACCGTTGGATGCTACAAAAAAGATGTACAACTACATATTGACAGTAATGGACGGATACACTAAGTTTGTTTGGATTTATCCAGTCAAGACTGTCTCAGCAAAGGAGACTGTAGACAAGATGAAGTTGCATCAAAAAGACTATGGAAACCCCAGACGTATTATAACAGACAGAGGTACAGCTTTCACAGGACATGAGTTCCAAGAGTATTGTTCTGAAGAAGAAATTGAGCATATTACAATAACAACTGGTATTCCTCGGGGTAATGGTCAGGTTGAGCGGATGAATAGAATCATTATATCTATATTAGCCAAGATGTCTATAGAAGTACCAGGTCTGTGGTACAAGTATGTTAGCAAACTACAAAGAGTGCTAAACAGCACTTACCAGCGATCAATCAATACATCGCCATTTGAACTTTTGACAGGTGCTAAATTAAGGATTAAGGAAGATATCAAAATATTAGAATTTTTAGAAGAAGAAAGTAGGAGAGAATTTACAGAGAAGAGGGATGAATTGAGAAGAGAGGCAAAAGCACAGATTTTAAGAATACAAGAGGAAAATAGAAAAACATTCAATAAGAAACGGAAAGAAGGAGAGAAGTACAAAAAAGATGATTTAGTAGCTATACATAGGACACAGTATGGAAATGCATTGAAGTTAAGACAGAAATTTTATGGACCTTATAGAGTTTTGAAGGTGTTAGGAAAGGACAGATATGAAGTAGAAAAAATTGATAGAAGTAAGGAAGGACCCATTAAGACAACATCAGGTGTAGACTACATGAAACGGTGGCCTTAGTTCAATCTTGCCTGTTTCATGGTCATAAAATTATGAGATAAATAATCATTATTTTGCAGTTGAAATAATTAATTGCTATTTAATAGTATATTCATCTTGGGTTACTATTTTAGGGGACTAAGTCATTTATTTTCCAAGCATAACTTGCCGCTGAATACAACTCGCAGTAGACCTCAGAAAAAAAAAAAGTTTGTAAGTTTTTTAATAAGACATTTATATCACATCTCAATAACTGCATCTAGTATATACAACTATTTTAAGGAGTAATTAACAAGTACTGGCCTATCTTAAATTTTTTCTAAGATGAATAATGTAATAAAATAAGTCTTTAGATTGAAATTCTGCATAATTCACTAAAACCAGTAATTACCTAGTTGGGTTACTGTTGTAGTAAAGTAAGAATGTTAGTAAAAGAAAGTGTGGTTTTCAGATTTGTTTATTTATCTTTTGTTTACAAGTGTTAAATTACCTAAGTATAAGTTAGAGTATAATACAGTAGAAAAAAAAAACACTAGATTTTTGAATAAAGTATGTACAAAAAAAAATATTATTAAGACTATAATTTAAATTGTTAATCCAAGTTTTTGAAGACAGGTACTAATGCCGAACATTTCGTAAATCAGTATTAAGGCTATTATGCTATCTCAGTAATGTAAATGTTGATAAGATATTTTTGCTGTAAACCTAACCATAGCTGTAGTCTGAGGGCAGACTCAGTAGCAGGATAGCCGAGTTGTAGGACTTTTAGAACGATTATTTATGTTTAAAATGCTTACCTAATTGTATACCGTATAGAAGCGGAACGTAGCCATGCTAATTTAAAGAAAATGTAACATAACTAGGGTGTAAGTAGGATGGAAAAAAGGGTGCGCTCTCTAGTCTCTCGTTTTAAGATGGACGTTGTAAAGGTGTGAATTTCTTTAAGAGAATAATAAAAAAGTACATAAAGCCAACTATTACAGTATTTTCTCTCAGACCCAACTACCCCTACATAAAAATAGGTAAACAAATAAATATCATACGCTCCTTGGTTGTTCAACTTCATATGCGATCGGAGTGGGCAGGGGTGCATTGGTAGGGCGCGGCGCGCACTCATACTTCGAACAGCATGAGCGGGTGGGCGAGTGGTACCTGTGTCACATCAAATTAAATTCAACAGTTTTTGGAATATAATTATTGTATAAATGCACTGATTACTACTAATATTTGCTAATATAAAGAAAATTACAAACTAGGTTAGTGTGAAAATCGCTACCGCTCTAGCTCTCTAATGTATAGTTAAATACTTATATTCTTACACATTATGTATAAAAGCCTACATCACATAAGAACTTAGTTCACATCAACAAAAAAACAATGTATTTATTTGGCTTTTCGTTTGGCTCGTTTTACTCGGTTTTAGATTACAAGCGGCTAATAACTTTTTTATGGGGAAGGTCTTTGTTCAGCAGTGGACGTCTTCCAGCTAATGATTGTGATGTTGATAATCAAAGAATAAATTTATTTAAACCTAGGCATCAAACAAAGCCCTATTAATGAGACTCCGCTATGCTGCCAAACCTAGGAAATAGCTTCTACTGTGTTAGCGTTAAGTACAGGTAGGACGTAACGCTCATACCTGACAGATCTATACCTCGACAAATACATTAACCAGTACATATATATACTGATACAGATATGGAGAACAGGCGAATGGATTAGTGACTGGCAGGAGTCCATTCTAATACCACTACACAAGAAGGGGTCAACTAAGACCTGCAGAAACTATAGGACGGTGGCGCTCATATCACACGCAAGCAAGATTCTACTGTATGTTATTAACGAGCGTCTGAAAGCTTTTTTGCAATGGCAGATTCCAGTAGAGCAGGCAGGTTTAGTTAGGGGATGGGGTACAAGGGAACAAACTGTGAATGTCAGGCAGATCATAGAAAAGTGCCGCGAATTCTAAGGCGTTCGATTGTGTTAGATGGGTATGTCTATGGAGCATTCTAACAGAAATGGGAGTACCAAGGCATATCATTGTTCTCATTGCAAACCTTTATCAGAATGGAAGCACAGTTGTAAGGGTGAACAATGTCTTGTCAAAGTCCTTAAAGCCACAGAAAGGTGTCAGGCAGGGATGCATCCTATCTCCGATTCTTTTTAACATCTATGAGGAGCATATAATGAGACGAGCGCTGGAAGGTTGGGAGGGTGGAATTTCTATTGGCGGCAGGAAAATCAGCAACCTTAGATATGCTGACGACACTACACTATTTGCATCATCTGAGCAAAAACTGGCTGAACTTCTGTCTAGAGTAGAGAAAGAGAGCGAACTAGGCATCAACAAGACAAAGACCAAGGTGTTGGTGATAGACAGACCTGGTACACTAATTCGCTCCAATGAACTCAGGGACCTAGAATTTGTTGATCAGTTTGTTTACCTTGGCTCTCTTCTCAATAACGAAGGTAGCAGCGCAAAGGAGATCGCCATGAGGATTCAAATGTCCAAAGCGGCGATGACTAAACTCACTAGGATATGGAAAGACCGCAATATATCCCGTAAAACCAAAGTGAGGCTGGTGCGTACGTTGGTCTTCTAAATCTTCCTTTACGGTGCTGAATCCTGGACGATAAGACAGAAGGAAAGAGCAAAAATTGACGCTTTTGAAATGTGTTGTTGGAAGCGGATGTTGCGAATACCATGGACCGCGCGCCGAACCAACGTATCCATTCTAACGGAGCTCAAAATAACCACAAGACTGTCCGCTATCTGCTTCCAGCGGATACTCAAATACTTTGGACACATTGCTCGTATAAACCCTGACAACCTAGAGAAGCTAATGGTAAATGGCCAGGTCGAGGGGAAAAGACCACGCGGTCGTTCACCTATCCGGTGGTCAGACCTAGTCAAGACGATTACGGGGCTGCCAATTACCAGAGCCATTAAGACCGCCGAGGACATAGCCACTTGGAAGAGCATAGTGCATCATTTTGCCAAATCAGACTAGATACGACCTTCAGTAATGAAGATGCCGACTAAGAAGAAGATATATACTGAACATCGATTATGCAAATTGTTGCATACATACATGATTTTCCACTCATTGCGCTAACAGCATTAAATATGTTTTTGGTTTATCACTAATTTCACTATGCAAACACGGCTCTGATAATAGTAACGATCGCTTTAAGCGCCAGCAAGTGGTTGGCGGGTGGAAGGTAGGCAGCCCCATTGCAGGTGGGCGCTCTCTTCCCGGGCCCGATGCAGGCTGCGTACGCCATGAGGTGCGGCAGCTGGCTCTGCTCGTACAGCCCCGAGAATATGCTGTGCTGCGGGCCCCACGCGAACACGCCCACGTCGTCGCCGCCGTGCGTCTCTGACGCCAGCGGTACTTCAGCATGCGAGCGCCAGTTTGTGGAAACTGGAAAAAGTAATTGTAGTTAGAAGTCTACAATTTTTTTTAACTCTATGTTACTTGTATCATCCTCCATGGCTAAAATTAATATCTAGTTCTAGAAAATGATTTCCAATCATCTGAAATCTATTATTGTTTTCCTAACCTTCTTCTTTTTGCAATAAGTGCATTTATCCTATTAACTTTTTGATAGGATCAATTTTAATGCACGTTTTTATCTTATATATCCTGTTTCAAAAAAATTAAAAATGTCCATAAAAGTCATTATATTGAAAAAAGACGAAGATACAATATAATAGTCGGTGTCAAAGAAAATAAAAAGAGTCATCGTACAGTAACTCCCTACGAGCTTTAGGATTTGTCTAAACAGCAGGCACTAACATGTTTTAAAACTTACGAATATGAAGTGATCGCATTTTATGCCATCAATTTATCTATCGTTACTAATTGTCTTTATTCTGAAATATCTGTTCTTGATGGTATTTTTATCAAAGAAAGTTCAAAACATAAATTAACAGCCGCCTACTAAACGGTATCTACAGCAAATAACATTTTGTGAATACTCAACTTGCAACCACTTTCAAGAAGATAATATGGTGCTCAGCGCATAACGACATGAAATAGCAAATGTCATTAAGAGCCAATTTTAATTCCAGGCCTACCCAACAAAAACGATGACATATCTCAAATCAATAGTTAAAATAGTGTTCAAATCCCATCATATTAGCAATAAAAATATTTTTTTATTTTATGAATGTGATCACTACGAAACCTTCAATCAAAAGTAAATTAAATTATTTACGTACGAAAATCTTCCTCAGCGGTAAAGCTCGAAGGGTAAACTTCTACCACGACACTGAGAGGCCATGAAAGAGGCGATTGGAGAAAGAAGACAATTGGACCATTTTATTTAAAAGCGAATGCCTCTCGCGTAGATTAGACGATTCTATTTGAGGTGTAGGTAGCGATAAAAGTGGCGCGGTATTAAGAAAGTGAGCGGGCGTAGGTGCTGTCGGCTCAGCGGGATCTGCACTCAAAGCAGTGAACGGACGTGAATTTATAAGGGCCTCGACTTGAGTGAGGGCCGTTATGAGTTCTTCATATGAAAGAATTTGTTGTAGCGCTTGCACAACTTTAGTTTCTGCGAAATCTAAATCAGAACCATTTACAGGTCTGCGCGTTAGTAACTTTAAAAAGCGGAAGGCTTATACTAAAATTCTTAATAACCTGGACCAAGAAGATATACGATGTGCGAGCGCGTAAATTGGCGATTCAATTGCAACTGCAGTTGTAGTTTGGGCCAGCGGCTTCAGATCTGGCACTTCCATCATGTCGTCGCGATTGAACTCCACGATTGGCCACTCAGAGACATCTTTCGAAGCCCATGGCGGACCCGAGTACCATAGAGGATGGTCAACTAACATTGCGGGAGAAATGCCTCGCGATAGGCAATCCGCAGGGTTATCAATGCCTGCCGTGTGATGGAAACAAACAGCAGGTATATTATCGACAATCTTAACGACGCGATTTGCGACAAACGTTTGCCATCTATGCGGGGAAGAGTTGATCCAACACAGAACAACCTTCGTCTGTAAAGGCGTAATTATTTGAGATTTTGTACCGTGGTTCGAAATTGTTTAGCACCTTACGCATAAACTTTGACAGCAGAACAGCGGCGCATAGTTCCAATCTTGCGATAGATAAAGTTTTAAGCGGTGCGACTTTGGACTTAGAACATACGAGCCTAACGGTCCTATATTCCACCGTAGGCGCGCTCACTTGCGTCCTAAAATCCCAAAAGGTTAGCCGTGCAACCCTGCACTACCCCTAAATGACGCGGTATACGTATACGGTTCAGTGCAGGTAGTTCGCTGCAAAACTGCGACCACAGTGTCACGATGCGTCGAGGAGGCGTGTCATCCCAGTCACGTTTCAAAAGCCAAAGTTCCTGATTTATGAGCTTGGCATGCAATATGACTGGAGCCACTATAATAAATAATAATAATAATAATAATAAAAATTTATTTCCAAAAAGGTTTACAATTTCGTGGTACATATTAGTTCATCAGTGGATAAGATGCTATCTAATTGTCTGGACACAAGGTGACATTGAGACCCAAACTAAGCATAAGCTTGTATCTTGGGCCCCTGAGATACGATTATCTAATACGTTTGCATATTATGTGCTGCAGGTTTACCACTATGATTTTCACTGTTACTATGATTTTAATTTGTTAAGAGTTATATGTTGGATACGTCGATAATATATATTTTATAGAAGATTTGACGAAGATATTATTATGGGCTACTAGTGTATAAGTGCCAAATACTACCAGAATGCTAAGCTAAGCTAGATAGTGTGACTGTAGAAACTTAGGTATTAGTGTAAGTGTGTGTGTGGGATGTATGTGGTTTGCAGGTATGTGTGTATGTTGTGAGACAAATAGTTGCTTTTTATACTAGGTCTTCAGTTTCATCATATGATAGTGTTAGGAGCCATTCTTTGACTGTTCTTTTACATAAGAATACATTTTTGTTTTTAATATCACATAATATTTTATTAACTTTATTGTATGTGTTAATAAGGTGGACGTCGTCGTCTAGCTAGTAAAGAGGTGGCTTTAGGTAATAGGAGACGAAAGACTCGCCGCAACTGTAAGAATTTGCAGTCTGCTTGCTTAAGAAACTCTCTATGAACTTTTACTGTGGCATTTAGAATGAAAAGCTGTCGAACACGGAGGACATTAAATTCATGATAGAGTGTATTGGTTGGGTATCTGAAGGGTTTTCTAAGTGTTACCTTAATGAGAGCTCTCTGGGCTCTTTCTACTATGATAAAATTACTTTTCCCTGCACACCCCCATACAGAAATACAGTATTGTAGGATTGCCTGGCATAAAGCGAGATAGACTTGTCGCAGAATATCTAAAAACGTAATATCTCTTAACTTCTTCATAATAAATATGAGCTTTCTCACGCGACCTGATATATCATGAATGTGGTCTGTATAGGATAGGTTTTGGTCTAGTGTTATTCCTAAGTATTTTGTTTTAGTAACACGTTCAATTAAGGTGCAAGTGCATGTATCGTCTGAGCTAGAGGTCCGAGAGCATGAGTGAAATTTGGGTTTGTGGCTGTTTTGAGGGCTAGAGGCAATTGTTTTTGAGAATGTAATATATTTTGTTTTACTAACGTTAAGAGTCAAAAGATTTTTGTCAAGGAGTTTTCCTATGTGATTAATACCGCTTCCTGCATGTGAGAATACTTCATCCCAATCCTTCCCATGAAACAATAACGCGGTATCGTCAGCGTATGCGATAACTTCCATGTTTTTTAAGGAGGTACGGACAATGGCATCAATGTACAATGTGAAGAGAGTTGGGCCGAGTACGCTGCCTTGAGGGATACCAAAAGTAATAGGAAGATGGCTACTGGATTGAGTGCTGATTTTAACATATTGCGTGCGATCCTTGAGGTAGCTTTTGAACCAACCAAGTGATATACCTCTCACTCCAAATGCTTCCATTTTCTTAAGTAGCAGGCCAATGGAGACGGTATCAAAAGCTTTAGGAACTTTGATCTAGGAACACCGTAATACAGTTATCTCTATCCTCGATGTGTTCAGATACTAGATTTGCTAAGAGTGATATAGCGTCCTCGGTTGATCTGCCACGTCTGAAGCCAAACTGCCTTTCTGAGATTAGCCTATGCTTGTCTAAGAAGGATATAAGTCGATGGTTTACAACTTTTTTTAGTATTTTTGATGTGATGTTAAGTAAAGCTATTGGTCTGTAATTTTCTGGGAGCTTTTTAGACCCATATTTAAAAATTGGTGTAATGGCTGCAACTTTACAACATTCAGGAAACGTACCCGTTGACAGACTAAGGTTAACAATATGAGTTAATGGAATGACAATAGAGTGAAGGGATTGTTTAATTAGCTTAGCAGAAAAACCATCCGGACCTGGAGAACTATCAACTTTCAGTTCCCGAATTATTTTAGTAATTTCGTATTCGTCCGTTGGATATAGAAATAAAGAAGAATCCACTTTCTGTTCGACTCTATATGAAGAAGTAAGTATATCTTGAGTTGTATTGAGCTTGTTTAATATGTTATCTGCCAGTTTACTTGCCGCTGTGACGAAGTATTTATTACAGTCATTAATGGATGTCTCAACATTTTCACAAATATTTATAAGTTCTGACGGATCATTATTTTTGAGAGATGGGTAACATATATTTTTTATAGTTCTCCAAAGTTTTACTGCATTGTGTTGGTTTTCCTGTATCTGCTTCCTGTTATACTCGTTTTTCAGTTTTTTAAGGAGGTTGTTGCAAAAATTACGGTACCTAGTATACACTTTACGGCGCACGACATCATCTGGATTAGATTTTGAGTCCAAATGTAATTTATCGGGGTGACGCATACATTTTAATAACCCTGGAGTAATCCAGGGCTTCAGTGTTACCCATTTACGGCTGATTTTCACTTTGTGGGTGTGCTTATTTATAATAGTGGTTAAAATTTTGTTAAAGGCAATGACTGCTGAATTAACACACTGCTTAGAAATAACGATTGACCAGTTAAAGTCTTTAATTTCGGACACAATAGCATCAGTATTTACTTTATGTTTAAAGTTAGAGTTAGGCGAGGGTTTTATTAAAGAAGAAAAGCCTACAGCTACGATGTCATGATCAGTGTCGGAATATTTACATTGTAATGCAATGGGTTTAGAGTGGGACTTGATAAAGATGTGATCGAGACAAGTTTTATCATGAGTTGGACTAGTGATTGCCGGAAGCATGCCATGAGATGCCATCAGATTAAGATAGTGAGCACTTAGGCCATGATTACAAATGTCTATGTTTATATCACCGGCTAAAGTGATGATAGGATAATTTCTTATGGAGTAAAATGTACTATTTATGCCTATGGACAGAAGGACCCTATAAGAAACTTTAAAAGTATTTTTCTGAAGAAATAGACCACAGAAAAGTATTAATACATAAATACTTAGTATGCTGTTGTTTGAATTCAGCTGTGAAAAACTATTATTCTGATGATACTGGTGAACAGAATTGTCGCTGGAGGTCATCTATGTTCTTGAGAGCGACGGCAGGGTTTCCTTCTTGTTTGCGGACATACACAGTGCCGTTTCTAGTCCAGCAAAATTTATACGCGGCTGTCTTTGATTGTTGTCTTGCTGCACGAAATAATAGACGGTTTTCCTGCGTGAGTCGCTCGTTTATAAATATTGTTCGTGCAGCCCCATTAACATTTATGTCGGTGCAAGCAAGGTTGCGTCTAGTTTTTCCGGCTCGAAGAAACGCTTCACGGTCATGACGGCGCAGAAAACGGACTACTAGAGGACGGGGAGGACGTTTTATGAGATTGCCTGAATTGTCATCATTACTGGAACCTTCTTTCTCAAGGCTTCGTGCCCCGACTCTTGTCACGTAGTCAATATCGTTTGCAGTAAGCTGTGCACCAATTTTTGACGAAATTACTTGCACTAAATGCAGTGGGTTTTCCCCCGGGTGTTCATTAACTCCGGAGATTTCAATCTCATTTCTGAGGCCAGCCTGTGCGCGAGCACCAAGCTCTTGCCGTATCTCAGCTATGGCGTTACGACACATGAAAACTTCTGATTCACGCCTTTCTAATGAGCTTAGTCTTGACTCTGTGTCAGCCAGTTTTTTCTCGTGTTCATCAATTCGAGAGCAGCAGTTTTTAATATGTTCCGTTAATAACAGAATGTGTCCCTTTATATCCCCTATGTCCCCCCGCAGTAATTTAATTTGCTCTATTAGTGTGAGCTCCTCAGACACTGTATCAATCGCAGTGAAAGCTGTTGGGGTAGCCTGGCCAGAGGTAGGCGTGTTGCAGCTTCCAGTAGCACCCTCTCGCAGTGGCAGCGCGGAATGCTCATTTAGTGTACTGTCACCAAGACTGATAGCCGCCGCCGTTGTCACACGCACTGGCGTGTTAGAGTTGTCTCGTTTTGGTTCTTTACTCTGACACATAGGGCATACCCATCTTACTCGAGACTCCTCAGTTAACTTGCGGTCGGAAATGTTGACGCACATCATGTGAAAGCAGCTATTGCATTTAACGCATCTAATATTAGGAACGCTTGATCTGATTGCTTTCGTACATGCAGCGCAGTTTTGTATATTTACCATATTTGCTATCGCCCGACGCACGTAAACAGGTCGGTAACAAAAACAATACAATTCACTCACACACTAACACGCGTTCCGTAGTTTGCTTCTTGGTTGTCAGCTGCTGTGGTTTGAGCGAGATGAATTATTAAGTACAGGAGCCCGTCTCGTTTACCCGAGGTGAGGTGGAGTCTACCTCAGCTTGCTGCGACGCACTTTCTTACAACTACTATTTCTTAATCTGTGGCAATCTGTGGCTGGTGTTAAAAAGCAACTACACTCAACAACGCTTCTAGTTCTGTGGATGATATGGTTGATAATTATGCGAGGTGTACTGCCAGAATTTACAAAGCACTCGAAACACGTCCACACCTTGGTAATGAAAGAATCGCACTCCCACTAGACCTAAGTTATCCCATAAACGTGCGATGACGGATAAAATTATCCGATTGGTGCACCCTGGTTCAGGTGTGGCAACGCTGAAATTAAAAACATCGTCAGACCTATCCCAATGCGTGCCCAATATTTTATGAGGAGTGGCACGCCTGTCGATCTCAAGATCTGCGAATGCACGATGAGAGGCAGGAAAAGCGCGTAAAACATTAGGAGCATTACTGGTCCACTTGACATGGTCAATTTGACCACACTTGAATAAGGCGATAAGTTGCGTACATACGGCAACATAGACGGCTTCATCGTTCTGTGATGAATTATCCGCCATTATACTGAAGCATACATCGTCCATGTACGTGGAGCTTGATACTATTGCAGCAGCTATGGGAAACCGGTGCCCTTCATCGGCAATGAGCTGTTGAATGACGCGAATGGCGTGAAATACACTCGACTTCATTCCAAAACAAACCCTATTGAATTGGAAGACCAATATCGGGGCGTGTGGATGAAACCTGGAAAAAAATTGCTGATATTTGCGATCATTTTCGTGCATTCCAATTTGTAAAAACATTTGACGACAGTCAGCAGAAATTGCAATTTTAAAAAGACGAAATTCAGAAGTATATTCTTTATATCACCCTGTAGATTAGGGCCTGCGTGCAGTACTACATTAAGTGACAGCCCTGTGCTGGTCTTACTACTGGAGTCTAAAACCATGCGAATTTTTGTGGTCTTCTTATCTTTACGCTGCACGCAGTGATGCGGAACGAAATAGGGTGCGAAAGAAGCGATATTATCAATAGGGCCTATTTCAGTGATATAACCTTTATCAGGTATTCACCAATGATATCGTTGTAGGCAGCGTGCAGCATATTTGACGAAGAAAACTTCCGTTCCAAGCACAGAAAGCGTCTATATGTGGTTGAGTATGAATTTCCTAATTTAAACACATCGTCATTAAACGGCAAAGCGACGGTATATGTGCCATTAGTGTCACGCGTATTAGTGGCGCGAAAATGGTTCTCACATTCAAGATCTTCTTGACTGTGGACGGGTGGTGCGGTTACTTCTTCGAGTTCCCAAAACCTTTTCAGTAGGTGATCCAGTGAATGTTGCACAACTGCACAACAAGCGGAAGCATGATTAGGTATCAATATGGGAGCAGAACCCATAATTATGTAACCCAGAACTGTTTCAATAGCGGGCAACATTCCGTCCACAACTATGTACCGAACCGGTATCAACAGGTGCGGAAAAATATCTGCACCGAGAAGCACGTGGACCTCGTTAGGCGTAGCAAAGGTGCTGTCAGCGAGTGGAAGCGATTGAATATGCGTGAACGCAGATGCATTCACGGGTAGCGAAGGCAAGTTATCCGTGATGCGGTCGACGATAAGTGCCGATACTTGAAAATTAACATTATCTGAAAATCGTGAGTAAAATTTAAAGTCTGTACATCCCTTTATAGGCATTTCAGAAGCCCCAGAACCTTGCACAATCATCTGCGTATCTGTATTATAATTCAAACCCAAGCGCGCACAACACTCGTAAGTTATAAAGCTGCTCGTTGAAGCAGAATCGAGTAAACATTTAACCAAATGTGCCTTACCTGCTTTATCATAGATAACGATTTGAGCGGTCGATAATAATACCGTTACGGGGTGCATACATTGCGCGGTGTAAGCATTGCTACTCGCGGTGTCCGGTACTCGCGCGGCAATGGATGTATGCAGCGATGCTACGTTCGCATTACGTGTTAACGTAGGCGATGGCGATCGCGGTGGAGCAGTTGCGTTGGTTTCGGGCGCGGGTTCGATTCCAGATGTATTTTTGTTGTTTGCCTTATTAAAATGCAATAAGGAATGGTGTTTTTGGTTGCAATTGCGACACTTAAAAGTTGAATTCCATTCGCGGGTTTTACGTTTCAAACTAAGGCAATTAATGTACGCGTTATGCTCTTTTACACATTGAAATCGAGCGGAAGGCGTTAAATCATTAAATTTAGGACACTTGAAAAAATGATCATGTATGAAATTATCACAAAGACATTTCCGGTGCGTAGCGGACAGAGCAACGTGAGCCTGTGGGTTAGGTACATGACTTCGCGATTTGTTTAAATTTCTTGAAGTACTACTTGACGTACTTATACTAGTTTGCGTGTTATGATATATTTTAAATTGTCCTCTAATAAAATCTGACAGCTGAACAAACGTAGGTAAACTTTGAGTGCGATAATGAGATTTAAATGCGCAGATAATCTTTTCATCTAATTTTTTCAATGCTATATGTAGTCTGTAACATGTAATCTGTCAAATTATCGAGCTTTAAGTTTTTTAGCACATTAGCGGCGGTAACAAACTGATCCATTAAAGTTTGGAATTTAGCCGAAGACGCGGGCCCGCTTAGTTTTAGATTCAACATCTGATCTAAATACGTAGATGCAAGCATGCGGGTGTCTTGGTACTGTAACGGAACATACCTTGAGTAGGAAGTTCCGTCACTAAATATGAATAGTATAATTGAATATGGTAGAGAATCTAAAGATCAGAAATAAATTATTCATCCTAAGTAAGAAATTTTTATAGTCAATATTTGTGTATGCTAACCTTTTTGATGTCTTAAATCTGGAAAGAGATTGTGACCTCATTTTATGTTTAAAAAGAAAGAGACATAGAATAGTTTGAAAATGTTGAGAGGACCTGTCAAGAATACAAAATGACATGAAAAAAAATAGAAATTCTCATATTGTTTTACAGAGGAATTTTCACTTAAATTTAAAATATAAAAAATAATATTATAAAATAAGCCTACTATAAGAAGATAACGTTTGGAGAACTATAATATTTGGAGCATAAAAATCATGTGGAGAAAAGTTATGGAAGTAAGTTTTATTTGAGTATTATAAAATGTACGGGATTGATATGCTATTCAACTAGTATAAACTCTTATTCTTGGGTCTATCAGTTCTAATCTACTGAAATAGTAAATAATATTGATTTTGTGTCCTAATCCTACCCCAATGTCTTCTGAATATTGTTCTAGAAAAATTTATTTTGTCTAAGTACTAATGCTAACTTATAAATGTGTATGATTATTCTACTCAAGTATTTAAGTTGATGTAACGAATGCTTTAGGTTCGTTCAACCAAATATGGATTGACACCTTTACGACAAGAATGAGGCATGTAAGTCCTCGTATATATGTAAACAACAATATGAAATATAAATTATATTCAACCATGAAGATACATTGTTGAATATTGGTGCAAATGCGACCACACCTTCATAAGTCTTTCTGCTGTAAGGATGAAAGATGTTATGTTCGACATGAGAAAATCAGAGGGAAGATAACTACTCTAAACCTTATATATTCATATTTGAGTACTTGAGTCAGAGTTTAATTATAATTCACTATTGTTATCACAAACACGTGATTTTACAAAACTTAGGCAGAGTAAGTCCTAAACTAAATAACCAAATTTTTCATTGAAATCAAATAATAATATGGAATGAACCACAATACATTAAATAACATTCTATTTCAAACCGAAAGATATCATATCAATGATATTAACTAATTAGGCATGATGTCGAGTACGAAATATGTAAAAGTAAATTGAGAAATAATCAATCAATGACACTCATTATATGGATATTATGAATTATCCAATAATGTGTTCAAATTAGGAAGTTAAGCAGTATTTGATTTAAGGAGAAGGCTTTACCTAAGTGAACCGATGAGCATTGGCGTCGTGCGCCGTAAAGAAGGCCTTCTGAAACGTACTCCAGGGGTTGCAAGTCCCTGGCACTTCAGAATTTGAACTTTTCCTTAAAACTGCTAACTAATATACGATGGATCCATCTAATTATCAAAGTTGCAACTTATCAAACAATAAAATCTTACAATAACAATATGTTATAAAATACCTATTTGCTAGTTTACTACCAATAAACGTTATACTTTCAAAATTGAATAGTGTCGAAGTCAGAGTCAAAATAATCTATGAACTATCAGTCTAGTCCATTCTCCTACTCTTTTAAATAGACCAATTTTAAAATAATTCAATTTACTTAATCAAATTTCATCAAACAATTTTGTTCAATACTTTATCTTATATAATATCCATTTTACTATATGACGTTGAGAACATAAGTTGAGGAAGTAAATGGTCAATTTGTATTTTAGAATACAATATTCAATATTTCGTAGTTTTCTTTATATTTCCGATAGATTTAAGTTTGTTTAGATATACATATTACGGATTTTGTAATATATAATTTAAACTAATTTATGTCTTTTCTTTCCTATTAAGATCTTCAAATGATTGAAGTCGCCTAAAATATAAGGTGATTACGGAGTTCGTTGATTATCCATTTTGGTATATTTCCTTTATCAGCCTCTCTCACAAAACATAATAATAATAATATAATTAATTCATACATCTTAGTTTCCTAGAGTTAAAGTCAAGGTAAGCTAACCTAACATAGTAAGGTATTTTAGAGAAAATATCTTCTTCTAATATATTTCACTAACTATACTAGATAAGCCGTTATGCATCTTAGGTTGTTATTGTTAAGCTTTAATATATTTTGCAATTTTTGGGGAAATCTCAGGAAGTCTTAGTAGTCATGACAATATATTATTATGAGTACAAAAATTCAAGTAAATTCTAGTTTCATGTTGTTTTCCTTACATTAGCCAAAACATATCTAATGTATAGTTATTTATACTCCGCTATTTTAAGCCAAATTCTATACTACTTATTGTATCTAGATTTTATGTCTGGTTTTCTCGATACCTATTTTTAATTTGAGACTATCTACAATAATAATTTATACACGTGATATTAGATTTGGGTTATGCACAAATTAACTTTAGATTCATTTATCTGCTTTTATCTATTTGTAAAATATATTCATTGTTTTTCAATTTAATTTCCCGTAATTTCTATTTTGTTCTAAGAAACAATTATTTGCTCCCATACAAAGATTATTTAGTCATTTAATGATTTAATACCCTAACGATTTCATTAATTTTTAACGACTCAATACCCTAATGATACTTCGCTTATAATTGCTTTACCTTGAATTATGCTCTAGAAATATATACATATATCTCCGTAACAACTCTGACAATGATTTACCTAGTTTTAGATTTCAGTTTCCCTAATAATTTGCTATTGGTCTTAGATACCTAATTCCAATATTTTATGAGGTGTTATTCTATGTTCACTAATTCAGAATATCTACATTATTCTAATAATACATTCAAATTCTATTCCTTTACATCATCAAATGAACAAATAATATTCTAAATTATATTAGATTGAATTGCAATTATTTTACTATAAAAATACTATTGTATAAAAACTAGTATAATAGGTTCATATAGATATCTTTAGGATTCTCATTTTATTAATATACATTTTAATTTGATAGATTAAAATTTTAGGTTAAGGAGATACTATTCAGGAGTATTATCTGTTAGGTTAGACAAGTTCTTTCTTAATTACCTTAAAAGAAAATGGATTACTGCAATAGGTCACTTCTTAAGGTCCTACCACTATACTAGACGATTCACATGCCATATTTATCTTACAATAATGTAAGATAAAAGAAAAATATTTAATATGTTATTTTAGGCTTATTTAGTAAATCGAAAATTTGAGATCAGAATTTTTAGTCAAGCACGATCGTTAAGTTGAAGCAAAAATAGGATCATTTTCAGTCTTAGGATCAGTTTAATTTTAGTGTAAGTTAGGTTGGTTTAGTTAGTTTTATTATTATTAATGTTTATTTATTACTTAATTTAAAATTAATTAATTTGGGTTTTAAAAATATATTATTATTAAATAAAAAAGAGGGGTTCTCGACTGGTCCGGTTACAATTTGGAGTGCCTTGACCAGGATTTTAGTAGTTAAGAAAAGATACATTAGTAAGGGGATTTTACCAAGATTTAATCGGGATTTTGCCATAATTTATTTAAAAGTTTACTTAGGTAGTTGAAATTCAATTTATCCTTTTCATTAATTTGGGGATTATCATTTGATTATCTGTTTTTAACAAACGGTTATTTTTCTTTACTTGTGATACTGCGGGTTGATGAGAATTTATTTAAAAAATAGATAATTTTTTGATCTAAAAGTTATAGAACAGTGATGATAGATTAATATGGTTAATTCTAGGGTTATTGTGATGTGTAAAGGTGCGATTCATCGCACAATTTGTTGCCGTGAAATAGGAAAGGTATTAAGAAAAATTTATTAGGATATTAGTATGTATGTTAGCTAAACCGGTATTTCGAAAGTGCATTCGTAGAAGCAAGCCCTTTTGAGGATGCTTCGTGTAGAACCAAAACGCGTCGAAAATTCTTATGGTTTGGTAGCGTGGAGTTTGTGACGTCACGTTGGATTAGCAGGAAAATTAGGCGGAATTGTTATGACATATTTTAGTACTTTTTTTTTAAGTGTTTTATTTAAATATTAATATATTGTTTTCTTGAAATATGAAAAAAAAATGTTTTCATTATATTTGGATTCCGCAAAGTAATGTCAGAATCTATTCATTATAACTGAATATAAAATTATATTAAAGTGGGGGTTGATTGAAATTGAAAGCGAATTAAAATCAATGATTAAATATATTCAGTCAGAGGGTTGTATTAATTACTTACAAATATACTCAAATTTATGCAAGAATTTATGTAATAATTATTGGTGATCATAAATAAATAAAGAATATTGAAATGGAGGTTGATTAAACATTAAAGCTTAGTTACATCAATGATTAAATATATTCAGTCAGGGGGTTGTATACATTACATACAAATATACTCAGATTTATGCACGAATTTATGTAATAATTATTGGTGACCATAAATAAATTAATTAAAATAAAAGATTATAAAATGGGGGTTGATTAAACATTGAAACGTGGTAAAATCATTTATTAAATAAGTTCAGTTAGGGGGTTGTACTAATTAATAATTTTACAATTACACACCGGAATTGTTTGAAAAATAATATAATATAATTAAATAATATAAATATAATATTTCTTTCAAATTTAAAAATGATAAGAGTAAGTCCGGTTATTCATTGTTAAATATAAGTAGGTATTTAAAAAATGAATTATTTAGATTAAGGAAGACAAATAATTTACTTCAATTTGATTATATGAAAATAAATTTGAAAATAAAATAAAAAATAAAACAAAGTGTATATGAAATATTCTTAAATATAAAGGAGAGATGGCGGTTGTTAAAAAAAAGTTTACGATAATTTTATAACCAAATGTTTTAAACGTGTGGAAATCTATCGTTTGCCTTGTTTATCATAAAAAAATATGTTAATGAAATTTAATCTTAATTTATATAACTTAAAAATATCTTGTTTTACTTAATCAAAGTATTAAATCAAAATGTTCAACAATACATAATATAATAAAAAGGTTATCAAGTTTTATTATAAAAGCTAACGTGGTTTTCACTCATTTTAGTAAATAATACGGGATAACTCACGTGAATCAGTCAGATAGCTCCGACTATAGTTTCAACCACATTCGGTGGTCTTTTTCAAGGAGAGCTCGGGACGCCCGCGTTGACGTCTCGCTTAGCACTGCGGGCGGCAGCTCGTAGTCCGCGTGACGTCATCGGTTGGTGCGAGGGGTGGGTTGCAGTTGGTCGTGTCGTCGACTGATGCGAATCCTCTTCGTCGCTGATGGTGAAATCCCGGCTGGCATGGGGAACGTCCCAGCAAAAAGAACTCACCACATCTCCACTACACCCGTCCTTATCATCCATAACAGTTCCATGAAGACACGGCTTCCAAGTAGGTGACAAGAACCATCCTCCGTCTCTATTGAAGGTTGGACGTCTACTAATTTCAATAGATTCTCGGATCTTGCGAGGCACGAAGAACTTTTCTCTCGACAAGACCCGAGTTTTGTCAAAGCGGATGTAGTGTCCTGAACCAGATAACAGAGAATGTTCTGTCACGGCTGAGCTGTTGATGTCCTGATTCTTCATGGAGCGTATGTGTTCCGTAAGTCTAGTGGAAACGTTCCGGCATGTTTCGCCAACGTAACATTTACCACAGTCGCAGGGAATTAAGTAGACACCGGGGACTCCCAATGGGTCCCTATCTTTGGGAGAGCGAAGCAGCTGTCTGAGTTGCCTTAGAGGGCGGAATATTGTCTTGATGCTGTACCTTCGGCGTAACAAGTTTCCAATTTTATCCGTGATTCCCTTTATATATGGAAGGTATGCTGTCGCTCTTTCCACTGATGCTGGGCGTGCCTTGGTCGACGCGTTCGCAATACGCCAACTGTGCCTCCACTTGTAACCATTGCTTTGCAGAACACCTTTAATATGGTTTAACTCAGTATCCAGGTATTCAGGATCGCATATTCTTAATGATCTGTTTATAAGCGTCCGTGGTACTGAGGCTAGGTGCGCTGGGTGGTGGTGAGAATCCGCTCTGAGATACCTGTTTGTGTGTGTTGGCTTGCGATATATGGAGTGCGATAAATGTCCGACTGAGTCGCGTTTTACCAACACATCCAGAAAAGGTAGGGCTCCTTCTTATCAAGTTTTATTAAATTGAATTGAAATTGTATTTACTGAAATGATTCATATTTTTGAAAGTAATAATAAAACAAAATAATTTATACAGTACTTACTTATTTAGTTATGGGACTTCATGATTTCTGGGGTGTGTTTTGTTACTGCCAAAATATTGTTTTAAGATAAATAATTTGTCGGTTATCTATATGTCATATTTATTTTGAGCTTCTTACTAAAAGGAATTGATTCATTGTTAAAGGGTATGAAACACAATGATAGTTAATGTTTTGACTGGATTACATAAAAGAGAGTGAAATGGTAATGTTTAATAGAAAGGAAGGAAAAATATATGTGGTAGTACTTTAATAGAAGGAATGGAGAGCTTTAATAATATATTGATATCCTTGGTTTGAAGCAATTTGTTGTCAATTGAATTCAGATGCATTACCCTATCGACGGAGCTATAATGCTCAAAACAGTACATATCAGCGACTCATATGAAGGAGATTTGGTGTTAGGTTAAGTCAGAAGACAAGTCATCAGTATAAACTGATTTCATACGAGTCCCACTCTACATTAAATATTGCGGTACACTATACATCTCCAAAACCAGAAGTTTGATTACATGAAATTGGTATTAAGTGGATTAGTGGTGAGCATACATAATTAAAGCTTTAAGCCTTAAGAGTAGATTTAGTTTTTGGAAGGTCTTAGGGGGTGTTTTTCTCTAAGCGTATGATTGGTTTGCAGACTAACACCAACCTTTGAATCATTAGGATTAATGCGCAACACAAAACGTATTTCCTTACCAGGATTGAATCGACTTGGTGAAATGAAATCTTTATTTATGATAATCGCTATAAAAGCTTATATATTAACTCATATAATTTTAAACTTTTGGAATGGTTTAAAAACACTCATATTCTCAAATACACCATGTCTGAGTTCATTTGCCAATAAATTTTATTCGAATTATTAATAAATTAAAGAACATATTTATGATTGAAATTTTAGAGAGATTGTTAAATAGTTATTATGGTTAAATTGTCATATAATTTGTACAAATTTTGGTGGTTGGATGTAATGGAACATACCGTGGAAGGAAGTTCCATCACTAAACACAATTAATATAATTGAAATAATGGTACAAAAATCGAAACTAAGAAATATAACAAGAAATCCTTATGAGTTTATTTGCCAATAATTTTTATTTGAACACATATATGATACATATTTGTAATTTATAGATTTGATTAAAAAATTTACTACGGTTATATAATCATATCACCTGCGCAAATTTTGGGGGTTGAATGTAACGGAACATACCTTGAGTAGGAAGTTCCGTCACTAAATATGAATAGTATAATTGAATATGGTAGAGAATCTAAAGATCAGAAATAAATTATTCATCCTAAGTAAGAAATTTTTATAGTCAATATTTGTGTATGCTAACCTTTTTGATGTCTTAAATCTGGAAAGAGATTGTGACCTCATTTTATGTTTAAAAAGAAAGAGACATAGAATAGTTTGAAAATGTTGAGAGGACCTGTCAAGAATACAAAATGACATGAAAAAAATAGAAATTCTCATATTGTTTTACAGAGGAATTTTCACTTAAATTTAAAATATAAAAAATAATATTATAAAATAAGCCTACTATAAGAAGATAACGTTTGGAGAACTATAATATTTGGAGCATAAAAATCATGTGGAGAAAAGTTATGGAAGTAAGTTTTATTTGAGTATTATAAAATGTACGGGATTGATATGCTATTCAACTAGTATAAACTCTTATTCTTGGGTCTATCAGTTCTAATCTACTGAAATAGTAAATAATATTGATTTTGTGTCCTAATCCTACCCCAATGTCTTCTGAATATTGTTCTAGAAAAATTTATTTTGTCTAAGTACTAATGCTAACTTATAAATGTGTATGATTATTCTACTCAAGTATTTAAGTTGATGTAACGAATGCTTTAGGTTCGTTCAACCAAATATGGATTGACACCTTTACGACAAGAATGAGGCATGTAAGTCCTCGTATATATGTAAACAACAATATGAAATATAAATTATTTTGGGATAAGGTCAGGTGGAATTTAAAACGCCAACTTTACGGATAGATCTTACTATATTCTCATACTCTACAACACATCATTCCATAAATCTATAATATATGTTATAATAACTGAGATACAATCTGATGTACACGTCCTACTACTTCAAAAATCGTGAACCAGTCCCGCGCTTAATCTTATTATATCTTTTTTTTGGCGGCTGGCGTTTTCGCGCCACCCATCTTTCAATGTTGCCAACAACATATAAGACTTTATATAATGTAAAAAGGTTGTTCACAGATTAATCGTAAAAGGTTTCAAGGTGACAACTTAAATAAATTATTATATTAATGACACAATATTTTTATAGTTTAATAACAAAATCAATAGTAACAAAGGTTTATATCTAATTTATAGTAATAAAAGAGAAGAGTCCTTACAGCTCGGCCGTCCTGTTACAAAGCGAGTCCCATCGCTTTTCAAACAAGACTAGAAACATCAACAAATACATAATACAATATAATAACATAACAAACGTTTTATGTGATGAGATCATTTCTATTATGATGTAATACTCATTTTATCAGAACTTGTTGTAATTACATGTAATGATGCTAGCACTTAAATTTAAAGTCTTACTTCGCTCATCTCAAGTTATTTCACATGTCACTTAAAAATACTAGCACGTAAATAATGAATTTAGCTAAATTTTAGTGATTTTATTTGAGACACACATCTACTCATTATCACTTGAGTTATTGTTTTCTGATGACTCTGATTCCAAATCTCTATTGAAAATCGTCCAAGGTTGAATTTTGTCAATTGCAACGATAGTTTCATACTTCCTGCCTTGTTTTCGAGTAAGAGGTGTGTCTTCAACAAGAAATCTATCGTTAGGAAGGATTTTGGCAATGCGGTAGGGGCCTTGATATTTTATGACTAACTTTTGCGACTTACCATCATGTGGGACCTGTCTCTGTACACGCACCAAATCTCCTTCGTTGTAATGGGTTGCGGTTTTTCTGTGCTTATTGTAAGTGGCCACGTCTTTTACCTGTTGTTCCTTGATCTTTTCTCCTGCATCTTTTCTTAGGTCTTCCAATTGCTCTATGGGAGTTCTGTTTAATGTCTCGTTCCTAATTTCGCTTAACTTTCCTTCCGTTCTGCTCATGATATTAAATCCAAACAGCAGTTCGGACGTACTTTTTTGGGTAGTTTTATGTTTTGTCGTATTGATACCTAATTGTATGTCTGAAATGTGCTCGTCCCAATTCTTCTCGTCATCTCCATGGCTAGAAGCTGACAACGCATCCAATATTGTCCTGTTGAATCTTTCTACCTGACCATTTGCCCTAGGGGTAGCAACAGCATTTTGAACATGCTTAATGCCATATGATTTCACAAAGTCTTGAAAAGTTTTACTAGTAAAACTAGTACCTTTATCAGTGATTAGGCGTGAGGGGACTCCGAAGTAACTAATGTAGTTTTTCATCACCCGAACTGAAGTCACTGATTTTGTATTTTTCACAGGGTGTATACTCACGTACTTTGTGAAGCCATCCACCAACACTAGCAGGTAACAGTTGCCTTTCTTGCTTTTTACGAACGGCCCCAGGTGGTCTGCATGAATAGTGTGTAAAGGAGTGCTGCCTTTCTCAACGGGGTGTAGTTCGCCTTCACGTTTACCACCGGGGACTTTGTGGTGAGCACACTCCAAACAAGACGAAACGTATTTCTTCACAAACCGGCGCATCTTACTGAACCAGTAGTGTTCTTTAATGCGGTGTAATGTCTTTTCAAACCCGTGATGTCCAACGTCATCATGATTCATTTTGAGAATTTGCCATCTCACACCTCGAGGTACAAGCCATTTCATTTCTTCACCTACTATACGATAGACCTTCCCGTTTTTAAGTTTGTAGTTTTGATGCACGTCGATTATTTCTATTGTAGAGGGATCAGATAAAATGTCTCTTATTTTCTTTACCTCTTCATCAGCAGATTGTACGGTTGAGATCCAGTCCTGATCAGTCTGGTGTACGGGCAACACGTCCAATATGCGATGTTCGCTAGTGGGACCGTCCACGGGGTTTCTGCTAAGTGCATCTGCATGCGACATCTTAGTTCCAGGGCGATATTCTATCACGCAGTCATACTCCTGGAGTTGAACCCACCAGCGTGCAATTCGGGGTATGAGATCTCGCTTTACCAGGGTTGACCGGAGAGCGTTGCAGTCGGTCATAATTTTAAAGGGTATACCTACTAGGTAGACCCGGAAACGGTTCAATGAAGCAATCACTGCCAAGGTCTCTAGCTCATAAGAGTGCAACTTACGTTCATCGACTGTAGTCTTACGACTGAAATAGGACACGGGTTGCAGCGCTCCATTTGAGTTTCTTTGGAGAAGTATTCCTGCCAAGCCTTCTTTACAGGCGTCCGTATGAAGTTCTGTCTCGGCGATTGGGTCATATAGAGCAAGTATAGGTCTATTTGTCAATAACTCTTTTACCTTTGCAAATGCGCGCGTTTGCTCGCTGCTCCAACACCAATCTACATTTTTCTTTAGCAGATCCGTTAATGGAGCGGTGATTACAGCGTAACCTTTAATGAATCGCCTGAAGAATCCCGAAAGACCAAGAAATTGACGTACTTCATGCTGATCCTTTGGTTCAGGGAACTTAGAGACTGCTTCGACTTTTCTGTTACCTGGACGAATGCCGTCAGCGCTAACATCGAAACCGAGAAAGTCTATAGATTCAAGGAAAAAGCGACACTTACTCAGTTTCAAAGTGAGCCCTCCTTCCCTTAACAACTGCAGTACCTCTTCTAGTCTTCGCATGCCTTCGTCGAAGTCTTTCGACGGGATGAGAACGTCATCCATGTATACTATAGCGTATTTTATCTTGGCCGCCATAAGTATTTTATTAATCGTTCGCTGAAAAACCGATGGCGCATTGACCAGGCCAAAAGGCATGCGGTTATATTCGTATTGCCCGTCTGGCGTCACGAAAGAAGTCTTGTGTCGAGATTCCTCCGTTATGGGAATCTGATAGTAGCCTGAGGCTAGGTCCAAGGATGTAAACAGAGTATTACCTGCGAGCAAATCTAGCTGGTCTTCCACTCGTGGTATCGGGTAATGATCCTTTATGGTTTTTCTGTTTAGGGCCCTGTAGTCGACGCACAAACGCTTATCGCCTGTCTTTTTCTGAACCATGACGATCGGGCTCGCATAGGGTGATGATGATTCTCTGATAATATCACCGTCCAGCATTTCCTGAATCATATTTCTCACGATCGATCTTTTGACTTTGACTTTGACTTTGACTATGACATTCTGTATGGGCGGTACACTACTGGGTCCGCATCAGTCAATTCAATCTGCATTTCCGTAGCGGACGTATATCCCAAGTCATGCAGTCCGCTGGAAAAGCAACGGTTGTACCTGGATAGCAAATTTTGAAGTTGCTGGCGTTGATCCTCATTTAGGTTTGAGTTACAATTCACAGAGGACTCCATCTCAGCGTCATTAAACGTAACACTAAATGTGTTCAGGACATTTTCCGCACTGACTGTGTTCCGCTGTAAGGAGCGAGTTAAAAGGGTACCTTTTGAGAAATACAAAGGACTTGGTGAAGCATTATAGAGCAGGACTGCTCCATGTCCATTCCTGATCTCGTACTGCCCGGGAAAGAGATAATATTCTTTACCTTCAGCACCTCGTAATTCGCCATCTATATAGAAGTCACAATCCGTTTGTACGTTTGCTGAAACCTTTACTACTCGCACCGTCTCGTTGGGGACTTCAACGTCCGCAGAGATCATAAGGTTAAATTTCTTTGGAGGTAATCGCTGGAATTTGATCTCAGTAGGAGTCTTGATGATCACAATGTCGGGCTTTTCTGTGAATGAATGACCCAATAAAACGGGATGTGACAATACATAGTCCTCAACCACGTATAATTCGACCATTTCCGTCAGGCCTTGAACTTCTACAGAAGCATGTGCGACTCCTAAGGGACGTGTCAAGTTGCCCCCTATACCCCTAAGTACAGGTAGGCCTGGACGCGTAGTGACCTCAAGGTTCAGAGGTTTTAATTCACTTACCCTGATAAGGGAACATTGACTCCCCAAGTCAACGTGGCAGGAAATTGACGACCCGTTTACCTTAATATCAAACACGTATTTGTTAATACCTTTTTCATCCGTAAATACTTCCGAAACCTGTTTAAGTTTCGTGTCATTACCTGAAGGTGCGTTCTTTTCGGTGTCGTTACTTGCTCTGTTCCTATAACAGTTGGAGGCTTGATGGCCAATACGGTCACAAGTTGTGCATTTAACCAGAGGTTTACCACATTTAAAGCTTGGGTGACCTACCTCGCTGCAGTTGTAACATTTTATGTTAGAATTCACTGCGCTTGTACCTTGTTTCAAAGGGCCTGTACGACTTGAGTTTGTTCCAAACCTGCGTTCGTTCAGTCTCCGCACTGTGTCCAGAGTCTCTCTAGCCTGTCCGGTCTTGACTGTTCGGAAATACTTTAGCACCTGTTCTGGCTGGCTGAACTGTGCTGCTTGAGCACCGATTTTTACCGCCCGATCCTCTATACCGTACAGTAAACAATCTACCGCCTGCCTACCTGTGATTTTACACCTATTTAGCAAATTCATCTTTACATAGTAATACATTTCTAGAGATTCTCCGTATTTTACTTTTTTAGCCAACATTTCGGTTAAAAGTTCGGCGTAATCTTCCCTAGAAGGAAAGGATTCGATAAGTTTTCTCTTCCATTCTGCCCACGTGTGCAATATCGAAGTTAGACCCTGGTACCATGTTTTCGCGACGCCTACTAATTTAGGTAAAGAGTAGTGGATAATTTCTCTCTCCTCCCACCCATAAATTTCCGCACATTCTTCTACCTTATTTATCCAGTTTAAAATACTTTGTTCCTTTACCAAAGGGTCGAACTCCGGTACCACACACGTGTTGAAGGTCATCTTAGGTTTATCCGAGCTTTTAATTTTTTCTAAAACACCCAAAAACTTATCCATTAACTTACTGCTATAATCTTCTTTCTTCGACCGCAACCTTTTTGATTTCCTTATTGGTGATGAATCTTCCCTCGATTCCGACGAGGAAGAATAGTATCGCCTACGCTTGGTTCCGCGCATACCTTCCCTGCCTTGGCAGCCATGCTCTTGCCTCGAGCAATGTCCATTTCCTTCCAAATCATTTGTCCGTCCTAAACCCAATACCACGGGTTCTCCAGTATACGTTCCATGTGCTAGTCCTAACCTTGGACTTAGCACATCTCCATAATCATTTGACCCTTCACCTCGGGTTTCCTCCCTTCCTTCAAGCCCTTTACCTCGGGCACATTCACCAGCGTCCTCCATTATCCAAGTTCAGATCTGAAACTTTCAATGGTAGTCTTAACAAAATATATATATAATTCCTTCCAAATTATGTATTTCAGTCCAATCAGGTAACCAGCTTGATTTTATCTGTCCAAATCCAGTAAGTAATCAAGACTTTCGCTAAAAACAAACTCATATATCGATATCCTCGTATCTGGAAGTGCATTAAATAAAAATTGGTGACTAGATTTAGAATGACGTAACACACCTTGCATCGTCATTCAAATTATACGTGTAAGGAGAGATTCAGCTCAATCGATTGAAGTGAACTGCTTTTCTCTGTATTGCAAGATTTACACCGAATAGAATAATAATATATCGTTTCCATTGTTGGCCCGGTACTCGACACTTCAAACAATTTTACAGCTGACGATGTCATACTATGATAATGTATGCGACTGAAGGCACATGACTTCAACTAACACCACTCTTACAATTCAACGAACAGTCCAGGATTTCGTTTATAATAATATTTTGTTTGCCTTATCATAAAAAAAATGATTGATTACACCATGTACCTTACTGCCACAGAAGTTACTAAGTATCTTTATGAACACCTTGTATAAAGATTCAGATATTATTCTTCAAACTTAGGTCCACACTTAATTTATACCATCTACTTCTTTATTCCAGTCAATAAGGGGCGCTACGTATAACTAATTTTTTTTTCAACACACTCGCTCGTAACGGGCTTTTAAATTTTAGTGTCATGATATATTACCCACTCATGCTTTCTGTTTACTTTCCGCACTAGTAATTGAAATAGAAAAACAACGTTTCCACTGTTCTCACCAAGGAGGTTGTAGTTTGTTTCGTTCGTTTTTTTTTCATATAAAAAGCAAATCAGAGTTTTTATTTTTTTTTTACTTATAGAAGTAGAACTTTAGAAGATTAAATATAAACCTTCTTAATCAGATTATTATAGGTATCAAAAAGATCGAGAAAATAATTTCATATCGAAATTTTCGTATTCGATCCTCGCAAGTGTGTTGAAAAACGTAGTACGAAACTCATGCGCGTTGTTTATTACAATCTCTACTCCATTTAGGCCGTCCAAAACCCGTCTCGATTGTACCTTATAAACAACTAGCTTTCCGGGCGCGGCTCCGCCCGCGCGTATGTCGGTTATCGCGCAAAAACATCAACCTCTTTTTGCGCAGGTGGATAAAAACTATCCTATGTTTTTTTACCGGGTCTCAAACTATTTCCATACCAAATTTCATTCATATCGGTCCAGTAGTTTTGGCGTGAAAGCGTAACAGACAGACAGACAGAGTTACTTTCACATTTATAATATTATTAGTATTGACTTAGCGCACTTGTAGTATAATGTACTATTCTCAGTCAGTCTTGCGATAAACGATTTCATAAAACGGAAAACAAAATTAAGCGATGAAATGAGGGACACAAAACATGAGAAAATAAAATAACACTGTCCGTTCTTAGGTGATCATTATAACATCACGGTTTTAAAATAGACCATCCAATCAATCGAACAAATCAGAGTGCATTATGTGGAATTCTACTCATTTAAGTTAGCTAAATGCACTGTACTTACATTTTTCCGAGCTGCGAGCGTGGTAAGAAAACGTTATATTTTCTTGGAATCCCACTTCTGACCTTTTGGGATAAGGTCAGGTGGAATTTAAAACGCCAACTTTACGGATAGATCTTACTATATTCTCATACTCTACAACACATCATTCCATAAATCTATAATATATGTTATAATAACTGAGATACAATCTGATGTACACGTCCTACTACTTCAAAAATCGTGAACCAGTCCCGCGCTTAATCTTATTATATCTTTTTTTTGGCGGCTGGCGTTTTCGCGCCACCCATCTTTCAATGTTGCCAACAACATATAAGACTTTATATAATGTAAAAAGGTTGTTCACAGATTAATCGTAAAAGGTTTCAAGGTGACAACTTAAATAAATTATTATATTAATGACACAATATTTTTATAGTTTAATAACAAAATCAATAGTAACAAAGGTTTATATCTAATTTATAGTAATAAAAGAGAAGTGTCCTTACAATTATATTCAACCATGAAGATACATTGTTGAATATTGGTGCAAATGCGACCACACCTTCATAAGTCTTTCTGCTGTAAGGATGAAAGATGTTATGTTCGACATGAGAAAATCAGAGGGAAGATAACTACTCTAAACCTTATATATTCATATTTGAGTACTTGAGTCAGAGTTTAATTATACTTCACTATTGTTATCACAAACACGTGATTTTACAAAACTTAGGCAGAGTAAGTCCTAAACTAAATAACCAAATTTTTCATTGAAATCAAATAATAATATGGAATGAACCACAATACATTAAATAACATTCTATTTCAAACCGAAAGATATCATATCAATGATATTAACTAATTAGGCATGATGTCGAGTACGAAATATGTAAAAGTAAATTGAGAAATAATCAATCAATGACACTCATTATATGGATATTATGAATTATCCAATAATGTGTTCAAATTAGGAAGTTAAGCAGTATTTGATTTAAGGAGAAGGCTTTACCTAAGTGAACCGATGAGCATTGGCGTCGTGCGCCGTAAAGAAGGCCTTCTGAAACGTACTCCAGGGGTTGCAAGTCCCTGGCACTTCAGAATTTGAACTTTTCCTTAAAACTGCTAACTAATATACGATGGATCCATCTAATTATCAAAGTTGCAACTTATCAAACAATAAAATCTTACAATAACAATATGTTATAAAATACCTATTTGCTAGTTTACTACCAATAAACGTTATACTTTCAAAATTGAATAGTGTCGAAGTCAGAGTCAAAATAATCTATGAACTATCAGTCTAGTCCATTCTCCTACTCTTTTAAATAGACCAATTTTAAAATAATTCAATTTACTTAATCAAATTTCATCAAACAATTTTGTTCAATACTTTATCTTATATAATATCCATTTTACTATATGACGTTGAGAACATAAGTTGAGGAAGTAAATGGTCAATTTGTATTTTAGAATACAATATTCAATATTTCGTAGTTTTCTTTATATTTCCGATAGATTTAAGTTTGTTTAGATATACATATTACGGATTTTGTAATATATAATTTAAACTAATTTATGTCTTTTCTTTCCTATTAAGATCTTCAAATGATTGAAGTCGCCTAAAATATAAGGTGATTACGGAGTTCGTTGATTATCCATTTTGGTATATTTCCTTTATCAGCCTCTCTCACAAAACATAATAATAATAATATAATTAATTCATACAATATAATTAATTCACATGCATAGGTTTAATGTAAGCTTAAATATGTCTGGAGATGAGATAAAATATAATCATTTCATTAAAAATCAAAACTTGATCTCCAAAGAATTTAAGACATAGCCTACCTACACTATGTATTAATTCATACATCTTAGTTTCCTAGAGTTAAAGTCAAGGTAAGCTAACCTAACATAGTAAGGTATTTTAGAGAAAATATCTTCTTCTAATATATTTCACTAACTATACTAGATAAGCCGTTATGCATCTTAGGTTGTTATTGTTAAGCTTTAATATATTTTGCAATTTTTGGGGAAATCTCAGGAAGTCTTAGTAGTCATGACAATATATTATTATGAGTACAAAAATTCAAGTAAATTCTAGTTTCATGTTGTTTTCCTTACATTAGCCAAAACATATCTAATGTATAGTTATTTATACTCCGCTATTTTAAGCCAAATTCTATACTACTTATTGTATCTAGATTTTATGTCTGGTTTTCTCGATACCTATTTTTAATTTGAGACTATCTACAATAATAATTTATACACGTGATATTAGATTTGGGTTATGCACAAATTAACTTTAGATTCATTTATCTGCTTTTATCTATTTGTAAAATATATTCATTGTTTTTCAATTTAATTTCCCGTAATTTCTATTTTGTTCTAAGAAACAATTATTTGCTCCCATACAAAGATTATTTAGTCATTTAATGATTTAATACCCTAACGATTTCATTAATTTTTAACGACTCAATACCCTAATGATACTTCGCTTATAATTGCTTTACCTTGAATTATGCTCTAGAAATATATACATATATCTCCGTAACAACTCTGACAATGATTTACCTAGTTTTAGATTTCAGTTTCCCTAATAATTTGCTATTGGTCTTAGATACCTAATTCCAATATTTTATGAGGTGTTATTCTATGTTCACTAATTCAGAATATCTACATTATTCTAATTATACATTCAAATTATATTCCTTTACATCATCAAATGAACAAATAATATTCTGAATTATATTAGATTGAATTGCAATTATTTTACTATAAAAATACTATTGTATAAAAACTAGTATAATAGGTTCATATAGATATCTTTAGGATTCTCATTTTATTAATATACATTTTAATTTGATAGATTAAAATTTTAGGTTAAGGAGATACTATTCAGGAGTATTATCTGTTAGGTTAGACAAGTTCTTTCTTAATTACCTTAAAAGAAAATGGATTACTGCAATAGGTCACTTCTTAAGGTCCTACCACTATACTAGACGATTCACATGCCATATTTCAAATCACAATAATGTAAGATTAAAGAAAAATATTTAATATGTTATTTTAGGCTTATTTAGTAAATCGAAAATTTGGGATCAGAATTTTTAGTCAAGCACGATTGTTTTGTTAAAGCTAAAAATAGGATCAGTTTAAGTTAGGTGGTATTAGTTAGTTATATTATCATATTAATGTTGCTTTGGTTCATTTATTAATTAATTTTAAAATGATTATATAAATCAGTTTTCGGGATCAGTTCAAGTTAGTTTAAGTTAGGTAGTTTTAGTTAGTTTTATTATTATTAATGTTTCTATATTAATTATTATTTAATTTAAAATTATTAATTTGGTATTTAAAAAAAAAAAATAGTATGGGTCTGGGCGGTTACAGTACCTATCAATGAGACATTTTAATATTGTATCGTAATTATCAGCGCACGGTGTAATTCCCGAGAACACTGTTTGGGCCTTAGTTGAGAGCTTCATCTAGATGACACTTCATTCAGAGCTATCAAATAATATAACCTCTCCGCGTTTGTCAACATTGTATTGTCATGTACCATGGACTTAAATCGAGCATAAAATAAGGGCCAGTTTCTGACATCACCATCAAAAAACATCAGTTCAATTGATGGCAATGACATAATCCTAGATTTAATTCCTATTCGATTAGTGGAACTTCTCTGATCGTGATCAAAGTCCACGCTCGAAGGTTTGGTTTCAATACACGCTTGATTCGACAATATAAATCTTCAAACGCGTTTAGCGATTTAAAATTGGGCTTAAAAGATGGATCAAATTTAAGCTGTGCGCGATTATGCTCATCGACAAGTTGTCTAAACTCAGATCGAATATTTTCGTTAGTTTCGACTGAACTCAGAAAATTCTCCTTACATTCTTCACTAATATGTGCCTGTTTTGAGTTTTCATATACAATTTGAATAAACTCGAAAAGTGTATCTCGTTTAGTTTCTAAAACAATTACATCGTTGTTATGTTTGGGCTCAGAATCTAAGTCGACCTTCTTTGTCGGCGCCATTATTAGCTAATAACGTAATAACAACAATTACTCGAATTCTTTGTAAGATAGGAATTAATATAAATAACTGCAGTCACAGCTGCAAGCGTAGACGCGTCGAATAGATAAGGAAACGATATAGATACCTACTTATTGAAGGTTTAAAGGCGTTATTGAACAGAATGTATGGAAAAATATTATTAGATATATAATATAGGGAAACAATTTGTATATGATAGATAGATGAAGTATACTTTCATGATTAATGTATGTATTATGCGGTTAAAATTAAACAATGACAAGGTAACTCCTGTAAGGGGCGGATAAGATGCGGTAAGAACGTTCCTAGGCAGTTATTTGAAACTTAGTCTATTTTATGTGGTAGATATCTAGACGAATCGAGATTGGAATGCGGGGTGACCCAGACGAATCTGTGTCTACTATAAGAATCGTTCAGCAGGGCGGATAAGAATATGAGAAATACGGCTCGAAGGCCAAATGTAGGCGCCACGATGTTATGACGCCAACTTGCGGGGCGATTATGGGAAATTAAGAAGGTTTCTCAATGGTCCAGGTTCTTACGAATCTGGAGCGGGGAGTCAAGATAAGAAATCATGAGACTCCGGCGGGTGTGGACTGTATTTGTAAATGCCTTTCTATAGGGCTGGTTCGCGGTGCGGCGACAGATATATAGATAGAGGGTAGACCGGTTGGCAGCTAAAGGATAAAGAACACAGGGTAACAGGAAAATAGGACATGCACGCCTACCTTGTCTCCTTTCGCGTGCTCCTCCGCTGCTTGTGAAGATCTGGTATAGTTCTGCTACTCCTTGTCTGGCCTAAATTCGCACGCCAGCCATGTGCTAGCCTGGGCGCGTCGCTTTCACAGCAAAAACCTCACAACACTTGTGTTCACCTTTAGTCCTATTTCACTTTATTTCTGTCTATATAAACGTCAAATTGTAAACAGTTCGGAAAAAACTTTTCTGCGGTTAGCAGTTGCCTCGACGAGATTTTACAACGTACTGATGCAATGGATGCATCGCGTGATAAGCGAGAGGCAAATATGCTGTAGGCGTGCGTGGGAAAGGGATAAAATATAGAAGTGAGGGATCTTGGGATATGACTGCCAACGCGATACACCAAAAGAAAGAGAATAGTGGCAGGACGCTAATGCGCGCGAAAATTGAATCATGTTATATGGTTTTGGCAGCAACAATAGTAATATGAATAAAATGACGATGGCTGGACAAATAAGAAATATACAGTTCATAAACTGAATGAAGCGTAGGAGATAAGATAATTTAGAAATGATTAATTGGTGGTTTAGAAGCATTTGTAGTCTATAATCGTGTTACGTGTAGTCTATAATTGTGTCAGAGTTCTTTATATGGTAATTATCTGTTTTAAAAAAAAATATATATACAGTAAACTAAGTATGTACACTTACAAAAGTGTTACAAAAATAACTCATGAAGATAAAATACAAATATTTTCACTCGCGGGCAATTTTTTCAATTGGGTGAAATCTTATGGGAAAAAGCATGCTCCAACCGATTCCTAATTAGTTATGAAAATTTTTTTTTCAATCAAAGTCATAGTCATAGTTATTTGCAATATCATTTATTTAATTTAGGCGTCTACGACGCTCTTATAAAGGTCAATTGCAAATTAAAATATTGAAATATTCCACATTGTACTGCCACGTAACAGGTCCATGGTTCGAATCCCGCCGCGGGCTTGAGCTTCACCGCATGGTGGAAGGGCTTTTTGCGAATGCCCGCCTGGCTAGCGACCACCCTCAAGTTGAAAATCTGTCGCCAAGCACCTAACGGTGTGTTCCGGCAGCAGTCCTTGAGAGCCAGTGAAATTACAGGCACATGAGACTTGACAACTATGTCTCAAGGTGACGGGCGCAGTGCAATTCGTCACTTGAACGATGACCTGCATCTGTTAGAGGCAGAGGTAATCGCTTAACATCAGGTGGACCTCGAGCTTGTTCCATCACAATAACATAAAAAAAAAAAAAAAAACGTTCAGCAAAAAAAATTATAGAGCCACTGCGAGAAGAACGGGCAAGAAACTCGAGACCATTCTTGTAAACTATATGGAAAAATGGACAGGCGCTAGCTTTGCAGAGGCGAACCAGTGCAAGCACTTTTGTCGTTTAAGTAATCACAAACTGTGTAGTAAGATTTCTTTATCAAAATTTTCTTCACATGCAACTTGAATTTTCTTTCTGTGAGCGTTGTAATATATTTTGGGAAATTTATTATAAAACCGCTCACAATTGCCTAAGAAGGACCTTTTATTTGTCTTTGCTAATCTAAAACCTGGCACCGCTATTTTATCTTTATTCCTAGTGTTATAATCGTGATCGTCAATGTTTGTTTTGTACTGTAACAGCCAGATCATCCACTATTCACACAGCCTCTCTTTTTAAGGAGGTATTTGCCATAAACCCCACGCTTGGCAGGCGTCTTGTGGATCGCAGTGTAAGTTGGCAGTTCGTTAGGGCGCTGCTACCCACCTTCCAGTATTTTCCCTGAGTCGCCTCTTACGACACCCACGGAATGATATGGAGAGGTGCAATTTTTACCCGGCACCACACAGGTTTGATTTAAATTTACTAATTTTTTCACGAACATACATAATATTTTCAAATATTATACAGACTTGGTACAGTTAATATATCAAATTCTTTAAAAAGATCTCTCAGGGATTCCCTAAGATCCATTTCATATATCGCTTGAATAGCACGCTTTTGTAAGATAAACATTGTGGTTTTATTTTATTTTTAGACTTGCTAATTTTGTTTCTAATAAAAAGAAATTTAGCATACAAGCAAACAGACTTAAACATTTTTGAATAGTACCTAACATAATCATGAAACTGCTTGCAAGATGTTAAATTTTTCCTGCGATACAGATCAAACAAATAATCTCTACTTTTTCGAATACCTGTAGTTGCCCAATCAGCGAACTTCAATGCAGAACTTCACCGAACTTCAGTAAATACAGAATTTCAAAAAGTTTGTCCGAAAACAATGAAACAAGTAAATGGAAAGCCATTTACTTGTTTCTTTATTTTTGGATAAACTTTTTGAAATTCTGTATTTACTAAAGAAAATAAACTATTATAAATGTAATTCCGGTCACTATGAGAAAGACTTGTAATGCCAAGCTTAACTTCTATATTGATACTGAGTTTTTCTAGCCTATTGGTAGTTAACGGCCTATGTTCAATTTCATACCTCGCTGTTTCTCTGTTTCCATCAAATTTAATCGCTAGGTTAGTTTTATTCGCAGATGATACTTCCCTGATTTTTTAGGTATATAGGAAAGATAGTGAACTAATTCATGTAAATAATGTTTTTCAGTTATCTATGATCTCTAAGTGGTTCGCGGCTAATAATATTCTATTTAATTCAAAAAAGACAAAATGTTTAAAGTTTTCTTTACCAAATGTTACTTATGTTTAACGAAACATTAAGCCTGGCCTAGATAAACTCTCTTTTGACAATGCAACAGTCTTTCAGGGAACCAAAACAGATTCAACTTTACAGCGGAATCCACATATACATGATCTATCCGGAAGACTTAGTTCTGCTGCATATGCGGTTCGTAAGATAAGACAGTTAACAGATGTAGCTACGAGTACTGCTAGGCTCGTTTATTTCGCGTACTTCCACAGTATTTTGTCATATGGTGTTATCCTGTAGGGAGCTGCTGCTGAGATACAGACAATCATTATCTTACAAAATCGTGCAATTCAAGCCATATATGAAATGGATCCTAAGGAATCCCTGAGAGATATTTTTAAATAAATTGATATTTTAACTTTACCAAGTCTGTATGTATTTGAAAATATTATGTATGATCGTAAAAAATGAGTAAATTTAAATCAAACTGTGACAATCACGATTATAACACTAGGAATAAAGATAAAATAGCGTTGCCAGGTTTTAGATTAGCAAAGACAAATAAAAGGTCCTTCTTAGGCAATTGTGTGCGGTTTTATAATAAATTGCCCAAATATATAATAACGCTCACAGAAAGAAAATTCAAGTTGCAGGTGAAGAACATTTTGTTAAAGAAATCTTACTACACAGTTTGTGATTACTTAAACGACAAAAATGCTTGGACTGGTTCGCCTCTGCCAAGCTAGCGCCTGTGACCTACGAAATGTAAATAAATATTGTAATAATTTTACTATATAGTATGTACTTAACATATTGTTAAAAAACTTTTAAAAGAATGGCCCCGAGTTTCTTGCCCGTTTTTCTCGCAGTGGCTCTATAATTTTTGTTTGCTGAACGTGGCAGTACAATGTAGTTTATTTTAATATTAAAATTTGCAATTGACCTTCATAAGAGCGTCGTAGACGCCTAAATTGAATAAATGATTTTGACTTTGACTTTGAGGCCCTCATGATCAGATCTAACACCCTTCATTATTGACTTTTGTTTCGTCTTACAGTTCGAGTATATTTTCTCTATACAGGTAGCTGAAGTGTCTGTTATACTAGTGGGCTCACAGAACAGAAATTTCTAATTAAATGACTTAAATAATAAAATAATTTTACATTTAGAAATTTTCAGTAGTATACTTTCCAGAGTGCCTAAAAATTCGGTAAAATTTTGAGCACGACCTTTATCTGTCAGTGGTCGATATACACACAACACAAGATGCCTGTCTACCTCCACACAAGCAACCTCACAGACACGTTCGACAGAACATCTGACTAAGTCACGGCGTTCTATAAATTTTAAGTTATGTTTAACAATAATGATACACCCTCCTTCTTCTGCACATGATCTGTTAAACGCACTGCCTACACCAAAATTCTTCACATAATAACATTGTATCTACTCTTAGCCATGTTTCAGTGAAGCATAATATATCAAAAGGATATTTATCTAAAAATATTTCAATTTCAAGTATTTTGCCAGGGAAGCGATTTATATTTTATATTTTAAACAAACATACGGACGCCAAACTTTATCGTTTGTATGCCTTTCATTGGTGTACATTTGCTTCGCTCCTTGAATCACCCTTAATACATTAATAATAAATTCAGGTTCAAGACAATCCTGTTTAATTTGATTTAAACCACAGACATAGATATTCCTGTTTAACTCACAGACATACTGTGTCGACGCTCAAATAGCGGACTCAGCCTGTACCGCCACGGCTTACCTCTGCGGGGTTAAGAACAATGAGGCCACTATTGGAGTGACGGCGGCCGTCCCGCGACGGGACTGTGCCGCATCCACTGACAAGTCCACCTATGTGGAGTCCATCACCGAGTGGGCGCTCATCGCGGGGATGTATGTCGGTATGTATATACACTTAGAATGCTGTACAGACCTGCTAACTCATGAAGGCGCGCTCCTCCACGGTTAATTCATGCGTGATCTCATTAGAGAATGGCAACACGACAAGGCCAATTGCAACGCAAGCTACCAATACGTGTGGAACAAAGAAGATCTGATGGCAGCTTCCAGAGCGATGCCTGAGTACCTGCTAGGACTGTTCGAGGGCGAGCATATGCATTACCACCTAGATGCAAATTCAGCTACTGAACCAACCTTAGCTGAAATGACTGAGATAGCAATCAAATCTCTCAGCCGCACCAAAAAAGGATTTTTTCTTTTCGTGGAGGCGGCCGTATTGACCACGCACAACAGCAGCTTGTAGAAAAAGCTTTAGATGAAACTACCGTACACAGTAAAGCTTAGTAGAAAAAGCTTTAGATGAAACTATTGAACTAGCTACAGCAGTAGAGCACCTTGAAGATTGTATCGAACCAAGACACACTAATTGTGGTGACGTCAGATCACTCACACGTCGTGGCGATTAATGGGTATACCCCCCGTGGTAGAGACATCCTTGGGCCTTCCATCTGGCACCTTGGAAATGATGGTGTTCCCTTCATGACTCTTTCCTACACTAATAGGCCTGGCGCTAGAAAGCATGTGGATGGAGTTCGACCGGATGTTACTAAGGAAGAGAATTTTCGTAAGTATCAACATTTTCTTACTGTTGTTTTTTTCTCTAAATCATAATAGTTTAATCACAAGCAAGTGAAGGATCCTAACTGCTGAATCACGACCGTAGGGACTGATTCATGATAATTGAAGCATTAGAATCCTGAGCGACGCGAGTGATGCATGGCCCTAGTTATAAATCCGTTTTATTCAAGAGTAGAAGTCATGTATTTGCATCTCTTCTTCAGTCATTTAGGACGTTAGAAGATATGCATTTTGCATTTGCTCGACTATATCATTTATAATGGCATTTTTTTTTGTTTTAGGTTCGATAAATTGGCTATCACATGCACAAATACCCCTGAATTACGAGACTCACGGCGGCGACGACGTGGGCGTGTTCGCGTGGGGCCCGCAGCACGGCATGTTCTCGGGGCTCTACGAGCAGAGCCAGCTGCCGCACCTCATGGCGTACGCAGCTTGTATGGGGCCTGGCGCTAGAGCTCCTGCCTGTAACGTAGCCGCTAACTTCCCACCCACCAACGGCCTGCTCGCGCTCATACCTATGTACACAACCATCAGAGCGCTGTTCAGATAATTACTGTGATGATACTTAAAAAGCAAAACAACCCCGAACTTTTTATAGGGGCAATTGCAGAGTTGCAAGTCTCCAAGACTGATTTAAAACAAAGATAGTGCTATTTAAATACACTTTTACATGCAGATGAAAGATGTAAATAGCAAGAATTATTCAAATCAAATAAACGGGTAACCTTACCACGAATTGATCATATCAGATTTTTTTTGTATATCGACATTTTTTCCGATTTAGATAATATTTTATTTATTTGTGTTTTCCTTTTAACATACAATCAAAAGTATAATGTACCACAAAGGAGAAAAATAATATTTTTACGGCGAGGGTGCTATTTAGAATCCAGATTGCAGTGATTGATTCAATATACTCGCCCGAAGAAACAATCTATTCTATTTCTAATCTATTTTGCTCTCACGTTTAGACTGGTGCGTCTTCGTCAATATTTTTAATTAGATGAAATGAAAATATATCACATCCCTGGTCCACAAACCTAAGAGGAGCACGCAGTAGTAAATTCATTTATTTTTTTGACTTAATAATGAAAGTAATTGCTCATTCTTGTACTAGTTTACTGCAGCATAGTCTTGAAATCACAATTGGAAAACAAGTTTTTTAATTTATTTTAACATTTTTATGAAAAAATATAGTCCATGTATATGACATACGAAATACCATACTCATACAAACATTTCATTATAAAGAATTGTATATATTTATTTTTATTTTTATCAAATACCTACCAACCCATACAAACACCGAGCATATATTATTATATAAATTATACATATTAGTATTGTTTTCTCTAGGTCAGTTTATTCGTTATCAAAATTTCAGGTTTGTAACTCCAATTCGTTAACAAGCACAACACCTGGAATACACGTTGTTATCAATTCCATGAAATGGAATGTAATTTTGTGAGCTAACTTCAATATTTAATTAGAGCTTTGAAATTTCGTCTACACTTTGAGATCCTGGTGTCTATCTTGGTCGGACGAGGAAACACAATAAGAGTTTTGCTAAAAAATTAATTCATAGTAGTCCGGTGACAGTCATGTGCTCAGACCAACAGATGGCAATTACCCTTTCCCTATTATTAATATAGGACCGTTACGTTTCAGACTTAAGTTAACATACCTTTGCCTACTCCTGCGAGGAAAACAATCATGATGATATTATTGTATGTATTCTAAGTTGTATTTCTGTTGAAATTAGATAGGTAATAGTTTTTTTTAAATATTGATTATATTATACCACGTAATGCTAACGTATAAAATGATGTTTTAAGTCAATATTTATTTTCTAACAAAAACAAACAGAGCTTTTGCCAAAAGTCCTGAATTCCAATTCCTAAACGAGAGCTTTTTGCCGACGCGACGCTAGCTGGGTGCCGCCGGGACAATTCTGGTATTTGAAGTGCTGCATAAGATTATCATCATTATGATTTAAGTGTAAAATATTATAAACTATGCAATAACTCTTTTTTCATGGTCAGGATGCTTTTATTGATATAACAAAACAAACTATATACAACACTACAGCTACAACAAAGAGAGCATTAAGGCAACTTAAGGCCATTTCGGGCCCACTGGTAGTCCAAATGCTCCACTGCCAGTTGGCAGCGTCGCCTCGTTGGATTGCAATGCTTATTCGCTAAGCCAAATAAGTGCCAGCATTTTTATCTGGCCTCGCATCAACCAAGCGCTCTGATAAGTTTAAGTATTTGTCTAAAAATCATCCATTTATAACGCTTGATAATGTCATTTTGAAAAATTATATGCATAACATAGTAATATAATTACCAAAATTAGTCCATTTCAGAGCGACGAGGCCCTTGGCGTCAGAGCATGGGATGTCACTGATGTACAACGCCAAGAGAATAGGTTGTGAAGGGTTGCCAAAGTGCCCTCAACGTGGTAATAACAGCTTCTATCCCTCATAAAGTCTTGTATGGTATAGTTTAAAAATTGTCATACTTTATTAAAAGCTGTCGCTACATCGAGGTTAAATTGAGCTACCTTTCTTTGTCATTTGACTTTTTACTGAAACCCTGAAGGATGAGCCTCGTGATGCAGCATACTCGTTGAGCACATGAGTGGCTGGATATAAACCCAAGTTGTTTATCGGGAAACCGGTGATTCCGTGCATTTGACGTGTGACATTTAACAAGGAGCCAATCATAGAGTTTTCCCAGGGCACCTAGGGGGCTAATGGGATGGTAGCTAATGACCATTGATAACCAACAATGACCTACTTGACGGAAACATAGCGTTAAAAATATGCATGTTTTTTCTCACGATTAGGTATCGCACTATGTGTTTCACTATTAAAGTTATTTTCTATCATACTTTTAAAAAAAAAAACACTATGTCGGAAATTGTAGAATGTGTCCCGTCGTTGTTTATCTCAAACAACGGCGTGGATAACTCCAGGATACGGGATTTCATATTCCGTTCGCGTCTCGGACGTGATAAAGTCCTGTCCCCTCTCGTCTCGAATGCGTGGCTATTGGATTCGTGCGGTATCTTATCTTTAAAAATGGAAGCTGAAAATTGTAAGGCTATTTTGTGTTGTGTGTGCAGCTGTGAGATTTTTACATTGTGATATCTACTATGAGTGTTAAACGCTTGTGCGTAAAAGTTCAGGTTGAGTGGAATGTCTGTTAATGCATATAATTAAACATAACACCGCTTTGTCACAGTATAAAAACCACAATAAATAGGTATTTTTATGAAATTATTTCTACATATTCAGAGATATGATATATATGCGATTTGTCAAAAAAAAAACAATTGAATGAGTATGCTTGGACAATATTTAAGGTTAACGTTATTTTTGACATAATAATATATTAAGAGTGTTTTTTTTATAGTACTGAACTAAAACGCTTAACACTGTACGAGAACACAAATTGTTTTCTTTGGTAAAATATTTCCTAACCTAGTTGGTCTTTTATCTCCTTATAAAATATTGTAACTAAACTGTAACAGGATATGAGATTGTTGATCCAAATTAACTAATTACTCTCAAAAGAATTTCAGTTAGAGTTGATTGCAAGTTGACCTACTGTTCAAGTTGTAGAATCGCTTTTATGGCCAGGCAATCAGATGGGTGCCTATGTCACTTGGCGTTTACGTCTACACGAAGATGCAAGCTTTCCAAATGCAAATAGCTTCATTGTTGGTTCTAGTTTTAATATTTGGGGCTGATTGTTTCTGTTTTGTTAAGGTACGATCGGCTTAGCTAATGAGTCTTTCCAATCGTGACAACATTACATATATATCCATTCTTATAGTCTAACACACTTATTTCGAATCAATAAAGGTAGGTTAGACTGCCATCGTATTAAATAATTATATATATTTAAAATGTTTGTTTCGTATGGAGTGACAGATCAATTCATATAAATCAAAATATTGACATACCTTCTTTTCGACACAAAATCAAGTTCTAGCTGTTGTGGTAAAAAAATGAGATGTTCCTAACAATTTCAAATCTATTTCATAGCTGTAATTAGGTACTTCATACACGGTGTCTACAGCTACAGTAAAGTAAGGTTTATTCGGAAAAGAAAAAGATTTTACTTTAAAGCCACAGAAGCAGTTTTTGAGATAGTATACATATAGTAGCGGAAAGGAGGAGAAAGGAACAAAAGTAGTGAGATAAAACTGTTAAGGTGTATGTAGAATGGGAGAAAACTGTCACTTTAAAAAAAATTGTGATGAAAATAGCTGGTTACCGAAACAGATATTAGCCACTGGCATTATACTGCCACTGGCAATATAATGCCAATTGCCATGTTGCGAAGTGCCGAGCACAGTGCAGTGTCAAGCAGAACGAGCATGACGGTGACACTGCATCTGTAGTGGAGAAGAGGGACGCATCGACCATCTTGGCCAGAGTCAAACAACAGATTCACGATTTTGGTAGACATTTTTTACATACATTCTTACATTTCTTTTAAATATAAATAGTTTAATAGCGAAGTGTAGCTTCTTCGCACGCCGACATATAATAAATGGTTGTATTGAATTACATAATGCTGCGTAGTACCATAAGAATAAATAATAATATTTTATTATTATGCTAGTGCGTGCCTCCATCACGAATATTGCGTCAAAAAGGTTTTATCATGCATCTAAATATATGATCCGGCTGCTTTTGAGAGCTAGTTATTATTCTACATGTATCATCTTTGACTACATCAACACTTATAAAATCACATCAACAACATAAAAAAAACTGTCGCTAGGAGAACTTTAATATTCATAATATACTTAACTATTACCGTTATTGTATCGGAATTCAGTGTTTTCTAAACATAACTAGATTAATGATTATGATAATACTTTTAACCCATAATTAGTGGTTTTCTGTGATTAGTTCTTCTATAACTCTTTTGTCCTCGTTACACACAGATAATTTTAAGTCAAACAATATAATAAAAAATTCATCAATAACCGAAGTGCACAAGCTCCCTTACAAGTTGAGAGCGGAGTGGTCCACATTATTAATGGTCCCGTTTTTATTGCGTCTTAATTCCGAGTCAATGCGGAGATTTATGTACAGTGTGCCATCTCGCTAATGTTTGTTTTAATGTTCCTTCGCTTTGTGTAGACTTTGGAAATTTTGTTATAACCTTGTGAGTTTACGTCAATTTGCCTGGCACTCTACGTGCTAAATAGTAGTTTTGAAGCAGCGTTGTTCCAGTGGTTATGGATACTGCGTAGCAGAACCTTGTTCTAATTCCCGCCGGGGGGCATTAATTGATATTGTGTATCGGCCATAAAACCATAAATCAAAGACTTAAGTTAATAAGTTTTAAAAAAGAGAGCCTACAGCTTTATCTACATAAAGTCCAAGGCTTGGTTTCTATAACTAATCCGAAGAGTAAATTTATACAAATAATAAATTCTGGTTGTTTAATATAAAAATTAATGTTAGAAATTTCAGTGGTTCACATTCATCAGTGTAATATATTTTATTTGATTATAGAAAACTGGCACTTACAATCAGTACAATTTAATAATCATATTAATAATAGCATCAATATGAATAACCAAAATGCCATATATATTTCTACATCACAAGGTTTATTTTAATCGTACTGCAAATATAACCTCTTTTCTCAGTTCAAAATCTATATAGCATTTTGAAATTGAAGTGTTCCTTAATTAATCTTTGATTCCGTTGCTTTTCAGTAAGTATTTTATCATATGTATATACATAATAAGTAGGAAACAGGTACACATGATGGTAAGTAAAACTCAAAGGAAAGACTACCAAAGAACAATTATTCCACACCACACAAATACTCCTAGCGAGCGCAGTTTGAATTTCCTATCTATATTTAATATGTGAATAAGTGGTGGTGTGAAGTCTAATGATTTAATGTGAGAAGCCTCTTCTATATAAATTGCAGATTACTCATTATTTTGGCAATGGGCTATCTAAATTTTCATTAATACAGTAAATAAAATATATAGTTTGTCCATAAAGTTGACACAGATTGACTCCTCTTCAGCACCTATACGCTAAATACCTAAATTGTTACAATTAAATTACATGTCAACGTAAGGATATGCTATTAAGCACTCCTGTAGTTTTGAAATCCAAACTTTATTGTCTTTCTAGAATGAAAATGTCAAAATGAAGTTCATAATTTCCACTGAATGACAAAGGACTATACTAACTATGAATATTATTATTATCACTATTCTATTTAAATTTCCAGTGCGTCATTATCAGCTATAATAGAAAACAACAGTTCTGCAAATAAATTGACAGCATTACGCTCAGCCCAGACCTTTGCTGTCAATTATATGACTGTATCTGCTGACCCAACTACATGTGCACGGTTTATGTTTTTGTGTGAAGTTATATACGTCGTATAAATTATTTTCATTTAAGTTATAGACCGAGCAAGTACAAAGCGCTAGCAAATCGTCGCCGGTTCAAAATTGTCACTTGGGCAAAAACGTAGTTTTATGTCTGTCAGGATTTCCAGTTGTCCACAGGTCGTATATCTAAGCTGATTCTCCTGAATTTTTGTGAAGGTTCGGTTTTTTTGTCATTGTGATAGAACAAGCTGTTAAGCGGACTAATCTCTGCCTATAGCAGATGCTTTTCGTCACAAGTCACGAATTTTATTGTGCCCGTCACGTGAGACATAGTTGTTGTAGTGTAGAGAAGTCTCATGAGCCTGTACTTTCACTCGCTCTCAAGGTCTACTGTCGGAACACACCGTTAAGTGCTTGGCGACAAATTTTCTACGTGAGGGTGGTCGCTAGCCAGGCGGACATTCACAAAATGCCCTTCCACCATGCGGTGAAGCTCAAGCCTGCGCCGGGATTCGAACCATGGACCTGCTGCGCGGCAGTCCATAGCCAATGCCACAAAATTATTATATTATTCATACATAATATGAAAGGTTAGCTCAGCTTTCTAGAAATGTAGCTTTTTCTGATAAGGCTTAAGGATTAAAGTCATAAAGTAAATTCTTCTTGAGCTGTATTTTTATTTCTAGAGGCGTCATCATTATCAAATCGTCACTTGCACTATCTGATGATATATTGAAAAAACATGTAAAATAATTAAAATCATCCCGTTTGATTATCAATTAAGTAAAAAGCATTATTTATAAAAAATCTTATTAATTGCTGCGATATTTTCTTGATAGTGCAGAAAAGCTTACAATCCGGATTTCATAGAAAATATAGTACGAAAAAAACCCACGTAATATTTTAATTATTTTATTTAAAATTATTTTAAGATAAGATGTATGTAGTTTTTTTTTAGTTTTGCTCCTAAAAAACAAACGAGCGATAGTAAGGCAGGAATGGGTTTTCATTCAACATTCCTGTTCTGCTACAAAGGGCATGAAATTACATCTAACTTTTCCCGCCACCCATGTATAAGAGAGAAATGACAAACTTTATAACCCGTTTTTAAACGAGCAATGAGACACTTTCTAAATGGTTGTGGTATAAGTGAAAGTATTTTTAGGTGTTTTGGCCTTAAAACCCTGCAAAACAGCTAAACGGCAGACTTTCAATATTGTGTAAATTTAGTGAGGCCACATATAAAGTAACAAACATAATTTTTAAATTAGTTATTTTGTGAATGATTGAACATATCCACGTATTTATAAATAATATCTTCTCCGATTTGGATAGTCGAACCACACGTATACCTGTGAACTGGAATGCGAACATTCCAGAATACAATCCACATTACATGTAGGTATGCTTTACATACTTGTGTAGTACATTTACAATATAGCCGATGTACATATGTATTTACGTTTGTAAGTATTTATTCTGCTTTTCAGTAAGATCTCAACTAGTTTATTATATTTGGTCTACAATTTACTGATGTACATCAGTAAATTGTAGACCAATACTCAAAAATACAGATAAAACTATCTGATAATACATACCTGTTCACTCGTGATGGCATGCTCCACGCAGAAACGCTCGTAGCGAAGTTTGCTTAGCCGTTCTTAATCGATCAGCTAAATTAAGCAACGTCCGCCGCGGTCAGGAGTTGGATGGGTGACCGCTAGTGACATTACTACTGAGCGCTTCCGTGCTTTGGAGGGCACGTTAAGCCGTCGGTCCCGGTGGTTGTCTTACGATGGCAGTCGTTACAGCATGGTGGTAGGGCGTTTTGCTACTGCCCGCCTGGCTAACTGCCACCCTCAAGTAGAAAATATTTCGCCAAGCACCTAACGGTGTGTTGTGGCAGCTGTCCTTGAGAGCCAGTCATTCTAGAATAGCCTGAACAACATGTTCGACCACATCATCACTTACCATCAGGTGAGATATCGGATATATAAAAAAAACACAGTCAATTAGTAGACACAATAAAATTACAAATTATTATATGTATATATAATATGTATATGTACCAATCGAGTCGTATCCGGGATGCCAGTGCCTCCTAGTGGTGTTCGATGTCAAAGCGACAAGTTTTTGAATGACATTATTCTGTTAGCGAGCGGCGCGGCGCATGCGATCGACACTGAACTATCGCACGTGCTACGATACGCACCTGCCTCCCAACTATACGACCAACCTTATTACTCGTGCCTACAAACTAACTGTGTTGTGAAATAAACATCCGATTGAGTTTGTTTTGTTCATTCACCACTACCCATTGGTAATGCCCGCAGTACAAGGATTAATGGTGAGAGCTAAACATGATGATAGTCAGGGAATACTCCTAACATATTCTATAATATGATAGGCAGCAGTAGTTGTTACTGGGTACACTGAAAAATATGAAGGGGCGCACTTTCATGAATGAGAAAGCCTGCAATGTTAGGGGGATCACAAGCATATCGAGAATGGGACTAACAAGCCGCATCAAAATCAATTAAGTAGTAGGTTAAAGTTATAATCAATTAAATGGAAATTGTATTTGCACACCTTGATGACTTAGTGGTTGGTATAATTCTTATCAATGGTTTATAGTAGTTAGTATGCCTTAAAAAAATCTGCACATAAATTGATTATCTTAATTATACTGGAAAATTTCCGTATCTATAGTTGAATTGGTTTAATGACCTAATTAGGAAAGTTTAGTGAAACAGTCCTGCCAAGATAAGTTTTTATTTTTATTGTTTGAATATGTACAGTGTATCATATAAGGGAGATTGTGGTGAAGGCAAAACCTAGGAGCATTAAAAAACATTTAATGAAATACAAATTAGGTATCAAAATTGTAATATTTTTACATTTTACATATTTTCACCGAAGGGTGCAGGATTAGAAGCCATCCCCACATTTTTTACCCTTGGGGGTCGTAAAAGGTGGCTATGGGAAAAATATTGAAAACTGGGAAGCAGCGCCTTCTGAAGAAGTGACAGCTTTTTCTGCAATCTCCAAGACGCCTGCCAAGCGTGGAAATTATAGCAAATCGCCCCTATAGGGGAGACCTTATTCAGTGGTTGACGATCCAGTCGATATCATGAATATAAAATATTACAATTTTGTAAGAAGCAATATTTCCCATAATTTATTAATATGCCAATAATTTTGCATGTTATTCCATACTCACTGCTATAAAATGTATAAAATTGTTTCTTCAAACTATTGAGATATGACTGTTCGCTATTAAAGAATATAGGATCTGTTGTTTTAATACAAGAGAACAATACATTATGAACTATACATTTCGAAAAGGTGCGTATCATTGCGGCGTTGAAAATTCTGACGTCACGTCCGTATACCGGAGCAGGAAATTAAGCCTTTGTACAAGACATTCATTTATATGTATTATTTAAAAATACACAATACAAGTCTTATTTCATATTATTGTTGCCGATAATTGCTCAAGGTAGACGTATGTTTGAGTTTCTAATCAATCTCACAATATTAAGAATACGCAATGACTTTTTAGACATAGAATTTCATTTTAATATCAAATAAAGTGCTATGCATAAACACAGATCATAAAATTGTATGTACGGAATGAGTTGAGTCATCATATTGTCATCTTGTATATTACGTAAAACTGTGTGATAAGAAGCTGCCAGCATATAGCAGCGCCTATTAAAAGCCTTGCCGCCCTATAGGGTTATCAGCGAAAGGGCAGCCGTTACGCTTATCGTGTCACTTGTTTGAGCTGTTCAAGTCGTCGAGTGATATTTTTAATAACTGAAATATGTACCGATACCTTCGCCTCCAGGATGGCCGTGTTAATTTTGCCAAGACAGAAGCCACTTAAGCTATACGGCAATTAAGACAATAAAAAAGTAATTGAATTCATAATCCAGCTTGGATTGATACGTGGACACCTACATTTACACTGATACTAGAGTTCAAGTTGTATTGGTGTTTCATAAGTCAGGCATTTCTTGTTCAATTTGAATAAAACTAAACATAAACTTGTCCGTGCTACGACGGCACGTTGAGCCATCGGTCCTGGTTGTTGTCTTCGGATGGCAGTCGTTATAGCATGGTGATGGGGCATTTTACGAATGCCCACCTGGCTAGCTACCACCCTCAAGTAGAAAATCTGTCACCAAGCACCTAACGGTGTGTTCCGGCAGCTGTCTTTGAGAGCCAGTTATTCTCTAGGTTAGCCTGAACAACATCTTCGACCACATCAACATTCACCATCAGGTGAGATAGTGGTCAAAGGCTAACCTATCATGTATATAAAAACAAGTTATTGTATTGTTTTCAAGATAGCGTGGTCAGATATCCAGATTTTCATAGCCTAGAATTTAGAGCATTATTCCAGAATATGAAGGTTTTTAATCACTAACCCTTGTAAAAGTGTAAAACTTGGGTTGTTGCGGTTTTTATAAATTAAATTCAAAATTACGTGTGGACACTTTTATTGTAGGATCTTGACAAGACAGAGAAAAAGAGTGAAGATATTACATCTATGAAATAGCATAGACAATATTAAATTGTTTTCTCTACAGATCATTAAATGTTCTTAACATACTCTACCGCAAGAAATTATACAATAAAACATAACTGTTAACTACTTTTTATATTAATAAACAATGTGAATTTACAATGCATGTTTTTATAAATACCTATAATATGAGTAAATTTACCTTTTTTAGTTTATACACATTTTAAATAGAGATAGCTAGAGAGTGGACTGTATTTATAATTTAGTTATTTTCCTATATAATGCTATATAAACTTTATGGTTAGAAGTATACATAAAACATTGCTGAGCGTCTACATAATGTCTAAGCATGCCATGGTTCTTCCAAGTACTTAGACTGAACTACATTCATGACAATAGTTTACTCAATATTGTAAGACAAAATAGGCAACTATGGCATGATGCGGCATAAATACATTTTCTATTGCTTAATTTCTAAAATATACTATAGTAGATGTATGTATAGGTATGAGTACATATTTGAGAAAAGCAATGTATATACATGTGCTTTATATATTATAATTAAATGCTAAAATTATGCTTAAGCATTAGGAACTTAACGAAGTAACATCTTATGTATGAAGTAATTAATTTTGTTCTATAGGAAGAATACATATCTTGGTAATAGATGTTGTATGAACTCTACCATTGGCCTTTTTAACTTCTAAAGCTCTAACTAAACCATCAGCTCCTTGGAACACTCTGGTCACCCTCGCCATGGGCCATGTCATCGGTGGAGTATCTATTTCTCTTAAAATTACCAGAGCACCAACTTTTACATTAGGATATGATTCCTTCCATTTAGGACGGTTTTGTAATACATTTAGATAATGTTTAGACCAATATTTCCAAAATTGTTGTTGAATAGCAGTACATTTCTGCCAGAATTTAAGCCTATTTATAGGTAGATTTGTGAGATCTTGTTCTGGAATACATGTGAAAGGTTCACCAGTTAAAAAATGTGCTGGGCTCAGATAAGAAAAATCGTTTGGATCTGAAGAAATTTCCATTGGGGCAATTGGTCTACTGTTCAGAATTCCTTCTATTTGAATTAATACAGTGTTAACTTTTTCGTAAGTAAGAATATGAGATCCAAGTACTCTCTTTAACAAAGTTTTTGTGCTTTTAACAGCGGCTTCCGCTAGTCCAGCGAACACAGGAGAATAGCAAGGGACAAAATTAAAATTTATGCCTAACTTAGAAGCTGCATTTTGAACCTGTGTTTGGTGGGCCTTGGAATTATTTAGCTTATAAATTTCTGACAATTGAGTATTGGCTGATTTGAAGGTGCCTGCATTATCACAATAAATGTCAGATGGGATATTACGCCTAGCTATAAATCGTTTCAGAGATGCTAAAAAAGTTTGGGTTTCTAGGCTAGATAAAAGTTGTATATCACAGGCTTTTTTAGCGAAACATACATAGATAGCTATGTACGCTTTTGTCGTTATGACGCCTCTCATCCTAGATTGTTTGATCAACACAGGGCCTGCAAAATCCAACCCTACCTTTTTGAAGCATCTGTGAACGTTTACACGATCAGCAGGCAATGATCCCATCAATTGTTTGGCAGTTACACCTTTGTGTCTGAAACATGTCATACATTTGTGAATAAATTTCTTCACACATCTCAAGCCATTAACTATCCAGTATCGTTGTAATAAGCTACTTAAAACTAGTCTTTGACTAGCATGTAACAACTTGATATGCTCATTTTCAATGAGGAGTTGAGTTACAAATGACTGTTTCGGCAAAATAATTTGATGTTTTTGACTATATGGTAGTGATGAATGTTGCAAACGGCCACCTACTCGTAGGAGGCCTTTTGAATCTATAAATGGATTTAATGACTTTAGATAGGAAGAAGCCGGGTTACCTGCCCTCAACAAAGCCATTTCTTGAAAAAAATATTTTTCCTGTTCATTTTTGATTAATAAATGCAGTGCTTCGCTTGCTTCTACATACCTTATGAAATTTTCTTTAGTTTTAATTGACCCTGGCTTGCTGTTTTTACAGAACCTGAGTAGGTATGCTAACACATTTACTAATTTATTAATATTAGAGTATTTCTCTATAAAAAAGTCAAAGAAAGTTTTTGGCTTCATTTGTGATGCTGCACACACCAATTTTTCTTTCAGCTCAGGTAAGTTTTGAGACATATTATTACTAAACTCGGCGACATTGTAACTTACGTCTTTCAGAAAGGGTGGACCAAACCACCACAGCTGGCTACATTGCAGCTCTGCAGGCGTTATGGGTTTCGTCAAATAATCGGCTGGGTTTAAATTACTAGGTATATATGCCCATTTATATGAGTTTGTGAGCTCATTGATGATTTTGATTCTATTAGCTATGTAGGCATTCAGCAATGCTGGATCAGTCTTCCTCCAAGCCAATACAACTTGTGAATCACTATATAGGTGCACAGAATCGATTTTGATTTTCTTTTTCAGAGTGTTATGCACTCTGGTACTTAATTTTGCAAGTAATAATGCGGCATTTAATTCTAGACGAGGCACTGTTAATTTGTTTGTTTTAGAAGCCACTCTAGATTTTGAGCAGAGTAAGGACACCGTCACCATACCTTGGCTGTCAATAACCCTCAGATACACAGCACAACCCATTGATGCGATGGAGGCATCTGAAAACCCGATCACTTGTATTGAATTGTTCTCTGAGCATATATTGCGTGGTATAGTGATATGTTCCATCTGTTGCAGGCAATTGTAAAATTGCAACCATTCATTTTGTAGGCTTGGTGCAGGTGTCATGTCCCATTCTATGTTTGCGTCCCAGAGTTTTTGCATTATTAATTTGGCTTGTACAAAGACTGGCCCAGTAATGCCTAATGGATCATAGAATTGGCTAATGTAACTAAGCATTTGCCTTTTTGTTTTAGGTATTTCGTGAGCTAGTGGGCAAGATATTTTAAATGAATCTTGTTCAATATCAAACTTCAACCCCAGGGTTTTTATATCCCTGTTGAGCTCTAATTCCCCAAAGTTCTGCTGATGCTCTGGTACTTCTGCCAAAATCGCCTTATGATTAGCTGACCACTTATGCAGTTGGAAACTACCCTTACTTAGCAATTCGATCAATTTTTCTTTTGTAGCGATTATGTTGGGCAAATTACTGTCTGTATGGAGCACATCGTCAACATAGGTTGAATTGAGCAAAACTGCAGCTGCCAACGGGTACTGATCACCATATCTCACAACTAGCTCTAGTAAACACCGCGTAGCCAGCCAAGATGAACATTTCAGGCCATAGGGAACTGTTGTTAGCTGAATGCATTTAATTGGCTCATCTGGGCTGTCTCTCCAGAGGATGTTTAGCAGAGATCTTTGCTCCTTTTGAATAACTATGTTTCTGAACATACGTCTGACATCACATATGAAGAAGTATTTGTGCAATCTAAATAGCAGTAGGATGTCAAACAGTTCTTGCTGAACTATTGGTCCATTTAACATCAAATCATTCAATGAAACTTTGTTGTTTGTTTTCATAGACCCATCAAATACTGTTCTTAATTTTGTTGTTACAGCATTTTGTTTTATTACTGCATGATGAGCAAAAAAATAGACTGGGTCCTTTGTTAGATCATAAAGAGTAATGTCTACTACAGAGGCATGACCTAATTCAAGATATTCATGAATAAAAGCATGGTACTCTTTATTTAATTGTTGATCTTTTTGTAATCTATTCTCAAGATTTAAAAATCTTTTTAATGCTAGTCCAAGTGAGTCTCCTAGAGTGTTGTTCATATCAGCAAGAGGCAATTTTAATGGCATTGAAACTTCAAATTGGTTGTGTTCTAATTTGACAGTGTTGTTGAAATGTTCCTCAACATATTGATGTTCAGAAGTATGTTCATGAAATGCTTCAGGTACTTTTTCAGTTTGCCAAAATTGAGATATTGTGCTACTAATGTTTGATTCACAATCCTGGCAGAAGAGAGCAACAGCTGAGCCTGAGGTGGTTGAGTTAGGGACTGTACCTGCCACAATGTAGCCAAACTGTGTATGTATTAAAGTTGGTTGTGCAGCATCACCTTCCACCAGATACTTTGTTAGCTGGAACTTCTCATCCTGCGGCAGCAGCGCCTGGAAAAATACATCAGCACCGAGTAAGATGTCCATATTGCTGCTGATATGATAGGAGTCATCGGCTAGTGTTATGTTGTTAGGCAGGTTTATTTTTGTTATGTCAATCGAGCATTGAGGTAATTTTGTTGTTATTTGATCAACTAGCAGGAGATTGGCTCTCACTTTGTATGGATAAGCACATGAAAAGATGTCTAACTGCATAGCATGTCGAATCGTCTTCCCAGTATTGGCTATACCTACCACTTGAGTGTAGTTTGGTGATAGCTGCTTACCAATTTTTCTAGCTACACTAGAGGTTATGAACGATGATTGGCTAGCTGAGTCAAGTAATGCTTTGACTATAATTTCCTTGCCTGTTTGTGAGATAATTTTGACCTTCGCAGTAGGCAAAAGAACTTGAGTTTTTGTGCTCTCACTTGTACTTGTATTTGTTACATTTGAGCTAATGCCAGGTTCCGTGGCATGTTTTGTTTGCTCACTGCTATGCAGGAGACTGTTGTGTGCAGTAGACTTGCAGGTTTGACATTTAAAGTGAAATTTGCATTTACTTGCATGGGAGTTTAAGCAAATTTTACAGAGTTTTCTGTTATTAATAAATTTCAACCTTTCTTTTACAGAGGCTAGCACAAAACTAGGGCAAGTATATAATTTGTGTGACTTACCACAGAAGATGCAGTCCTTCATGCTGTTGCTGACCACCGCAGAAACCTTACCCGATGTGTAGATTGACCGTGAAGACTCATCACACTCTAGAGCCATTGCTCTAGCTTCTAAAAATTGTATGAGAGCGGTATTAGTGGTTAGTATCGGCTGCGGTTGGGCTAGTGCAAGATGATATGCATTGCGAGTAGCAGCATCTAATTTTCTAGTTAATATGCATACAAGTATACTGTCCCATTTGTTTATTGGCTCCCCAAGGTTTTTGAGTGCTGCTAAGCACTGTTTGACAGATGAAATGAAAGCCCTTAGAGAGGCAGTGCTGGCTTTGTTGAGGGAAGGCAAGTCTAACAATGTTGATATATGCTCATGAACTATTCTATGTTTTTTATCATACCTATCTGACAATAGTTTTATGGCTTCCTTATAACTAGACGCTATTACAGGTAGATTTTTAACTAGATCATATGCCTCGCCCCTAAGGAAACTACGCAGGTAAAAAAACTTTTGTATATCACTCAGGCTGTTGTTCTTATCGATAAACGCACTTAACATTTCACTGAATGGGTTGAATTCTGTGTATTTCCCGTCGAAAGTCGGCATGTCTACTTGAGGAAGTTTTAATTTCGTAGCTGAACTTGAAGCAGATGGGTTGGCGCATCCTTTTTTTGCCAGTTCCGCTAGGCGCGCGCGCAAAGCAGCAATACATTCTAAATAGCAGGTTTCAGTATGAGTCGGGTCTTCGGCTAATTCTGCTAAATCCATATTAATGGTGTCGTACTCACCATAGCTTGCTAAAGTTTTTTCTTCAAGCAGGGTTGTCATTTCTAATGACGCCTCGTCAAGATAACCGCTTTTAATTCTCCCGTGCGTGCGAGTTAGGTTTCCCTTGAGAGCACCTCGTCTTGTGACGAGACGCTTTATTTCTTCTTCGCTCATTGTACTCGCTATACACACGCAACTTTTGGCTTACAATTATTATAGAAACTTTTATGTTATCTTGAACTTAAGCAAATTGCAACATGAAAAAGATGGATGACAAGAGTCAAGCAAGACCTTATCGGAGTGTTCGCTGTCCGTGACCTACTTTGTTGTTCAATCTTTGACGCTATCCTTTATTGGGCGCTCGTGAATCTTGCGCACCGATTGGCCGATACGATTTTAAGGACTTCGCTGATGTCCGCTATTGGTCCGTTGTTTCGCCCTTGATCAATCGCGCGAAGTTTAAATCCGCCGTTTTTTGTTGCAAGTTGCAAATGAAGTGTGCTATTTAGAACGAACTTACGGGTCGTAGTGGAGTTGAATGAACTTGCTTGACTTGCTTTGATTGGCTTGAATCCTTTGACGTGCTGTGTGGAATGGAATTGTGTCGGTCGAACAAAATGGCGTTCGATAATCGTCGACAATGATGATGATGATCTTGATGATCTTAATGCAGTATAATTGTTGTGTACCACTGAAATTGTCACCTGGTAACCGCCGATCTGATGCGATGCGTCGTGTCGGGCAAACAAACCACAAAATTGTGTCTGTCCGCAGTCGCCGACCACGAGTTGGCTCGCAGTATTTCTTGCAGATTGGCGATCTTGCTGTGTAACACCACCAAATTTTACGCGTAGTCGCTGGCTTTTAGTTTTAAGGCTCGTATGGACCATGTAAAAGTGTAAAACTTGGGTTGTTGCGGTTTTTATAAATTAAATTCAAAATTACGTGTGGACACTTTTATTGTAGGATCTTGACAAGACAGAGAAAAAGAGTGAAGATATTACATCTATGAAATAGCATAGACAATATTAAATTGTTTTCTCTACAGATCATTAAATGTTCTTAACAACCCTATCGATTGGCATTTCATTCGTGTTCAGGAAAAACAATATTTTCTTGGTGAGGGAAAGTAGGTATACCGGTAACGCACTATGACATTTCTAATACCATGCCATACGAGAATGTTTGCCACAGAAAAGAGAAAGCAATTTATATCTCTATGATGTTTGCAATTTGTATACATATTTTTCTATAATAGCGCCGTTAGCGCGTAGCGCAAACAAACGATGAATTGACATATACACGTAGATAGCTGTAGAAGTGGTGTGTTAAGTACTGCTACGAACGTGCTACGTAATTCGTAGCATATTACTCACGCAGAATTGAATTCTGTTTCACTAATACAAAGTGATAATTCCATTCCACGTCAAACGTACATCAGATAAGTGGCAAGGCAGGTTTGTTCCTATTATATTACGTCAGAAGGGACTTGATGTATTTCAATACTCTACTCTAGTAGTTCAAAATAGGATGGATTTCTAGGGTTTCGTACACAAAGGGTCAAATTCGTTCATATGTCACAAATGTACAAGCAAAATAAAATCAGTCAAAATACTCAGTTACATTTTGTGGAACTATGAGATGCCGGAGACAATATGAAATAGTACGTACCTGGGTATGCCTGTGTATCTCTCTTGGATTCAACCCAAATTGTCTTCGATTAAAGGTTCTGTAAACTTCCTCGACGATGTTCATCCTGTTATATGTGTTCAACGCGTTACATGCTCCGGAGCTTTTCACAAGCACTAGCCATTTTTTAAGCAACATTTTTTTAGGCAATATTTTAATGACAATGAATGAATGAGAGACTAATTTCACACAGATGCAAGGCTCCACAAATTTAATTTGAGTGCACTATTCCGCAGTCGCACTGCTTTATCATTGGAAATACTCGCCACAATACCGATAGAAAATATATTTAATGAATAAAATTAGACGCGTTCTGCTTTACGATAACTAAACAGTTATTATATTTTTAGTGTTAATTTGTTATTATAAATTATGGAATTCCGCAATGTATATAGAATAATTGTTTTAGTAAGGTGCATGAATATACTTAAGAAAAGAAAAGATTGTTTAACATTAAACCTACATATTGTATAAACCTTTTTTAATAATAAATACTTTTAAAAATATCCTAAAAAACATTAAATAATATTTAAATAAAACACTTAAAAAAGCTTAAAATTATATATATAGTGACAATTCCGCCTAATTTTCCTGTTATCTACATGACGTCACAAACATCACACAGCCTAACCGGAAGAATACCCGACTAGTTTCGCTTCTAAACGAAGCATCTTCAGGAGGTCTTGACTCGCCGAGCGCACGATCGAGAATGATCCTTTTTGAGAACCTTTTTTTTCTTAATTTTAAACGTCGTGGTTGTAAACAAAGTGAAAAAATGCGCCAGTTCGTCACAAGTAGCGTACGGCAGCTCATCTGCCTGAGATATAATGGCATACAAATTAATACAGAAGATAAAGTGATACATTATACAAAAAAAAAATAGATTATGTCAAGTTAAGAAAAAAATAAATATAATCAACCAGCAATAAGCAAAATAGAAAGATATATCAGTGAATAAATTAAATATCAATGATGAATTGCAAAGACGATTAAGTCACGTTCAGGAGTTATAGATTTCATTCTTATTTATATAATCAATTATATTATAATAATATTTCTCAATAAATATATTCTTATGTATTAATTAAAAGTTAGGTAAATTACATTTTTTAATGTTTTCTGGTAATTATTATAATTCCTTGAAAGGAACTGGAACATGATAAAAGTTAATAATTTGCAGTCGGGTTTTTTAATTTTTAATTAATGTATACTTGTCTTGATTAGCAAAATCCACAGCCCTAAAATAACCCTTGAACGTACCGCTCATCTTAAGACGGAAGTGTCAAATTTTTATACAAAAAGAGAAAATGTTTCTACCCCCCTAAACAATCACCGATTTTGTAATTTTCGGAAATGTTAGAGATTTTATCAATATTGAGGTTTATAGGTTTTACTTTATCATCATATTAAAGGAATTTGAATAAATGGGTAATTAAATACCGATATTTTCTCAAAACTTGTATCTCTAGTTTGTAAATTGTTTATTTGAAAAATATTAAATAAAGAAAAAAGAAAACCTAGTTTTTTCTGTCAGTTATAAAATAAGACCAATTTTTTTGGATTTAATTAATGTTTACTATAGTAGAAAAGTTTTTTCCCAGAATTCAAATTATGCGCAAATTCTAAGTCAAAACTTGAAGAAGCTGCAATTGTCCTTATCGCACAATTCAGTACGGGGGGGCAAGCTGCCCCTAATGTTACCTATCCTTCTAAGTATATCTTTGTCGTCAAATCTTAGTTTCTAAAGCTTACATTATGACGATCATCGATTGAGCCGATGTCGTAGATATATTATATAATGTAAATTTAATGTCACAGCACATTTTGCAGCAAATCTAGTAAAGTCTCTAAAGTAAGTAGGTATAGGATATTTGTTCTTCGATACACATAAAACAGGTTTTTATTATAAAATGAATTCGTCACACAATAAAAAAACGAACATAAATGAAACCGACTTCTAATACCAAAAAGTCTGAAATAACTAGTCAAAGTCGGTACTATGACAGTTTGAAAGTACATAACATCTCCATATTGTGGGCATGGTGACTTCGACAAATTATTTTTAATTTTATAGGTTCCATTATAAGTATTAAGTTTAAAAAAATGTGAGCCCTGCTACTTACGGGATCGATATGTGTATTGCGGTCTGATACCACAATCGGACCCACACCGTTCATTTACAATATAAAATTCTGGCTTGATCCTGACACAATTTTTCATTACGGTCAAAGTCAAAGTTAAAATAATTTATTAAATTTAGGCGTCTACGACGCTCCTATGAAGGTCAATTACGGTCTGATCCCACTCATTGTTTCGTGGCCCTGACTTGATAATAGTTACAGCTTGGGTACGTTATCAAAAAAGGAAGTTTATTAAATTATGCTTACATTGGTATAAATACCATTCGCAAGTTACCAGGAGAGCAGAAGTTCATAGGAATTTCATGCTGTAAATCTAGTTACAGAAAAACCATATTTATAAAATATATTATTAGCTTTTTTTTTTACCGGCGGTATGCCTTTATTAAAGAAAATACTATGAACTATATACAACACTACAGCTACTACAATAAAAGCATTTAGACACCTATAAGTCATAGCAGACTCATAGGTGTATACTCATATATATTATTAGCTTAAGTTGTGATTGTAAATTATGAACTTAAGTCAATATAATTCAAGTTTCACGACAGTGGCTCAGGATCAATATTCCCATTTATCTCCAAAACTGTTAAAATTGACTCGAAGCTAATATGCATCTGAATGGGAGATCTATAACAGCTGTAGCAATACCAATGTGACAGTTCTTTTCCCAATTTTAGAATAAAATGCACTCAAAACGAACACCTCATCGAGAGATAGATATGTAAGCAATCCTTCGATAAAATATACCTATACCGGGTATATTTTATCGAAGAAGCAATCTTACAAATTGAGCTATCCAAATTAAAAAGCTTACATCTTAAATCAGAATGAACTAAGACTACTTGTTTTTCAAAAGAAGTAATAGCTATTATTCCAATCTTCATTTTAGATGCCAGCTCTAAAACGTATATAATAAGCTAATATAAGCCCTTCCTCAGATACTATTGATTATATACTAAAGGTTTATTTACTCTTGCGTTTTATGGATAATACACACCGTGAGGTGCCGGCTTAGAATGTCTCCCAATTTCTGCTCGTGGATATCGTGAGTGGTGACGAAGGGAGTAATAAGGTGAGAAGCTGTGCCTTCCAAAGAACTCACAACTTCTACTGCAATAATTATATAAATATAGAAGAAAGCATAAATGCGCACTGCGTGATGTAGGACAAGTGAGCGAATGGTTTAAGTACTGAGATGACGAGCAACACGGTGGAGAATATTACACATTACCAAGCATAGCATTTATCACATTATTTAATAGAAAAAATCTTTTGCTACTATAATATATTATTTTTCCATTCGTCGCCTCTTACGCAACGCCTCTCACAGGAAGATATGGGAATGGTGCAATTATACCTTACTGGGAGAAATGTAGTTATATACAACAAAACCTTTTAGTTATATTTGTGATCTTTCCTTAAAAAAGCGATAACGAAGCTTACAACACAACTGACATAGCCACGGATATTGAGACAGTATGTAGATGAGGCCAAAATAACAGTAAATTACATTGACACAAAAACAGCTCGTTGCTTGACGCCACAGTGTAAACTAAAGTTACTATAGCGCTACCATCGATCTCATGTCTTTTGTTTTGAAGTGAGGAATTTGGAGGAAGACCAAATTCAAGACCTGTTTTTTAATGCTCTCGAGATGCAACAAACACCAGCCCCCTCTGGTGTAGGCGGTAACCTCTGCCCATAACAATTGCAGTTCATCACACGTGGCGAACTGCACTGCACTCATTACCCTGAGACATTAAGTAATTAAGTCTCATGTTACTGTAATTGCATCCTTTCAACTAGAACACCTGTGACCTGGCGGTAGAAATAGGTTAAGAAATAGGTTTAAGAATTGATAGTGACCCTTAACAATATACCCAAACTATAAATATGTATAATAATGAATATTTTAATAGGTACAAAAAATACAGTAATTATTGTTATATAAAAAAAAAATATTTATCTGCAATATACGAGTATCAAAATTATTTGCACTGTGATGTTTTGACATCATTTAGTCTGAAAATAGTTTTCTATATACCTAATTCGCTTTAAAAACCAAGATATCTGAAAAATGTTTCCGGTTAAAATATGATATATTAGATAGAACCACAAAACTTTTTATCAATTAAATTTGCTTAGTAGTAATCTTAAAGTATAGTATAATACAATTTCCACAGGATATAACTTCGAGGGTTACCATTCGCATCAAACGCAGCTATATCTTGGCGGCTTTCTACAAAGCATTAACCTAACGCCGGTCGCGAGAATCGCTTTGATATGCAAATACCGCCCGGCGCTAGAGCGGAGCGCGTATACGCAAATGTTTTTTTCGCAAAGAACACGAGAATGGGTGTGTTTGTTTTGCATTTGATGTTTTCACATCGGACGATAACGATTTTGAATGTGGTTTCAAAAATACAAACCATGACAATATAGTGAATCGGCTTAAGAATACAGGAAACCGCCAAGATAAATAATTACTCAGGCCAAGTACGCATTGTAATTAAACAACTTTAAATGATTTAAATCGCATTTATTTTTCATTATTTTTGTCCCGACGTTTCAAACACTTTGCAGTGATCGTGGTCACGGGGTGACTGAAATAATGAAAACTATACGCGATTTAAACCGTTTAAAGTTGTTTAATTACTATGTGTAACAATCGCGAAAACCTAAGACTGTCTGAAGATTGTTTTTTGAAGGATTTTGAAGCGCTCGTAGCGAAGTTTGCTTAGCCATTCTGAATCGATCAGCAAAGTTAAGCAACGTCCGCCGCGGTCAGGACTTGGATGGGTGACCGCTGGTTGGGCATTACTACTGAGCGCTTCCGTGCTTCGGAGGGCACGTTAAGCCGTCGGTCCCGGTTGTTGTCTTACGACGGCAGTCGTTATAGCATGGTGGTAGGGCATTTTGCGAATGCCCGCCTGGCTAGCTACCACCCTCAAGTTGAAAATCTGTCGCCAAGCACCTAACGGTGTGTTCCGGCAGCTGTCCTTGAGAGCCAGTAATTCTAGGTTAGCCTGAACAACATCTTCGACCACATCATCACTTACCATCAGGTGAGATAGTGGTCAAAGGCTAACCTATAAGGCATAAAAAAAAAAAAAAAAAAAAAAAAAAAAAAATTGTCCTGCACTCCTGAGGGCATAGAATATCAAATTTCGTGTAATTGCTTACATGTTATTTCAGTGGCTGTTCCAATTACTTATAGTTTTTTCAAAATGATGTTCATTTTTGACCCTTGACGCCAAAAGAGCATGTTTCGCATAATGGTAATAGGTAGGTACTTCAGAATTGTACTAAAATATGTGTTAAGGCAAAATCTACACAAACTTTTAGTGTGTATGTAGGTTTTTGTGGGTTTTTTTGTAAATTTAATTTAAATACATCTTATAAGGCAACTAACTTCTTTCTGAAATTTTGCTTGTTGGTTAAGAAATTAAATAAATTACTATTTTAATATGATGAGCGAGAAGACGCACAAGCCACCCACCAAACAATATCGTTCTACATTATACTGCACTGTGCTCGTCACTCCGAGACGTTAGTATTTATGTCGAATTTGCACAGTAATTTCACTTGCTCCAGTTCCCTTCACGCCTTAACATAGTAGTGTTTGGACGCAGTGGTAGGTACCCTTCAAAATGGAGTCTCACTGAAGAGACCACCGCCACATGTCTGAAGGTCCAAGTCGGATCGGCAGCTCATGTGATTTTACATTCAGAAACAGAAGAAAACTGGATATAAAATTATTTTAAATTAGGTCTATTTTTAAGCAAAGCTTTAATATTGTAAAATTTTTGGGTATCGTGCCTTCATCGTGTGCTGTAAACAAGTCGTTGTTGGAACAGGGTCGCGGGACGCTGTTGTTATAAAGGAGAGTGACTTAATTTGGAAGCGGATTAAATGTTCCCGTTTGTGATCCTCGCCAAATATCGTTTTGTAATCGAATTGAGTTATAAAAAAGATATTAGAAATAGAAAAGGTTCAGGCAGTTTCCATGCTTTTACTTCCATTGGTGCAGAAAATGAAAAACAGGTACTCTTACTTGTGATTTTTCTTATGGTCTGAATGTTGTGTACGATTGTGACTAATAAGCATCACTTCTAGATATCAGGAATCTGCTTCTGAAAACGGAATATTAACTTGTATTTATTTGTCGTCTTGAAAATTAACATTTCTTTCCTGGTCTTTGAACATAAATTATATTCGTGTGGGTACTATACCTGCTGATCAGGCTTACGATTGTTAGGAGCCTTATTTTGCACCCACACATTCTCCATTCTGATGTGAGACTCCACTCGCATCGTCGTAAGTGAGGACATACTCTTTATTAAGTTTAATATTATTTTTTTAAACTGAATTAATAATAATCTTGATATTCACCGACACATAATTGTAATAAAACATATTTTCATTGAATCAATATTTTTTTATCGATAGTAGTGGTCATAATGTGTGACTAAAAAGTTACTTGAACACAATTATCCATTAGTTTTTTTTGTTAGATTACAACATAAATTTCAGTAAATTCAAGTTAGAACTTGGAAATTATAATATCAAACTCGAGGGTGGTGTTCATGTCATTACGTATAATCATTATTATACGCTAGGAACAAAAAGGTCTTAAAATTGTTCCATATGGAACTTTTTTTTTACCAATCAGTATCGCTATTTATACTATCCTATATGAAGTATAATTTTATCGATAATTTACACAGAACGTACAGGATAGAAACCGCTATACATAAATGATCGTCCGAATTGACATTTTACAGATATTTTAGAGAGCATGCAATAAGCGTCTAGCCTATTGCACGAGCCCAGTTATCCAGGTCTGTAATATATTCTGCTTCAAAGCAGTAGTGTGCGAACACTAAGTTATTACATATTATAAATAAGTGTTGTTAAAGCCTAAAAAGCACTGAAATTACTGGGGAAACAAGATAGCTAACATCTTGGTACGACGAGCGCAATGCAGTGTCAGCCAGAACGAGGTAGTGACATTGTAGCTGTAATGGACAGGCGCAGGCGCTGGCGCAGGCGCGGCGATTAGGAAGGTGGATTGTTCGTGTGAAAAAAGGTGGCATTTATATATACTATAATGTTTCTATAAACAAAATGAACAATACATACTGTAACTAATTAGGCACCTGGCTGGGACTCACGTTATATTTACTGGATAAATTCCGACCAGTGTCGGGCTATATTTTAGCCCTTCGTCTGGGAGTCACGGTTGCGCGAAGCGGCGAGCGCGGGCCTCAGCACGTAACTGACGTAACGAAGGCGCTGTCTTTCCCGGCTCAGCTACACTTGTCAAATTGTCCGATATGACAATGTCACTAGCTTCACTGTCATTGTCATTTTCACCATAATGTGCCGTGTAGGGCTGTAGAGTAATCTTCTCAATTTTTTTGTCCACATACCGTATCCACGCTATTTGCATTGGTGTCGCCTATCTTTAAAACTGGTTTTTCATGCAGGCGGTGTATTCCACCCACAATTCAACCGGGATACAAGAATATAACGTGAGTCCCAGCCGGGTGCCTATTTAGTTATAATGGACAAAACTTTTTGAGTGAAAATACATATTGTAGTATAGACTGATAATATTCCATAACCCAGTATATTGTACCTACCCACTATATCGGCTTGCACAGAGCCTACGTGGCATGTTTCCGCGCGCGCGGGCCCGCTGTGCCACTAATGAACCCCAGCCTGCACGTTGTTAAAAATGTTCGGTTTACGCACACCGAGCGGTTCCACTAAACTTGTAAAAGCCTCCGCGTAAGTACAATATACCTATAATATGTTTGTATTGCTATTAAGTCCACATAAAGTTATACGTTATAACTTGAAAGTTTACCTGCTTTTTTGTAAATTGTTATGTTACAGATTATCAAGTCATGTCGTTAATTTAACCTTTGTAGAAGACATTTTATATAGTAACGTTGGCTTAATATGTACCTAGTCTGCAATGTTTCGAGGCCTGATCTTAACCAAATACTTACTTGTACACCGAATAATTCTGAAGCGCTAGTAGCGTAGTTTGCTTAACCTTTCTTAGCCGATAAGCTAAGTTAAGCAACGTCTGCCACGATCATGAGTTGGATAAATGACCGCTAGTGATATTACTACTGAGCGTGATATTCCGTGCTTCGGAGGGCACGTTAAGCCGTCGGTCCATGATGGTCGTCAACAAAGATTGCCTTAGGTTAGGATAACAGTCATTATAGCATAGTAGTAGGGCATTTTGCGAATATTTGCCTGGCTTGCCATCCTCAAGTAGAAAATCTGTCGCTAAGTACCTAACCGTATGTCCAGGCAGCTATACCAGTCCATGAGAGCCAGTAATTCAAGGTAAGCCTAAACAACGTCGTCGAACACATTGTCACTTACCATCAGATGAGATAGTGGTCAAAGCCCATCAGATGTAAATAAATAAAAATAAAGCATGGATATAATTAAATTTTGTCAGTACAGTACGACTGACAAAATTCAATTATATCATTCTGTATGCTTTTGTAATTGTATGGAAGTGTGTCATGTGTTACCAATAAATTATTCAATTCTATTCTGTTTTAGAAATATTTTTTCTTAATGTACATTAATATTGTAAGCTTAGTTAAATAAGTTCAGACATTTAACTAACTTTAGACAACAGGAAAGCTGTCATTTAAGAAAGTTAAATTCCCCATAACTTGCGATTTGTATTACTAAATTAGGAGAGAGAGGGGGGGGGGGAAACAGCAGCTATTCCCCCCACAGAAACCAAAACTCAATACACGCTATTACAACTGGGGAACTTTTAACGATCGTCATTGTTCCGAAGGAATCGCTAATAATGGTGATGGACGAACTTGGACCAATCTTTGTACATTTCTTTTGTTTTAGTGTAGAGATGGCTCCAAGTAATTACTGATTTTATCTTGAAATAGGACCTTTGATGATATAAACGTTTTGTGTCTTACACACCTAATGATATAATATCTACCGACACAAAATATAATCCTACTAATATTATAAACGCGAAAGTATCTAAGTATGTATGGATGTGTGAATGTATGGATGTTTGTTACTCTTTCACGCAAAAACTACGGAATGGATTTTAATGAAACTTTACAATAATATAGCTTATACATAAAAATAACACATAGGCTATAATTTAAAAAGATATTATGTGTATTGTTGAAAATATAACGATAATGTCAAGTAAGTAAGAAAAAAATCAGCCATATGCGACCTATTCTGGCATGCGCTGAAAAAATCAGAGCGATCTCTTCCAGTCAACCCATCAATAAGAGATATGGAGTTATGATCATATTTGCGTAAGCCATATATAAATCTAACACAAAAATATATAGCATGTAGGTAGATAAGGCGCTGGATTAACACATACCATACTTTTTATCATCATCCATCACCACGCGGGTGTTACCGCGGGGCGCAGCTAGTATTGGGTATAGGTTACATTTTATTTAATGTTGTTTAGTTAATAGTAAACTCATCTTTTTTTAAGTATTCGTAGACACTGACTCATATCTCTAAATAACGTTATTAAAAAATGTATATAGCTTCATAACATTTTAGTAATCGTTAGCCAGCAACTTCTTCATCTTATCTGATGGACCAGTCGCTTGGCTGATGGTAAGCGTCACGCCTTTCTTACATCGTTTGCAGTGTTACCATGCACATTTGGTTTGTCATTGCACTGCACTTGTCACTCCAAGACGTTAGTTCTTGTGTATTGTAGGCTCAGAAATTGCACTTGTTACAGTGCCCTTCACGTCTTAAACTCAGTAGTAAGCACTAGAAGTAAAGAGCACTAAACAATTGCAAAATTAAACTGAGCTATTTGAACAATACATTTTACATTTGTGAGGAGATATATAATAAGTTTAAATTAGGGATCGCTTACTAGCAGTAATATGGTACCGGAAGAATACAATGTTCCTTAAATAATATATCTGTATACTGATAGGTGCAAAAGAGCCCATAATATCCGCTACATTGCCGCGCTGGATAGCAATGGCCATCCTTTGCACCAGGACCGAGAATACTTACAAAATAAGAGAGCGTGTAAAAAAAAAGTACAGCTATTGTTACTTCTTTTACTACACATTATTTTTGTGTGATCAATTATACCATACTAGATGATGATATTGAGGTTCAAATTTGTAAAAAAAATTAAGTAGACAATAATCCAATCCTTGAAACAATAAAAAGGGGGTTCTGATATTTAGATATAGAGGTTATTATGAGAGGTTGTTGTATATATATATATTAGGTTCTAATATATATATATAGGTTCTAATATATATATATATATACAACATACTCCCATTACTAGTAAGTATGTTAACCGAGTCATGTGATTTGTTTTTAAATCGTAAATAAAGGTCTATGTATAACAAGGACAATGTATGGACTGTAATATTTAATAATAAAATATATAAAATATTTATTAAAAATATATGTTATAATATTTAATATTTTTTTGTCTGACATGCAAAAATTTTGATTTGATATATATGCTATCCTTAATACAAGAAACAAGCATACTCGTAACACACACTGAAAAAAAATTAATTAAAACTACTATTTTAATTTTTCTATCCGTAAAACATGATGAAGTTTGCATTAGGACCAAGAAGTGTATATGTTGACTGAAGATTGCATTAAATCAACTCGATTTAAAACAAAAAACCTCAAAATACTTAAAAATATATTTACATTTCGCTGATAAATAAATGGATGAAAATGTATTTTTTTATGGTATAAGTGATATATTGGGGTATTTGGTGACATTTTTAGGTATAGTTGGCTTGTTTTTTTATCCTGTAATTGGTGGTTTTCGAGTAGGACAGCACTTAGCTTGTTTACAGCTCTCCAGATTTGAGCGTCGCTACTTAAATGTGATTACATTTTTAGGTATAGTTGGCTTGTTTTTTTATCCTGTAATTGGTGGTTTGGCATTAATAATGACTGAAAAATAATGTAGGTATAAGATCAATACTTCAATTGAAACTTCGCGTGAGACATTTATCTTTACTATAATTTACCTTCAAAGGAACTACGAAGGGCACAAATGTGAATAAACGCTATTTTCCAAGTAGGACAGCACTTAGCTTGTTTACAGCTCTCCAGATTTGAGCGTCGCTACTTAAATGTGATTACATTTTTAGGTATAGTTGGCTTGTTTTTTTATCCTGTAATTGGTGGTTTGGCATTAATAATGACTGAAAAATAATGTAGGTATAAGATCAATACTTCAATTGAAACTTCGCGTGAGACATTTATCTTTACTATAATTTACCTTCAAAGGAACTACGAAGGGCACAAATGTGAATAAACGCTATTTTCCAAGTAGGACAGCACTTAGCTTGTTTACAGCTCTCCAGATTTGAGCGTCGCTACTTAAATGTGATTACATTTTTAGGTATAGTTGGCTTGTTTTTTTATCCTGTAATTGGTGGTTTGGCAATAATAATGACTGAAAAATAATGTAGGTATAAGATCAATACTTCAATTGAAACTTCGCGTGAGACATTTATCTTTACTATAATTTACCTTCAAAGGAACTACGAAGGGCACAAATGTGAATAAACGCTATTTTCCAAGTAGGACAGCACTTAGCTTGTTTACAGCTCTCCAGATTTGAGCGTCGCTACTTAAATGTGATAAAACGGTACAACTTGACGCTAATGGAATAAGTCACTCTCTAAATTAGGTAACTTGTTTGTAAGTTATTTGCGAGGACAAAAGTGAGGGCCTTTGTGTTCAAGATCTGTTTGACTTTTAGCGTCGAGTTGAGTTAGTTGTTACTCACATATTATGAATTATTTTGTGTGCAGGAAATCTCAGAAATGAGTCCTTATATGACTTATTACTGCCTTGTTTTGTTACGGGGCGTGTATTGTTTTTCAGAATGCCAAGGTCATGACTTGGGGTCTGAAAGTTATAAGAGATTTCTTAGTAAAAACATTTCATAAACATCAGGTAACATCATCGCGAGCTTAAATCCGACTAAAAACGTATTTTATTTAATTATTTTTTTAATATTTCGTCGTTAACATTCCATTCTAGCATAATCAGTCCCCAGGGTATTTTTGGCTGTGGTTGTATTCTTACTGTCTGACCGGCAACATACAACCTAAATCAGTAGACATAAGACATCTAACATTGCATTATACATATAACGTAGGACGAGAACTAGTAAATACGGAAAGAGAGGGAGCCATGCCGCCTTTTTAGCCAGCGATCTAGGTGGGAACGAACTACCTCCACCGACACCAGGCCGGCTGCTAGAGACTGGAGATCCTCAGCCCATCTTTGGATCAGGGCAACATGAGTGGCTTCCCTGATCCACTGGACCTCTTCAGGACCGGGATATCTGCCCCACGATCTTATTCTTGCACGGTAATCGTATAACTCTGCGAGCACTTCCGCCTGAAGTTCACAGGGAGGGTCACCTGCGAGGACGCTATTGCCGTATTCTGTGACCTTACTAAGGCATTCGGCTGTGTAGAGCACCACACTTTGATTCGTAAACTTTCACATTATGGTATTCGTGGAAAAGCTCTGAATCTTATAAAGTTATATCTGTCAGACAGGCTACAGAAGGTTAGAATAAATCGCAATACTTCTTCTGGGTCTTTGGTAAGAATGGGAGTACCGCAAGGATCAATTTTAGGACCCTTTCTGTGTCTAGTGTATATAAATGATCTGGCTTGCATGGTTATAAATTGTGCGATATAGTTTTATTCGCAGATGATACCTCCCTGATTTTTAAACTGGATAAGAAAGATAATGAACTTATTAATGTAAATAATGTGTTATCTATGATCTCTAAGTGGTTCGCGGCTAATAATCTTCTCTTGAATTCAAAAAAGACCAAATGTTTAAAGTTTTCTTTACCAAATGTCACTTATGTTGAACCAAACAATAAGCTTGGCCTAGATAAACTCTCTTTTGACAATGCGACAGTCTTCCTGGGAATCAAAATGGATTCAACTTTACAGTGGAATCCACATATACATGATCTATCCGGAAGACTTAGTTCTGCTGCATATGCAGTTCGTAAGATAAGACAGCTAACAAACGTAGCTACTGCTAGGTTTGTTTATTTTGCGTACTTCCACAGTATTATGTCATAAGGTGTATTGCTGTGGGAAGCTGCTGCTGAGATAGATACAATATTTTTCTTAAAAAAGCGTGCAATTCGAGCCATATATGATATGGACCCGAATGGACTCAAAGATCTTTTTAAAGAAATTGATATTTTAACTTTACCAAGTCTATATATATTTGAAAATATTAGGTATGTTCGTAAATATTTGAGTAAATGTAAATCAAACAGTGACAATCACGATTATAACACTAGGAATAAAGATAAAATAGCGGTGCCAGGTTTTAGATTAGCAAAGACAAATAAAAGGTCCATCTTAGGCAATTGTGTGCGGTTTTATAATAAATTGCCCAAACATATTACAACGCTCACAGAAAGAAAATTCAAGTTGCATGTGAAGAACATTTTGATAAAGAAATCTTACTACACAGTTTGTGATTACTTAAAGGACAAATAAGCTTGGTCTGGTTCGCCTCTGCCAAGCTAGCGCTTGTCACTAACGTAATGTAATTTTTTTTTTTTTTTTTTTTTATTCCTGATAGATTAGCCTTTGACCACTATCTCACCTGATGGTAAGTGATGATGTGGTCGAGGATGTTATTCAGGCTAATCTAGAGTTACTGGCTCTCAAGGACAGCTGCCGGTACACACCGTTAGGTGCTTGGCGACAGATTTTCAACTTGAGGGTGGTAGCTAGCCAGGCGGGCATTCGCAAAGTGCCCTACCACCATGCTGTAACGACTGCTATCGTAAGACAACAACCGGGACCGACGGCTTAACGTGCCCTCCGAAGCACGGAAGCGCTCAGTAGTAATGTCACCAGCGGTCACCCATCCAAGTCATGACCGCGGCGGACGTTGCTTAACTTTGCTGATCGATTCAGAATGGCTAAGCAAACTTGGCTACGAGCGCTTCAAAATGTAAATAAATATTGTAATAATTTTACTATATATAGTATGTACTTAACACATTGTTACAAAACGTTTAAAATAATATCCCCGAGTTTCTTGCCCGTTCTTCTCGCAGTGGCTCTATAATTTCACGTCGTAGACGCCTAAATTGAATAAATGATTTTGACTTTGACTGTGAGGACAGTGGTCGCTGTACAGGAGACCGTACGGTAACGTCTTATCACTCTCACCGCTATGATCCTCTGTGGTCTCGGTAGGAGGGCCCTATTTTGAGCAGTGAGAGCATCTACTCAAACAGGGGCCCCATGCAGAGCCATACTCCGTACTATTCCAGAGTACAAGCGTCTGCATGCTGAGCTGAGGCCTACATTCGGCAGCAATCTCCCGAGAGCTGTTGCAGCATCAATTAACTTCGGTGCGATTAGGGTAAAATGTGCCCTGAACTGCCAACGGCCATCCTCACCCATCCGTACCCAAGTATTTCAATTGAGTCTGGACCTTGACAACTTCTCCTGCTACTGTTATACTCGCCTCTCTTTGGGGACCTCTTCGTGGACCATGGAAGAAGAGTGCCTCCGTCTTGGTCAGAGAGACTCTCAGGCCCAGCCGCGTGATTCTGTCTACCATCATTTTGGTTCCGATAGTAGCCAACTGCTTCCTCATAGGTTCATCCCTATGCCGTTACAAAGGTAAGTTTGCATAGCACAACACCCCCATCCCGGGGATAACTGGCTTCCGAAGGAGCCAGTCGTAGCCCATGTTCCACAGGATTGGCCCCAACATTGTGGAACGCCGCAGGCGACGCAGTGTCGAGCAAACGCCCTTGTGCCCTCTAGACCTTATCCACTATCTTAACTGAAGGTAAGTGATGATGTTGTCAAAGATGTTGTTCAGGCTAACTTAGAATTACTGGCTTAGGTAAGCTAGAAATTAAAACACAAAGCTTATATATTAAAGACAAATTCGTTTTTCCTAGCATCTTTTTCATATGGAACCTTACCATCTAGTATCATTAATCTCAAAATGTGTTAAAGTATAAGATCCAAATTCATATCAAGTGGAATACCTTGTTGACCTTGAGTAATTTTTGCATTTTTTCTAAGATGGATATAACAAAGTCAACTACAGTTGATTCAGAAACATTTGAAATTGATTAAATCTGTCTTATCAAGTGACCAAATGATTTTTCGGAGACTTTCAAGTATACTTTTACGCAATAACTAGCTGCACCATGCAGCTCTGACGCGTGCACTACGCAACCTTAACATTATCGCGGCTGAAATAGACCTATTTTGTTGTGATCTCAGCGAATTTGCAAAAAATGCATTACATGTTCTGTGTTAAAGAAATTAGATACCAAAATATTATTTATAGCTACTCTATTGTATTGTGTGTACCTGTAAAGATAGCTGTATGTGTGGAAATAAATAGTTTTGTTAAAAGAACTCGAGCTACAAGAAGACTAAATTTATTGAATATTCTTAAGCTACTCGACTGCTTTTAAAAGTATGTCTACTAATACTCCGTAGCAAGTACACGCTTGTCACTTGTCGTAGGCAACATGTCGCACTAATTGGAAGCGACATTTTACACGGCGTTGCTCTGCTATTCTCAGGCATGCGCAATTTACTGACTTCTCTTACATGTAGTAGTAAGTATTTGATTTTAAATTTGTCTGCTGTTGTGTGAAGTGACTCTGCTTAGCGCTGACCAAATATTGCCTGGATTTTCAAAGTATACAATTTTACTACACTGGCATGATCCCCATAAGACCCTGCTGAAAGGTCCATGTGGCACTTAAATAATTTCCAAATAACACTGATTGAGTTTCTTTACGTGCTAAAATTCAAAACGGGAACTTACCGAAGAACCGAAACTCTCCCAAAATTCCTAAATCATGGTTATCGCTTGTGAACCTTTAACAGACGCAAAAGATTACCAAGAATGATACTGTAAACTGAAAGACATAGGCAGTGTAGGTGGAACAACAACATCGTGGGAAGTGCGGGGAGTCAAGGAATGTAAATTACACTGTTAGAGTGTTGAGACGTTTATAGTGGGACGCATACGCATATATCTTGATGGCTATCTTTACGCTCATGTGGACGACGTAAAAGCTTTTCAAATATTTAGTTGTGATGTTGGTGGTTCGAGGTTTTGGCTGCGTGTACGATATTTTTCACATTCGCATATTATTCGTGAATAAGTTGTCATTGTTGTTGGTGTCTGGCCGTAATAATGTGCCAATCTTCAATTGACAAAGAAGAAGTTTTCTTGAACCAAAATTCTGTAGGCGGGAACGACGCTGTACAAACAATTAAAATTGTCGTATTTGTGGTATAGGTAATTATCATTTTAGGATTTTTATATCTCGCTTTCAAATTATATCGAAACTGCCATATTCGGTGTGTCGACGAACAAATTGGTCTGCAGGCGTTCAACAGAGTACAGGCATCCTTCAGACGAAGCGAAAACGCATCCTACATTTCAGGTAAGAATTTCTAATCTTCATATTATCTAAATATAATTGTCTTCCTCTTTTTGCGCAGTTGGATAAAAACTATTCTATGTTTTTTCCCGGTTCTCAAACTATTCCCATACCAAATTTCGTTCAAATCGGTCCAGACAGACAGGCAGACAGACAGACAGAGTTACTTTCGCATTTATAATATAAGTACTGATTTCTTCATATTCCCATGAATTTTGCTTTCCTTAAGTTTTTCTTATTTTCCTTTGTATATTTTCATTTTTCCGTAATTATCTTCGTTGGACATTTCCATTTATAATTATTTTTTTCTCCATGTTTCTCTATTCATTTAACTTTCCTTATTTTATATTTTCTCTAATACCTCATCCCAAATTATATTTTGCCATTTTCATTTGAAGTGCCATCCCGGTGCAGCCCGCTCCATTTTCTCACTGCACCGGGCCTGGCAGGGTCGCCATGTGATATTGGTGGTTCGAGAGGTTTGGCTGCGTGTACGATAAGTGAAACGTCTGAATAGTTGAATACGAGTATGTTCTTTAATACTGCAGGCACACATCGCATACACTCAATACTCAAAAGCTACTATACTATACCTACTTACTTAGCTTACATCTACACACTACATAGTAATCCTACGCTCGTATGTTGAGGAGTTAAGGAGAACGGAGGCCGAGTCACGTAGCTAGATTGACAGTTTAGCGCCGTTACATCTTTCTGAAACAAACGTATGAATTGGCGCCGGGGCTACTTCGGCGGAGCAACTCAAGCATTTTAAGTATGCTGGTGGTTACATACTCGTTTTTTCTCGATCGTGCGCTCGAAGAGCCAAGACCTCCTGAGGATGCGACACGTGTCAAGGTGAAAAAAATTTCGGTTTGGCTGCGTGGCGTTGGTGACGTCACGTCGACTTAACAGGAAAATAAGACGAAATTATCACTAGATATATTTTATATTTCCTAATTTTTTTAAACAATGATGGCCCAGCGGTTATAGCTATGGGCTGCCATGTCGCAGGTCCCTGGTTCGATCCCAACCGCCGGCTTGATCTTCACCGCATGGTGGAAAGGCATATTGCGAATGCCCGCCTGGCTAACCACTCTCAAGTAGAAAATCTGTCGCCAAGCGCAAAGCAAACAGTGTGTTTCGGCAGCAGTTGAGAGCCAGAAAAATTACAGACTTAAGGACCATATGTCTCAATGTGACGGGCGCACATCACAATCACATAAATTTATATATATATATACTTACATAAACTTATTTTTAGTGAAAATATCGCGTGTTTATTGTCAAAAAAATAACACACCGTCCATTCGTCACTGCGGTACAGACGCGATTGTCTGCGTACCGAGCGCAGGCCGAGATTGAGGCGCGTAGGTATAACTCGCGTTCGTCAGTTTCTATGAAGTTGAAATACTGTATAGATAACATAACCGTGGCTAGATTGTATTGGTTTACTGTACAGCTGCGTATAGATGATTGAATTATGAGTTGTCTGTACCTGTCGACATTCTCTTTGCTGGTCGTTATGTCAATATATATAATAACAAAACAAAAACTTTAAAAGCATCTCAAACAGCAAATTTCTAATTCAATTCTAAATAGTTATCGCACAAGACTAAAACCACAAAATGCGCTATAATGTCAAGCCAGCAGTATACACTAGAACGGAGTTAAGCTGACGAGAAGCAACAATTAGCCACATATCCGGGCCAGGTCTGGATACCTATTCTGTTCAGAAGGACAGTGAAACTGTCTGATAGTGCTTCAATATTACAAACATCTGAGGGTTTCCAATGTAATAAACTATTTACGTACTGCAGATTACGTAGATAGACTCTTTGATAAAAATAACTAATGACATCCAGTAATCAAATAATAATTTTGCGGACTTACATTAAAATATATGGATGAAAGCTTAAAAAATCAAATCAAATATGAAGCTCTTGTGCTGTATGTAAAATACTCGGTCGGATCTAGCGCAAAAAGCATATTTACTAGAACAGATAATAACTGCTATTAAAATCTTGGTAAATATTTTAGAAAAAGTATTACAATGCATTCAACCCCAATATTGAACTATCCATGTTGCAGAATAGTCTACTCACATCTGTTCCTTAGTTAACGCAATTACACAGACCTGTGTCCGTTTGTGTTGCAAACGTAACATAAACGGAACGTTGACGTCTTCAAGGAAACCAGGCGGATTTAGCCTGCAGTGTACTGCACTTGTAGTGCAACATTTGTCGCTAGCGATTTTTAATATACGTGTGTCACCAACATAGCTGTACGTATAGTAGAAAATACTGCTACTGGCAAAATAATATCTGAGAGTAAGCTAATGCAAGTTAAGTTATATAATCATTGATCTTGTAAATGATACCCTAAACAACCCATGATAAAATTTGCAGGGTACATATAAGGATAGTATCCTTACTGGCACTTGTAAAGGAACCTCAACTATGCTTTTTGGACCTTCTCAAGATATTTGTGATATGTAAGTTCATATGGGTTCCACATGCAGGCACTGGACTCCAGCTTCGACCTGACTAGCGTGCTGAACAACAGTTTGACGACATTGTTGTTTTTGAAATCACGTGCATTTCTAAGGAAGAAACCTAGTCTCCTAAACGACTCCTTCACAAGCGAACGAACATGATCATGGAACGTGAGCTTCCTATCAAAAGTGACCCCCAAATGTTTTATCGTGTTAACCCTGACTATTTCCTCACCGTTAATTTTGTATGGGAATATGAGAGGTCGCCACATTCGACCGAAAGTTAGCACATTGCACTTAGAAAGATTGAACTCCATCTTGTTTGTGGTGCTCCACCTAAATATTGCATCCACATCCCTCTGTAAAAGCTGACAATCTGACCTAATCTCAGAGTACAATTTTAGATCGTCTGCATAAAGTAGGCACTTTCCATTTTAATTATTGATACTCTTATTATTACGGTATTCTAAAGCAATCTCGGTTATGCTCGATTGTCCTTAGTTCATTTATTAACAATAGCTTGATTGTATTATTAATATCAAATTCAACATCACTAAGTTCGGCCTATGAAAAAAATAAAGTACTGTCGTCCGCAAATAATGTGATATGATAATTAGTGATCTGTGGCAAATCATTTATATAAATAAGAAACAACAGTGGCCCTAGTACACTCCCTTGCGACACCTCATATGATACATTTCTTATCTCGGAAGTGTATACATCAGATGATGTTGTATTAAATAAGGATTTCCGCAAAGTAACGCCTGAATCTATTTATTAAGTTCTTGGTTTCCAAATGCATTTTACGGCGTATGAATCACCTAAAAGATTTTGCAATGTGCTTTTTACTTTATATCCTTATTCATCAGCTAACACCAATACCCTTTTCTGCGTCTTGCTGTGTCTGGAGCTCAGGGTAGAACACTTGTATATAGGTTATTTCTGTAATTTTGCTAAACAGCTTGGTGACTGGTGGTGTGGGTTACGGAAGGGCCCCTGGTCCCCCCTGGAAGCAACTGCACACCGGTTTCCTACTCCGGCACAACAGTCACTTCGCAGGATTATGCGCGGAATGGCAGGACAGCTTCCCTGGGCGGAGGTAATACGTGATCCCCGGGTTCAGGTCCCCAACTATCCCGCGGGCGGCCAGCGGTCAACCGTTTCACCGGGTCTCCCTGGACCCCAGGCCCACCCCTCACAACTGCAAACAACAGTCGCTCCCTTAAAACACTCGGTCCCAAAGTATTCGTCGGTATAGTACATCATCTGGGGGGGACTGGTTCTGCCGCAACAGTGGCGGAACACGTTGTCAAGATCGACAACATTTGGCGACACGCTTACACGGGAGGGTGGTTATAAACAGACAGCACACAGGCAAAGCTTGTATGATGTCAGGGCCTGCAGGGGATGTAGCAAGCACGCCTCCACGCTTATCCTCCAAAAAAATTTAAAATGTTGTTTTAAATTGTTAAAATTTATATTTAATTGAAGAACAAAAACTACTGTTTGATTATATACCCAGTTGTTTATTTAAAATATATAAAGCATTTTTAATATTCTTATAGGAAACCGATCTCCCATATAACATCTAAGACACCCGGGCACGCCGCCGCGACGCCGCCGCCGGCGCCGTCGTGGAAATTTGTAAGCCACGCCGTCGCCTTGCGCCGTGGAATTGACAATCGGCGTTCATATATCTACATAGTAGATATAACAACAATTCAGCGAATGAGTTGATTATCTGTTTTTTCTTTTAACTAAACTACATATGTGTGACTTGATACATCTCTTATCAAATGAGAAGAACCCATGAATGGCATTTCTTCGCTACCCATTATTAATAAAAATCTTTTGAAGTATAATATGTAGATATACTTCAAAAGATTGCGTTAGGTATATTATATGTTCCAACCACCGAAACAACTTTTATTAATTAAATGCACAAAATATTGCATCTACATATACCTACTCTATAGTTATTTTATTTAAATTGTTGCGTCATGCAATTGCCGGTAAAAATCAAAAGAATATCAGCGTTTGATTGAACAGATTCATTATGTCGCAACGTGCGTCCACCCGCCTCGCTTCTTCATTCACCCGCTGCCGCCTGCCCACTCGCCCCGCTTACATATATCAAAGTCAAAGTCAAAGTCAAGATCATTTATTCAATTTAGGCGTCTACGACGCTCTTATGAAGGTCAATTACAAATTTTAATATTGAAATATACTATATTGTACGGCCACGTTCAGCAAACAAAAATTATAGAGCCACTGCGAGAAGAACGGGCAAGAAACTCGGGGCCATTCTTTTAAACGTTTTTCACAATGTGTTAAGTACATACTATATAGTAAAATTATTACAATACTTAATTAACATTACGTAGGTTGTCGAATATTGTTTGTATGTTCATTTAATAAGCCCATTTGTGACTTTGTGCGCCCTCTGGTGAACTCAGGTAAAACTAAAGAATCTACGTCACAGCTGTCATATCGATTCTTACGATCAGTTCCACTAGATGGCGTTGATCGGTGCTAAAACACGCAAGCAAGATTCTCACTGAGTACACCATACTGTTTGTAAGATTTTTTGAAATTTGTCTTTCTGTGGTCAACGGTTAAATAAAGTTGAATTTACTGTGTTAATAACTGGTATTATTTTTACGGTACCAAATGTTGTAAGAGTTAGTCGTTTGCGGATTAAACATTGGTGCCGAAACCCGGAAAGTGAAAAATAAGTAGTGATTTAAGTGCATAGTGAAGTGATAATAGGGTTTGGATTGGTTTGTGCCTGAAAACTGTAAGTAAAGTGACTGATATTCAAAGTGTTCGTAGTAAACTTTCTTACATATTTTAAAATTATAAACTGTCAAACACTTGTGATATATATTTCAAAATTACCATTGACTTGTAAAATATTTGTGGACAGCTAAACACTTAGAAAAATCGTTGTGAACATTTCATAGAGAATATTTTGATGTGCGAAACACTTAGAAAAATCGTAGTGAATATTTTAATGACTTAGAAAAGTTTATCATGGATTCTTCAAAACAATTAGCTGTACAATTAGACTTGTTGGATAAGTTGATTAAGGCAGAATGGAATTTTAGAAAGACACCTAAAGATCGGATAAAGAAACATTATTTAGAAACAAGAATAGAAATAATAGATGATATTTGGAAAGATTTTAAGGATGGTCATAAAATTATTTCGTCGATGATATCAAAGGATCAAAAAGAGAAAGAAGAATATTTCACTAAATATGTTTATGATCAATTTCAGGAACTTTATGTGACATACAAAAGTTTACTCAAAGAAACATGTCAAGTTCTTACCGAGGGTGATATGCAAAAACCTTTAACTGCTTTAGCGACTAGATCTGAAAACTGTAATGTTCGATTACCACAAATACAGCTACCATGTTTTAGTGGAAAATATTCTGAATGGCAGACCTTTTATGATATGTTTTTATCACTTATACACAATAATGCTAATTTAGCACCCGTTCAAAAGATGCACTATTTGAAAAGTAGTCTTTCCGGAGAAGCAGAAACTTTGATACGTAATTTTACAACTACAGAATCCAATTATACGGAGGCATGGGCTCAACTTGTAAAGAGATACAATAATAAGAAATACAACTGCTATAGTATAATGCAGACTTTATTTGCGCAGAAGTCACTTCCAGTTGAATCAGCTAAAGCTTTGAAATCATTATTGGATACCACCGCATCGTGTTTGAAATCTCTGAACAACATTGGAATAAACACAGATACGTGGGACGCCATAATTGTCGATGTAATTGTCTCAAAGCTAGATCTAGAGTCTCACAAACAATGGGAGTATCAAATAAGTTTGATGTCTGACGAATTGCCAACATGGACGCAGCTTATTGAATTTTTAGAATCCAGGTTCAGAAGCCTGGAGATTATTGAAGGTAGTAAAGTAAGCAATAAAGCCTTACATCCAGCTTTTAAACCAGCGATAAAGACGAAATCGTTTCACTCTGCTGTCAATGACGAGATAAAGTCACAGGGTGTTACTTGTTCATGCTGCAATAGTACTCATCATATATGGCATTGTAAACAATTCGGTCAAAAAACAGTTCAACAAAGATATGACTTCACGCAAGAGAAACGACTTTGTTACAATTGTCTTGGATCAACCCATGGAATAAAATCTTGTAGACAAACTACGAACTGCAGAAAATGTGGCAAACGCCATCACACTCTACTACACTTCACTAGAGATGAACCCGCAAATGCTACTTCAACAGCATTAACCAAGACCACATCAATTGAGAAAGAAAATTCTCAACAGCAAGGTTTAGATAAGAAAGCAGTATCAACCTCCTCAGATACACACATTGTAGCGAATTTTTCAAAAGATGATCATGATAATCAAAGTTACAATGTCTTACTCGCGACAGCAGTAATCAAGGCAGATTCGAGGAACGGCAACAAATACTTACTCAGAGCTTTGTTAGATCAGGGCTCGTGTTCACGCCGAAGGTTGCTGTGGAGATCTTCATTAAAAATCTCCTTTTGTGCTTTCAGACTTTATTTGTAGACAATTTAATAGTACATGGTAGTTAAAAATCAATAATTATTGCTGTAAGTTTAGCATCTTCTTAGGTTCGTTGAGAGAGTAATGGCGGCGCAGTCGCAGGCGCTGAGGACCCCTCCCGCATACCGCATTCCGCTGCCACCTTCATACTTGTTAAGCTGGTTACGTTCTGAACATCCTCCCGCCCCTTGAAAGCCCTGGCTTTCAAGAGTATGATTCTGGATTTGGTAGAGGACAAAGTCTGGAAACTGCTCTCCTTAATACGAATTTGTTGGTTTGGACGTCGACCACTCTGCATACACCGTCGGAGCCAGCATACGTTTTGACTATGCGGCCTAAATGCCATTTCATTGGCGGTAAATGGTCCTCTTTAAGAATGACGAGGTCTCCAGTTTTCAGTTGTTGACCTTTAGTGCGCCATTTGACCCGTTGCTGGAGTTCACATATGTACTCGCGCGTCCACCGGTTCCAAAATGTTTGTCGCAGTCGTTCAATAAGCTGGTAGCGGTTGATTGAAATTTTGGCTGTCGTCGGCGATGGCAAAGAGACCAATGGCCGTCCAACAAGGAAGTGACCAGGCGTGAGTGGTGACAAGTCAGAAGGATCCGATGACAAAGGTGTCAACGGACGTGAATTTAAAATTGCCTCAATTTGGCAGAAAAAAGTTGTTATCTCCTCAAAAGTTAGACTAGTATTTCCTACTATTTTGCGTCATAAATGTTTTGCTGATTTTATGCCTGCTTCTACGATTCCAGAAAAATTTGGTGAATATGCTGGGTTAAATTTAAACTGAATACCTTCCTCGTTTGCGAATTCAGTAACTGGCTGACGACAGGCCCTAAGCATTCTTTTTAGCTCGTTGTTAGCACCAACAAAGTTGGTGCCGTTGTCGCAATATATTGTCTGAGGCTTAGAGCGTCGTGAAATGAATCTTCGAAGGCATAAAAGAAACGCGTTGGTACTCAAATCACTTGATATTTCCAAATGTAGAGATTTAGTTGAAAAATAAACAAAGGTAACATTTACTAGTGCGAGCCCCTCGGCCCTTTCGACTAGATATGTACAAGGGCCCACCGAAGTCTAGACCACACGTTTCAAATGGAGGAGCAGGAGTTATACGAGGTTGTGGTAAATTACCCATGATAGGCTGTACAGTTTTACCTCGCATCCTGATACATACGACACACTTGCTAACAGTTTTCCTAGCAATATCTCGTCCACCTGTTGGCCAAAATTGCTCTCGAACTGAGCTGAGCAACAGTTGTGGACCACAATGTAATAGTCGCACATGTTCACGTTGAAATAAAAGCTTAGTGAAATGATGTTTTGAATCAATCAGTATTGGATGTTTTTTATCAATGGAGTAATGAGGACTGCTTTGAATACGCCCACCTACCCTTAACACACCATGGCTGTCTAGATATGGATTCAGAGCTAAGATGTGTGACTTAGAAGGTAAGTTGTGATTTGAAGACAACACCTGTATCTCTGTAGGGAATGAATCCTTCTGTGATAGCTTTGCCAATAATGTAAGTGAATTCTGAAGTTCGTCTATGGTAAGTATTGTATCTTTAATTTTATTATTGTTACATTTTATATTGTTAATAAATCTTAGTACGTACGCTAATATTCGTTGTATTTTGTGTAGTTTTGAATATTTATAAATATTTATTATAGATTCAGAGTTTGTTGTAGTAAAGTTGGTCTTTATTTCAGGTAACACTACATCAGGGATGGTATTAGGGGGCCAGTAATCATCACTCTGCAACAAGAATTTCGGTCCTGACCACCACAAATCAGCATTTGGCAAATGTTGCGGCTGAACACCTCTGGTTGCTAAATCAGCGGGGTTCATATCGGTTGGTGCCCATCTCCATGCGTTCTGAGGTGTCAGGTCACGTATTTCTTGTACTCTATTGCACACAAATTGTTTGAGAGTTTTTGGCTGTGTCTTGATCCATCCTAAAACTATGTATGAGTCAGACCAAAATGTTGAAGTTCTGATTTGTATGTCAAGAGATTCCACTACATTTTTATGCAATTTAGCACCTAACAGCGCAGCACACAATTCCAGTCTGGGAATTGTTGTTGGCTTCACAGGGGCAACTTTAGTTTTTCCACACAATAAATTTACTTTACTTTTACCCGTATTATCAGTCGATTTAATAAATAAACAGGCTGAATACGCTTTACTCGAGCTGTCAACAAATATATGAATATCCATGCTACTTGAAAAGTGCAAGGATATATATCTAGGTATGTGTATTGTTGCTAGTATTTTAATATTTTGCGCAAACTCTTTCCATTCATTTTCAATTTGCTTTGGGACTGGTTCATCCCAGTCTAACTTTGTTAGCCACAGTTTTTGTAGTAGCATTTTCGGAATAATAATTGAAGCAGATAATAATCCGAGCGGGTCGAATATTTGAGATGCAGTAGAAAGTATATTTCTTTTAGTAGTTACTTCGGGAATTATAATATTCGCAGAAAATTTAAGAGTGTCTTGAGAAGGAGACCATATTAAGCCTAGAACTGAAGATTGTTTAGAAAACTCATGATTATCTTTCGTAGTAAGGATGTTACAGTCATCAAAAATTTCAGGGCAATTAGTTCTAAATTTTCTAAGTGGAAAACCACCCTTTCTTAACTCATGTGTAACACCTGTAACAATGTCCTTCAACTCGGAAGCAGATTTAGCTGTTAAAAGACAATCGTCAACATAAAAATTATGTTTGATGACGTCACTTATCCTTGAGTCTGTACACTCTTCTGCCAATTGTAGTAAGCATCTAGTGCTTAAATATGGTGCAGAAGCAGTGCCATAAGTAACAGTTTTTAGAGACATCGTTTTCAGTGGCTTGGCTTCGTCATCCCTCCAGAGTATTAACTGTAGATTTCTTTGAGCAGGATACACCATTACTTGTCGGTACATTTTTTCAATATCTCCAGACACTGCATACGGACTTTGACGAAATCGAATCAGAATTGAGATAAGATCATCCTGTACCGTTGGTCCCACTACCTGTATATCGTTAAAAGATTTACCACTTGTAGTTCTACATGATCCATCAAAAACTACTCTTAACTTAGTTGTTTCACTTTGTGCTCTTATGACTGCATGGTGAGGAATGTAGTTGCCAAAGGCAGGTCGTTCAATTTCAGTAAGATGGCCTAAATCTCTATATTCATTAATAAATTCCTTGTACATTTGTTTGGTTTGAGGTGACCTTGATAATCGTTGCTCTAAATTAAGAAAACGCTTTTTTGCAATATTGTAAGAATCACCCAAAGCCTCTTCTGGATCTTCTCGCAGGGGAATATTAACACAAAACCGTCCATCACTAAGACGTGTCGTAGTTTTAGTGAAATGTGTTTCACAGAATTGTTCATCGGTGCTTAGTAACTTGTTAGAAGAGGGAATTTCCTCTAGTTCCCAAAAGCGTGTCATTGAATCATGGACCTCTTGACTAAAATTGCAATGTGTAGTTATAGTATAACTATTTGAGTTAGTACTGCTACCACCCATCGATCCAGCTACCACCCAACCTAATTTAGTATCTCTTAATGTAGGTTTGTTTCGTCCTAATTTGATTGGATCAGTAGTATTTAGTAGTTCCCAAAATACGTCTGCCCCGAGAAGTATGTCAACTTCCGAGGGACGATAAAACTCTGGGTCGGCTAGTAGGATGTTAGCTGGCAGATTTAGTTGTGACGGATCGATCTTAATACTCGGTAGGTTACCCGTGATTTGAGGTATGACCACACACGAAACATTGATGCTGAATGCAGTTACTCGTGATTTAATTATTAGTTCACAACTTTGTGTCGCGTTGATAGTACCATTATTTATGCCAGTAATGGCAACTTTATTGCATTTAGTAGAAAGATTAAACTTGCCTTTTAGTTTTTCAGTTAACATAGATGACTGACTTCCACTGTCTAGAAGTGCCCTGGCCTGGTAAGTCTTCTTAGTTGTAGGATTCACAATCTCCACCAACGCAGTACTCAGTAGTACTTGGCTAGGCATGGCCGCTGACAAGGACACAGGATCAAGTAAGTAATTACCAATAACACTTGTAGTAGTATTCGTTTGTAGTATCTTAGTATTGGTATTTGTATTTCGTTGTAAATTAGTATTAGTAGTTTGTTGCATATGAGCAGATGCCCTTTGTAGTTCATTTTCCTCAGTAGTATTTGCTTTATTATAATTATAATTATGTATATGTAATAATGTATTATGTTTTCTTCCGCAGATTCTGCAGTTGCCCATTTTGCAGTTAAAACGCTGATGACCAGGACGCAAACAGTTAGAACAAAGTTTTAATTTATTTATTTCAATTATCCGTGACTCAGGTGACATTGATTTTAATTTCTGACACTCGTAAAGTCGATGACCTTGCTTACATAAAACACACTGATAACTTGAATTATTATTATGTTCCGTAGAAGATGATACCAAAGATGTAGCATGTTTATTATAAGACCTTTTATGTTCTGGTTTTGTATCATTTCTACTAAACTGTACCGTCTCAAGAACATCCGCACGATTTCGCAAAAACTGATAAAAATCTTCTAACTTAGCAGAGTGTGAAAGTGTGCCCTTGTACTCCTCCCATTTGAGACCTGTGGCGCTATCTAACTTCGATGACATCATAAAAATAATAATAGTATCCCAATATTCAGTGGGTTCCTCGAGGGCACTCAGTGCCCGCAAATTTTTGGAAATATGATCAATTAGATACCTTAAGGACTTATATGACTCTTTAGTAATGTTATCAAAATTGAACAAAGATTTTAAATGATTATTTATCAAGAACTTTTTATTATTATACCTCTCATTTAGTAAATTCCAAGCAAGTAGATAGTTTTCTGACGTACATTCAATTGATTTAATTACGACAGCGGCACCAGAATCTAATGATGACCTTAGGTAATGAAATTTATTTATTGCTGGTATCGATTTATTTTGATGAATTAAAGACTCAAAAGTGTCACGGAACTCAAGCCATTGCAAGTGATTCCCGTCGAACTTCGGAAGCGATATGGTTGGCAAGCGAACGTGACTCATCGATGTATCACCATTGCCGTCACGGGCGCTCGCCACGCCATCTAATGAATTTGATGATTGAAGTTGATTTGAAGCGCTAATAATTATGTCATTTGCAATTGAAGTTAATGTAGAAAATGTGGTTTCAATTTTATCCCGTTCATCAAGTTCATCGTCCACTCTTACCGTTAATTTTTCTATTTTAGTTTGAATATCATCAAAAGTATTGAATAATAGTTCTATTTTATTTAATTTAAATTGTAATTCGCTCACTTGTAATGTAGCTATGTTCTTGGGTGCGATTTGTTGTATAATCTTTATATAATTTTCAAATTTTGTAAGTCGGCCTTTAATGGTTCCTCGCTGATGAGCAAGAGTCTTTAAATCATCTTCCATGATGTATATTGTAATGAAACGTTTACTATTGTAAAGAAAGAAGCAAAGATACTCGCAGTTAGTAGAACGTCGTCAGCCAGCCCAAATTCACCAGTAGCACGGACGCAGCACGGAAATAGCACGGGCGCAGCGCAAGTATGTCCGAGCTGTGCACACTGCACACGACTCGCCTGCAGGTCTGCTACGCACAGATCCGCCTGTGGCGTTACGTTTCTGGAACAGTCGGCAATATCTTTTGAAATACAACTGCTTAATATAGTTGGATCGATTGCAAGCTAATAATTATACCTAGAACAGCCTAGTAGGTAGGTAGGCACCTGTGCATGTATTACATTGACAAGATAGTCACAAAAAGTTGTTGAAAATAAGCAGATACTTATAGCAGAATAGTAGCAGGGAAGATTGTTACGTAAAAGATGCAAAAGTATAATTATTTATTCTTAGGGCAAAATATGCTCACGAGGAAGGTATTTATTAGAATAGTTAAGTATAAATAAGAAGAACACTAAACATACTGTTTAAGCTTAAATTTCGCTATAATAAATTTATGAAAAAGATAATGCGTAGTGCTAGAAGTATTATCTCTAAATAGTAATGCAATATGTAGTTAAGCTTATAATTCTTTAGCACAATAAGCATACCGGTTCTTTATGAAACTTATTAATATTTTATTGAAAATAATGAAGAAAAAATGACATCGCTTAGGAATAATGCCTATCGTCAATTGCCTATTTAGATCGTAGTAAATGTGTTATAAGGTTCGAATTAATACCTAGTTACAGGTAACACAACAATTTGATGATTTAGCATTACCTATGTGAAACGACAAAGTTAGCGAGAAATAAGTAATTAATTTGCAATATTTACCTGAGAAACTTATGAGGAGATAACACTGAATATTATACCTAAGTACCTATATCACTTAATTCGCGTTTATCACCATTCACACACGATACTTTCCTTGGTTAAATAGACACATTTGGTTCCCGCCGTTCCGGCATTGTTGCGATGCGACTTCAGTAAAAATGGATGATGACTCGTAGAATACTTGTAGAAAAATCTCGTCGGGGCCTCCAAAATTATGTTCACGCCGAAGGTTGCTGTGGAGATCTTCATTAAAAATCTCCTTTTGTGCTTTCAGACTTTATTTGTAGACAATTTAATAGTACATGGTAGTTAAAAATCAATAATTATTGCTGTAAGTTTAGCATCTTCTTAGGTTCGTTGAGAGAGTAATGGCGGCGCAGTCGCAGGCGCTGAGGACCCCTCCCGCATACCGCATTCCGCTGCCACCTTCATACTTGTTAAGCTGGTTACGTTCTGAACAGCTCGCAAGCTTCATTTGTGACAGAGGCTACAGTGCAATTGCTAGGGCTTAAACGGGAGAGAATCTTGTGGCGTTCACACTCTGACAAACCTGTAGAGCACTACAATCTTCTGACTTTGACTTTCGGAACAGCTTGCGCGCCTTATCTTGCAGTTAAAACTATTCAAAGATTAGCGGAAGATGAACAGAGAACATATCCGTTAGCTGCAGAAATAACTAAAACTGATTATTATGTTGACGATCTCATGACAGGATGTGACACAGAAAGTGAAGCGATACAGATATACGAAGAGCTACGGAAATTGATGACGTCTGGTGAATTCGAACTTCAAAAATGGAGTAGTAAAAGTAACCAATTATTGGACCATATAGATATTAAAGAACACCAAGTAAGCAAATCAGTTATTATTAAACAAGATAATACGACTAAGGTGTTGGGTATATGCTGGAACAAAGAGATGGATAATTTTGAATATGCAATAAATTTACCTGAAGTCAAAGGGAAATTTACAAAGCGGCAAGTACTTTCTGATATAGCGCGCCTGTACGACCCTATGGGATGGATTGCTCCTGTTGTGGTTATTGCAAAATTATTCATACAGCGGCTATGGAAATCTTGTCTCGAATGGGATGATGAATTAGGGAACGATTTAGAAAAAGAATAGACTAACTACAAACAGGAATTGAATCAAATCAAAACCATCAATATACCTAGGTGGATACATGTATCTCCAGGATTTAAGATAGAACTGCATGCATTCTCAGATGCATCAAGCTCAGCATTTTCAGCATGTGTCTACCTTCGAACAATTGACGAAAATAATGAAGTAAATGTGAACTTGCTGTCAGCTAAAACAAAAGTCGCTCCCATAGAAAAGGAAATGTCCATACCAAGATTAGAGCTTTGTGGAGCTGCTCTAGCTGCTAAACTACTCAATGAAATTGCTGAAGTCATGGCCATTCCCAAAGCTAATATGTTTGCATGGACAGACTCAACTGTAGTAAAACTGTAGTAAAATGAACCCCGCAGATTGCGCTTCTCGCGGTTTAAAGCCTAATGAACTTGCAAAGCATACACTGTGGTGGCATGGACCAACAAGCCTCAAAGAGTTGTTTGTGAAGAAGGATTTGACAGATATTAATGATACTCATGAAGAAGAAAAAACCAAATCGTTATGTACTGTGAACCACAAACCTGAAGAATCATTATGGGAAAGATTTTCATCGTTAACAAAAATGCTTAAAGTGCTATCATATTGCAGAAGAACTTTAAATTTTAAATTGCCAAAAGTTGAGAGAGTTAAATTTGAAAAATTTGTAAACACAGAAGAGATGAATCAAACATTACAGAAATGCATCAAAGAAGTTCAAGAGAAAGAGTTTGAAGAAGATTTAAAACACTTAAAGACTAAAGGCTCCGTTGCTCAAAAAAGTGCGCTTCGTCCTCTTTGTCCCATCTTTGATCAAGATGTTATACTAAGAGTTAAAGGACGTACAGAATTATCTGATGCAAGCTATAACAAGCAACATCCTATTATTATGCCTAGTAAGAATCACCTTACTACTCTTTTAATAGCAGATGCTCACATCAAAACTATGCACGGAGGCCCACAATTAATGTTAAATCATCTAAGAGGAAAGTTTTGGATTTTACGAGCACGTGAATTAGTTAAAAAACACTTTAGGAAATGTGTTACTTGTATAAGACAGTCGAGATCGAGTAAAAGTCCTTTTATGGGTCAAATTCCAGCAGTCAGGTTAAAACCAAGCAGACCGTTCAAGTCGACAGGAGTAGATTACGCTGGACCGATAAATATTAGGTTTTCGCCAGGTCGTGGAGCTAAATCTTTTAAAGGCTACATTTGTTTGTTTGTCTGCATAGTCACGCGTGCAATCCATGTAGAAGTCGTGACTGATCTTACTTCTAAAGGATTCATTGCAGCATTCAAACATATGACTGCAAGAAGAGGTCACTGCCAAGATATTTATAGTGATAACGGTACTAATTTTACCGGAGCTGACAAACAATTACGCGAAATGTTCCATAGCGCCAAATCGGCAATTCCAGAGGAAATTAAACAACTATTGACATTGGAATCCACCAATTGGCACTTCATCCCGCTCCAGTCACCAAATATTGGTGGATTGTGGGAAGCAGGTGTGCGTCAAGTCAAAGTTCATCTAAGGAAAGTGATTGGCGAGAGTACACTCACATACGAAGAATTATCAACGGTACTAGTGCAAGTGGAAGCATGTGTTAATTCTCGTCCATTAACCGTTTTAAGTGACGATCCTAACGACCCTCTTCCATTGACACCCGGCCATTTCCTTATAGGAGAACCGTTATTATAGTGGCGGATGAGCCTTGTAATACTAATATTAGTTTATTGGATAGATGGAGACTAACAACTAAAATGGTAAACGATTTTTGGAAACGTTGGAGTGCTGAATATCTTGTCACTTTAAATAATAAATACAAATGGACAACTCAGCAGAAAGAGCCACTAATCGATGATGTAGTAATAATAAAAGATCTAAATTTACCATCTGCTAAATGGCTCTTTGGCAAAATTGTAGAAACTCATCCAGGTCAAGACAAAATTGTTCGTGTAGTAACAATTAAAACGAAAAATGGTTATTGTAAACGCGCATGTAGCAAATTATGTTTTTTACCAAGGAATGATTGTGATACTCAAAATTTATCATAAAGAATGTATTAATTTTATCATTAAGTATATAACACTGTTTTTTCTTTTATTGCGGTAAAGCTTAATTTTGCCCTACCACCGTGATTAAAATTGTTTGTTGTAAGCTTAAGATTTTGTTTCCGTTCGAAGTTGCGTTATATAGTACGGTGGGCGGATTAGCAATCGGTGAATTGTAAGCGATTTAGGGTATTTTTCATTTTTTTTTCGAATGATAAAGTTTGTTGTTTTATTTTTCTATTTTTTGTTCAATATTAAATTGTCATATCGATTGTTACGATCAGTTCCACTAGATGGCATTGATCGGTGCTAAAACACGCAAGCAAGATTCTCACTGAGTACACCATACTGTTTGTAAGATTTTTTGAAATTTGTCTTTCTTTGGTCAACGGTTAAATAAAGTTGAATTTACTGTGTTAATAACACGTATTATTTTAACGGTAACAAATGTTGTAAGAATTAGTCGTTTGCGGATTAAACATAGGTGTAAGGCGCTAGCTTGACAGAGGCGAAACAGTCCAAGCATTTTTGTTGTTTAAGTAATCACAAACTGTGTAGTAAGAGTTCTTTACCAAAATATTCTTCATATGCAACTTGAATTTTCTTTCTGTGAGCGTTGTAATATGTTTGGGCAATTTATTATAAAACCGCACACAATTGCCTAAGAAGGACCTTTTATTTGTCTTTGCTAATCTAAAACCTGGCACCACTATTTTATCTTTATTCCTAGTGTTATAATCGTGATTGTCACTGTTTGATTTAAATTTGCTCAAATTTTTACGAACATACATAATATTTTCAAATATATACAGACTTGGTAAAGTTAAAATATCAATTTCTTTAAAAAGATCTCTCAGGGATTCTCTAGGATCCATTTCATATATGGCTCGAATTGCACGCTTTTGTAAGATAAAGATTGTCTCTATTTCAGCAGCAGCTCCCCACATCAATATACCATAAGACATAATACTGTGGAAGTACGCGAAATAAACGAGCCTAGCAGTAGCTACATCTGTTAGCTGTCTTATCTTACGAACTGCATATGCAGCAGAACTAAGTCTTCCAGATAGATCATGTATATGTGGATTCCACTGTAAAGTTGAATCCATTTTAATTCCCAGGAAGACTGTCGCATTGTCAAAAGAGAGTTTTTCTAGGCCAAGCTTAATGTTTGGTTCAACATAAGTAACATTTGGTAAAGAAAACTTTAAACATTTGGTCTTTTTTGAATTTTAGAGAAGATTATTAGCCGCGAACCACTTAGAGATCATAGATAACACATTATTTACATGAATAAGTTCACTATCCCTCCTATCTACTTTAAAAATTAGGGAGGTATCATCTGCGAATAAAACTATATCGCAGAAATTTCTAACCATGCAAGGCAGATCATTTATATATGCTAGAAACAGAAAAGGTCCTAAAATTGATCCTTGCGGTACTCCTATTCTTACCAAAGACCCGGAAGAAGTATTGCCATTTATTCTAACCTTCTGTAGCCTGTCTTTTTTTTTTTTATAGGTTAGCCTTTGACCACAATCTCACCTGATGGTAAGTGATGATGTGGTCGAAGATGTTGTTCAGGCTAACCTAGAATTACTGGCTCTCAAGGACAGCTGCCGGAACACACCGTTAGGTGCTTGGCGACAGATTTTCAACTTGAGGGTGGTAGCTAGCCAGGCGGGCATTCGCAAAGTGCCCTACCACCATGCAATGTCTGACAGATATGACTTTATAAGACACAGAGCGTTTCCACGAATACCATAACGTGAAAATTTTCGAATCAGAGTGCGGTGCTCTACACAGTCAAATGCCTTAGAAAGGTCACAGAATACGGCAATAGCATTCTGTGAACTCTCCCAGGCTTCAAGTATATGTGACATCAATTGAGCACCTGCATCTGTTGTGGATCTGCTCTTTGTGAAACCAAACTGATTCTCATTCAATATATTATGCTCATTAAAATGGGATAGAAGTTGTTTGAGAATATTTTTTTCGAATACTTTACTCAGAACAGGTAAGATAGAAATAGTTCTGTAATTGCAAGGGTCAGATGTAGCCTCCGACTTCAAAATTGGAGTGATTTTACTTTGTTTCATTAAGTCGGGGAAGTTTCCTTTATCAATACAAAGATTGAATATTGTTTTTAAATATGGTGCAATAATGCATATTATAGACTCTGCCACTTTAACTGACATACCCCACAAGTCTTCGGTGCTCTTAATATTTAAATTTTTAAATGTCTTTATAATTTCAAATATTGTTGTGTGTCTGAAAGAAAAGTCCGGCGATTTGCAGGGGAAATTATGTATTAGCAGAGTTTCTGCTACATCGGGACATGCATCCAATGACTTAGTGACTTCTAGGGGTAAGTTAGAAAAAAAATTGTCAAATATATTTGCCACTTGTATTGGATCAGATATTTGATTTTTATCAACATTAAAGACATATGTAGAATCTCTAGGTTTATTTATATTCTTCCAAATGGTTTTTATTTTAGTTTTAGACTTGCTAATTTTATTTCTAATAAAAATAGATTTAGCACACAAGCAAACAGACTTTAACATTTTTGAATAGTTCCTAACATAATCACGGAACTGCTTGCAGGATGTCAAATTCTTCCTGCGATACAGATCATACAAATAATCTCTACTTTTTCGAATACCTGTAGTTGCCCAATCACCAAACTTCAACTTTCCATTTTCTTGTTTCTTTATTTTTGGACAAACTTTTTGAAACTCAGTATTTACTAAAGAAAATAAACTATTATAAATGTCATTCGGGTCACAATGAGAAAAACTTGTAATGGCAAGCTTAGCTTCTATATTGGTACTGAGTATTTCTAGCCTACTGGTTGTTAACGGTCACTCTAACTCGCACTCTAACTCGCCTCTCGTACGAGCTTTAATACTATTGAATGGACTTCTGGCATCAGCCCCACAGTGTGATATATGCGCTGATAGATGGATGAAAGTATGTGATGCATCTTTGAGGTACTGTGAGAAGATTGATAGTGTAAGGAAAAGTTCAATTGTTGTTTAAATTCGATATTTTCATAATTTTTAATTTACATTTTATTGTATTTAATCCAAAATGTTTTTTGTTTCAATAATTATGTACTTTATTATAAATTTGGAAATAATATGTCTGTATATCACGGCGCATTGGTGTAACTGTAATGCCGTGCTTATATTTTTAATAGATAAATAAATAAAATAAATAAATAAATATGTTCAATTTCATACCTCGCTGTTTCTCTGCTTCAATATCGGTATAGTAGGATATAGAGATATTAGAGATATACATTTCTAATAATATAATATGTAGTAACTCATACATTTGTTATAGTTAGTTTACTACGAGACTTTCAACATTTTATCGATGTTATTATAGTCTGTGGTAGCTACTAGTCTATAGTGATTTAAGATGACTATGACTCGGCCTTCAAAGCTTACGTCACAAGACACGGCAGGTGACTCGGCAATCTGTTACCGACCTCCGAAGGCGACACACCAGAAACCGAATATATTTTGAGTGCATATAGTGTAAGTGCTGGTAGTGTTTAGAACTGTGGTGAATCACGCCACTACAGGTACAGAAATAAAATAACGGTTAATTGACATATGATAACACAAAAATATAAACAGAAATTATTCCGCTATTCATATTTGAGTACTGATTTTCACTAATCCCATTTAAGTATTTGTACCGATATATAATTACGTGGGCTGGTATACAAATTTCAGTTCTGATATTTTACTAGTAATATTTAAATATTTTATACTATTAGTATTAATATTAATACTATTATATAGTATTAATATTAATACTACTTATACTAATATATGTAATGTTATACCATTATATGCACTCCCTGATTTGTATAACTGGAAACCCAAAATTAAAAGCAAAATATTTATTAATGTTGAAAACTGAAATGCATATCAGTTTTAACATATTGAAATATAAATTTAAGTATGAGGTATTTAATTATTAAAATTAGATAAATACCTTTAAGGCTCAGATATTCAAACTTCCGTACTTATTCAAATAAGATCTTTAAAAAATTCAACAAACAGTTATTCTAATCACAAATAAGAAAATTCTATTTAGAGATACAAAACTTTGGCATCTGTATAATGCGGGACGACACAGGGAATAATTTAGTAACGTCTCACGACTCACGACTGTCTTTAACTTGGAAGTACTGTATTCTTAGTGAACACAGTGGCTAATGTTTCGAAAGTCCAAACTAGTGTATAAACAAAATATTTATCAAACATACAAAAATAGAAATTTTAAGGTTTCTGCTTTTATCTAGGCTCGTTTCTTACTCTTTTCACTCTCTTATAAGACCTTGCGGGAAAAAGATTTAAATTTTACGTAGTATAACCTCACTTATTCACGTTTTTTTTTACTTTTTGGATGTAAAATCTGGAGTACACCTGCCCAACCACATCCAAACAAGGTTTCAATGAAAGACTTAGAAATATTAATACCCACATTGAAGAGTTAGAGAATGAAAATTACTTCAGTCATTTTTACAAATGATATGGTATGGTACCTGTTTTATCTGATTATGATGTAAATCACATACAATTTATTAACAAAATATGTATTTGTATAGATATAAAAGATGAAAGAGAAGTAGTGAGGTTTATTTTTATTTAATAAGCTTAAAGTAAAACTTCGGCACTGAATTCTAGGGTATCTTGTCTTTCGTCCAAAGCACCAAAGCGGCACGCTGAGGGTAGCTTCCAAAATCAACCAGAATAATACATTCCTGTGCGGGCCCCAATTACAGCGGTAATCCTGAGCTTATCGCGGACAAATTAGGCGCGCGTGTGCCTACTGATAATGAAATTAATTTGCAACTCGAGACGAGAACCCCCTTCAAGAGAAAATGTTTTTGTCAAGGTAGAAATGCGCTGAATTGTGAGGAATTAGAGTGCTTCATTACTGGCATCACTCGTGTCTAGAGGTGAATATGAAACTGTGGCTGTAGGTTAATTGTTCAAAATGATTCAGTATGTATACATCACAAAATATTAACAATTAAAAAATATCTCTAGTGATAATTCCACAAGAATACTTCGTGTGGAAAAAAAAGGAGTCGAAAATTCTTCTGGCTTGGCTTCATGGCGTTTGTGACCATACATCGGCTTAACATGAAAATTAGGCGGAATTGAATTGTTGTATATTTTTTATGTGATTTACATAAATATTAATTAAATTTTTCTTAAAATATTTTTTACTATTTTGTTATAGGTAATTAAATATAAATTTCGTCGAAGTAAGGCCTAAATATATATATATACTAGCTTTCCGGGCGCGGCTCCGCCCGCGCGTATGTCGGTTATCGCGCGAAAACATTAACCTCTTTTTGCGCAGTCGGATAAAAACTATCCTATGTTTTTTCCCGGGGCTCAAACTATCTCCATACCAAATTTCATTCAAATCGGTCAAGTAGTTTTGGCGTGAAAGCGTAACAGACAGACAGACAGACAGACAGAGTTACTTTCGCACGAATTGTTATAGTATCGTTAATGTTTGATAACTATTCACTAAAACATGTTACTGTTGACATCAAAATTACAACGAAAGGAAAAATTTTAACCACGAGTGGGATTTGAACCCGTGACCAAGTATCCTTCGGGCCGCGGTGCTTAAAATGTATGCGTTCTGTTGAGTGGACCTGTTCAGTTGTCTTAAAAAACACAACTAACGGTCACAAACACATTTATTTTATTTGAACAATACAATTAATATATTAACACGTTGACCTACAAGTTCCCGCAACTCACTTTTGCTACTAATTTGGGCAGAGGTTCCACCTTATGGGTGTACTGGTACTGAGTCTGGTGACTCCTGGGGTTATCACAATAATTCTGAGCACTTAATTTTGGGAGCCACCGTTTATGTATAGATAGTAAAATATACTGCTGACAACCATCGAGATATACGTTACACTAGAGAAGACATTTGAGACAAAAGTCTGCCATTTTTGCTTTTTACTAACTTATTTCAAGAGAATACCTACATGTAATTGACATAATATAGTTATGAAGGGAATAATAAATATGCTCCTTGGAGTGTTCCAGCCATTTGGGAGTTATGTTGATAAACAGACACGTCAAACTTTTTTCATCGTGAGTAAAAAATAGGTAATTTACTCAATGTTGCTAGTTGTCATATCTGTCCACTTAATCTATGAATTTCACTCCGCAGCTCCGTCAAAATGGCTGCCTATGCTGTGTCGTGAAGCATTGTCTTTCGCGATTACAAATCGAAAAAATAATAATGTATTCGGGCGTGTTTAATTCCAAAATCTGAACTTACTTGTGAAAAGAGATTCCATCGCTTTTATTTGTTTTTCCCAACTGGTTTCTGCAGTAACTTAGGACGCAGGATGGCATTTTGAATACACAATTTTTATCAAAAAACGCGTATGATCTCTATGCTATGATGCCCAGCTGCATGTGGGTGAGGACATGCCGGCTGGCTTGTCCTACCTATTCGACTTTGCTCCTTTGAGATGTCGTGTCCAGTATATAGAAGTTAATGCTGACAACGTGTTAATGAATGTTCGACGCGCTCGTAGCGAAGTTTGCTTAGCCGTTCTAAACCGATCAGCAAAGTTAAGCAATGTCCGCCGCGGTCGTCACTTGGATGGGTGACCGCTGGTGACATTACTACTGAGCGCTTCCGTGCTTCGGAGGGCAAGTTAAGCCGTCGGTCCTGGTTGTTGTCTTAGGATGGCAGTCGTTATAGCATGGTGGTAGGGCTTTTTCCAAATGCCTGCCTGGCTAGCGTTTTTACTTGAGGGTAGTACCCTCAATTAAAAACATAGTTGGTGACAGATGTCGCCAAGCACCTAACGGTGTGTTCCGGCAGCTGTCCTTGAGAGCCAGTAATTCTAGGTTAGCCTGAACAACATCTTCGACCACATCATCACTTACCATCAGGTGAGATAGCGGTCAAATGCTAACTTATCAGGCATTAAAAAAAGTATAATATTTCTATTAATAATAATAATAATGTCATTTATTTCAGATCACACGAATCCATAATACAAATAATATTACTAAATTATTTAACTTCATTGATACATTATAAACTATAGTATAAAATAATTACAAACAAAAATACACAAAGTTACAAAAATAGATGCACACTTGAAAAAATCTATAGCTTCTGTCCCATGAGCTCAAACATCCATTTGTACTGGATGGGACAGTCAAAAGAATCAGTAAACATCTGCTGTATACTATTGCGGCTGGCTCGTATTCGCTGCCGTAGGGACGCGACTTTCTTGCGAATAATCGCATGAAAGTCATCAGTGTGCACTTCAGCAAACATCTGAGATGCGCTGCAGAAGCGAGGCAGCCGCAGTAGCACTCTGAAGATGTCGTTATATTGAATGCGTAGATCACTGGCAGCCCGGTGGGTGTGGTTAATCCATAGGGTGCTCGAGTAGAAGGATTGTAGCAGTACGCCTTAAACAGAGTAATCTTCACTTCCCTCGAGCATCGAGCAAACCTGCGTGCGATAATATTTCCACGGATTGCCAGCGCTCTACGCTCCCTCTCTATGTCAATATTTTCTTTCATGTAACAATGTGCCCCAAATACCTAAAACTAGTCACCACCTGCAGAGCCGCACCGCTAAGCATAATAGGCGGAACATGCACAGGTACAATATATACATATATGTACAATATATGAATATGAGCACTTCGAATTATACCTCAATCCATGTTCCACTGCAAATGCCTCACATATGCCAATCAATTTTCGTATCGAACCCACCGATGGGCCCAGCAGCACTATATCATCCGCATAGCTAATATTGTTGACGCTTACACCATCAATGATGCATCCCGTATGAGTGCTGCTGAGCTCGCCGATGAGGTCATTCACATATAAATTAAATAACAGAGGAGAGGAAATCCCACCCTGTCTTACACCACAGTCCATGCCGTACTCATCGCACAACGTCCCCGCCCATCTAACCTGGTTCCTCTGACAGCCGTACCAGCACTTTAACATGATAGTTACTTCCGGCACACCCGCTGCCCATAATTTCTCCCAAAGCTTCCGATAAATCACGATATTGAATGCCTTGGTAAGATCAAGGAAGCAGGCATACAGCGGTGTCTTTATTTCCGTGTAGTAACCGATAGCCCGCTTAAGACAAAATAGTATAGCGCTTTCCGTCGAGAGTCCGGCCCTAAAGCCAAACTGTGCATCGTGAAGGTTGACATGTTGTATCAAAATGTCGTTAAGCAGGCCGTCAAGCACCTTGGCCAGCACGGTTGCCAGATAAATAGGACGATTATTATTTTTATTTGATGCGTCTCCAGCTTTACACTTGATGATAGGAACCACAATTGTCTTGGTCATATCATCGGGCACGTAACCATGAAACAGACACAGGTTGTAAAGCATAGAGAGCACACGCGGCATTTGTACCCCAGCATACTTTAGATGCTCTATGCTGAGGCTGTCATGTCCAGGAGACTTACCTTTGGACATAGTATGAATTATTTTTCGTACTTTATCTGTAGTAAGACTAACAGTTCGTTCTGGACCGACAGCCTCCTCAGAGAGCAATTCACGCCCATTGATCTCAATCCCTGGTGACACTCTGAAGTGATCTCTAAAGAGATTAGCGACCATTTTGTGTTCAGTCACCCCCTCAATACTTACAGGGAGGACTGGCCTCACATTCAATTACATTTCAGTACATGCCTATACCACCCCGAAATGTAACCTCCTCTCCTCCGTGCCTGAACACGTTCACATGAAGACGATGCGGCCTCTGACAGGATGGTGACAACGTCTGAGTACATGGTGTCAATAATAATTCTGTGCTCGTCATTAGAGCATCGTCCGTCACAACATTGAGAGAGCTCTTCTGGAAAGTTAATATCCTTCAGACGAGAGTGGCATAGTTGCGTATTAAACTCGATTTGTTGAGCAGTTCTCTCTCTCCAAACCACTTTATTTACAGATTTGTAGTTCGTACAGACCTTATGATTCTTACAACTAAGTGTGCCCAAGTCACATTCAATAAAAAGTGGGAAATGGTCCGACCACACCGTGTCAAGCTTCACCCATACACGTTTGACAGATGGCATTGCAGCACTGGTAACTACGCAGTGGTCTAACCATCTCGAGCATCCATGAACGTCACTAACATACGTGAACGTGCCAGACTCAGAACCAAGCATATCCACGTCAATGCACGACCACATCTGGTCGTCATAGAACTGTAGTAGGTTGTTACAAAAACGTGCTTTTGGGTGCGCATTAAAATCGCCTAAAATATAAGCAGCATCCGTGTCACAATTTGTATCAACAATAGAACTTAAATTACGTAAGCACTGCGTAAACTCCGTGAGATTGTCTTTGTCATTCGAGTCTGTTGGCATGTAAACACTAAATATCATAACGCATCTATTTTCTAGTCTATTGATATCAATTCAGAAACCTCTACTGAATGGTCGCAGTATCATAAATATAACTGTTTAAAAAAAATAAAGAGGTTATCGAAGTGTGTATTTTGTATTATTTTATTTTTTAATTACTGCATACGCACAACTTTTACTTGCATGACCATTTTGTTTGTAGAGCATACTGTTAAGTCAAGTTATGTTCAGCATTGTTGCACGTAGAATTAACTCGCATAACTTTGCAAACCTACACTACGATGACCTATTGTCGATGGTAACCAATAGTCTAGGGGAATGTATATAAGATCAAAAGAATGTCAAGTGGTGAAGGACTCGTGTATATTGTTCGAAAACATTACTAAAAAAGAGTATAATAATAATATAACTAAACATCAGCTCAAGTCACATCATCTTACTTTCATTATCTCTCTAATGTAAGATTGGTACAATAATATTCTCAAATAACACAAAAGACAACATAACCTTCCTCACGGTAACCCTGCTTGAATCTGCATGAGCATTATATATTATATGCAAGACCCCTATATATAAGCAAGTTAACAAAATCTAACAGAAATCAGTTCAAATAAATGTTTGTGGGTGCTTGAGTTACGAGCATTATTGATTGAGGAATAACTTTTTCCTGATAGACGTCATAATAAGATGATTCGAAGCCATGAATCTCATCGGCTTAATCGATCAGTCATACATTGACGCAGGGATACGAATTTTTGTTCTCATTATTATAAAAAAGATGTATACCATATACCATAATATTCGTGACAATTCAAACAAAATAATGGAAATAAATGGTGCTAATTAAATAAATTAAATTCTAGCAAATTAACTAATATAATATTTTTATAAATACTATCGAGTAATAAGCGAAACTTACATTTATAAGTTATTATAGCACTAAGTTCCCGAGCGGGAATCAAACCGTATTCTCGTTGAGTGCCCTAATCTCTAGGCTAGTATTCTATATAGCTAGGTAATCTCTAGTATAACCGTCTTTGGAAATTTACGTATGGCTGGATTTACCATAGGCATCAACACTGACCATGCCATAGCGACTATCATCCTAAGACAACAACCGGGACCGACGGTTTAACGTGCCCTCCGAAGCACGGAAGCGCTCAGTAGTAATGTCACCAGCGCAGCGATCACCCATCCAAGTCATGACCGAGGCGGACGTTGTTAACTTTGCTGATCGGTTCAGAACGGCTAAGCAAAGTTCGCTACGAGCGCTTCACAGTAGTGATGCAAGAGAGACAATGGCCCTTTTAAAGCGTTCGCCAACCTACTGCGACAAATATAAAGACATGGAGGTCAAGCATAACAAAAATAACATAAAAGTTAACAGGTCATCAAATATAAGGGTGTGCTTACACGTGGTGTCGAGAGGAGCAAGGTCGCGTATTATTGCCGCAGCGGGGTGCTGCTGGGTTAATAAAGCGGCCCTAACAGTGCGTTATTGATATCGCTTCTTATTAGATTTCATATTGGTCTGAAGTGTACCCTTCTCTTATGTGTTGGTTAGTTTTGTCATAAATGAGGCTTTATAGAACCAAGGTACAAGTGAGCGGAGGTTTTTTATTCATAAATATTTTATTATATCGTTCTTAGGGCCATAAACCTAACTATTACACCCTCGTGCATAATAATTTTATACACTACTGCGTAATTGAATTATCCCTACAAAGTTAAATTAGTATCTAACTGCAAATTATATGTGACTAAACAGAGCATTTTGAATTTAACCGGGTAATACAGATTTGTAACAACAAAGCGGCTTTTTTTTTTTTTTTTAATTTTAAATCTACACTCCACAGACTCCAGGGTCCGTGACTTTTTTTAACTATGACATAATTTATTAGTAAGCAAGAAATATTAAATAGGAAACATGCAACATTCCAAGGGAGAACAGTGTTAAAAGTTTTTTTTTTCCGTTAATGTCATTAGCACCAGCATCCAGAGCAGACCAGCATTCTCTAGCAGCACCCGTTCACGAGTTGACGCATGTGCCAGCCATCGCCTTCCTCAACCATTTTTGAGGGAAGATGGCGACCCGACACACAACACTGCCGCTAGACAAAACACCTTTCTGTGAGCATGACCACTCCGGATACCCGTGCCAACGATTACAATTACAAAAATAATTTGGGACTACAATAAAATAATATACCTACAGAAATTTACATATTTTGTTATTCTCCCACGTCACATTTTAACAGGGCCTCCATTACCGCGCTATTTCGATCTTTGATCGCCATTTTGAGGTTGTAATCATGGATGGCTTTTGGTGTCGCAACCATCGCCTTCCTAACGAACCGTCCTATGGCGTCGTTTTCGTCATCTGCGTAGTATATGAAGGTTCCAGTGTGCCGTGAAATTGCAATGACGGCATGCGGGACGCTCTCGTGCAACTTCATTCTGCTCTTGGTCTTGATGGCGATGACCGACTCATATGTCAGTCCCTGCGCTTCGTGGATGGTAAGAGTACGTGATCCACTTCCCTCTCCGTAGCCCTGGCTCATAAGGGTCTCCTTTTCTTCCTGGGTGTGAACCAGGAATAAAGTGTTGGGGAGTGATTTGGGGATTTTTGCACCTGTGTACCTTTCAAGCTTAAGGGACTTAATACGGGGAGCTGAGGAATATATACCAGAGTGTATTTCCCTCAGTTTACGCAACATCCATTGGGTTCCGATGCGTGCATAACAACTCCTGGGTGATATTTGTTACCAGGTTAGGGCGGTTGTATCTTAATACGAAGAGATTTTCTCTATCGATATAAGGCAGCTGATTGACATCTCCGATGAGGACAAGTTCATCAACTCCAGATAGCCTGGAAGCCATGACTATGGCTCCGAAATGGTTCATTAGAGCTTCATCCACCGTTAGGCGGCTGTAGCTCTCAGTTCTTTTAAAACCATTTACGAGGACTGAAGCCATTGTGCGCACCTTGGTTTTAACTAAGTCTCCAATTCGGTGCGCAAGCTTCTCCCTCAGGTCTTTCGCTGCTTCTGTAGTTGTTGTGATAATGATGTCCTTGTCCACATCGAATTGCCTTACCACCCAAGTTGTTTTGCCACATCCTGGAACTCCATTTACCCATTGTATTTTCGGTACTTCCCAGTCTTTCCAGAATGCTTTGATCTCCAATCCCCCCAAAATAGATTTCGCCATTTCGAGGATACGGTCATCTAACATTATTTTGGTGCACTGGGCCGTTACTACAATCGGGTCATTTTGTGGTGTCGCGTATTTAGGCTTACCTAGTCGCTCCGTTTCTCCCTCGTCCAGGGACACAAATCCGCCTGTTGCATTGTATGCTGCCATATACTGACCTAACATTTTCCCCTTGATGACCTGGGATGTGTCGTTGTTGTATATAGCGGCTTCTGCCTCTTCGAGTCTCACCTTTAAAAGGTTTTCATTTTTAAGCCTGAAGGACTGCAAGATGTTTTCGCAGTTTCTGTGGTTGACCTCTCTGGTCGCCCTTATAATGGCTAAAAACTCTATTAAGGCATTAGCTGCATGGCTTGTTGTTTCCTGTGCCGGGATATATCGGGGCGGACTGACCTGTCCCATGTCGGCTCTCGTCCGGGTAGCTTTTGATGGTGCTTTGCCATGGGGTGGTGGTTTTGTGGGCATTGGGTTTCGGGGTTGGGATGGGTGTCAGAATAAGCTTCCCACTGCTGTACCGAAAGCTGTCAGGAATGCGGCGACACGGCCACTACTCTTTTTTGGGCTACACTCCTGGCTTCTTTCTGCCTCTGTTCTTTCTTGGAGCCAAGAAAGAACAGAGCCAACAAAGAGGCTTAGGGCTAAGTATATGTAATCACACACAATACATTTGCCGGGCGCAAAAAAAAAACTTTCGCGCTATATACCATAATTTTCGTATGTTGTTTGTATCTTATTTGTGCAATACATTTTTTTTTCTCGCAAGTGTGTTGAATGTGCTTATATTATTGTAATTATGAAACTCGTGAGCAACTTGCTCATTATACACTCGGCTGATTTATGCCCTCGCCTACGGCTCGGGTTGCAAACCACAGCCTCGTGTATAAGCAACTTAGCTTACTTGTATCATAATATATGTCGGCGGCGAGGCGCCAGGTTGAGGATTTTAATCCATAAAAACGTTGTATATTCGAATCAGATATATTTATTAAAATAAATGGTCTATTCCAGTCGACAGTCGAGACTAAAGTGAGTCTTATCCATCCTTACATTGACTTTAACACTAAACGACTCCCGCCATATTGACTTTACAATAAAACATCTTAATTATTATCAACTAATCATAAAAACACTCCTAAAATTATATAATGCTAATATTAAATCATTACTCTATTTTATATTAATTATGACATAAATAAACTTATCGAAATAATTTGTTAATAACTTATTACATAACGGATGTGATATTTCATCTGCTATATTAAAATAGTTCTTATCATTTTTTGAATTACAAACAAGTTGCTTATAAGTCCTAAAATAATATTTAAATAATTTAGACTATACAGAATTGATAGATATATCTGTATTTTGAAAATAAGATGTGGCGTTGACGTCACTTCCATAATGACTACTAATAATCTGATATTTGAGTTTTAATTCAATTTAAGTGTTTCATAAATCATAAAAAAGGCTTGAATTAATTTACATGCATGTAAATTTATGAATATAATTAAATTAACAAACTGGATGTGACACAGCGCCATATTCATAACATTAAATTAAAATCTAAAATTATCATTGAAATACAAGCACTAATTTTAAAATTAATAACAATTCAAAATAAATTAAATAAACAATAGAAAACATCAATAATTAATAACGTCATAACATAACAACAAATGCTATACTAAAAAGGTTGGCGCCCATACGGCCATTCTGATCCAGCGCGTTCCCTGCGCTGTAATTGCAAAACTCACTAATAGGCATCACAACAAGAGATCTAGCCAAGGGCATCACCCGCCTAGGATCTAGTCGTTACGTGACATCACCCGCCTTGGATCTAGCTAATGGCATCACCCGCCTTGGATCTAGTCGTTACACGACATCACCCGCCTAGGATCTAGCCAATAGCATCACCCGCCTTGGATCTAGTCATTACACGACATCACCCGCCTTGGATCTAGCCAACAAGACCAGGAACAAGGATACGCATGGTGGCCAGCCAGCGTTTAAGGAAGGACAGTTGGATAGGTTTAAATAAATTTACACATCAATGTTGAATCATTGTCGTTTGTCACCTCACCCGCCCATACGGTATCATCATCACTTTCTTCCATCATAAATGGATCGTTTTGAGCTATAGGAGAACATCCTCGCAAGTTAACATGTTTGAATTTATAACGACGGTTTAGTAAAATTTCTAATATTTCCATTGGACCTTCAAATTGAAATATGAGAACAAAATCACCCACTTTAAATGGTTGAACTTTAGCCTTTATCAAACATTCTTTTGTCCTAAAAAGATCGCTCGTCCATCCTTTATTTGCACAGAGATCTTATTGTATCAATATTTTCAACAACTTCATCTTGATCGATCTGTAGGAGCTAAATAGCTGGAGCAGAGCATTTTATACAAAGTAAATGTTCAAGTGGGCTTATATCCAAACTTTTGGACACAGTTACAGAATTTATAGTAAGCTGTAAATCTGGAATGGCAGAATGCCATAGCTTATTAAGCTCCGCAACAGGCATACTCGTATAATCCTTAACTTGTGATGGAACAAGCTCGAGTCCCACCCGATGTTAAGCGGACTAACCTCCGCCCATAACAGATGCATTTCATCACAAGTCACGAATCGCACTGCGCCCGTCACCTTGAGACAAAGCAGCCAAGTTCTGATGCACCTGTAGATTCACTGGCTCTCAAGGACCACTGCCGGAACACACCGTTAGGGACCCGGCGGCAGATTTTCTACCCGAGGCCTGGCGGGCATTCGCAAAATGCCCTTCTAGCATGCGGTGAACCTCAAGCCCACCGCGGGACCCGAACCACGGATCCGCTATGCGGCAGTCCACAGCTAATGCCACTGAGCCATCATTGCTTCAAAACTTCCACTTGACCATTTATTTATCCGATATAGCATAAACCAAATAATAATAATATAAAACTGTCTAGTCTTTCCAATCTTCCTCTACGGTGCTGAAACCTGGTCCTTAAGACTACTGGACCGCCAATAATTTCGACGCTCTGGAGATGTGGTGTTGGAGGCGCCTATTGAGGATCACGTGGACTGCCTCCGCACAAATGTGTCTATCCTTAATGAACTTAAAATCAAGACTAGGCTATCGTCGATTGTTCAATTACAAATTTTGAAGTTCTTCGGGCACATCTCCAGGAATGAAGACTCGATGGAACGATTAGTGGTCCAGGGTCAGGTAGCAGGAAAGAGAGTTATAGGTAGATCTCCCACTCGCTGGACTGATTTGTTCAAAACGGCTACACAATCATCCATATCTGAGTGCACGCGCAACGCTACCAACCAGAAAAAATGGAGAAGCATTGCCAGATCAGTGATCACCAACAAGAAGACTGATGACGTTGAAGACCCACCATGTACCACCATCTTATCAACCACGACCACTCTGTCAAGAGTGCCCGACTGAGAAGATAAACCAAATAAACATTTTTGGCAAAAGCATCTATGTAAACGAAAGCGTATTCTGATTGATCTCATTTACCATTCATTTAACATTACCGGCCCAGTAGAATGACGGGCAAAATGTCACCATAGCTACCTGTGGGTGTCGTACGGGGCGACTAAAGTAAACAGCATGAGAAAGTCTGTCACTTTTACGGCACTCCACCTTGAACTGAAAGTTCTGAAGGAAAGCCAACGATGGACTCTTGGAGTAAGTTGAGCATTACAGTATGACACAAGGGTTTCTATCTTGACGTTGTATCAGAACAGCACCGTGGTCATCGGAGTGAAGCTCCGTTTGCAAATCAGGATCAAATATTGTCAAGAGTTGGGAAGATGTAAGTCTAGTTTTAATCTATTTTCTGGCATTTTCTTGTATTGCCATGGTATTCCAGTGTTTATAAGTTCATATAAAGGAGACATGATTTTCAAAAAAAACTGGGTACAGACTTATTAAAGTAGTGCCTGCCAGATCATTAAATTGACGCAATTGCTTAAGATTTGTGGGCATAGGTAATTTAGTTAATACCTGAATTTCTCCAGGACTAGGTTTTAGAGTTCCCTTGTCAATTACGTTACTCAAGTATTTGACAGTTTTAAAAACAGGAACATTTGGAGATATTTTTGAAAATACAAATACAAGTCTATTTAAAAAAAAAGAAGTTTTTCAAACCTTCCTCGGCCGAAGTAAAACTGTTTCTGTGTTTGCAAAATATCATTTAGATTTATAAGCAAATTAGCATCTGTAAGATCTATATATAATTCTGATGGAGAATCTGTTACATACGTGTGTTAGTGATATAATCACGGATTATAGAACCGCCATTTTTACCAAGAGTGACATTAAGTCCAGACTGAGTCCCATCATCATCAACTACAATTCTAGTTCAACACAAACTTAGTCTATTTCAAACACAGTTGTGACAGTTTACTAGAAAGTTACAGGGCAATCGCCAATTAGCGAAAATTTTGCAGTACATAATGGATTTTCTCTTACCAGGCACTAGCCAATAGCACCCGAAAAGTTTTTCCTGATCAAAGAGCAAACCGCGTCCACATCAACTAAACAAGGGTCGCTAGTGTTACCAATTTTAACAGTTGTCATTCAATGATTTGTATTACCAAAGAAATTAATGGATTTGCTATTCATTGTCAGAACAAGTATTCTCTTCATGTACTTTTTTATGGCAATAACTACACTCATCTTAATATGCGCATCTGCTTAAGGCTTGAAGGCACGGATTACTCAACAACAGACTCACCACAGTCACGAAACCCATGACCTGGCTTGTGACATTTAAAACATACTCTATTGGATGAGTCCCTATTACCTGGGCTATCAGAAAAATGCGACTTTTTATTTAACACATTCCTATTTTGCTTATGACTATTATCGAATTTACGTTTACCGGTCAGAGTGAGTTTAGACCTACCGGTCTTCAAAACGGAAACTAGTAAGAGGGTAAAGAGTCAGGCGTATTTTTCAACAACTCCGATCTAATTTGCTCGGGATAAATTCTAGTAAATCAAAGCATATATTACCTCAAAATCAGACGCTTCCGGAAGAACTCGCTTGAACAATGTCCATCCCGTAGTTGCGTAGTCAGCGTAGCGAAACTCCTTACCAAAGGTCCGGATAAGGTCTTCTTTTACTTGCGCCCACGTTGTTGACTGCAGGACCAGGTGTCGGCCCAAGTATTTGCTCTTTCTTTCAGCTGAAGCCTTCATCCTTGCTTCATGTGGTGGTATATTGAAAGCCGTAATAGTTTCATCAATGTTTGCACAACAATCTCGAACATCATGTGATCGCACAACAGGGTTAAATGGGGGCAAATAAAAGTTTCCACGAGCGCAGCCGTTACTGCACTTGACGCAGCTTGTTTTGTGATGGAGGTCACAAGGCTCATCACTTGATCCATTGTGAACGTAGGCTCCGCCAGATTACTTGGTCCAGGTTGATTGGCTGTTGGAGAAGCGTATCCCACCGCTGCTGTCGGCGGCGAGGCGCCAGGTTGAAGATTTTAATCCATAAAAACGTTGTATATTCGAATCAGATATATTTATTAAAATAAATGGTCTATTCCAGTCGACAGTCGAGACTAAAGTGAGTCTTATCCATCCTTACATTGACTTTAACACTAAACGACTCCCGCCATATTGACTTTACAATAAAACATCTTAATTATTATCAACTAATCATAAAAACACTCCTAAAATTATATAATGCTAATATTAAATCATTACTCTATTTTATATTAATTATGACATAAATAAACTTATCGAAATAATTTGTTAATAACTTATTACATAACGGATGTGATATTTCATCTGCTATATTAAAATAGTTCTTATCATTTTTTGAATTACAAACAAGTTGCTTATAAATCCTAAAATAATATTTAAATAATTTAGACTATACAGAATTGATAGATATATCTGTATTTTGAAAATAAGATGTGGCGTTGACGTCACTTCCATAATGACTACTAATAATCTGATATTTGAGTTTAAATTCAATTTAAGTGTTTCATAAATCATAAAAAAGGCTTGAATTAATTTACATGTAAATTTATGAATATAATTAAATTAACAAACTGGATGTGACACAGCGCCATATTCATAACATTAAATTAAAATCTAAAATTATCATTGAAATACAAGCACTAATTTTAAAATTAATAACAATTCAAAATAAATTAAATAAACAATAGAAAACATCAATAATTAATAACGTCATAACATAACATCAAATGCTATACTAAAAAGGTTGGCGCCCATATATACTATCGTTGGTTTGGTAACGTTTAAAGACATTACGGAAAATCAAAGTCCTCAAGTAAATAAACTAAGTCTGGCTCAGTGCAAGGTAGATGGCAAAAGGTTCGCTGAACAAACAATATTTGGCAGACTTTCGTACTAAAACACTTCTACATAGATAAGTTACAATATTTTCAACATTTATAACCGGAATCAAACGAGTAGAATGGTATACTACCATCGAATATTACGTTCTTCTCTGTAATTATTTGCTATACGAAATATTATACATATAGAATGTGAATATAATTATCTCGTAATAAAAAAATGCATTCAAGAATGTACACTGCGGCTTGGCTATAATATATAAATGGATAGGATTGTGATTCATGCAGAAGCTTTCCTCTCTAGGAATCCTTATATTTAGTGTTAATGAGAACCAACGCTGTCTAACGTGTCATAGCAGGTTAACATGTACATCGAGTCACAATTTCTTTTTGGTCCACGACAGTAGAATAACTATTTGAGTACTTACTATCTCACTTGTTGATAATGGATGATGAAACCAAAAATGTTATCATGTCAGAACATAAATTAAACCAGTACCCCAGAACAGCTGCCAGAACAAACCATTCGGTTGGCGCAGTAGAATAATGGATATTCTAATCCTATTTTCTTAATAAATGCCGATTCTAATAGCGCATTTATTTCACTTCTTGGCATTTTGGACATGATAACAAATCTCGAAATCAAGAACAACGTGAGAAAATAGCTCTAAAATATTCAATACAACATTGTCATATCTGGCATTGTCACCCATCATGTCTTGTTTGGTATTGTTCATAATAGAAGATATCCGGGGTCTGCAGGTGTCGCACGTAACTTATTAAACGCGTCGTACCGTATTAATGGATTCTTTGACGCACACAACTGTTTTATTATTTATTTATTTTAAGCGGTATTACATGTTCCGTTTCCTTCTGCTTCAGGGTTGCTATGATGTGATTTTAGCAAATATGCGATTCTTTTTTAGGGTTCCGTAGTCATGACAAAGAACCCTTATAGTTTCGTCATGTTCGTCTGTCTGTCCGTCTGTCCGAGGTTTTGCTATGAGACTGTTAGTGCTAGAAAACTGTCATTATGTATGAGTATGTAACTCAATTCCGCCAACAAAGTGGTAAAATAAAATTTAGAAAAATATTTTTTAGGGTGAAAAAATTAAAAAAAAAAAAAATCCCCTACTTGTGAAGTGGGGATGATTTTTTTTTGTCGTCTACTCCGTCATGTTTGGTATCGTTGAATAGGTCTTTTATAATGACTTGAGGTTTGCTAATACTGTTTTTCGATTTAATGCTGCAGTTACGAAATATTAAACTTTAGAGTACAAATTTTTGTTCAGTAGGACGTCCCCTCCCCCCCCCCCCCTCTAAAAGCTAAACTGCTGGCTTGAAAAATCTGGAAAAAATCATGTTGATAGTGATATTTATGAACTTTTAAGGAAAACCATAGCAGTTGATATAACTTTATTAGCGTAGCAGTAATAGTCGTTGAACTTGGGTGTATTTTGTACCAAATATAAAATCCTTCGATCACTACTGTCGTATGATAGAATCCTTGTTTGAATTTTACGAGTATAGACATAATATATATACATACATGAGCAGGTGAGTTGTTTTAGGAGGTCTTTGTTGGATCTGCTCGAAGGTAGCGTCAATGATCACTCGTGATGATCCTCCCTTGTTGTGCCTTATAAATTAACTCAACCCTACCCTACTCGTGTAATACTAAGATTGGAAGCCATATAATATGTATTTATGCTTACCGATACCTAGTCCGTTCATAAGTTAAAAATAAATTCAAAAATAAATGTTTTAATATTTTAACTTATAAGTTATAAATGAAAATGTTTTTTTCATGAAGTTATGTACTATTACTAAAACTGATATAAAAAATAAAAACCATATTCTATTCGAAATTGCCACTTTTACCTCTTATATAGGCCTTTAATCTGCCTGGCCACAAATCTATGGGTTAACGCACTGTTTCCATGGGAAATTTCGCCACTGCTTGCTCCAAAGATTTTTAAGTGTCGTCTAGAGCAAGTCATCTCTTCTAAAGCTGGTCTTAATTTAATGAATAATTAATAGATTCAGGCGTTACTTTGCGGAAATCCATATTTAATAATTACAAATATTTTTAATATTTTAAGAAAACATCAAATTAATATTTTAATCGAGGATCATTCTCGATCGTGCGCTCGTAGAGTCAAGACCTTCTGAGGATGCTTCGTGTAGAAGCAAAACGCGTCGAAAATTCTTCCGGTTTGGCTGCGTGGCGTTTCTGACGTCACGTCGGCTAAGCAGGAAAATTAGGCGGAATTGTCACTAGATATATTTTTGTATTTTTTAAGTGTTTTATCAAAATATTAATTTGATGTTTTCTTAAAATATTTTTAAAATATTTGTTATTATTATGGTCTTAATTTGTTGTCTAAAGGGTTGAGGTCTGGGCTAGATGTGGGTCAGTTTTCATCTCTTATAAGGTCGGGAACATTGATTTAAAGCAAGGCTTGGATAGTTCGTGCCTTGCGAAAGTTCAATGTACGTACGTAATGTAAAGAACGATAGGAAAAATTTGAGTTATGGACTCATTGTCATGATAGCTCAATTGGTTTAGAGCTTACCCCGGCTAAAAGGGTGGATGGACGCGGTTTCGAATCACGCACATGACTTAAATTTTTCCTCTCACAACATGTGAAAAGTGACGCTACCGCGGCAGATGTACCACCCTCTGAATAGTTACTGAAGCAGGCTTCTGGTATAAGATGTCACAATTGTCGATTTACTCCTCATTAGTTATTCACTCTCTAATATCTGTGATTATTCTATTTAAAATAAAAGAGGAACTGTAGTTTGGTGGTTGAGGCTTGAAATCAGCTATTATGCTGCAACAAGACTTTCCAACTTGATATTTAATACAACAAAATTCTTTCAAAACACTTAAAAAAGTTTTGATTTGGAAAACGTTCCCCAGGTACAATATTTTTCGGTATAATTATTATTTGATTCTTTTTTTTCATATATATCATATCATATAATATATTCATATGCATAAATATTTCAAATAATTTTGGGGCATAAGTACAGAAAAAATAAACTTGGTATGGGAGAGGTTACAAGAAGTAGGTATTCAGTTTATAAGTTATGGATAGTTGCATTTTTCTGAAAAGTTGATATATAATCCTTAAGAAATAATCTCTGAAGAAATCTTAAACTACCGGAAAAATTAAGAATTATATTTAAAAGAATCTAAAAACGCTAATAAAATATCATCCAGATTTAAAGTGTCAACCCTGTTTAAGACGAGGCTGCGGAAAAAATACTCTCATTCGACTAGTTTTTTTAAGCAACTGAAATATGCAATCAACACGAAAACTTAAATATTTGATATTTCAAACCTTTTTCTATCAGTTGTACAGTCAGAAACACATTTGAAAGAAATTTACTCGATAGTTTTAATTTTTCAAAATGAAGCCTTTTCTTTAAATTATTGGAGTTTTCTTGGAAACTACATCAGTTACATATTAATAATAAACACACATAGAAAGGAAATGTAGTTTATTATCCGCTGTATAAGTAAAATTTACCTAGAGTAATTAGTATTGTCATAATAAATTAAATAGTGTTTTAGACTTACGACCTTTAGTTCTGTGCAGGATTACGGTCAATCGGAAGATTCGATATTCAACCTTATTGGCTTAGGATTACGAAATAAAATCAATGCGTAAGAGCTGTCCTTCAGTGCCGCGCTGTGCGCCGTTGGACGTGGACCTATCGCTCGCGCGCTATCACCTGTGCTGTGCAGTATAAATACGTATCTTGGTAGGTATATCAATCAATATGGGAAATAAAGATAACTAAAAAATAAAAAACGAAGCAGAAGAGTCGATACAAAGACTTTGCAAGAATTATGAGAGAGCGTATAATATTTCAGTTTATTTTTACCTATGCAAATTTAATATTCGTTTGTGTTTCGGTGTTTATTCTATTCATGAAACATATTATCTCTATCGAACTAAGAGATTCTATACCTACTAGGTTACTAGGTTCCTATAGTACTGTAATGGAGCTATAAAATAACTAAATGTCGTACTAATCTAAGTACGATTAGTTGGATACTATAATAATATCTGGTAATGTATAGTTATGGTCTCACCTGATGGTAAGTGATGTGGTAGAAGGTACCAAACAGGTGATAACTAAAATTATCTGGCTCTAAAGTACAGCTGACGTTCAACCGTAAATGGAGTTGAGTGTTGCTAAATAATAATAACACAAGCGTAGCAAATCAAAGCATTTGGTTTGGTGGGTATATCGCAATAAAACATCGAACATTGTTCATGTCCCTCAAGACTAAATGTAGATTTATATAAATGAAAGAATATTCAGAATCAGGCAAGTAGGTATATATTCAAGAGATTATCTACAAAGTCACCTGCATAGGTACTTTTAAATATACATTTTATCACTTAGACATGTACATATAAGTAACGATTTATACAAATATAATAGAGTGGAATAAATAGATTCTGTACATATATATAATAAAATAGACTGTGCTCATAAAATGCACCTTCTTTCTCAGGAAAAAAAATAATAAATCAGTCAAAGTCCGAGATCACTCGGAACAGGGAGAACTGTCGGAGTCGCCATCTCATATAATAAATTTAGACTGTTCTTCCACTATATGAAAATAAGTGAGTAATCTTTGAATAAAGTATTATTAAATTTGCACATTTTATTCACAGGAAATTTCGTAAACGAAATATATTAAATATTATTTCGTTTACGAAATAATATTAAATATAATTATTTAAATATTATAATACCTATATTAGGCAAAAAAATATTTTGACCTATCCATAGCAGAGCAGCAGGTAAACTTAAATAACAAAAACGTATAAATGTGTATATACATTTTTTTTTTATTGCTGATAGGTAAGCCTTTAACCACAATCTCACCTGATGGTAAGTGATGATATGGTCGAAGGTGTTAACAGGCTTAACCTAGAATTACTGGCTCTCAAGGACAGCTGCCGGAACACACCGTTAGGTGCTTGGCGACAGATTTTCCACTTGAGGGTGGTCGCTAGCCAGGCGGGCATTCGCTAAAATGCCCTTCCACCATGCGGTGAAGCTCAAGCCAGCGGCGGGATTCGAACCATGGACCTGCTGCGCGGCAGTCCATAGCCAAAGCCACCGAGCATCATGCTTTTTACACTGAAAAAAAAAACTTTACATTATTATCGCCCTGCACTTGTCACACCTCTGTAGGGTCGGTATAAACAATATATTTTTTCTGAGTACCTTCACAAAAGACAACGCATTGACATAGTTGTGCGGAGTAAGACTTAAATTTTATGGCCGGCCTCCTATCTGAAGCAATATGCCTTTGCGTATGCCATCGTTGATATGTATTATACTCGCCTTTGCCCCCTTTTCGGTTATTAGTTAGGGTATTAGATAGATGGTAAAGAGCGATGTTTTACTCTTGACGTGCAAAAAATCTGACGTGAAATTATCTGAATTTATGTATTTAAACTCATTTATTCATATTCACTACACCCCCTTTCTGAAGGCCGAGCTTCAGCAGGGGCGGAGCAGTTTGTATGGTGGCCGTCTTGAAATCGCCATTTTGGATTTTTGACAGGTGTCATTCGACTGCTCTCCCGACATTTATCCTTACTTCTACCTTTTAACAAATTCTATCTACACATTGTAACAAATTGTGCGAAATTGATTGTCGGACAAACAGAAATGTACAGTTGCTTTTCTGAAGGCTTCAGGTAACGGATTGTCTGTAAAATGTATTTTGCAGGTATATATATCAATAAAAAATTTGATTGATATTATCAAACTGAAGGCTAAATGCACATTTGTAATATAACTAAATGCTTAGGCCTTGTACGTGGCGATGGTAAAAGGCCGGACGGCATGACTTTGGTTCCGTGGAGGATGGGAAGGCCTCTGGTATGGGACGCTACCTGTGTCGATACCTTAGCACCTTCTCATATTCCTGCTACCCAAAAAGTGGCCGGTGCGGCGGCTGAACTAGCAGAAGGCCTCAAAAGGCGCAAATATAGTAATCTCAGTAGTTGTTACATGTTTGTGCCTTTTAGGGTCGAAACGCTGGGACCGTGGGGACCGAGCGCCAAACTATTATTCAAAGACGTCTCAAAACGTCTGGTCGACGCTACTTGTGACCAAAATGCTGGCATATACTTTGGACAAAGGATAAGCATTGCCATACAACGTGGCAATGCGGCACAAAAACACGTATTTTGCAATATCTCAGAAACTGTGCGTTTTATAAAAAAATTGTAAGAACATAATTTGTAGCAAATTGTGTTGCCCACAAACATATTTATATAACTTTTTGCCCTAAATTAAATATTAAAGAAGTTATAAGCAATAATAAATTTTTTTGCTCTATAACTTTTTTATACATTTTACAAAAAAAATACCCTAGAACAATGTCGTAGATGATCTGCTCAGGATTTTTTTATGAAACTCGCAGGTTAATTGATAAAACTGAAAATAATATCCACAATTTTCAATACGTTTACACGTTGCAAAAAATGTAGCACAACTAAGAGAATAAAATGAGATAGAAGAAACAGCTAAGCCTACGTATAATAATAATAGTCGTAGCAGGAAGATGTTCCTTTGAACCCAAACGGTTACTCAGACCTTTTCTACCTGCTTATCCTTCCGTAAGTTAAATTTAGTAAGTTCTATGGTAAGGAAAACAGGAATGAAGAAGTAAAGTTGTACGAATTCAACAATTTTTTTTAAGAATATATTTACAATAAAAAATATAATAAGTTAAACATTTCTTTTTGACCGGATTCTCATGAGCATTGACGAACCTGGTCAACTTTGGAGCGCTGTAACAGTGTGTTAAATGAATTAAAATAAAATAAAAAAATCGTCAAAAGATAATCAAAAATGTTGGTCTGAGGTATTATTTTGTAAAATAAGAAAAAAAAGTTATAGAGCAAGAAAAAAATATGAAAATTTTCTCACTTTTTTGCTTATAACTTCTTAAATTTTTAATTTAGGGCAAAAAGTTATAATAACATATTTGTAGGAAAAATAATTTGCTACAAATTATGTGCAGTGGAATTTTTTGTAGGACACATCGTTTCCGAGATATCGCGAAATAAGTGTTTTCACCCCTTTTATCAAGATGGTGGCCGGGGCACAAGGGTGGCGACCCCACAAACTTAGATTTGTCTCAAAAGTAAAATTGCGCCCTCTAGGAATTGCAATATTCGGTCCTTAAATTGTAACATTTAAATGGACTACTATATAGGTATCTATATTTGATTATGTCCTTCTAACCATAATTGTATACATATAGGCAAATAACTTAGTTTTGTAGTTTGTATACCTGCTTTGTGCATGCATACCTTGGTTCATTATATTTGTATAACTGCCCTGTTGGCGGAACGGCTTTAGATAGATAGATACATATCAAACAAATTATTGGAGTACAAAATTTTATGCCCAAGGCGGGAATCGAACCCGCGTCCTCCGATATCGCGTCGGATGCTTAACACCATCTCAGCCACCTGGACATTGGCATTTCTGCCGAAACTTTGTGCTCCAATTGTATTACTTTAACCATCATAGGGGACGGTGCGCGGCCATCAACCAGACTACAAGACTTCATCTGATCGAAAGAAGTGTTTTTTCAAACACTTAACTCTCGGTATGATGATGCTACCCTTCTATATTTCTAAATATGATTACAAGCACTATCGCGTGCTAAGCGAAATCATATCAAACAAATTATTGGAGTACAAAATTTTATGTCCAAGGCGGAAATCGAACGCGATATCGGAGGACGCGGGTTCGATTCCCGCCTTGGGCATATAATTTTGTACTCCAATAATTTGTTTGATATGATTTCGCTTAGCACGCGATAGTGCTTGTAATCATATTTAGAAATATAGAAGGGTAGCGATATCATACCGAGAGATTGTTTTGGCTAATGCACTCAATTACAAAAACAATAAACTTTCTTCCTGCATCATTTAAAAAACAAAAACTTTTATACTTTAGCCGCACCAGCCTTGAGAAAAGGGCTGTAAAATGGCTTTGCTGGAATAAGGGCTCTTAACTTAATGTTGTCTTAGGTTTTCGCGATTGTTACACATAGTAATTAAACAACATTAAATGGTTTAAATCTCGTATATTTATCATTATTTTTGTCCTGACGTTTCAAACACTGCAGTGATCGTGGTCACGGGGACTGCAAACTTGAAAAAAAACTTGACTTTCCGTTTCCGATACTCGTTATTTCTCACGCACACTTTTGCATATCATTAAAACTGTATAAATTGAAAACAATATATTTTTTATTTTATAAATGATTTTTTGTTAATTTATATACATCTTAACTTAATTTGTCGATAACCTCTGTAGACTATACCACTTACTAACAATCTAAGAATCCACTATTTTTATTTTAAAGTCTAATTTAGTCACCTGTTCCAGTACCTCTCACTTGTCTGCCATGTTTCATTAAAAAAGCCTGTATAACATGTTCCCTACAATGTTTCTGCAGCTGTGTGTTTTTTTCATAAAATATCCCAAAGTTTAAGGCCCTTACAATTGCGTATGTACTCTTCTGCAAGTTTGGTAAAAAAAAATCTTATCCTGCTGTTTAGAAGTGGCTAGATATATATCTGGTTGGTCTAATTTTTACCATAGTTGGTATATGAAAGCAGAGTGGTAGTAAAATAACACCTTTCTGTTAACCACTGTAACTGAAAAATTAAACGAAATAGGATGTATACGAATTACGAACATATTTTCAACATAAGTAATTAATAGTCAAAAATTATATGATAGCAATAAAAAAAACAACCTGCATTATATTATTATGGGAACGTGTACAGTAGCACAGTTATGAAAAACTATAATTCATATTTGTATGACGAGTCGTGGTAAAATATATTGCCCACAACTAACATTTAATGAAATCAAATCAAATCCATTTATTTCAGGTCAATTGTACCCATATTCACCGAATATAATATAATATTTTGCTCATTAATTTGATGGTATTTTACTTTATTCTAATGATGTGTAACATGTAATCTGATTAATCACATTCCAAGATACTGAGAACAATGTTGATTCATTCATAAATTATCGTCCACGCGGATGCCAAGTAACATTACTTTCGTTACTACGGAGAATTTAAAAACACCCCATTTATCAATATATATCGTGCCGTTTGGGCTGTTATGTACCACCATCATATTCCGACCCTTGTCTCACTTATGTTGGTTTAGTGCAGTATGTTTTTTTTTATAAACACGGAGACTGCGACGCAACAACATAGCAAAGAAACTTTAAAAAAAAAAGACATGAAAACAATTTTTTAAATTAAACAGTCTGAAATAACTGGTTGATATCGGTTCAATATGATCTCAAATTTGTGTTTTTATCAATATTGAACAATAACTTTCATCTATATTCATAGTTGCCACTTACATTAGTTGCTAGAAGCACTGCGATCGTCAAGGCATTTTGGCAAATTACTTTTAGTAAGTTGACTGTAACTGGCAAACCGTTCGCCGGTGTTGATGAAATTAAAATGAAACCAATAAAGAGTTAAACTGTACTAGCAAACAAATAATCTTCTATATTGTAAGGTTCAGTAAAAAAGTTATGTGTGGTCAAACATAAAATAAATAATAGACAAGTCAATTTAAGAACCCTCTTTCTATTGGGAAGTCAGTTAAATATGTATAATATGATATACCAATAATATATACCAATAAAGTCGAGCAGACATGAACATATGGTAATAAGTAATAAGTCTGTCGACCGTAAGAATAATTTTGAAAAGTAAATCAAATAATCAATTTCTTACTAAGAAATATTAGTAATGTTGATAAAAATAAAAACGTGACATCAATTGCAGTATATACAAAGTTACTTTATATATCTTTTTTTTTTTTTTTTTTTTTTATTCTAAATTTTTTTTTTTTTGAGACTTTTGTTCGCTTAGCGACTACTTTATATATCGAAATTCGTCACGTGAATAAGATTATAAAAAAAGTTGAAATCGTCTCAATGGTATCTGTGTTCGCGAATCTAATATCAAGTATACAAATATGTTTATAAGCGAGACGCGTGCGCCGCTGCTGCACATCGCCTCGTTCGGTGCAGCGGGGATCGTTGCGCCGCATGGGCGGAGCTAGCGTGGGAATTATTTTTGACTGCCCCCACTTAAATAAGTGAGTCCTTGAATTGGGATTTAACCTCTCTCAATTGAATTTAAATACCCCGAACTTCGATAAAATATACCCTAGATGCAACTTTTCGTATTGACAGAACGCATATAAACGGCTCAAGTTATCCTATACCTTTCTGTCTATTGAGATACACATAAAAACCTTAAAATTACACAAAAACGTAGTAAATCTATTTAAGTTATTTAACAATATTCAACCTTGTTTCAGTTGCATAAGGTTTAATTTTCAATAACTTCGTAATAAACTTATAGCACTTTTACTCTGCGCCATTGAAGAGAGGTCGTAAAATTTTATTACCCTTTGCTGTGATAGAACATAAAATACAATGGAGTCGCTTACTCCTAATCTCGTACTAAAAATATTATTTAGTAATTAGTTTTTTTGGTGACATTTATAATTGGAATTTTAACTATCCGTATTAGCCAACTAGCTTATATACCCTGGTTTTGCCCGGGTTGAAAAGGTGTGTAGTAGATTATATGCGGATGTTGGGAGATAGAAAAGGGATCTGTTATAATGAAATCAGAATATTAATTATTCGGCTTTAATTTACATTAACATTTATTTATTTATTCCACACAGAACAAAAAGCGATGAAAAATAAATAATATAACAATATAATGTATCAGACCTGAATTGCAGTTCAGATACCTGCGTGTTACAGCAAAATGTATAAAGTAAACGTGTTTGAGTAATTATGAATGTTAATACAATGTTAATGTTATACATTGTATATGTAATACAATATTTAATATTTATAAACTACCTTTACATACTATATTCATATCATACATTCTGAAAATCATCTGTAATAATAAGAGTGCACGCTAAACCTCGTGCATTCAGGATTGTGCAGGTGGCTTGGACATTTCGATATTAAATTATTAACATACAACATCAATTAAAAACCGGAACACTAGAACTTGAAAAAGGTTTTGTGGTGTTTTTCCATTCAGTAAGCCAAGTCACTGTTACACGTATTAGTACATAAAACATACATACATATGCACACACACATAAAAATATTGTATATACGTTTGTAAGCACTAATCCATATTATAAGTGAATATATTGCAGTTCTAATAATATTTCATACACACATGTCAAATTGATAACCTCCTTTTTAGAAGTTGGAAAATGTAAAATAAATGCCTGTGTACAGTCTGAGAAAATAAAAGATTATTATGACGACTCCGATAGACTTGTTCTGAATTAGGGCTCACTTGTTCTTGTCTTGCATGGGATGTTATTATGCGTGCGAAAGAGACAACTGCGTGACAGGAGTAACGGAATTTAATTTGTTGATGTATTAATTTGGAGGTGATAATTAAATAATTATGAATGTTTATCACTTATAATACTATAAATATGTATAAAACTTACCGAAAATAGGAAATCCCATGTATTTTTCGCTTTGTAAGTGTATTATTTTTGCAACTATTCACAGAACCCTTCGGCATTGTTTCACTCGACGATCAGCGCGTCACTGACGGCAAAACTGTGCTTCAGATCATTATAAGCACAGTTTTGTTTGGTTAACTTTGGAGCGTTCGCGCAGAATCTAGGGTATATTTTATCGAAGACCCCGAAAGCAGATATTCTGCGCTTACCAATTTCTTTAACGACAAATATACCTTTAACAGTTTACGTTATAACGTATTAAATTGAATAATATTACCTTCGGTCTTGAAGTTAGTATGTAGTTTATCTAATATTTGTTATATTATAAGGTGATTACTGTGTCATATTCTATAATAAAACTCGTGACATATATGCAAGTGAAAAAAATCAAGCTAGTCAACAACTCTATGAAAAATAACCTATAACTTACGTTTTTACAAACATTATTTCTGTTTCATTTCTTTTCCTATCCCAAGTCAAATTATTGTTCATAATGTGCGTCTAAAGAAAGGCCATAATTACTGGCAACCTCCGAGTAATTCCTCATTTCTCTCCCCGCAGTGGGCTATGAAATCCAGTCGACGAAAGGAAACGAAAAGAAAATGTTCCTTTTGCGAACGCTTGAGTAAGTTCAATTAAATCGTTCTCGAAATCATTTCGTAGAAATCGACGGAAATCTGTTACTTCCGTCGGAAGATGAATAAAATAATAGAACGCGTGTTACGGTTTTAACTGTAAGTGGTTCTGTATGTATATTATTATTAATCTACATTATCTTGCTTTGAAGAAGCATCTTTCATAAATTGTTTCTGATTTTTTAACACAGCAGTATAACAACTTCGTATAAAAGCTACTATTATTCAAATAATTGCATAGGCAGATTTCGTAGATTATTGGCCGGTAATTTAAAGATCTACTCATAGTATAGTATAGGGTTCTAGACAAGGCAATGTTATTAAATCTGTTTTCGACTGTTATATACCAACGTTTATGCCATAATTATACATCATGATTTATTTTAATACGTTTGGAAAATTTATCCATTTTGCAGAGTTCCAAGATTAAAGTATTAAATCAGTATGTGTTTCTTGTGATGACATTTGGCAATAAGAGGTCGTTTTTACTCGTATGTTGTTTATTTAATAATCTTTTAATTTGAGATTTTATCAATTCACTATTCCACTATCATTTACCAGCACTATGTTTAACAACACGAAGTTACATCCCAATATTGAATAAACTTTTATTGACCACAGTTTCTTTGAACAGTTACAGTAATGTCAAACTTTAAGGGTCTCTAAAAGGTCCTTGTTTAGAGGAGAGCCGGCGGGAATTACCGCGGTAATGGCAGCGGTCACGCTGATGGCCGCATTAAATATGTATCGCGGGAATGGGCGCTATCCCGCAAACTGCCAAGACTAGGCGGTGCGTGATGCGGGATGCTCGGGGCTTAGGGGTTACACATTCTGATTTTTCTGCCTCGTTAGTACCCACCAACTTGATAAAAGCGGCGTGTACAGTAAATCTTCAGTTACTAGAATCGATATTCTGTCCGATCCTTTTGAGTTTTTCTGACAAAGATTTGTTTCATTAACAGTATGGAGCCTAGAACTGGACCTAGCAGATGGTAATAGGCTCGCCCTTTACGTCATTGAACTATAAAACATGTCAGGCAAAACGCGGGTGCATCTTTTCTACCCCTTTATAATGCAGGCGTTATTAAATGTATTTATATAATCTCATTCGGTAATATTCTAATTATGAAATGAAATACAGACTTTTATTGCCATATTTTATTTACATACTTCTTTAAGAAAATATTCTCCTAACAAAACAATGCTTTAGAACATTTTTTAATTGTTAAAGTACAATGTGTCCCGATCAAGGAGGTTTCAATTCAATTTAAGTACACATTATCTGTGGTGAGCGCGGCGCGCCCAACGCGTTGGTTTTTATATTGCATTTAATTTAATTCTATAGCCCTGAGATTAAATAAAGTAGTTTATGCAACTGCATATAATTAGGTATTAAAACACTCGTGTAATCTTATTTTGAACCTCGCCTGCAGCTCGTATCAAAAAATTACACTCATGTTTTAATACCCTCTATTATATGCCAGTAGCATAAACTACACCCTCACCACAACACAAACCACAAACTACAACCACATTGTAGTTATATAGTTAACTATCAATATGATTAATAGAGACGTTTAGTTTTAATTTTACATTAGATTTTGTAAAGTCGTTTCAGAAAGTTTTGAAAGTTAAAAAGTGTAATGAGGGAAACTTTTCAACGCTAAGCAAAGTAGATATTTACTGGTGCGACACTTTCTTTGTCTACAGACGAGAGACGAGGTGCACAGACAAAGAAGCATTTTTCTAACATTTTATTATTTAGTGTTCGTTTACACAGAGCGCCGTATAAATGTTGCTAGCACTTAAATAAAGTTTAAAGTCCGTACTAATTTTAAAAACTCACAATTAAATAAGAGGATACTTAAACAACGTTTGAATTTTAAAAATAAGTCTTAATTCAATAACCTGTTTAAAATACTACCAACATTTGATCTTCCCTCTGAGTTTTCTATTTAAACAAATGCTTATTGTTTCATGGCATTCTGCCTATTTATAAAATCCATATGTGCATTTTAAATTCAAAGATTTATTGATCTAACGAAGGATTCCGTCACAAATGTATTTAAATAGTAGTTTATGCAACTGTCATATAATAGAGGGTATTTAATACCCTCTATTATATACATGAGTGTAGTTTTTTGAAACGACCCGCAGGCGAGTTTCTAAATAAGATTACACAAGTGTTTTAATACCTAATTATATGCAATTGCATACACTACTTTATTTAATCTCATGGTATACGCTTTTCTTGATTCTTCTGGCAAAAGAAAAAAGTCTGTTATTGGTCTATTGGCGCGCGCAGCGCGCTCACCACAGATAATGTGTACTTAAATTGAATCGAAACCTCTTTGGTTGGGACACATTGTATTTTAATAATTAAAAGATTGTTTTAAAGCATTGTTTTGCTTAGAGAATAATGCTTTAATTTTATTTTTTTATTTTATTAAATAATATGCCAATAAAAGTCTATATTTCATTTCATAACTAGAATGTTACCGAATGAGATTATACAAATATTCTTATGATACTCGTGCTACGTTAATAATATTTTTCCACCTTGACTTGACCTATTATAATCCTCAACTACGGCTTTGGGCATATAAACCTTGTAAGCCCAAGCCGTAGGCGAGGTATTACAAGGTCACCCTATTGAAATAATTAACTTTCCGCATTCGTATCATAATGTACTATTATGCATACAACTTAATAAAAGTGCTCACAACTATGGCTTATAAAATGTCTTACAACAAATTATTATATCTTCATACTTGAAGTTAAAACTTTTATTCTGTTTTATTCTGAATTAAAAATGACAATTTAGTAATTTAATTCACACTATGTGATCTGTGCGCTCATATGGATCTTGAAATGGTGCAAGTTTTGTTAAGATTCATACGAGCCGAATCAACAAAGCCACTAGAAATTTTATTGCTAGATGTTCGTTTGAAATATCTTTTGTCGCTTCACGACTCTAGTTTTCACTCTTCACGTTCTAAACAGAACGGGTAGGGACATATAATATAAAAATTAAACAGTTGCGAATATTTAAGGAAAGTATCACCTGTGGCTTGTTAAGCTGGTGATAGACGGCGCGGGCTAGCGCGAGCCGGACGACGGACGACGGATCGTCCGCCATATCACGCGTCGTTTAGCACCCCGGCGCAGCTCGCGGCGCGCGTCCGCCTTCCGCCGTCCGCGCGATCCATAGCTTGGTTTTTCGACACGGATCAAAAGCGCGCGCGCGGCCTGCGGCGCGGCCTGCGGCGCGGCTCGCGCTGGCACGCGCCGTGTATCAATCACCTCTGACGAGCCGAGCCTCCAGACGTTGCAGAGCCATGGTGCCCATTTGGAGTTTAATTTTCTATTTGAAACATATATACGTGAATTAAATGATTATGGACTTTATTCAACTCTATGAAAAGGAACCGTTTATATGAAATCATAAAGATACAGGTCACAAAAACCACATCCGCGGACGTCGCCGGCGAATGGCGCGGTCTGCGCTATCACGTGTCGTCTATCACCACAGGCTCGTGTCCGCGCTAAGACGAGCCGAGCCTACACGGACGGCGATCCGTCGTCCGTGGAGGCTCGGCTCGCGCTAGCCCGCGCCGTTTATCACCACCTTTAGTGGAGTACTGACTGTACTGTGTCAGCCGGATAGTCTACTGCTGAACACAGCAAACCCCCCTGTAATGGGGGATTACAGGGGGGTTTGCCATTAATCCCACGCTTGGCATGCGGCTTGATGATCAGCATTCAGGGGGTGCCGAGCTAGAATTGCAGCCTCCACATCTTCCTGAGGGAGTCCTAAAAGGTATAAAAGGAAAACCACCAGAAGGTAGCCTGATCATAGTGAATCTACTCAATGAACATATACTTTGTTCTACGTTAAAACTTCCGATTGTTAATGTGAAGAATCAATATTATAAGAAATAAATAAAAAGTCTTACATATGATTTATGTTATTTTATTCTGTGTTTATGTTGAAAAATAATTTAATTGGTTTTTCTTTTTTATAAACTTTGTAGTTTGTACATAAATTATGGGTTCCTTACGCCGCGCCTATACCGTCTCCACTTCGTGGGTGCTTCCACTCACGGCGAAATGCACTTGTATTTATACGCAGTGTTTTATTGGCACTGCTGATGGATTGGGGTTTACTGAACTTGAAGCCGGGATTGAAAGATTTAGATTAATGTATTTTGGGAGCTTAAGATTTGGTGATTATAACGCTCTCTTTGTAGTATATGCACTTTCTGACATTCATATTTTTCTCCTGTCCACATTTAAACACTTCCACATTTATATCTTCTCGTTACGACATGCCTGCACATGTCGCGGCTCCTTACAATCTAAATGTTCTGGTTACCCATCAAGTAGCGAGTAAACACACAGAGAGCATTCACATGAGAGGTTGGCGTCAGCGCCGTATAACCAAAGCTATTTACTCATTTAAGGCGATTAGAGTCGCCAATGGCCTTGAGCATCTGGACCTAATCGAGCTTACTTTACTCGCGCATCGCCGCATACGTTCCGCGCTCGCTGCACAAATATAACGGTCAAAGAATATGCAGATGCGCGATGCGCTCCGGTAACATGGCACTTTATATTCCTACCGTACGATTCTAGTGAGTATCCGCAATTGCAACTGCGACTGAGATCAGTCGTCAAATGAAAATGTATAGTGTACCTACCTAGGTTTTTCTGGACGTCTTTATTCCTTTTCTTTATTTTTCAATGTCATCTGCCGAGTGAAGAAAGTTACTCAGATTTGTCTGATACTCGATATTTAGGCTGTGCTGAGAGTCATTATTCCGAATTTGGAATTATTTTTTCAATGTCATCTGCCAAGTGAAGAAAAATGCTACGGTTTGACTGAAAATTTATATCTAGGTTGTTGTAGACGTTATTATTCCATGTTAAGAATTTGTTTTACGTTGACGTCTGCCAAGTGAAAAATGTACTTCGATTTGGCTGAAAATCGATATCTAGGTTGTTTTCAGTTCGCACACAGACTCTTTAAAAAATCTGCAAATTTTAGTAATATGCTACATAAACGAGTTTTCCAATTAAAATAACCTGTCATTCGTACAACTTTTGCAAGAAGATTTAGCCCTTTTATTAAAACATATTTATATAATCAAGTCCTGAATTTTTCAGTTTATATATCACCATATAGCATCATATGTATGATGCTATATGGTGATATATAAACAAACACGTAAATAACACAAATTTAGTTAAAATATAAATACCAGCTGTGTGGATAATTTATAAAAAAAAATTATGAAACTGAACAAGATGTTATTTTATGGATAATTTGTAAGTTAAATTTATGTTTATAACTATTTTGCGTGAAAAATTGTACTGAAGTCAACTGGGCACTGTACAGCTATCAATTAAGGTCTTAACGATACAAACTTCAACGTCAAAGTGGGAAGACCACCAGCAATACAAGATTTGGAAAAAGTGATATTGGCTTCAAAAAAGATTTATATTATTGTTTATATTATTATTATTATTCTGGACGTTTTTATTCCAAATTTGGAATTTATTTTTCGATGACGTCTGCCTAGTGAGAAAAGTTACTAAGATTTGGCTAAAAATCGATATTTAGGTTTTTCGGGGCGTCCTTATTCCAAATTTGGAATTTACTTTCCGATGACGTCTGCCAAGTGAAAAACTACTTCAATTTGGCTGAAAATCGATATCTAGGTTGTGCTGGGCGTCATTATTCCGAATTAAGATTTATTTTTTTAATGGCGTCTGTCAAGGGAAGAAAGTTACTCCGATATCTAGGTTGTGCTGGGCGTCATTATTCTACATTTGGATTTCATTTTTCAATGACGTTTGCCAAGTAAAGATAGATGACGTATCTTTAAAACGCTAAGATATATCGGATAAGAGTAAGAAAATTATAATAATCAATCGTTTATTCAAATCTCCTTATAAATGAGATTATAGCCGACTTGGGTTTACTCGTTTAAAAACGACGATATAAAAAGAAGATTTGTATAATGGCAAAAATACATTGAAAAATAAGAATAGGGACGACTGTGTCGTACGCAAAAATACGAAATGGCCAACGTTTGTGCTATTGGACATGTCGGCCCTTGAGAAGGAAGTATTTACCTTTAGATTTTCCCGCCCATAGGTGGGAAGCAGTCTTCCACCCGCTACTCGCATCAAACAAACACTACTTTCCGGGTACGAGATATGAGATGAATAATTTCTTGTCTAGGAAATAATAATATGGGCAATTTATCTACAGCTATATTGTAAAGATTGGTTCCATCGTGAAAAGGTAACCGATATACTTTCTCATTTATTAGGAGATTTTAATAATTGATTTATAAGTACTTTTCTTTAAACTTTCGTGAACTAAACTCATGTTTCTAAATTACATTAACGAAAACCAAGCGGGGTAGATTTAAATCGCTCCCGCCGCTCCTCAAGACAATGACACCCGCTTCTTCAGTCTACTCGTGACCACGGTCAATGCAACTTGATCGAAACGTCGAGGTTAGTCAAAATATTATTTTGATGTTAATTCGTGCGTCTTTGATAAGTAATCATAATTTTCCTACTCTTATCGTACTGCGGCGATAGGGAACTGCTAATCATCCCACGGCCAGCAGGTAGGTAGGTAAACTCAGGGAGTAGGTTTGAAAAGTTTATTAGGCCAAGCCTTATCAGGTTGCACAGCAGCACAGTTCTACTGAAGTTACATAGACCGGAGGGAGACACTGGCCTGATAGTACACGTGATCCAGGTCCCAGATGTGGCGGTCTTGGCGTCAGCTGATAGTTCTGGATCTCGGTAGTGAGTGCTCGAAACACCCGTCCTCGAATTAAATCAGTGAAGTTGAATCCTGGAAGGAAGAAACCGGCTTAGTAGCTGATATTCCTCAGCCAACTGTTGCCAAGCCGCGCCGACACGATCGTGGTACTGTTACCAGCGACTCACATTTTAAAACTCACAGTCTAGCGCGGTAGGGCAGCACAGCTGTTTACGTTACATAGGTTTTAGTCAGCACTATGAAATAACAATAATAAATAAGGAACTCACCCTAGAGGGATTCACGCACTTCACAACAAGTGAATAACAATTAAGATCGATAGTACGAATAGAAAAGCGTCCAGGAAAACCAAGATAAGTATCGATTTGTAGCCAAATCAAAGTAACTTTTTCCACTTGGCCGACGTCATTGTTAAATAAATTCTAGATTTTGAATTAAGACGTTTAGAACAACCTAGATCAATATCTAGGTTGTTCTAGACGATCGATCTTTTCAGCTACATCGAAGTTACTTTATCTACTGGGCATACGTCATTGTAAACAAATTCTAAATTTGGAATAATAACGTCTAAAACAACCTAGATATCCATTTTTAGTCAATTCTGAGTATTTTTCTTCACTTGGCAGACGACATAGATAAAATTATTCCAAATTCGGCATAATGACGCACAGCACAACCTAGATATCGATTTTCAGCCAAATCGGAGGAACTTTTTCATTTGGCAGACGTCATCGGAATATAAATTCCTAATTTGGAATAAGGACGTCCAGAAAAACTTAGATATTGATTTTCAGCCAATTCAGAGTAACTTACTTCCCATTGCAGACGTCATCGAAAAATAAATTCCAAATTCGGAATAAAAACGTCCAGAACTACCTAGATTTTGAATGTTAGCCAAATTGGAGTGACTTCCCTCACCTAGCAGATGTCGAAAAGCGTATGCCAAATATTGAACAAAAACGCCCAGAAAAACCTAGATATCGATTTTCAGCCAAATAGTTTACTTTTTTCACCTGGCAGACGTCTTCAAAAAATTAATTCTTAATTCAGAATGACGATGTCCAGAACAACCTAGATTTTCAATTTCAGCTAAATCAGAGTTACTTTCTTCACTTGGCAGAAGTCGTCGAAAAAATAATTTCAAATTTGGAAAAAAGACGTCCAGAAAAACCTTGATTTCGATTATGAGCCAAATCGGAGCAACTTTTATAAACTTGGCAGACGTCATCGTAAAATACATTCCAAATTCGGAATAAAGACGTCCAGAACTACCTAGATTTTGAATTTCATCCAAATTGGAGTAACTTTCCACACTTGGCAGACGTCATAGAAAAATACGTTCAAAATTCGGAATAAAGACGTCCAGAACTACTTAGAGTTTGAATTTCAGCCAAATCGGAGTAACTTCACTTGGCAGACGTCATTGAAAAATAAATACCAAATTCGGAATAAAGACGTCTAGAACTACCTAGATTTTGAATTTCAGCCAAATCGGAGTAACTTTCTTCAATTGGCAGACGTCATCGAAAAATAAATACCAAATTCGGAATAAACACGTCTAGAACTACCTAGATTTTGAATTTCAGCCAAATCGGAGTAACTTTCTTCACTTGGCAGACGTCATAGAAAAATAATTTCCAAATTCGGAATAAAGACGTCTAGAACTACCTAGATTTTGAATTTCAGCCAAATCTAGGTAACTTTTTTCACTTGGCAGACGTCATCGGAACATACATTCCAAATTCGGAATAATGACGCACAGCACAACCTAGATATCGATTTTCAGCCATATCGGACTAACATTTTTCACTTGGCAGACGTCATCTAAAAATAAATTCCAAATTTGGAATAAGGACGTCCAGAAAAACCTATATATCGATTTTCAGTACTGTAACTGTAACAGTCAGTTCGTCCACTGCTGAACACAGATTCACTTTTTAAGGGGGTATTTGCCATAATCCCCACACTTGGCAGGCGTCTTGGGGATCGCAATGTAAGTTGGCAGTTCTTTAGAAGGCGCTGCTGGAAAACTACTTAAAGGGGGGCCCCTTTAAGTAGTTTTCCCTTAGACGCTTCTGACGACACCCACGGGATGATATGGGGAGGTGCAATTCTAACCCGGCACCCCACGTGGCTGCCCACCTTCCAGTAGTTTTCCCTTAATCGCCTCTTACGACACCCACGGGATTATATGGGGAGGTGCAATTCTAACCCGGCACCCCACGGTGCTAATCTCCCTTACCTATCTCTCACTATTTTCGAGATACGTTATCCATCTTCACTCGGCAGACGTTATCTTTATGTAGTATTAATTAACCTATATCAAAACACCTAATACAATTATCAAGAAAACCTAAAAACTCCAAAAGATGTATGTAGCCCCATACAAACTCTAAATGTAGTAGAGAACCATTTTGTACCCTACAAACTACTAAAGCCGGAAACTATTTACCATAATATAAAAAAATATATTATCTTTAGTTAACCAGTTATAACATGAGAGCGTTATAGACATTACTAATTAATTTTGTACATATATTATAAAAATTTTCATTGATCTTATTGATAAGGCCGCCCATTGTAATTTACCCACAACATTGTCAATTTCAAGTTTTGATTCTTTTCATATGTGAGACAATTCGAATAAAATTTGTCTACAAAATACCAATAATACAGCGTCACCGCGCATACTTCACGTCGCAATCAAGTTGGCCCTCTGCAGCGAGCGAATCATTGCACGCACACAGCTACGAATCTCGCGTGTCAATGCACTAATACAAAGACAAGATCGTTATCAGTCGAAAGCGCGAGCGGAGCTACGAGCGACACAGCCTCCCCGTGCCAACGCTTGCGCAACACTGCCGCCCGCGTCCGCGCAGAGCACCTCGGAACCGCAAGCGTTCTGAATCTGAATAATTCGACATTTTCTTAGGAAAATATCAATGGATTTACAAATGCTATGTTATAATTGTAGTATAACAATCTAGAAATTTAATGGTACAATTTATTTTTCAAAAATCGTAGCCGTTTAGAAGGAGTTCGCCATATAAGTCAAGAAATAGTATGTAGTTTGAATTTTTTTTAAGGCAAAAGTAATAGTAATATCGTAAAATCATATGTTGCAAATGTTGTACTTGAATTCATCTATAAAATATATTTTTTTCAAGTCTTCAACTTCAGCGGTTACGGAGGAGTTTGCTTTAGAAAGAACGAATTTGACGTACCCAAGGGCCTTAAAAGTTTTTATTTTTGCAAAAACGCATGCTTTCCGAATTACATAATTCTAATGTTTACTCTTGTCTTTGTGTAGTCTAAATGTATTTGTAATATCATTATTTAATTTTATTTTAAACATTATTTGTTGCATTATGCTACTGCCAAACAAAAACAATAAAAATAATGGACACAACTATAGGAACGTTTTAAGAAATATGATCAAATTTACGTATAATTTGCTAGCTGCTATAAACTCTATGTAACATTTCTAAACTATATCAGCCGGATCGTCCACTGCTGTAGCCTCCCTCATTTAGGGGGTTTGCCATAATCCACATGCTGGTCAGGCGTCTTGGGGATCGCAGTTTAAGATATCAGTTTCTCAAAAGGCGCTGCTGCCCAACTTCCGGTTTTTTTATTTTTAGATGTGTTTTACGACACCCACAGGTAGCAATGGGGGGGGGAGGGGTTAACATTCTAGACCAGCACCATACGGGTTTTTAATTCCATAACATTTGTACAGTACAATTCAATTACGACTATAGAGCTCTTGTCTCCTCTTAACATCTGGTGAGAAAAATGCAACTCATTGTACTTAGCTACTGAAATAAAAGCTTTTTGACGCAAAAGTAGCAAACACATGGATCCAGAATGAAAGTAACATTTGTAATTACCGATGTTAACGTATCCATGCTGCAGAATCTCAGCCGCCCGTGCCGCCCGTTAGAGCTGAACGTCTTCAGTGTTTTCCAATAAAAGCAAACCGCGGCGCTCTTTCATAACTTTACCTCTGACTTTAACCTAACTTTAAACTCACGTTTGGTCGCCTTATAAGATATTATTATAGAAATTATATTTTTAATCATGAGCGGATTTTTGTTCTATTTTTACAAGTAGGTACGAGAAGTGCTTAATAAGTGCAAAGATTACATCGTATGTTTTTAAAAGTACTATAATGGACGGTCAAGTCACACGTCTAATGGAACGCAGTACGCCTATCATAACAGTTGCTGTGTCAGCGTCATCATTATGTTTGACACTGCACTGCAGTCGTCACTCCAATACTTTGTACGTTAGTTTTTTTATCTAGTCTGCTCAGTAATATTCTAGTTTGTTCATCTGCTACAGGTTCCTTCATGGCTTAATCCAGTAGGGTTTGCACTGTACTGATTCAAGGCAAAATATCTGACACTGTAGATCCAGCCCACTAAAATGAACTCCTGCTGACGAGCCCTACCACCTAGTAGTGCTGTAATGATCGTGAACCAGTTTATAGTCAAAAGCAAAATTAGTTTTGTTTGTAATGCAAATACAACTGTATTACTTCTGACTATTAGACATCGCCCCTTGAATAGTGACTTAGTCAGATGTTCTGTCGAACGTGTCTGTGAAGTTGCTTGTGTGGAGGTGGACAGGCATCTTGTGTTGTGTGTATATCGACCACCAACAGATCAAGGTCGTGCTCAAAATTTTGCAGAATTTTTATCCACTATGGAAAGTATACTGCGGAAAATCTCTAAATGCAGAAAACCCATATTTGTATGTGGTGATTTTAATATAGATATTTTAATGAATTCTAAAAATAAGACTGATCTTATTTCATTATTTAAGTCATTTAATTTGAAATTTCTGTTCTGTGAGCCCACTAGGATAACAGACACTTCATCTACCTGTATAGACAATATATACTCAAACTGTAAGATTAAAGAAAAGTTAATGTTGAAAGGTATTAGGTCTGATCATGAGGGCCTTGCGATAAAATTTGATGGAAATAGAGAAACAGAGAGGTATGAAGTTGAACATAGGCCGTTAACAACCAGTAGGCTAGAAATTCTCGGTACCAACATAGAAGCTAAGCTTGGCATAACAAGTTTTTCTCACTGTGACCCGAATGACATCTACAATAACTTATTTTCTTTAGTAAATATTGAGTTTCAAAAAGTTTGTCCAAAAATATAGAAACAAATAAATGGAAAATTGAAGTTTGGTGATTGGGCAACTAGAGGTATCCGAAAAAGTAGAGATTATTTGTTTGATCTGTATCGCAGGAAAAATTTAACATCTTGCAAGCAGTTTCATGATTATGTTAGGAACTATTCAAAAATTTTTAAGTCTGTTTGCTTGTGTGCTAAATCTCTTTTTATTAGAGACAAAATTAGCAAGTCTAAAAATAAAATAAAAACCATTTGGAAGACTATAAATACTGAGACTGGTAAGAATAAACCTAGAGATTCAACATATGTCTTAACTATTAATAAACATCAAATCTCTGATCCAATACAAGTGGCGAATATATTTGAAAATTTTTTTTCTAACTTACCCCTAGAAGCCACTAAATCATTGGATTCTTGTCCCAATGTAGCAGAAGCCCTATTAAAACATAATTTTCCCTGCAAAACACCGGACTTCTCTTTCAGATACACGACAAACTTTGAAATTATAAAGACATTCAAAAGTTTAAACATAAAGAGTACTGAAGACTTGTGGGGTATGTCAGTTAAAGTGGTAGAGTCTATTATTTGCATTATTGCACCATACTTAGTAACAATATTCAATCTTTGTGTTGATAGAGGAAGTTTCCCCGACTTAATGAAACTAAGTAAAATCACTCCAATTTTGAAGTCGGGGGCTGCATCTGACCCTTGCAATTATAGACCTATTTCCATCTTACCCGTTCTGAGTAAAGTATTCGAAAAAATTATGCTTAAACAACTTTTATCTCATTTTAATGAGCATAATATATTGAATGAGAATCAGTTTGGTTTCACTAAGAGCAGAACGACAACAGATGCAGGTGTTCAATTGATGTCACATATACTTGAAGCCTGGGAGAGTTCACATGATGCTATTGGCGTATTTTGTGATCTTTCCAAGGCATTCGACTGTGTAGAACACTGCACTCTGATTCGTAAGCTTTCACACTATGGTGTTCGTGGAAAAGCTTTGAATCTAATAGAGTCATATCTGTCTGACAGGCTACAGATGGTTGGAATAAATGGCAATACTTCTTCCGGGTCTTTCGTAAAAATAGGTGTACCGCAGGGATCAATTTTGGGACCTTTTCTGTTCCTAGCGTATATTAATGATCTGCCTTGCATGGTCAAAGATTTCTGTGATATTGTTTTATTCGCGGATGATACCTCTCTGATTTTTAAAGTAGATAGGAAAGATAGTGAACTCATTCATGTAAATAATGTGTTTTCTATGATCTCTGGATGGTTCGCCGCTAATAATCTTCTGTTAAATTCAAAAAAGACCAAATGTTTAAAGTTTTCATTACCAAATGTTCCTTATGTTGAACCAAACATTAAGCTTGGCCTAGATAAACTCTCTATTGACAAAGCGACAGTCTTTCTGGGAATCAAAATGGATTCAACTTTACAGTGGGATCCACATATACATGATCTAGCCGGAAGACTTAGTTCTGCTGCATATGCAGTTTGTAAGATAAGACAGTTAACAGATGTAGCTACTGCACGGCTAGTTTATTTCGCATACTTCCACAGTATTATGTCGTATGGTGTATTGCTGTGGGGAGCTGCTGCTGAGATAGAGACAATCTTTATCTTACAAAAGCGTGCAATTCGAGCCATATATGAAATGGATCCTAGGGAATCTCTAAGGGATCTTTTTAAAGAAATTGATATATTAACTTTACCGAGTCTGTATATATTTGAAAATATTATGTATGTTCGGAAAAATTTGAGTAAATTTAAATTAAACAGTGACAACCATCATTACAACACTAGGAACAAATATAAATTAACGGTACCATGTTTTAGATTAGCAAAGACAAATAAAAGGTCCTTTTTAGGTAATTGTGTGCGGTTTTATAATAAAATTCCCGAACATATTACAATGCTCACAGAAGGAAAATTCAAATTGCACGTGAAAAATATTTTGATGAAGAAATCCTACTACACAGTTTGTGATTACTTAAACGACAAAAATGCTTGGAAAATTTCACCTCTGCCAAGCCATCACATGTCTCCTACGTAATTTAAACAAATATTGTAATAATTGTATTATATTGTTTATAACACATTGTAAAAAGACGTTTAAAAGAATGGCCCCGAGTTTCTTGCCCGTTCTTCTCGCAGTGGCTCTATAAACTTTTTTTGCTGAACGTGGCAGTACAATGTAGAATATTTCAATATTAAAATTTGTAATTGACCTTCATAAGAGCGTCGTAGACGCCTAAATTGAATAAATGATTTTGAATTTGAATTTGAATTTGAATTTGAATGATGAGATAAATTCGAGCTTTGACTGACTTTAGTACGGTAGTTCAGATTGGTAGAACATGTCTCGACTCCACGAGGAGAGTGGTACGCGTGGTTAAAATATTTCTTATCGTTATATTTTATAAGTTTCTTCGTAAAACAGTAAGTGCTAAAATTACTACATTAGAATTCGGTCGACTGGCACTCTCCAGCATAGTAACTACTGTGTAATCAACACCGCCCGCCCCAAGCAGCGGAAACAATAATGTAGGAGCGGCAAAGCTGCCGTTTTAATATTTGATAGATCGGCTCACGACCTGCCCGCCCCGACCCGCCCGCGCTCTGCCCCTGTCTAATGTTGCAAATTAGTGGAAACCTCATGGAGTATTACTTACTAATATATAGCTATGAGTTATACATCTTCAAATAATTATTATGATTATATTGTAAATTAAAACCCACGTTTCGCACGACATGTTGATTTGGTCGCACGTGCATACTGCGGTCGCTTGGTCGGACTGCCACTGAAAATTAATTGGTCGAGGAAACAAAAAACAAAATCCCCAAAAATGGACCCGACTTCAACACTCATAAGGGTGAAATAACTTGTTGAAATCGGTGCGTATTATCACAATATTGTGTGCATGGTACAGACTTCGACAAGATATTTCACATGAATAATGATATTTTTTTTGAAGTCGGTTCCATTATTATTTATTGCCTTTTTTAGTATCCCTTGCTACTTACGGGATCAATTGGCATTCACTGGCATTGACTATATTATCAAGATAGAAAAAAAAATACATTATATTTTCCGACTTAGTTGTGCACTGCCAATACTTCAATATTTTGGTAATACAAGAAAAATATTTATTTGCACTAGAAACAATGTCATCTGTATATTGGTAGCTTACTTCAAGGGACCTCAACCAATCAGAATTCGGGCATTTGTGAATGATATTCATTGCTGGCATTATCTATGATATACAAAGATTTAAGCAAACTTTTTCTACTTCCACATATTGTGTAGCATTTTATATTGGAATAAAAATTTTAAAGACTATTGTTTCTTTGTTTATTAATTTTAAACCTTAACTGTTTATGCTTCACCATGCATATTGTTTTTTTGGGGTGCAAACTGTTTTGCTGCTGATTAATGAATTCAGATCCCAGAATGTTGTATGGTAATGATATGAGATTAAAAAGAGTTCTTCTAAATAGATCAATGATTAAACACGATTAAGAGTTCCTTACCCAAAGGGATAAGCATATACTTATTAATGACACTCAACTGTCATCCGTACGTGTATCACGGGTCTCTTATCTAGCTCATAGATAGTTAGATAAATATAATGCGAAACGTAATAGTTTACGTTAATAATAAATTATATATTATATTGCACGTAAACTAAATCATTATAATATAGAGAGGTTAGATTTGTATAGGGAATACACTCCACTGCCGTGAACTCATTCCTCAAATCTTACATGACATTATAATGAACAGGTAATATTCATTGGAGCAGTCACATGACCGAGACCTAAAAACATTTACTGGTTTTTATATATACTTATACCCAGCCCTTCGGAATACAAAGCCTCGAAATTAAATTATTAATAAAATATATTATTTGATCTGCTACTGAGAAAAAGAGCAATTTTATTAGATCATCAACAATTTAAACGCAACCTCACCTGGAATTCTATGTGGCGACGCATTCGGCAGTGGAACATGCTTGCATGGCATCGCAATGACTCTGTACATGAACACTTCAACGTTATACGCGTAAATCTATCGGAATATGGAGACACTGGTTAGGTTCATGATGCGTACAGCTGAAGTATGCAATTTCCAAAGCCGTACGCATAATGAAGCTAGATGTTCTGTGGGTATTTAAGGAATGTAGGTAATGTATGGTAATAAGGGTGGGATAAAGGAGATTGGGCAATAAAGCTGCGTACATCGATCACACATTCTCTGAAATGAATCCTGTGAAATACCGATAAGCTAGCAACTGTGCGTCTACGTTCGACATACTTTGCAGTCTTACCTTTACTTGCGCATCGTTAGAGGAACATATATCGATCAGGCATTACCAAGAATTGGAACTGGGTCCAAAGGACTGGCGTCATTAGTGGCGACTAGTGTTCGAGATTATATAAGGTAACGGAGGTTAGAAATAAAAGTATAATGTCCACTGTTAAAGCATTAATTCATTATGTTTAAATATGTTGTTAATCTAAAAATGTTAAGAACTTAACCGCATGTCGCAAAGGACAAACTTGCACTGAATTCTAAAACACTGTGTATGAGTTAAATATCAAAATTACAAATTTAGTTTTAAACTTGTAATTTTTTTAATATTGTTAAGTTTGCAATGACGCCTGCTAGGCGAATTACATTACACAATTACAAATTTACGAGAGAAAAAATTATAGTCATGTACGGGATTTGAACCCGCGTCCATCCACCGGGGTCATTATTTAGCCGGGGTATGCTCTAAACAATTGAGCTAACATGACACAATGACTCATAACTTTAATTCTTGCTCTAGTACAAACATGTCACATTCCGTTATTCAAAAAAATTACCTTTATCATTACACTCTCAGCCCTTACGGGGTTGAGGAATAAACTAACAACCTCATACTCAAGAACAACACTCAGTTTAGAAGTAATTAATATTTCGTCCAGTTCTTGATATATCAAGAAGTCTAATGATCTCTCATAACTTAATCTTCATTAACTACATAAACATATATAATGGAGTTTGTTATTAGATTATTTAATATTGACTTATCCAACTTATTATGTTTAATAACTAAGTCAGAACAGTTTGTGTTTGTTTTATGGCTAGTGTTGACACTAAGTCTGATAAGTTCCCAAAGTCATAAAGGTGTTTGAGGGTTGACCGTAAGTGAGAATATGAGCAGTACCTACAAGTACCAAAAAAAAATTGTTATGCCTAGACGCACACTTGTTATTTGGCACAAGGGGCTTGTATTTAATCAGAGTTTCAATTTTACTTTTCAATTCAGAGCTTGTATTCAATCAGGTACGAGACACAAAATAACTTTTCTACCGAGTGAAACACATTTTCTTATATTGTGGCGTAACTAGTTAAGCGATAATCTCTGACTATAACAGATGCATTTCGTCACAAATACGAACTGCCGTGCGCCCGTCACCCTGTACCCTTGTATACAGTTGTTGAGTGTCATTACGCCTATAATTATAATGGCTCTCAAGGACTGCAGTTGAATGACACGTTTAAGTGTTTAGCGACAGATTTTCTACATAAGTGTGGTAGCTAGCCAGGCGAGCATTGCAAAATGCCCTTCCCCCGTGCGGTAAATGCTCAAGCCAGTGGTGTGGATAGTACCATGCACCTGCGGCGCGGCAGTCCGTAGCCATTACCGCTCTGCTAAATATTCTGTGTAAGTAGAAACGAGTATGAATTCGAATATTTTACCTCATTTTATTTATTGTTTTTTTGTAATTTTTATCCGTTGTGAGTTAATGTGTAATAACATCTGTTCCGAAGGTATATAACCGAAGTTGACCAAATAGAACATGAGAGAGTAGCTATATAAGAAGCTTGAAAGTAACATAAGTGTCAAAAATAGTATATAGTCAGAGTAGGTAATGGCTAGCCTTGGTATAGAGCATAACATCAGGAGCGGTGGAGATAATTGTGATTAAAAGAGTGTGTTGAATATAAATATAGCTGTTTGTTACTAAGGTGAAAGTTATTGGGACGGAGTGAAAGAAGATGCCTACTTGTTGCGAACTCACTCAGCGTAAAGTTGTTGTTTAGTATATGTGTACTGAGACGGCTTTTTATGATAAGGTGCATTTCTTTAAGCACAAGTGCATATTGGTGACTAATTGTAATAAAGTCACTCTTGAAAACTACTTGTTAAATAAGACTTTTGCTTCACACGGTCGGTAAAAACATCATTACAAGCATGTATGTTCGTATGTGCTAAGAAAACACAGAACAACTCACGTAATTATACCTACGTACAAACATAATTTCCGTGGAATCCCTTTGTTCCCGAAGACGGACAGGGAGAGGGGGGAAGCGGGGGGGGGAGGGAGGGGTAGGGGCTCTCGCAATATTATTAGAAGTTAATTAATGGAATAACGTACCATACGCTTTAATACATTATACAAATTGCTATAAAATTTTAATGTAATATTCTGCAGAGAAAAAGGTATACTTCATAATGCTTGCATTATATATATAGCTTAGATATTGTATGTATTTATCTAAGTTTGTAATTTATATTGTTTAATTTCCTTTAATTCAGTTCCATATCCAAAGTTCGACTTGCATTTGGCTTATCAAAATATCACATAAAAAATTCCATCATATTTTTGTTATCCGTATAAAAAGTATATTACACTGATACAAAAATAACAAAATAGTAATTATAATACTGTACTGTTACAGTCGGATCGTCCACTACTGAACACAGCCCCCCCTATTAAGGGGGTATTTGCTATAATCCCCACACTTGGCAGGCGTCTTGGGGATCGCAGAGTAAGTTGTGAGTTCTTTACAAGGCGTCGCTGCCCACCTTCCAGTACTTTTCTCTTAGTCGCCTCTTACGACACCCACGGGATGATATGGGGAGGTGCAATTCTAACCCGGCACCCCGCGGGGATTAAGATAATATACCCATAAAATTAGTAATTTCGTAGCTCTTTCCATACAAACGTAGTTTTATCGTATTTTGGATAACAAGTGTACCATGGTTATGGTGTACAGTCAGTGTAATGAGTTGTTTAAGTTCTTTTATATATATTTTTTACTTGGGTGGTATAGGTAGGTATTTTTTCCAGTTATTTTGATTTCAAAATCAAAATACTGAATTAACCTTTAATAATACATTATAACGTATACGGGCATCATCTGAATTATGAGCTACCAAAAAAATGAGAACCATCAAAATCAATTTATAATTGGCGGAGAGTAATCGCGTAACAAACACACAAAAAAACATTCAGTCGAATTGCAAACCACCTCCTATTTTTAAATCGGTTCAAAAAGGTATCTGCTAAGGTCTGGTGTTCAATAAGTTTCATTGAAGTTGAGTGATGCGAGTAAACTTTATCTTTAAGTTTCAACTCAATTGATACAATTCATAAGTCAAATCAAATCAAATCAAAATAATTTATTGCGACTATTTTTCAAATTAACTCAACATTATCATTGGTTACGCATCAATTATTATTATAAAAATATTGTACACGAAAATTAACTAAACTAAATACATTATCACTAAAACATCTTACAATACATATCGTTAACCAGTACATGAAGATTCTTGTACTGGCAGTCAAATCTATCGGAGAATACTTTTAGGATGCCGCTAGGGCTGGGCCGAACCCTGCGCACCAGGGATGTGCATCGCTTGCGTATGGTGGCGTAGAAGCAGTCGACGCGACGCGCCAAACTGCAAACATCCCTGATGCGCTACATCTCTGAGGCAACAATCCAGAGGATTAAATATCTATAGTCTGTTCAAATTTGTAGAATCATCCCAACATATAAATAATTATAAAATAAATTCAGGCCTTATATTGGAAAATATGTACTTATTTACTTTGCGGAAATACATATTTTCAAATAACAAATATCTTAACAAAACGTTAAATTAATATTAAAACGTTAAATTACAAGAAAACATTTAAAAACATATATGTCTTAATTTACTATACATTATTTTTTCTGCGTTTAAACGCCACGTAGCATAACCGGATTTTCTCGCTCAAATAGAGTCAAGATTTTAACGTCGTGCAGAATCGATACGCTTCAAAAATTCTTCCAGTTTGGCTACGTGGAGTTTAGGACATCACGCCGACTTAGCAGGGTAATATATGATACAGATAGATTATATAAATAAAATATTACATGAATGTTTTCTTAAAATATGTTTTTTATCAACTAATCAAATTTAATAAGCTCGACGCGTTTGTGTCCTTGTCCCTCGTGTTGCCGACATCTCGAGTGGAGTACAGTATATGTAAGTGCACTGCATCGGAGCCTACCGATGCGTTAGTAATACAAGCTGTATCGTATCTGTTTGCAGCTTAGAACATCCCGCGTTGTCTTTGATTGAAACGTTAGACTAACGCTTGAGGTAATGGTTAGTAAGGCTTGTGCACTATACACCTATGTACCACCTCACCTACGGGTGCTCGCCATACTGCCAGCTGCTATTGTTTCTGCTATTCTGATACAATAGTTTATGATTACGCCAGCTTAATGTACATGCTTAAAAATCGGCCAAGTGAGAGTAGCACGTAACAAGAATGGCTCGTATAAAAAATAATATTGTATGATAGTTATTACAGCTTCACTACAACATCTCATATCGGCGTTTTCGCTCTTTGTTGGATAAACATGTATATTATGGAACTTACATAATATACTTTGTGCCTTGTACGAGTATGTTTCTTAAACTTTGGTATTTTATTCCTGACAGGTTAACATGTAACGGAAAAATAGTGAAAGAAACACACACATGAAGGAAAAAGGGTTTTCACCATATCCTATGTGAAGGACAAACCGTTGATATTACTATGTCATTACGATACTAATATGTTAATTGATTCAAAATAATAATTATTATTACTTACTTTAACTTGAGTTATTCTCAATCACAAACATATCGATTTATTCGTCGTTAAAAACATTTTGTAAGTAGTATTAAAACTTATTAATATTACGATTTCATTTATGATTACGACTAACATACGATTTAAATTTTACGGACATAATAACATTAGGATAACTTTATCGTGTACATATAAGTAATTCTGATTACATTTATGAAGCATTTGAAAGTAGTATATCTGTAAATTGAGTCGTTATCAAGTGTAGGTGCAGTGTGCGCTGCCCTAATTTAAACCAGTGTGAAGTTGGCAGCCAAAATTTGCAGCCTATAATCCGACTAAATTAAGAAGGTAAATTAAGTTTTATCAAATTACTATGAAAACAATAAACGCAAAAATTCCTGAAAAGCATAACAACTACGTTGATATTATTTTGTTGTATATAATTTGTGTAGTTGTATATTGAACCAGCCAGAGATTTTTTTTTTAAACACACTAATTTGGCTGCTGGATCATTTCGACGTGTAGGACCCCAGAATATAACCAAATATATACAGAACCGTAAAGCAGTTAAGACAACCTATCATAAAATGGACAAAAGAATGTGGCTAAACCAAAACTTAACCCTTCAATGTCCATCGGAAAACCAGTACTAAAAAATCTGTTCACGAACTCAAAAAACCAATGATTTCAACCACTCAGACCCCAAAACTTCCTGTTTTGATAATTGATTCTTTTAATTATATACACATGCTACTTAAAAACGATCAACTCATTGTGGCTAAATGACATCTTAACCCTACAACCCTCATTACAAAATATACCCAAAAAATAAATTATTTTATATTCAAGCATATAACTGCTTAGAACCGCAAAATGTAAATCTGTAAGTTTAGTTTTATAAAGTGAAACTATCAAGTTTCATAATAATTAAACCTAGAAAGTGTCTAAATGATAGGGTAACCTTTAATATTCGAGCTTAAAATATTCCGAAGAATTTTTTATCATGCATTGTTTTGGCTGCTAGCACATTTCGACATGTAGGACCCCAGAATATAACAAAATATATACAGAACCGTAAAGAAGATAAGACATCCTATCATAAAATGGACAAAAGAATGTGGCTAAACCAAAACTTAACCCTACAATGTGCATACGAAAACCAGTACTAAAAAATCTATTCACCAACTCCAAAAACCAATGATTTCAACCACTCAGACCCCAGAACTTCCTGTTTTGATGATTGATTCTTTTAATTACATACACATGCTACTTTAAAACGATTGTCTCATTGTGGCTAAATGACATCTTAACCCTACAACCCTCATAACAAAATAAACCCAAAAAATAAATTATTTTATATTCAAGCATATAACTGCTTAGAACCGCAAAATGTAGATATGTTAGTTTAGTTTTATAAAGTGAAACTATCAAGTTTCATAATAGTTTTACCTAGAAAGTGGCTAAATGATAGGGTAACCTTTAATATTCGAGCTTAATATATTCCGAAGAATTTTATATCATGCATTGTTTTGGCGGCTAGCACATTTCGACATGTAGGACCCCAGAATATAACAAAATATATACAGAACCGTAAAGAAGATAAGACATCCTATCATAAAATGGACAAAAAAATGTGTCTTAACCAAAACTTAACCCTACAATGTCCATACGAAAACTAGTACTAAAAAATCTGTTCACAAACTCAAAAAACCATTTTTTAGTACTGGTTTTCGTATGGACATTGTAGGGTTAAGTTTTGGTTTAGCCACATTTTTTTGTCCATTTTATGATAGGTTGTCTTTACTTCTTTACGGTTCTGTATATATTTTGTTATATTCTGGGGTCCTACATGTCGAAATGTGCTAGCAGCCAAAACAATGCATGATAAAAAATTCTTCGGAATATTTTGAGCTCGAATATTAAAGGTTACCTTATCATTTAGCCACTTTCTAGGTTAAACAATTATGAAACTTGATTGTTTCACTTTATAAAACTACACTAACAGATCTACATTTTGCGGTTCTAAGCAGTTATATGCTTGAATATAAAATAATTTATTTTTTGGGTATATTTTGTAATGAGGGTTGTAGGGTTAAGATGTCATTTAGCCACAATGAGACAATCGTTTTAAAGTAGCATGTGTATGTAATTAAAAGAATCAATCATCAAAACATGAAGTTCTGGGGTCTGAGTGGTTGACATCATTGGTTTTTTGAGTTGGTGATTAGATTTTTTAGTACTGGTTTTCGTATGGACATTGTAGGGTTAAGTTTTGGTTTAGCCACATTCTTTTGTCCATTTTATGATAGGATGTCTTATCTTCTTTACGGTTCTGTATATATTTTGTTATATTCTGGGGTCCTACATGTCGAAATGTGCTAGCAGCCAAAACAATGCATGATATAAAATTCTTCGGAATATTTTGAGCTCGAATATTAAAGGTTACCCTATCATTTAGCCACTTTCTAGGTTAAACAATTATGAAACTTGATCGTTTTACTTTATAAAACTAAACAAACAGATCTACATTTTGCGGTTCTAAGCAGTTATATGCTTGAATATAAAATAAATTTATTTTTTGGGTATATTTTGTAATGAGGGTTATAGGGTTAAGATGTCATTTAGCCACAATTAGTTGATCGTTTTTAAGTAGCATGTGTATGTAATTAAAATAATCAATTATCAAAACAGGAAGTTCTGGGGTCTGAGTGGTTGAAATCATTGGTTTTTTGAGTTCGTGAACAGATTTTTTAGTACTGGTTTTCCGATGGACATTGAAGGGTTAAGTTTTGGTTTAGCCACATTCTTTTGTCCATTTTATGATAGGTTGTCTTAACTGCTTTCCGGTTCTGTATATATTTGGTTATATTCTGGGGTCCTACACGTCGAAATGTGCCAGCAGCCAAATTAGTGTGTTTAAAAAAAAATTTTCTTTGGCTGGTTCAATATACAACTACACAAATTATATACAACAAAATAATATCAACGTAGTTGTTATTCTTTTCAGGAATTTATAGGTTTATTATTTTCATAGTAATTTGATAAAACTTAATTTACCTTCTTAATTTTGTCGGATTATTGGCTGCAAATTTTGGCTGCCAACTTCACACTGGTCTAATTTAAAGCTTTCATTTTAAACGTGTTAGGGTAGTTGCACACTGAGCCTAGTTTTTGTATCATGCTTAGTTTTTTCGTAAATGTTTGCATCAGATATATGAAGATGTTCAGATGGAGTCACGGCGCACGATGCCAGTGATGCCAAAAAGGCATACTGTCCCTTTAACGCTCCAATGTTTGCTGGGTGAAGGGCAATTTGTAAATGCCCGCCTGGCTAGCTACCACCCTCAAGTAGAAAATCTGTCACCAAGCACCTAACAGTATCTTCCGGCAGTACTTGAGAGCCAGTAAAATTACGGTTACATGAGACTTAACTAGTCTTAGTGTGACGGGCGCAGAGCATACATTCCTCACTTGTGACCACATGCATTTGGTATAGGCAGAGGTTAGTCCACTTAACATCAGGTGGGCCTCGCGCTTGTTCCACCACAAATACATAAAAAAGACAGGCTGTAGTTATATTTTCCATCTTAAAAAAAATTTATGTTTTCACTTATCATGCGTGAATGCTCTTTAAAATAATACTAGTTATGTTTTATTTATGCATGGCCTTAACCGCTCTCGGTGAGCCGGGATCTTTACAACGTCGCGCCGTGGAGGGTAACCGGAGTACATAAAACTGTGTAATTGCTTGCGGCGAACGTATTCAAAAAGTTGCGCCACATCCGTCCCGCGCCACCAGTGCAGTGTTGCCAACTACCACTAATAACATTTTACATTGTTCTAAATTGCTGTAGAAATTAAAAATGCAAATTAGCTCATTGTCTGAACAACTTTGTTTGGTGCAACAATTGTGATACTATAACATGTACCTATATACTGCATATGTAACCATTTTAGTTTAATGGCCGCGTACCACACTAATTTTAAGCCTTTTTAACTGACTTCCAAAACGGAAAAGGTTTTGGTTCTCTGTGTGTGTGTCCCACTATTATACTCCGTTCATTATCAACTGATTTTGATGCTTCTTTTCTGTTGGTTAGAGTATATATCCAAATCATTCGAATATTTTTTTAGTTCAAGTCAATTAACTGAAAATGTATTTGCATACCTCGAAGATTTCATAGTAGTTGAAACTTTTGTTGATGAACAGTGTTTTATGCGAGTAAATGATCTTCTCAGCGGCCAATAAAAGAATAATTGAGCAGAATTAATACATAAAAAAATGCTCTTTTCCGCATAAACACTAAGTGGCCATAGTATACTATCACTAGACAAATGCAAACACAGCAATATTAATTGGGACATAACGATATTGCATTGAAACGGCCACTTTATGGCTAATGACAATAAATTAGTTCTAACAATTTTAGGAGCGTGATATTGATGACCTGTTATTAATTAACCAGCGACGATAAATATATATAAAGCGGCCATTATGGAAATTAAACGGAAATAGGTTTATTGAGGAGTCCCTGCTGACTGCCGTAATGATACTCTAATTAATTGTGAATTACTGTTCGCTGTGTAGAACAAACAAGAGCTTAGGGAATGAACGCTCACATAGTTTGGATTGTTTTGTTTACTCTTCAAATCGAACAAGCATACACACAAGCAAGATTTTTGGCAAAAACAAACAAGTCCAACATATTAGATGCACATCACCAGGGTCTGCAGTCTCGACATAGGTAACGACCCGATCGCAAAGTAACGATCGCTATTTAATAACCAAAACAAATCGGTTGCAGTATCGACATTAACGACAAATCTCTACAGCCGAGATACCGAGTATAATTGTTAATTAACTTATCGATATCGCTATGCTCACGAAAACCTCATTCATATATCGGTGCTTTCGATAACAAAATAAAATTCTCCTTGTAGTGCACAGAAAATTAGTTAACACGATTGTATGGAAATAATAGTTTTTCTTTGATAATTGTATAGTCAAAATATTAAATGTATCTTGTAAGCCGCTTTTTATTGAGACTTATATGTAGCTCTTACCGTTTTTAAGAAATAAGCTAAATTGTTCAAAATCAAAGGAAATAAAAACTTGCGTCCTTCCAATACCGTATCATCATTATGACTAAGTAAGTCAATGTTAATTGTCAACATGTTTTCATCATATATGTAGGTATATTATTTTTTGTTTATCTCTAAGAGCTGTGGATTTTGTAATTAATAAATAAATAAATAAAATAAAATAAAAATATCGTGAACAATAATAGAACCGTGCTCCAACTTTTTTTTACTGAGACTTCGCTGTCCGTCCGTCTGTCACCAGGAGTATCTCATGAACGGTGATAGCTAGACAGTTGACATTTTGCCGCTATAAATTTGTTTTGCTAGCAAAAAACACTATAAATAAAATAAAATTAATATTAAAGGGGGGGCCCCATACAACAAACTTGATTTTTTACCGTTTCTTGCTCGACACTAATAGCGATGATAAGTTAAACTATTCACCGAATACTAAGTTTAATGTGTTCTTTAAATATAATTAATTAAAATAAAATAAAGAATTAAGGGGGCTCCAATACAATAAAAGAGGTATTGCCGTTTATTAGGTTACAGATAATTGTACGGAACCCTTCGTGCGCCAGTTCCACTCGCACTTGGCCGGTTTTTTATTTAATGTTGGGGACAGTGTTGGTAACGCAGCCGCCGTAGCAGACCCTTCACGTCCAAGCACCGTAAGGAAAGTAAAACCTAAAAAACGTGTTTTTTAAATTTTAGATTGTCGTTCTGTATATATGCTAACCGTTTTTTTATGCCTGTTAGGTTAGCCTTTGACCACTATCATACGTGATGGTAAGTGATGATATGGTCGAAAACTAACCTACAGGCTAACCTAGAATTACTTACTGGCTCTCAAGGCCAGCTGCCGGAACACACCGTTAGGTGCTTGGCGACAGATTTCCTACTTGAGGGTGGTAGCTAGCCAGGCGGGCATGCGCTAAATGACCTACCACCATGCTGTAACGACTGCCATCCTAAGACAAAAACCGGGACTGACGGCTTTACGTGCCCTCCGAAGCACGGAAGCGCTCAGTAGTAATGTCACCAGCGGTCAGTAAACCATTAATATATACAGACAGTGACTAATGTCGAACTTTTATTTAACTGTTTATTGAAGTTTATAAATTTTGAGTAGCTAATCTATCACTAAGCCATCCTTGCATGCACTCGGCTAAGCAAAATACACTGTAAAACTTAACTATGTCGCTGATGTTATCTGCTGGCACGTTGTGTGAATTTACATATTTTAGCCACGAAACCAATGAACAACTAGTGCGCACCAAAATTATAAATCCACTCTCCCGCTAAAACAATTTCCATTAAACCTTATTCACGAATACAAATAAAAATCGACATTCGCTAGAATTAATCTGGAATCCCGCGACACGAACGCGGCCACTCAATGCATTTTTCATGTACATTTAAAAGGCAAAAGAGCAACAGCATAGTTGTACCAATTTGAATCAATTGCCGCATCTGCATTGCGATGCGATAAATCTGCCGCGACGAGTACAATCACAGCTGTGACACTTCTCTACGCCACGGTACATAAGTGATACAGGTATTTTGTATTGTGTGAGATAGTGTGAGCAATAAACCTGGAAGGTATAGTGGATGCACTTCCAACACGCGTCGTGCATGCATCTTAGACAATAGATAGTTACTTATTGCATTATGTACATCAGTTATTAAAACTCCGCGAGGCGTAAGGGTCAATTCATTCAATCTTTGTAGAGGAACCTTTTTTACAATTATTTCAATGTAGGTGATCGCTGATGATTAGATAATGCCAATTCGCACAAAATAACAACAGATTCAATTGCTTTGATTTATTATCGACCTGTAGCTGATAACAAAAAATTGTTAAAAAAATTGAATTTTACAAGCACAAAATTACTCTGTAACGCATCGTTCTGACCAAAATTGCATCTTGGTGGTCAACGGGTTCAAGCCTCTGGCACGGACATGTTTGATTCCCGTCAAAAATTTAATTATGTGATTGAAAACAATATGTGGTGTTAGCGTAGTATGATAATGCTCGAAAGCATTATAGCACTAGCTTAAAACGATATCTTAATTATTTTTTGAACTGAAACATGAATAGTGCAAATAGATTTATATACTATAATGAAATGGAAATGCAAGATATTCTTATGTGTGAGTCTGGATTCTGGAGCCCTTAATTGTGCCTATAACATATTATATTACTCACCATCTTTTACATGCCATTTCTTTTTTCAAAACTGGTAGCCATAAAGATCCGTCTGCATTTCGTTTCGCTATTAGCTCACGCTTGGGTGCAAGGTGTTGTGTTGCACATCACTGCCAGTGTGGTACTGCAGTTGATCAACTCGGTCACCATGGCCTCTCCTGCTCTCCAAGTTTTAGTTAAGATTTTGGTAAAATTACAGACAAGATAATTAACAGCTTTATGACTCAGAGAGTAGTACAGTTCGCTGCACGTGACGTTCTGCATCTGCTATTGGCAGAGGTATCCGTTTAACATCAGGTAGGCCTCATGCTTGTTCCAACATAAAACATACACAAGCAAAAGTGACACCAGTCTCTATATATGTAAATGTCACGTCCTTTACTTCTCTATTGTAACCTGAATGTCGCCTAAAAGTCACGTGTACCATCTATTAAGAGCTACCTCTAGGTTGGCTGTTAAATTAGACCAATTAATGCTTCGAGATAGTTCGATAAAGACATAGTTTATTCTGATCTAGTCATAAATTAACAGGCTGGATATACTAATTGGGATACCGCTGATGTTCAATCTCTCATTCATGAAACACTTGTTAATTTCTTACAACTGAAACTGTGCTATAATGTGATATTCTCTCTTATTATTGTGACGTAATCACAGAGACAAGTGGTGTGTACAAATCTTTGACGATATTCAATTTCTCTTTATTCATGGAGAAAATTCTTTACCAGTATGTTTAAATTTTGATTTTTCGTACAAACCTCAATATTGTCTGATGTTAAGCGACGATGTAGTTTACGATAGTACACCCTCGCCTCAAAGATATGTACCTACTCGAAAATCTTAAAAAATGATTTCATGTAAATTAGGCTGCATTATTGATATTCTTTTATGCTTTATGATATTATAGTGTAGCAGAGTTGGTACACGACGGTGTTGAAATTAAATGTCACATAATATTTTTTAACGCGACCAACTAACCAGTTCCAATTTTTTTTTATTGGTCTTGGATGATATTGTCGAAAATATTTATCGCCACCTCGGCATCGGCAGTCTTTTATTTTACAATATTTGTCAAAAATATAATACTGTCGGCGTTGGCTTCGGTTCGGCATCGACATCAGCGTCGGCGTCGACTACGGCACCGACACCGCTTCGACAGTCTTTTGTTTAACAAAATGTTTTAGAAAATTTTATACGTTCAGTGTGGCACCCAAGAATCCTGCCATACATTGTCTAGGAGATCTTAAATGCATTCACTACATACATCAGTCAAAAAATATAGGGGATGAATGATTTGTTTATGGTCCAAATTAAATTTATTGTTGTTAATAAAAAAGTATCTTCATAACCAGAAATAAGTGAACCTCTTACATCATCTACCCAGCAGTGTGTTTCGGCAACAGTGTTTGAGAGATAATTCATGAAAGAAGTTATTTTTCTATGCAGTTTATTTTCTGGATTCAACCTTCTAAAACCTGACCATGCATATAATCACTAACAAACAGGTAAGATACTAGCCAAAGAATAATCAATCTACTGTATAAATATTACAAAGCTAAACCTAATAATATTGTATTCTTACCATTTTATCAGAAACCGCTAATACCAACATTTCCTAACGGTAAGTACTAACCATAAACATCCGAAGTCATACAAAAGTAAGATAACAGTGATATTTTTATGTTTGCATTAACATATTCTCTGCAGATCACATTACTAAATTACTAATTTACCGGAGGATTAATTTTTTTTTAATTATCCCGCTCATGACTTAACAGTTTTCCTCTCGTAAATGTGTCATTTTGTAAAGTAAGATAATATTGAGTTATGGCTCTTTTTTAAGTTTTTTTGATGCCACGTGCTTCTTGGTTTGATTTGAGCTTCATTTTAACAAACCTACTGACCAATTAGACAGAATAAATAAAAATCTAGGCGGATGACGACGCGGTGCGCAGTAGCATGCGGATGAGCATTTCGGGGCAAGGCCGAGGCGGCGGCGCGCGACAACCCACCATATAAGGTGCGTTCGTATTGGCTCGGTTGCGTTTGTAGCAGTTTCAAAAGTGGCATTTGTATCTTAGCGTTCGGAAAGAAGTTTCTGCTATTTTTGACCACCAATGACTGTATGCTATCCGAACGACTTATACTTATTTTGACAACCGCTGAAAACCAAAATAACGTTTTCTGGAACTGCAGCTAAAGATATAGGTGCAATAACTGAAGCCAAAGATAAAGGTCTATGTCGGAGGCATCGCCAGTTCTATTCTTTATGATAGGAACCACAATATTTCTCATAAAATGTTAAGGTAGATATGAATTTCCAAGTTGTCAAAAAACGATCACAACGATCCCACGGTAAGACGTGGGTCAAAAATAGCACTTTTCTCTGTCATTTTTAGCGTTTATGAGTGCTATTTTTGGAACTGATAGGCTATCCGAACGCCCTAATAATAAGCCTGTCCGAACGAATGCGCCACTGTACTTGTAGCTTGGTACCTACAGTGCTAAGTGCGCTAGGCCTGACAGCAGTCCGTAGTATTTGCAACCGGGCCATTAATGCATGCCAATATAATCTTAAGTTCTCGACTTTCTAAACGAAGCTTTCAGAAGGAGTTGTAAGCAGTTCACATATTTCCGAGTAAAGTAACGGTATTTTAAATGACAATTAAATAATCTCCCATAACTTCAAAGAGAGTTCAAGGAGAGAAGTTAAATCAAAAGATGCAACTCTGCTAATGACTGACTGGCCAAATTCGTTGGACAATTTTAATTGTCTTCTCACTTCTTTAATATCAGCATCCTTGATAAATGAACCGAATTATTATAATTGGTTCGTAACAAAGAATGTTGTTGTTTCATTCAAAGTGAATCTGAGGATCAAAGCGGTTGAGACTCCGTTGGTAATTAAGGGTGTTATCCCCTGTCTCGAGAGAGCCGTTAGGTTGAAGTGGTCGGCCCGGCCAGGTGTGTCCTCGCCTCCCTTCTCGAGAAAATAAATTTCAGAAGTATCAACAGATATAAATCCGTACCATAGGCATAATTACTAATGACAAAAATAGATTTTTTCCTTACACAAATAGAATTTTTGTATATGCTCGTTGTAATCAACAAAAGTAATAGAGTATCTATAGACTTAAGAATCTTTTGTTTTAAACTCATAACACATTTACGTCGTAACGAAAATGTAGTTATTCAAATTAGTTTTTACGTCATGTAAGGGCATAACAATAACTTTGTGGAAATTTTGGCTGTTTCTGTAATTGCCGTATAAGATGTCAGTTCTGCAGAAGACACTGCTGCCCACTAATGACTTCATGGGATATGGGGAATATGAAGAAATGGGGGGTGCATGTCTAGCCCAGCACCCTACGGAGAACCCCATGGAATTCATTATAGTACAATGCCTAAAATATATCAACAATCAATAAAAGCCACCCAAGTGCAAGGTATACACTTATACTTATTAACCCGAACTAAATCACAGAATTAAATGACTTAATGAAAAAAGTTTTTTGACGAACACGCAATATTGCAAGTATATTGGTGAGGAACCCTCAGTGTCTCAACAGTGCGTGTCCAACTTGCAATGAGCCGGTTGGTATTCAGAAGTCTAAACGTGGGTATTTGAACCGCGAGTCTCACGCCATTTACGACCGTTATGAACATAATACTCAGATGGTCTCCACGTCTCGTAATCCACGTTTTGTGATCTCCGACCCTTTTAATGATCTCAATTTGCGTCTTGAGAATTTGAGTTCTACAATCAGATTTCAAGATTTTTTGTTTAATTCATTGTCAGCAATTTTCGAAGTGAAGAAGAAGTGAAGTGAATTGTTGAAGCTAAGTTTATTAAATTATTATTCTCATAAGCAGTCTAATTATATTTTAATCACTTGTTTCGGGAAATGTTTGTAAGTACATACAAGCCGCACTTAAACGTTTACATCTCAAGTTCATGGTAACCAGCGGTATGCCATGAACTTGAGATTCGACAACACCACGAAAGCTTTTATAGAAAGATTATGTCTGAAATAAAATATTATAAGGTATATATTTTCTTTTTTTTGTTTATAACAATTCTGCCTGCATGCTGGATACACTGCGAAAGTTAGCTAGAATATTTAGACTGTCTGTAAACCTGCAATGGCAGATAGGTTGTCTAAATGCTTTCTTTTTAGTAGCTGTAGTGATTTATATAGTTTGTTGGGTTTTGTTAATGATTTAATTTAGGATATAACTATTTATTGAACATACCTTACAGGATATATTTGTAACCAGAAATCCAAATTCGAGCTTCTTACCTAAAATATTTCGGAGTCAAGATTTTTATTCTCGTAAAATGCTGTTTAACCGCATGAGCACCTGGAGGCGTTGTTGCTAAGTTGAATTTGATTAACCGCTAGAGTTTGACTCGCCATCTTATTTGTATAACAAAAGAAAAACGGAACAATTATGACGCAAGAGTTTTCATAAACTCATCCTGCGCAGGCTAAATAAGAGCCTGCGCCCAGATGTAAATCAGTTTATTTCGTAGAATAATAATCCGCTTTATTTTATGGAATATTTCATTAAACATTTCACATATCTCTAAAATGAAACTAGCATTCCTAATGCACGGCAACAGTCAAAATCAATCAGAAAACAAACAAATGTGCGCTATAAAATGGGATCGGTACTAGTAAAACAGTATCCCGAACCATGATATGTGTATCTATGAAATACAATCGTCTGTTTTCCAACTGTGCTATAACAAACGTTCCCAAGTTTTTACTTGCCAACAAAAGTCTAAGCTCACTAACTTATTATATGAACATTTCGTTAGAAAAGACATATACTACATAAACATTTATGATATAGGTATACAAACTACAATTATATAAGTACGTATTGACATTAACATATAAAATAACATAAACTTCTGATATTGGTTTCATCTTTAATAGAGTTCAGATATCTCATAACACAAATGAAGCAGTGATGGCTCAGTGGCATTGGCTATGGACAGTCGCGCAGCAGGACCATGGTTCGAATCCCGTCCCGGGCTTGATCTTCACCGCATGGTGGAAAGGAACTTTGCGAAAGCCTGCCTAGATTGCGACCACCCTCAATTAGAAAATCTGTCGCCAAGCACCTTACGGTGTGTTCCGGCAGCTGAACTTGAGAGACAGTAATTCTAGGTGAAGCCTGTTGTAAACACCTTCGACCATGTCATCACTTACCATCAGATGAGATTGTGGTTAAAGTTTCACCTACCAGCAATAAAAAAAAATGTGAACTAAAAAAAAACTTAAAAAATTAAATAAAGTGAAATGAGGAAACTAATTTTTTTTGATGTTAGTGAAATGTGAAAAGTTCTGTTTCAGACGAGAGCAAAGGCTTCATATCTTTAATATCTCACTGTACTCAAAAGTACTACAATAGAATCTCTCGCTACGCTCTTGTTTATATTTTAAAATATTGTACTCTCTGGGACTTTAAAGTTGCAACTCGCACTTAATAATAAACTTTGCCTTGATAAACAAATAATTAACTCCTTTCATTGTCTACGTATTTGCTTAGAAAGCGTTTGAAGTACATTATAAAAAAGTCTATGAAACATGTGAGACGGTACACAAACAAGAATACACTTCAAAAAATCAATCTCCTCAACATGGTGCCCAAACACGGAAGGAGAATTAAAAACTCTGTGAAAGTGCCCGCTTTTTGAAGATAAAGTCTCGAACTCTTGTTCTCTTTAATCGTAGGAGTTTTTGGTGGCAATAGTGACTGTTACTTATACTGTGCCGGATACATAGCGGCAGTGTTGCCAAAACGAAAATTAAAAGTTTGGTTCTGAATTTTAAATGAAACTTACAGAAATTTTCTCAGCCTATCCAAATCACATATTGCAAAATTAAGATAAGTATAGTAAGAGCAAAAAAAAAGAACTGCTGGAGTATTTTAACAAACTTCAAAAAAAGGAGGAGGTTCTCAATTCATCTATTTTTTAACCGACTTCCTAAAAAGGAGGAGGACTTGTCGAAGTCGGTACCATGCGAACAGTATTGTTATAATAGGTACTTTTCGAAGCAGTGATAGCTCAGTGGCTTTGGCTATGGAATGTCGCGCAGCAGGTCCACGCTTCGAATCTCACCGCGGGCTTGAGCTTCACCGCGTGGTGGAAGGGCATTTTTGCGAATGCCCGCCTGGCTCGCGACCACCCTCAAGTTGAAAATCTGACGCCAAGCACCTAACGGTGTGTTCCGGCAGCTGTCCTTAAGAGTCAGTCATTCTAGGTTAAGCCTGTTAACACCTTCGACCACATCATCACTTACCATCACGTGAGATTGTGGACAATGGCTTACCTATCAACAATAAAAAATAAAAATAAAACTTTTGAACTATCATGGTATCGACTTCAACAAATGATTTCTCACTTTTGAGTGTTGAAGTCGGTTTCAAAATTTTCATTTTGTATGCCAGCAGTAAAATGGTTAAGAATAGGTTTATATAATATATTTATTTTTGTAATTATGCATATCACGTGCTCTACGGATTACATTACACATTTACGAGAGGTAAAGTGATAGTCATGTGCGGGATTCGAACTTGCGTCATCCACCCCTATAGCCGGGGTATGCTCTGGCCTACTGAGCTAACATGACAACCTAGAGTTCAACTTACGTTGTACTACAAACAACAGGGTTCCAATCACGCACATGACTATAATTTTTCCACTTGTAAATTTGTAGTTTTGTACAGAATAGGTTAATGTTTTTATGTTAACTAATAAAATTGACAAATCAATTACAAGTAACTATAGTTGTGGATTTATTGGAGGTTTCTATGATCTGAATTGTATTTAGTTCGATGACTTCCGTTACTTTTGTTAAATAAATGTTCAGTGATTTCTCATTCGGAACTAACTTCCAACACTGAATAGTATGAAATTAAAAAGGTTACTTGCAGAAGTTGAATCATCAACACTGTTTTGAATGAGGATTGTAGTGACTGCAACGATTTATTTCATTATTTAAATACGGATCAAAATGCTGGTACTAATTGTTTTACTTATTTGATCAACGATTAAGGATCAGCATTGCCCCGTTGGACTGCAGTCCAACGGGGCAATGCTGCCAGAATGCTGAGCACACTACCAACTGGTAGTGGGATGGAGCATATAGACTGTCTGTGGGCCGGCAATGGCCTTTAGGTTGCCTAAAGAGTTTTTCGTTGTAGTGGTTGTAGTATTGTATTAAGTCTGTATTGTTTTGTTGAGAAGGGAATATTACATCAGTACTTACTATATAATATTATAAATGCGAAAGTAACTCTGTCTGTCTGTCTGTCTGTTACGCTTTTACGCCAAAACTACTAGACCGATTTGAATGAAATTTGGTATGGAAATAGTTTGAGGACCCGGGAAAAAACAAAGGATAGTTTTTATCCTACTGCGCAAAAAGAGGTTAATGTTTTGCGCAATGCATGCGGTTAAGGTTTTGTAAATTAACATTATACAAAATATTTTTAAATTTATATTATTTTGCTTGAATTAAGCATTTAAAATCTTCTTTCTCCGTAATAAAGTCAAATTAAGTGATTTGTAACATATTTTTATTTTATTACCGCCCTGGCTTTGTGTGCTTGGAAATCCATTACGGCAAACACCATTTTTTTCTCGTTAATTAGTATTCTACTCAAATAGGTTAAAGTACAGTACTTAAACCGTAATTACAGTAAGTATAGAAGGCTTGAAGAGGGACGAAGCGGGAGCGGGAGAAGGGAGTTTGCGCTCAGATCAAAGGCTTTTGTCTGCGAATTAACAAGTCGTTGTACAAATTATTCTGGCGACGCGTCCGGGTCTTGTGATATTTGCTTGACGACGTCACAAGGCTATTAAAATGTCAAATAAATTAAAAAAAAAGTCGACATTGAAAGCAAAATTGGGCTGTTCAACAGTTCAACTGGGCCCAAGAAAGTGTTTAGGAAATTTTCAATTCTTACACTGCTACAGCAACATGTCTATGTCTATTAACAAAACCATAAACGGATTATATGGAAATTGGTTTCTGTTTCACGGTTTTCGTTGACGACACTCTCATAATGTACGGTATTATGCACAGGAAAGCGTTTGTATGTCAGCCACAGCTTATAAAGTTTTTCGTGAGCTAGCCCGCCAACAGTAGTGGTATGATGCTATTTCGGCACATTTAGTACAACGCAGATTTATCACCTTAGCACTTAATAATAAAACCTTTTTATTGAGACAACAGATACACAATTATATGTTTTATACAATTAAAAAATATTCGTGAATTTAGTGCTTTTTTACTCTCTGTATGTCCGTTTGCCAGTTAGCAAAGGCCTCCTCCAACCATCTCTATTATGATCTCTCTCTAGCTACTTTGCTCCATGATATGCCTGTGTTAGTTGGATTAAAACAACAAAATCAAAGTTAAAATCATTTCAATCATCAATCAATTCAATTTAGGCGTCTACTAAGCTCTTATAATGGTCAATTCCAAATTTTGATAATGAAATATTCTATATTGTACTGCTACGTTCAGCAAACAAATTGTATAGAGCCACTGCGAGAAGAACGGGCAAGAAACTCGGGGCCATTCTTTTAAACGTCTTTTAACAAAATGTAACATACTCGTACTTACTATATAGGTACATTTTATTTAGACTTTCACTGGTTTATTAACTATTAATTAACATATAAAGTCATTGTTAACATAAACAGATATTTCCTTATTCAATGTATAATAATTGTCAGAACCTTTTAAACAAACCATTATAAGAACTATATTATTACATTACATACAAAAGAAGTTTGTCGTTATGCAGTATAAGAAACGAGAATATTAAATTACTTAACTTTACCAAATCTTGATCGGGCAGCACTTCGCTTTTTTAAGGCAATTTAGGATGTCTGCTCGGCAAGGCAGTCAGGCAGAAAAGTCAGTTTACTCGTTTTTTTTTTTTTTTAGTGAGGACAAAGATGCTGTCTACCGCCTGTGCGATCGTCCAGCTCCATCGGGTTTTGGGCGAGGGCCTGGCCCTACAATAGCCCGGGAGGGAGAAGTGCCGAAGGGCACCACTGTGGTTCGGACCTCGGCTTGTCTCGCTGTCGAGAGACATGGGGGGGATCGGAGCAAAATGCCTCTGTGCAACTGCAGTGTTGCACAATTGGGCCCTACTGAATTGATCTCTTTGACTATTTGGAGAGCCATTTATCGGGACCTTGTTTTTGCCTCGAGCTCGCCGGCGAGCTCGGTGTCTGGTTGTGTAGAGTTTACTCGCCTTCCGCTATCCCTTTTATAGGAAGGAACAAACAAGGTGACTAAGCGACATCAGTCACAGTTCAGAGTATTAAATTCAAACCACAGATGAAATATACAGACAGATGATTAAACTATTACTTATTTTCGTCTGTGGAAGGTACACAGAGCATTTCGAAAACGAAATTTGTGTGCATTTTCGAACGTCATATTAGACCAGTTGTTCAAATCAGTACTTAATATTATAAATGCGAAAGTAACTCTGTCTGTCTGTCTGTTACGCTTTCACGCAAAAACTACTGGACCGATTTGAATGAAATTTGGTATGGAAATAGTTTGAGACCCGGGAAAAAACATAGGATAGTTTTTATCCAACTGAGCAAAAAGAGGTTAAGGTTTTTGCGCGATAACCGACATACGCGCGGGCGGAGCCGCGCCCGGAAAGCTAGTCATACATAAATTATATAAAAGTAAATTCTGCATCGTTTATTTAAATAACAGTACAAAAGGAAATATTACTAAGATACATTTAAAAACAGATTATGCTTTAAACAGCCAATCAAGTGAAAATGAACAAATCATTCAATAAATAGTAAGCCAATTTTCAAATAGCCTGCAACTTGCCTGATATCATCGTCTCATCTTCTTTGCTGTCTACTTCTTTTCTTTTTATCTTCCCTTGAGTACCATTGTGGAATTATTTAACACCATTTATCCTTTCCCCTGGTCATGTGTCCTGACCACTTCCATTTTACCCTTTTTATTTTTAAAGTTGCGTTTCTTTCTAATATTGATGGTTTTTATTCTATCGCCCCTCTTTATTCCTAGCATGCTTCTTCCCATTGCTCGTTGGCAAATGCTAATTTTGTCTTCTTCCAAGTTTTCAACCAATTTTTTGTCTTTCATGACTTCCCTTAGGCTCCAATACCTTTTCCAACTGTTTGCTATCCTTCTTTCTATTTCTTTGTTTATATCAGATGTCAGAGGTATGTATATTCTTCAACATAGTTAAATTGTGACTCACCTACATTTATGCTGTTTTTATCTCCATTAGTCATTACTTTTGTTTTTTCGGCATTTAATTTTAGTCCCATTTTTTCCACTCGCAGATGCTAGTCCTTTTAAGGCCTTCTGATGCTTTTGCGAATATCATCGACAAATCTTAAGTGTGTTAGTATGCGACCGTCGATATTTAAACCCAGATTTTCCCATTCAAAGCTTCTTAAGATCATTTCCAAAACGGCGGAGAAAAGTTTTGGAAAGACAGGATCTCCTTGCCTAACTCCTTTTTGTAGATTTTTGATTTCTTGTGACTGTTTTCGCAATATTTTTCCTGTGTTGTTGGAAGGTTGTGGTCTCTATCCCCCACGAGGACCAGTCAGCTTGGAGGAGTTTGTGTTATTTCTTTTGTTTGGTTTTCGTTAAAAGTTGTTGGGTTGTCCGTGTTCCGCACCTTAGCACTTAACATAATATTTTTGACAATGTCACTGGGCTTGTTTAGTGCTTGCGGCTCTCGCGACCTTGTATTGAATCAAGTGTGTGTTATAAAAAAATCCATATTATATATAATAACAAACGGTTTAAGTAATGGCGGTGACTGTGACAGATGTATATATGTGTGCCGCCCATTTGTCTGATTTTACGAATAATTAGGACGATATTATAGGGAACAATTAAACGGCAAAATAATTCTAAAAGAAATTAAAACGAATTACTTGTCTTACAAAATATTCATTCCTGAATAAAATCTCGATTATTAGCATCGACATTTTCAACGATTTTGCCGCGGAGTTCATCAATCCATCTCTAGTGTCGGCTAATTCTGCCTTTGATGTCGCTCGTTTGTCATCATTTGCGCGATGACGTGGGATTTGTCACTGTTTTACTCATTTAAGATATTGAGAGCGAAGGTCTGTTAGATTTAATTTATAAGAAGAATTAATGAAACATTTAAATGCATGATTTTTTTAAATCTGGCTTTAAAGAAAAGCATTGAAGTGGACTGTTAAATATGATTAAGTGTCTTTTTAACCCTCTTCCAAAAAAGTGGAGGATCTCAATTTAACTGTATGTTTATTTAATATATGTCATTATTTTTTGTAAGGTAGGTTTTACTTTACTTTCGAATAAGTCCCATTAAAATTTTACCATCATCGGTTGAGTAGTGCTTAGCTTAAAGTCAAGTAAGTGTAAAAATTTTGAAGCGCTCGTAGCGAAGTTTGCTAAGCCATTCTGAATCGATCAGCAAAGTTAAGCAACGTCCGCCTCGGTCTTGACTTGGATGGGTGAACGCTGGTTGGTCACTACTGAGCGCTTCCGTGCTTCGGAGGGCACGTTAAGCCATCGGTCCCGGTTGTTGTCTTAGGATGGCAGTCGTTATAGCATGGTGGTAGGGCATTTTGCGAATGCCCGCCTGGCTAGCTACCACCCTCAAGTTGAAAATCTGTCGCCAAGCACCTAACGGTGTGTTCCGGCAGCTGTCCTTGAGAGCCAGTAATTCTAGGTTAGCCTGAACAACATCTTCGACCACATCATCACTTACCATCAGGTGAGATAATGGTCAAAGGCTAACCTATCAGGCATAAAAAAAGAAAAAAAAATATTTGCGTACTTGGATGATTTAATGCTGTTTGTAAATCTTGAAAATGAGGAACAGTATTTTAGTCGAGTGATAATGATCTTGTAAGCAGTATGCATCAAAAGAGTGCAAAATATTAAAAAGAAAACGAAACCGACTTCCAACATTGAGAGTTTCCTTAAAAATTCGTATCGCTGCAGCCCATGACTCTAACTTGCAAACCATTGAGGAAAATATATCGTTCAACCCTCGCAGTTTTTGGCAACATATCTCTAAACTTCGCTCAAAAGGTGGTTTTGAACCAACCGTTACCTATGGTGGTAAGTCTTACAGCGGAGCCGAAGCCTCGGAGGCATTTGCTCGATACTTTTCTAGCGTGTTTCTGTCTGATATACCTGTGCTGGATGCAGAAAGTGTAAACCAAATGGATAGAACTGTCACAAGTAACATTATAAATATTCTTGAAGTAGCACCTACGGATGTGGCATCAGCTGTAAAGTATTTAAAACCCAGCAGTTCAATTGGGCCTGATTGCGTTCCACCGTGGGTCCTAAAACAAGGTATGAAATTTCTGGTCCTACCACTGTGTCATATTTTTAACCTGGCCATAGCCACGGGAACCTATCCTACGCAGTGGAAATTGTCAAGAGTCACGCCTATTCCTAAAAGCTCTAACAAATTATCAGTCGAAGAGTACCGGCCAATTGCAATTTTATCTTCACCAGCAAAAATATTTGAATGAGTTCTTCATCAGGAAATTTATAGGCAGGTTGAACAGAGCTTATGCAATGTGCAACATGGCTTCAGAAAGAAAAGGTCTGTCGACACAAACTTATTAGAGCTAGTCGATTACATTTCAACTAGCCTTGATCGGGGAGGCCAAGTTGACGTCCTTTATTTTGATTATCGTAAAGCATTTGATCGTGTAAATAACGATCAATTTGAATTTGAATTTGAATTTGAATTTGACTGCCATGACCTCCAGTGCGATGTTGATGCGGTCTACGAGTGGAGTGTAGCTCATGGAATGGAGTTTAATCCATTGAAGTGCCAGACTATGACGTTCACTCGGAGATTGCACCCAGTTAAATTTGAATACCAATTGGGCTCTTTTAAAATCACCAGAACCAATACTGTTAAAGACTTAGGGGTTACTTTTGACCAAAAATTGACTTTTAATGATCACATTGCCGCCGTGGCCAAAGAATCGTACAGAAGGCTTGGATTCGTTTTGAGGAACTCTGGAGATTTTAAAGGAGCCCATGTCATCAGGACAATCTTTGAAGCACTTGTTCGTAGTAAGCTTGAGGATAGCTCATGTGTGTGGCATCCACATGAACAATCGTACACCCTTGTGCTAGAAAAAGTGCAAAAAGCATTCCTTCGTTATCTCTACAAACGGGTGTATGGTTATTATCCATTTTTGTACCCAACCAACTTTCTCCTGGGCTGCTTGGACTATAACTCACTGGAGGTTCGGCGGGTGTATGGTCAAATGCTTTTCATGTGCAAGGTCCTTCACGGAAAAATTGATGCACCCAACCTACATAATTCTTTGTTACGGTTGAATGCACCCGACCCTAATGGCCTGCAACCGCGTCGTGGCGGGTGTCACAAGCTGTTCTCTCTCCCGCCAGCCCGAACAGTCGCTCACAGAGTTTCTCCCATTCCACGTACTCTCAGAGCACTCAACAACCTCCTGGCCATGGCACCTGATTGTGATTTGTTTGCGGATGTATGGAGGAGCATTGTAACATTATGTTTGCAATTCTGTGAGAAGAAAGCGTGCAATGTAAATGAAGAATGTGAATTTGATTAATCAATGTGAATTTGATGAGCGAGCAATGTGTATGAAAATTGTGAATGTGACTTAATCTTATGATATTTACTGTATAATTCTAATATTTATAATCCATTGACCAAACATTATTTTTCTTATCGATGTACTGAATATTTATTATTAATAATGTAATTTTGACATTTATTTACTGATTAATTTGTTGATTATTTTGTAATTTCGTGAAATCATGACATGATGATGGTGAGCACTAGTTCATTGTATAATTACTTTAAAAATATATATTTTTATAATTTTATTAGGTACCTTGTTATGATCTGTAAATAATATTAATAATAATTGATTGTATAATTAGGCTTGATTGATAACTAATGTAATTGGTGATATAACCGTATTAGTTACAAATAAATAAATAAATTGAAAAGTATTAAACAACTTGTAGAGGTCGCACCGTTGTCATGTGAGGTCAATATTTAGATATGGAACGTTGCCGACTGCAGCGAGTTATTTCACACTTTTTTTTAAAGTTGATAGGTTTGCGAATGCTAGCCTGGCTAGCTACCACCCTCAAGTAGAAAATCTGTCGCCTAGCACCTACAACAGTGTGTTTTGGCAGCAGTCCTTGAGAGCCCGAAAAATTACAGGCACATGAGATTTAGCAACTGTATGTCACAGTGTAGCAGTGTGACGGCGGCAGTGCAATTCGTCACATGACGAATGGCATCTGTTAAAGACAAAGGTTAAAAGATGCATGAGCCTCGTACATGTTCGGTCACAATATCTTAAAAAAAAAACAAAAAAGAAGGGTTACTTACCCTTCTTTTTTGTTTTGAATGAGGGGATGATGTGGTCGCGGATTATTATAACACTCGACCTAGAAGGTACTAGCTCCCATGGACATTTTGGGTTTTGGCGCCAGGTTCCAGACTTTAGAGTGGTAGACAGACAAGTGAGCATTCGCAAAATTCCCTATCTCCCTGCATTGAAGCTTAAAGCTGCAACGGAATTGGGATTACGCACCCCCTTTGCCCGAAGCAGTGATCCAACAATTTTTCAAAATTCATTCAGTAATTAATCTATTGTTCTATTCCATAATATATAGATTAGTTTCCATTTGATAAGAATACAGCTACAATACATATAATAAGCCACAATTTAATTAATGCTATAGTCTGAGTGAGGCCTCGGCTCGAGGTCTGAAACCGCTTCAGTGGAGAGCCTCTTCAGACGGAGACGTTTGGACTTCGCCGCTCGGTGCTCATCTGTCGCTATGTGTCTTTACTGGCTACCGTCGATTTACAATCTTGTTTTTAAATGGATATGACATGTTTAACAAAGTGCATTGGCAGACATACTATAGTGTTGTATCCATTGCACTCGCTGCTACAACATGAGCAGTCGATCAACCACGCTAAAGTGTACGTCTGACTAGGACCAGAGCCATTGGATTATAAAAATGAAAATCAGGTAGCAAATATCAAAATCAATTCAACCTTGGAGATCTAGTTCTGATTTGCTGTGTTACGCTTTTACCATAAAACCTAGATGTGTTGAGCATCTCAACCTTTTTAATGAGATTTCCTACATACTTTGTGCATTTTTATATTTTTATAAAAATCACAAAATAGAAACCATATCAGCTAACGAATTGGTTCTTTACCAGTTAAAATTAATACATATTATTTTGCAAGTAAGACAAGGCAGTACATATACAGCAAACGTTTTTTTTTAATTGCTTACCAATAATAGCCATTTTTGGAAAAAAAATATATATATTATAATTTAGCATGTGACATAATATAATACAGTAAACAGTCACAGGCAGATAATATGTGTAATGGGTGTGTGGTACCTTTTTTAAGCGCTCATTTGAGCATACATTCATGACTACCTCACCATGCAACAAATCTCGTGCCAAATTGAGGGACAAAATCACGCCACTTTCACTCGGAAGCTCAAATATTCACGCACATACACATTTAAGTGAACTAGGTATTCCTAGAAGCAATATTGTGTTATAAAATTAGATGTGTAATGTTGCGTCACGTATATATACCTACTGGTACGGCGAATGTTAATTAATCTGCATTGAGGTATGGAGTTCCATACAAAGTATATTGAACGGCTTGTGTAAAGGTGATGCTGAAACGGTGCCGGGTGGATCAGTGTGCGCCAACCTTAAGAAAAATTCCAACTCGTAATTAGAAATTAATACTGATTTCTTGAACCACCAACTAAAACGTTACAATGACACCACTTCTATATGTACATGCACACTTCGATGGTTGGTAGGTTGAGTGGCCGGTGGTATTGAGTCGCTTTAGGTAGATTAAAAAAAATATCCCTGTAAAGAAGTTGCGTTGTTAACCGTTTGTGCCAAGGTGAATGTTCTGAAGAGATTTTAATTCCGATGTCTTCCTCCCAAACTACTCGTTTGGCCTGACATGTTATCCATATGGAGTTCAAAATTTCTAACCAAAATGAATGACCGTTTTTACCTCTGTCTTGTAATTTAATCGTGGAACGCTCTGCTGGAGAAAGGTTTTCCTTGCAACTATAAGCCCTGCGTATTACAAACGAAGTGCAAATAAGCATATCTGAAGTGCTCATAGGGAATCTTAATCGATTGGCTATGTGAAGCAACGTCCGCCGCGGTAATGAGTTGGATGGGTGACCGCTAGTGACATTACTTCTGAGTACTTCCGTGCTTCGGAGGTACACGGACTCCGACACTTTCCAATTTTGCCCGTCATTTTTCCAGTTCGTTCTGGACTTCGGCAGCAAATAGTATTATATGAAATCTATTAGAATTTTTGTGAAAGGACATCCTTCCATGTCGTCTTTAAATTTGGTACTTATGTACAAGGAGATAGTTGTTAAGCGATTCCAACCTTGTTCATAGATGAATATTAAGCTATAAAGGCAGCTATGCTCGGAGTTTCTTTGCGCGCATAATCCGGAAACTTGAAAAACAAAATTTAATTATAAGTGGCTAATAAGAGTTATACTTGGATGGATTGTCCACTGCTGAACACAACTCTCCCATTCAGGGGGTTTGCTATAATAAATAAATATCGTCTCACTTTTCATAAGTGATAACAATGTCAAGAATGATGAGCAGGTTAGACTTAAATGTTGTCAATATAAATTCTAATACAATAGTTGTCAGGACCCTCTATACTGTTCATATGGACAGTATAGACACTAAGCTTAATTTGTTTTGTACTTGTGCGGTATAATTATAAAACTATTCCGAATGTGTGTCTATAGAGTGCTCTGCTTAGCGATCAGACTGCCTTCTGTACTTTATGTCCATTACAACAATGATGATCTACAATTTTGCATTTTTTTTATTTGACCAACGAGTAGTACGCACTCACGACTTCAGCTAATGGTTATTTTTTTCCTTTCCTTGTGATTTTAAAAGCTAATTTGCTTAGCTGGTGAAAGCAAATTTCAAATTTATATAATTTTAAGTTACACCTATGTATTATATTAATCGCAATAATTTGCTTCATTTTCTATTTCTATTTTTTATTTAAAACTTATCAAATACCATTGCCTGCATAGAGGAACAAATCATGTTTGGTTAATTTTGCAGATTTGTACCTAATATAAGTACTTAGTTTAGTTTTGACAATCTTTTTGTATTTTTTTTTTCTTTGTGTTTATATCTATGCAAACATTATTAAACTCACTGTAGGTACGTGGTCCGTGTACCGTGCGTGACGTCACCTGCCGTCCCCAACGGAAAACCAGCGTCGGTTGTTCTCAACCAGCATTATGCTGAGTTGGGGCCGGCTTGTGGCGAAAACTATGATCAAGTGGGTTAGTACCTACTTTTATTTTGATGTTTGTATATTATTTTTGTGTATGTGTTTTTGCCACAAACAAAGGTCTATGTCTATGTCAAAATATTAAAATTGCAATTTTATTTGGTGTGCAACTAAATTGTTGTTTTATTTTCTTCCCTTCAATAAATCGATTGTGGCATCGTGTTACAAAATAAGCTTCCATTTACGACAGTAGTAACAGCTACCAAATCTGTACAATCGGGACCGCGGCGAACAATCGTATAACTTTGTCAATTATCCCCCTTAAATATTGACCCGGAGTTAATCTATTCATTGCTCTTTCACGTTTTACTCGTCTAAGCCCTGACACAGAATGAACAATAGTAAGTACGTGTCAACCTTTTGGGTTTTGGCGATTTACATTTGGTTCAATTCTACAATCGAAGTAAGGTTGTTATGGAAATATAAACTACCTAATCCTATATGGTTTGAAAATTAATGAGGTTATTACGTTTCTTTGGTTAAGCACTCAAACTGTATTGAATAACATTTTATTTTATTTGTTTGTATTTTTGTAAACAAATTTACAAGCAATAAATAAAAAATTGGTACGTACTTGACTTGCATGATAATTAATAACTATTTAATAATATAATGTAATATTGTATGTCCAAAAAGGACGAAACTGTTGAGACTCAATGAAACAATGTTTTGAACAATGTTTCATTGAGTCTCAACAGTTTCCCAACCGCACCAATTTCTGTACAGTTTATGCAATAAATGATTCTGATTCACTTAATTACTATCTTATGTGTAAATTTCTAATTTGATGGATACCTCTAACTTCTATATTAGTAAACTGCTTACACATTGTGTTATATAATAGTTATTAAAACTATTTGTAATTTTATTTCACACCGTAATGCTACTTTCCCTCTGACGATAGCGGCCAGTTCGGTAATAAAAGCGTGAAGGATGAATGAGGTCAAAAATCTCTTCAGAGCATTCCCCGTTATAGTACCTGTAGAACAGGCATAGCGAGCCAACGTCACGACGTACGCTCAGCGATTCCAACCTGTTGGTCAATTTTGGATCATCGACAAGTCTGACGGCTCTTCTCTGTAAGGAGTCAAGTGGGTCTAACTGATACTTCGATGCACCGCTCCAGAGATGAGAGCCGTACTCCATGTGCGGCCTAACCTGCGCTTTGTATAACAAGAGGCGTTGGTTAGGCGTGAAGTACTGCTTGGGTCTATTGAGTACACCGAGTTTTTAGCAGTTAGTCCTGCTTTGCTCTCCAAATGACTCCTAAACTGGACCTCGCTAGATATGTCGACTCCCAAAATGCCAATGTTGTTCGTCAAGGTAAGGGGAATGCCTTGAAAACGTGGAGTGAGGTTAAATGCGTTTTATTTTTCATCCTTGTGTACGGAAAATAACAGCACTTATTTCGATATGGCAAAGACCTTACCTGGAGAACCCAGAGTTCAAGAATTTCCTTTGAAGAATGTCAACTGGATTTGGGCATTTACAACAGATAATATATCGATGGTTAGCGTGATTTACATTATTTTGATGGATTCTCTAGAGATTAGCCTTTTTGCACAACTCTACCACTCTCAATTTTATCAGTTTCAATTGTTTTGAGTTAACGAAGGGTCAACAAATGAACGGCGCGTGATTTTGAACATTGAGTACAATTATTGTGATTGGAAAGCCTAGTCTTTGAGTTTCAGGTTAGACATACAATGCCTAAATTGTAATACAATTAAAAGAAATCAAACGTTCTAATAATTACGTACATAATATATTTATAAAATTTAGCATTTTATTCAATTTTCTACAGTTTAAACTCACAAAATCACCTGATGGTAAGTGATGATGTAGTGGAGGATTGATTGTAAATGGGGATAATTTTAAATGTGAGCTAGTTGTCGATAAATACCCTATCACTACGCAATGGGTCAAAATTTTCAAGTCACACAAATGCATCCCACTTATCCTTCCATTTTAAGAGAACAACCGGGACCGACGACGTTTCGTGCACGCTCAGTAGTAAATACCGCTAGCGATCACCCATCCAAGTCATGATCGCGGCGAACATTGTTTAACCTACTTTATATCCGTGATATTAATAACGCTACAAATGAAACAACAAGTTGTCATCTTTTCCCATTTGTGTGTATATAATATACACTTTCCTAACAATAAAACTGTTTTGGCTTCGGTTGTATGGCCGGTTGGTTGGCTTTCTCCTATTTTCTTCCATTCTACAACCTTTTGCCGAGTCAATTCTGTTTAATCCTTCTCGTTGGACCCTTTTACTGAGACTTCGCTATCCATCTGTCCGTCTGTCACCAGGCTTTATCTCAAGAACGGTGATAGCTAGACAGTTGAAATTTTCACAGACGATGTATTTCTGTTGCCGCTATAACAACAAATACTAAAAATTTAATAAATATTTAAGGAGGGCTCCCATACAAAAAACTTAACTTTTTCACCGTTTCTTGCTTGATACTAATAACAGTGACAGGTAGACGCTTTAAATATTCACAGAATATTTAGTTGTATGTTCTCTGTAAATATAAATAATTAAATTTTAATAAATAATTAAGGGGGCTCTAATACAAAAAAAGAGGTTTTCGCCGTTCATTTAATTTTAAAGTGTCTGTAACGTGAAAGATTAGGTTACAGATAATGGTACGGAACCCTTCGTGCGCGAGTCCCACTCGCACTTGGCCGGTTTTTTACTATCGAAAGCGTATATCTACAAACCCACCTGATGGTAAGTGATGATTGTGTTCGAAGATGGTATACAGGCTTAACCTAGAATAGGAGCTGGCTTTCCTAACCACCTTATCTCCCTGATTACACGAGGGGTAGTGGGTAAACTACATACGAGAGCATTGCCAATAAGGCATCTCCAGTCGGCCAGGCGTACGGTCTTTACGTTATTAGAGAAGCCATGTTGTACCAACCACAGATAAATGGGATAAGGGTTGCAAGATCATGTTCGTGAGGTAGGAGGGCGTTCGCGAAAGGTTCTACGAGCACACAAAATACTGTATTTTATGTGAACATTTTACTTTGAGATCAGATTTTTCATCATGTAATAATAAAATACACGAAATATGTAAATAGTATGATGACAAATGATTTGCATCGAGCTACCTGTGACATGTACTCGTATATACAAACAGATCGAGCTGCCGCCGCGCCCGCGCCGCCCGCCCGTCCCGAGGCGACTGCTCTGCTATCGTGCACGCAGGACCCTTGTTTTATACCCTCAGGAGAGATATTTCATTTTCATAGACGCGATCGTACGAACGTTTAGCTACCAAATTGTTTTTAGGTTCTTTGAGGTGAATTTTTAACCTACTTCAAAAAAAGGAGGAGGTTCTCAATTCATCTGTATTTTACATATTTCAATTGGTGATTAAATTAACATTTAAATCAAGAGTTACATTTTATACACATTTGATTTTCATCTACCCTTGCCTAATACCTTGCACAAAATTTATGGATCCCAAATTCTACCTATAATTATAGTAATTCCTGTCGTAACAGTAAACGCATCCTTACAAAGTTGAACATTAACTGTATGATCTACAGAGGTATGTTTACCAAGAGGGGAGATGCAGAGAGGAGGACAGGGATGGTGTCCCGAATGTATAATTAGGGATATCTGTGTAATTATCGTCAAGTGGACATATTTTATGCGAAATGGTAATATTGCCGTCTGCATCGCATTACCGTGGTAGGTGGGAGAAATATGGACGAATATATTATAAGACGGTCCTTGTTAAACACAATACAAGGCTCCCTAACTGACCACATAAATATAAACAGTAAAGCCGTAAGCTGCACTCGATTGGCTACCTGCCGTCTTTCGCCTCTCACTTGATTTGACAGATTTTATATTTTTATATTAAATGCTTATCAAAGTAAACTTAAATAGTATTTTAAGCAAGTATTTCATTACTTCACCATATGCAAACTATATACATCTAAACGTCTAGATAACGATTAACGTTCTCAACCAATCAACTAAGTTATGCAATGTCCACTGCGGTCACGAGTTGGATGGGTGACCGCATTACTGCTGAGCGCGCCATGTACTTTGTAGTGCACGTTAAGCCGTTGGTCCCAGTTGTGTTCTTAAGATGGCATAGTTGTTACAGCTAGGTGGTATGTCATTTTGTGATTGCCCGCCTGGATAGGCAACAAGCTAAAGTAAAAAATTTAGTGTCTATCAGTGTGTTCCGGCAGCTGTTCTTGAAAGTAACTGGAGGTTAGCCTGAACCGTCAGGTGAGATTATGGTGAAAGGCCTTTTAACAATAAGAACATATGCAGTGACTTGGTTTTAATCCAATTGTGAATACACATGTAGGAAAATATCAGTGTGCAATTGGTTTTTGTGACTTGACATCTTAGTTATATTCCGAAAAGTATAGGTACCTACTCGTATGTATCTATTGAACTGTTAGATGGCAACAAGCGCTATTGTCTTTTTATGTTTCGCTTAAATCAAGTTGTTATCCATTTACTAAATGTATTTAGATTTTAACAAACTTTTTTAAAATACAAAGTAAAGTCATCTATTTGTAGATTTAATTATTTTGTTCATAGATAATTGACAAATGAAGTGCTAAAGTATCTCTTAAAAACTTGAGAATACTAAATAAGGCTGGCCACGTAAAGTTAGCTCAGAAATAGAATTTAACTAGTTATGTTAACTCAGAGTTTTTGAGCCAGTCTCGAGTTGTCGAAAACTGTGAACTAATTAAAGCATAATTAGGACTCCAGCGAACTAACTCCCAATACATTTGGCTCTATAATTCAAACTCTTTAAGTGCTCCGAGTCCTAATTTAGTTCAGATCCTTTGAGATTTTCTCACGAAGTTAAGAGCTGCTGATTTACTAATTGTCGAAAAGGTTTTACTAATTAAAATACAATTACTGATATTGAAATAGTCTGTTTACTAATGAACAATAATTAAAATAAATTACTCTCTATCATTTAATAGAAATATTGATATTTCAATAAGTACATAATAGAAACCGTTTCCTCTATGAGCCAATAAAAATGTTGTTTAAAAGTTTTCGATTATCGTACTTCTATAAGTATATTCGACACATCGCGTCGCATCGCATCACATCGTTTACCACAAACTTATAGTCTTGTCAATTACCGTGATGAGTCGCAGCTAGTCCGCAGTCGTGCCGCACTCGCACCGTAGTCGTGCCGCACTCGCACCGCAGCCGTGTCGCTGCCCTCGCGGCTGGTAACCACCACGCATGGACAGGGACCATTTATCTGATGACACGGAATTACGCAACGGAGGGTTCCACTTACCTGTGAATAATGTAGAGCTCACACATATGCCACAATGGTATTTCTAGGGCAAGTGGTCAAACGGATATTGACTATGCGTTACTACTATATAGTACTATATACTACATAGACTATGAGAACGTACCTGGTGGCATCCCTATACAATTATAGGGATGCCACCAGGCACGTTGAACTCCTATCACAGTTTGAGCTGCACATCAAACAGCAATGTGTAGCCGATTGGATTCAGTGGCATTGAGTGCTCGCTCGTTGGGACTCTTCGGCAAGAGTCTGACTTGGTGGGTAACGCCGTATTGTTAAATATTCGCCCTAAAATCAGTTATGTGTAATCACTTCTGTGTTTTAGCGCGTATGGTACTGATGCAAAATGAAATGACTGGGCAAATAAGACATAAAAAGTACGTGTAACATATCGGAATGACAAGTGCAGTGCAGTATAAAGCAAAACGGAAAGTGAAGCTGTAACTGTAATGAACAGGCGTGACATTTATAGCATTAGGCGGGAGATTTTTCATCACTTTAGAACATAAAAAAACTATGAACATTACCTTAGCCGCAGTCGAGAAAGCCTAAATGTGTACAGGAGACCTATGATAGGTACGTTATTATTGTCCTATTTTGATGACTATAAATCTTAAATCCTCTTTCAAGACTTCCTTGACTATCCCCCAAATAAACAATTTGGTTAATGTACAGCATTAAGAAATTTATACAAATATTTCTAATTCTCTGCCCAATCGCCACAGAGACCTTGCGTTGCACAGTGTATAATGAATTATTTTCTTTATAAATTAATGAACGTTTCCACAGGCGACTCAACTCGAATGCTGGAATCGTTGGCCGTAGGCACGGGGGCGGGAGCTGCAGTAATTGCCGCAATTATGGCGAAGACTGGCGTCTGACCGCAACGCTACACACCGCCCGCCCGCACACTGCTTTTACTTGGACCATTGTGCCTTGTCTGATCGATATTGGCTTCTCCGTTGCTTACATTACCTACTGAACATTGAAACTCGATATAAATAAAAAACATAGGCATACATTTGAATTAGCTAATTTCATTTTTACCAATTACTATGGACTGCCGGCTCTGCTACTGCTAAGATACCACTACATCACTACTACTACTACTACTGGGAATACATTGATGTCCAGTCAATGGTATTTATAAATATGTACCACATAGATAACATTTTTAGAAATCAAAATGTTCATCTCATTTGGGAATCGATCCCGCTCCTAATGGTGTGCTCCTAAAGCTCCCAACAGTCGATCACTACAACCTAATTTTGGCCTCGCACTTAGAATGCACTATTCTGGCTTTTCTATAGCGGCTTGTAAAGCGTGATGTACATAATATATGAGAACACCATTTCATGTCATGTTCCTTTGTGCATTCATTTTTCTTTATTAAATTCCGTTGAAGACGCACGAACCATAAAAAATATGAACATTTTTGTGACAATGAAATATTACGTCTGTTAATATTTCAAGCTACGAGTACATCCTCGCTCTCCTCTGCTCTATTTAACATGAAATCTCTTATTCTACATACATATTACGATTTCCTTTGAACTTTATTCCGAGAACGTCTCGTGTACAGAAACTATTGTTTTATTCGGTTTGTGAGGGCCTATTGAGCCCTTCCGAGCTTAAAAAACAAAAGCTTACACTTTATTTGAACTCGATTGTTATCCCCAAAGCGCGAGGGCCGGCCCTTTTCTTTGTGCCGATAAGCCGGAGGGGAGACGTGGGGGCTGCAAGGGGAGAGGAGGGAGGGTGGCGCGATCGCAGTCGATAGGAATATCCTTCAAGGAAGGGATTGCACCGAATTGAGGTAAGAACGCCTCACCGCCGCCGCCGGTACGAGTCGGGGCGTTTTTGCAGCGCTCAGTGATGTGCCCCGAATTACATTTTGATACTGTCAACCTTATCGGAATGTTTATCGTTACGTTCGGATTTCCGTTACCAATATTTCAGTGCAACTTGTTTTAGCTTGATTTTTTATAATTTTCTGTGTAATACTTACTTTTGTATAATGATCCGTTACTGCGCTACAGAGAACACAATAATAAATAAGATTTATACTTAATCATTGTTTCTAAAATCCCAGAGTGCTCAAGCAGCTATCATAAACCAAAATACAGCGTGCATTGACGTCTAAAGATAGAACGATGATTAGTATTTTTAGTGCGGGTCCCCCCTACACTTACGATGCAAATGGATAGTAGCTGATAATCTCAGATGAAAAAGTCTCATATATCAATGATCATGACACAACCAGAATGATCCGCAAACATGAATTTCCTACAAATCTACTTTTATAGTGCGCAAACATTTTAAGAAGGGCAATGTCTCTTTTAATTAATAAAAATATCATAAAATACAAGAAGCGTGACTCCCACGTTTTGGCAGCTTATGTTACCGTGTAATAGAAAAGGAATTTGATGCCATCTAACGGCCATAGTTCCTGAGTACTACTATTCTTTTTTTTGTGAAACTAAATGACTGTATTAAATTATTTAAAAAAAATATATATTAAATTTAATTTTAAATTATTCATTAATCCTCGTATTAAAGAGATGCTTTACAAGCTCTATTTTACCTTTGCATTCATATGATAAAAAACTCGATATTATCGTAGACTTAGCACAGATATCAGTACCTACCTATAATGAAATTCGTCCCTAGTGACATTTTCCAACTTCAAATGATTTTTTTTTTATTGATCAAATAACTTTACATTGGTTGTTAAGATAATAGTTAAGTTAGACTTATAAATAGATAGGTGCCAACTTACACTATTTTACATATTAGCTTATAATTTAATACAAGTTTTATATATGTTTGTATTAATTAGATTTTGTTTGAGTACATATAATTATCAAGTAGTGCTTACTATCTTAACCACACTAGCCCCCACACTAGGATTCCCTGTGTTGTGGGTGGCTAGTCTCTTCCGGGTGCATATTACATATTTGTTAATAAGTTTGTTATAAAAGTCCTTTAATACAAAAGATTAGGGTAGGCAATAAACATAAAAAATCGTAGTCGCAGCAATAAAGTCGGCGTATTTTGTATCTAATAAAGAAAAATACATGATAAATAATTTGACGTTTAATTGTATAATAATGTTACTATGATATGTATGACATAATGTTTAATATTAAGTACTGTACATTCTAACCAGATATATGTACGCCAAATAAGGTTGAAGTAATAGTAGCCAAATAATTAAGTAAGACATGGTTGTGCTAACAATATTTATTGATACCATCCTGAATGCATTTGTAATTGTATGTATACAATGTCTTATATGTCTTACAAATAAGTTATTGTATTAAAATGTTAAAGTTGATTTAAGTGCGTACCAACGTAAACTATATATGATATAGTAACGGAGGTTTTAAAAACAAGAGGTTTTAAAAGCACCAAGACACTGATATTTTAATGCAGTTAATATTGTTTTTGACACAATACCTTTTATATATATTATAAGTCACAAGGAGACCTGTATAATTATAATTTGATAACTGAAATATTTCATCTAAATCCGATGCAAAGGGATGTAAATAGGACGTCGACCGCGACTTGTAATAATTTGCTATCTGAACATTGCGATGGTTACTACTAACAGCCATGTTGTAGTGTGCGCTGATTTGTACCTTATGAAAATGATTTAAGGCTTTATTTTAGTACAGACTACGTTCAGCTGCTGGTTTAGGTGTTATATACATCTGAAAGGCGTTGAGAGGAACACGGCTCGTCGAGACTCGATCTAATTGCGGTGCGGCTACAGGTGATGGGAATAAATAATCCATTGAGGAAAGTCTCCCGATCGGGTTTAATTCTATTTGCTAAGGACAGGATGCTAATCTGATTCCGGCTATTTATCTTCTAGTTTGTTAGTCGCTATAGTGTTGAAATGAAATGTTAAATAAACAAATGTCATACGTTAATGTGCTCTGAAGTTAACAAATGTATAAACATTTCCATTAACTAAAGTGACACTTTAGTGTTAAACACACTGTTGTTCAAGTTATTACCTTCTTTGGGTATTACACTAACGAAAATCATACATAAAAGAAATAGATATATACGCAGGCAGTAAATTATTAGTAATACTATTTATATTTTTTTCGATACTGTGGAGTAGTATCGTGTAAATGCAAAACAAACTTACTATAACTCCCAAACCAAAAAAATATTACAATTTTGATGCTTATTTTTGACTTTTACTGTAGTTCCTGTAGGAGCGCGATATAACCATTTATATGCGGATAAAGCCGCGAGTTGTACCAGTATTTACCTAATAACTCTACGAGAACTTCCAAGTTAGGTTACACCCACGTGACGTCAGAAACAGTACACTTTAGTAAGAAGTTCTTGCAGAATTGTCACTAGCTAGTATTTGCCGCGAACTGACACTGAGTTCTACAGAATTTTATACATTTTGGACGATAAGGTGCAAGTTGAACTTCATTTTAATAAATGCGCATGGCATTATTTTATTGTGCGTTAAATGTTAAATATTGAACTATAATTACACCAAGTTTGACACTGGTTTATATTACAGTTTTTACGGTAAGTAAGAACAAAAAACTTAAAACATGTGGACCTCCTTAAGTTCAAATTCAAAATTATTATTTTGCAAAACATGGGTATAATATGTATTAAGTTGGAATAATATAATGACGTTAGATCGCCGATGGTGTGGCATGCGACATTGAAGTGTTACAATTATAATAATTTAAAATTGTGTTCCGAGTATATACCTGTTACATTATCATCATATTATGTCATTATCGTGTATACAATTTAATATTTAATTTACTTTGCACAGAGGATAAGCATTGCCATACAACGTGGCAATGCGGCCAGCATTTCGGGAACACTGCCTAATGGTAGCGGAATATTGGATTAGTTTGTAGTAATTTTAAGTTTTTATTTTAATTTTATTTTTTTAAGTTAAATATGTTAATTTTAGTCAGAAATATCTGTTGTTACACTTTAGTTATCTTTTACAAATAAATATAAACATTTAATAGTTAATACCTATTACCTACTCGTGCTTGTCGTAATTAGATTCTATTATTGTAATTATATAATTCAATGTCCTTATCATTTCGAAAATCATTTATAGTATAATATGTCTTATCGTATAATATATAACAAAAATTAAAAGTAGAGTCATGAATTCCTGTCTGCTGCCGTGCCTTACGTATGCGTGTCAAACCTGGAGATATACTTCCAAAACAAAAAATAAAATTAACACATGCCAACGTGGACTAGAGCGCAGTATGCTAAAAATTAGAAAAATTCAAAAAATTCGACACACAAAAATCAGAAGCATAACAAAAGTGACGGATGCTCTAAATTATGCAAAAAAGCTCAAATGGAAATGGGCGGGACACGTAGCGAGACTAAGAGATGACAGATGGACCATAAGAGTCACATCATGGAATGGCCCAGAAGGGAAACGCCTAAAAGGTCGACCGCACACAAGATGGGATGACGATATAAGAGAAGCAGCTGGCCCACATTGGATGCAGAAAGCACAAGACAGAATGGAATGGAATTCTTTGGAGGAGGCCTTCACCTGAAGAGGGGTTCTTGCAATTAGCAAAATTTCAAAAATACTTTTAAGTAATAACAATAGAAAACATTTTATTTAAGTAAGATATAATGTATAAAATGCAAGAAATAAAAGGCTTTTTTATTTTTTTTTTATTTTTTATTTTTATTTTTTTTTATTATGTCTTATCGACTAGAAATTTCTTTAGTCTAATTCTAAGTTTTTTATTATTATCAAAGCAGTCCACTTAACAAAGCATGTTCTGTGAAAAATTCAACCAGTTATTAATTACATGCTAATACAATTCCAAAGATAAGGTGAGCGAAATTGTTGTATGGAATGTGTCCGGATCTCAATCTTAATAACAGAACTATGATCTTGCCTATCGAGTATGCTGCTGTCAACCCAAGGCGAGCTCAGCGGCTAGGGCTGGATAGTTTCTAGCAGTAGTAGGACCAGATTCAATTTTCTCGTGATCTTATATCAAAATGTTCTTTCCATATTATATCAAGACAAACATTTATCACAATATATTATAAACAATCGTTGTAAGGAGGGCACAAGCAAAGTCCACGCCGCATTCGTTTTCCAGTCATCAGTCTCATTCCTCTTATACCAATGTGAGATGGAATCAGCTGTAAAATATTAATTTAAGTTTGGTAAAGCTCAGAATTTATTTTAATGACTGTATAGGCGATCGGTAGACCCAGGAACGTCGTAGTACATCGAGCCAAACTTTGAAGTGCACTTCTTGAGTCAGTTTTCTTGATTCAATATTAATTGATTCCCCGTAAGTAATGTTTATACATTAATAATAAAATATATTGTGACAATTTATTTACGATTTACTAAATTTGTTTTGTTGTATCAAAAAAAAGCAGACCTAATGCTATTGACTTCTTTTGATCCATCTGTAAATATTTTGTTGCAGTCATATCTTATGCTCTTCTCGTAACGTACATATATTAGTTAAATTAGATCTATTGTGATCCCGCTTTAGTTAGAGATTCAATAAATTTTATTAAATCATGTAAATTGAGGCTTGTATCCAGGTAGACATGGAAAAACTATATCTGATTGTGAACTAGACTTTGACCAAACTAGGGCTTAATTAATAATGGGATAACTTTATATAGACCATTTAACAGTGATAGGCTTTTGCAACCTTAGAACGTCAAAGTTAAAACCAGTTTATGAACGTCTAACGGCTTTAGGTATGCCGTGGATACTAATAATAATAATTATTTATTTATTTGGCATAAAAATGTTACAAATATATCAGTTACTGAATCCATTGACTGCCGGAGTAATTAATAAAAACTGTTTTTCTAGTGCCAATAGCTTCTCCCATCTAGACATTTCTTTAATTATTATGCTTATCTTACAAGAACTAAATATAAGGTAAGTTTATATAACAAGGAAAAAAAATACATAGGTGAACGCGTTTCATACTACGCTAATACGCGTACGCACGTGTGTGTATATGACTGGGAGAGGGTGTGTGAGGGTGTGTGTGTGTGTGTGAGAGAGAGAGAGAGAGAGTGTGATGAAATAAATGTTTTTATTTATAATGCGAATAGACAAGCATTTGACCGCAGTCACATCTGATGGTAAGTGATGACGCGGTTCTTAACTTTGCTATATACAGGCTGATATCAACTTTCATATAAGTGGCAAATTTAAAATACTGTAACATTACTGGACGTCTATGGTGACAAAGTTCTATCATATCTATCACAAATTAAAATGATTTTGGTATAGATTTATCCCAGTTTGATAAAAGTTATTCAAAGAACCAGTTATTCTAAGCCAGCCTGAAATGCAACAGCTTCGACCGCACGAAAATTTACTACGTAAAAAGCAGCTATAAAATACAAGAAGCATTCTAAACATGATTTACCGAAATTTTAAAAAAAACTTAAGAAATAATCAAATGCTCCCGACTAAATCATTCTGTCTCGGCATGGAGCACTTCGTATATCCCCGATGCGTTGTGTTTTGTTGGATTATATATATATATTTATATATATTCTTGGGGCAGTGTTTGTATTCAATCAATTATTGTTATGTTTTGATAATTTTTAATGCGTGCCGCCACGCTCGAGCTTTATGCGCGCATTTTCTAAAATATTCTTACTATTGGTGTTAGTTTTTTTATGACATCGTGATGGTACAAGCACGAGGCCAACCTGGTGTTGAACGGTTATTTCTGCCTATGACAAATGCAGGACGTCACAACGCATCACTTCCACTCACACATATTGTTGATAAGTTTCATGTTATTTCAGCCATTTACTTGAAACCGGAACACAGTAATGTGAACATTAATGCTTGAGGGTAGAAATAGGTTTGGTGACGGTATTTTCCCGGATGAAGTCACACAAAGAGCTATACTGCCACTAAAAGAAGTAAGAGTGTTTGAATTTTGTTAGTTAATGGTCGCCGGTAATAGGATTTAGTAAGTGACGCTGGGTTTCAGCAGTGGACAGTCTCGGTTTGATACAGTACCATAAAGTAAACATTTTTTTCATATAAATACGTTAAACATAGAAACATTAAATTTCACTACTATTTTTGAGTTATTATTGTATATAGCTGATGGGGCCAACCTATCACCTGTACTACGATCGAAGCTGTTGTATAGGGTTGCGTCTTGGTGTTGAAATTGTTGACTAAGCTACCATGTTCTTCTTACAAGTAATCATATTTCATATTATTATGTAAAAAGCACTTCATAGATGGAAAACTTACCAGTGTATTTTTTCTGCAATAGTGTCATAACCGTACGTTTGTCGCTAACCGAGGCTTTCTTGTTTTAAATCAAAGCTTAAAGCTATCACGACGGTACCGTTATATAAACCCAAATAGCAGATTTGCCCCTCGCGTAATTTCAATTGTCGTATTCATGGTTCATGCTACTCGCTTCTGACGTCACAACACATTATTTATCCTACTACAATAAGTTGCGCCTTATTAATACTGCAATAAGGTTTAACATTCAACCGATATGATTAAACTTCATCTTTTGTAGGGGAAATCATTTGGGGTAGCTGAGATTTGAGATCGGTGTCATTTTTTTTGCTAAGCGCAAGGGGTTAGAAGAGATATCAATTTTAATGAAGTAAAAATACGAAGAAATGTAGTCTGGTTATTAAATTGATTATCGTCACCACTCTAACACGTTCATATTGCTGGGTCATTTTGTCTAAGCGAGGAAGAAACTATTGCTAACAAGTTATCACAGTAAATTGCTACGTACTGAAGCATCTCGAAATTGTACAGAAAATAGATTTTACAATACAATACAAAAACTCTTTATGGTAAACAATAAAGAGTTTTTGTAGCTAATTCACACTTAAGAGTAATTAACGTACGTATACTTAGGTAGTACAATGGGCGGTCTTATCGCTATGTAGCGATTTCTTCCAGACAACCTTTCGATGGACAGAAGCAAGAGAAGAGATATACGGTGGTGAACAATAAATATAGTTTACATGAAAAAAATATGTGTTTTAATGTGTAAATCATATAACTACTCATTTCGTTATATTAAATAAATACAAACATAAACTTAATACACACTAGCATAATACATATATATTAATTTATTATATACATAATAAATAACTGCATAAATAGTAATACATTACATTATTATAACATAAATATATACAAATACATACAGTGTTATATAATAGAGAAATAGTGATTTTTTACCATACTTTTGAAAATTGAAATAGATTTGGCACGTCTAATGTCGAGTAGCAAACCATTCCATAGTCGTGCAGCCTGCACTGTGAACGACTTGTTGTAATACTGGGAACAATGTGGAGGAATTTTCAATTGGAAAGTGTTAGAAGAGCGAAGTGACAAGTCTTTTTTTTTTTTTTTTATTGCTGACAGGTAAGTTTTTGATGATGTGGTCGAGGGTGATAACAGGCTTAACCTAGAATACTGGCTCTCAAGCACAGCTGCCGGAACACGCCGTTAGGTGCTTGGCGACAGATTTTCTGCTTGAGGGTGGTCGCTAGCCAGGCGGGCATTCACAAAAATGCCCTTCTACCATGTGGTGAAGCTCAAGCCCGCGGCGGGACTCGAACCATGAACCTACTGCGCGGCAGTCTATAGCCAAAGCCACTGAGCTGTCACTGCTTCAGAAGAAGTCATGAGTAAGATGAAGATACTTAAAACGCTCTTTCAGATATGAAGGGGTATTGGGAATGAAAAGGATGCTATATAGTAGATAAAGAATATGTGCATTTCGGCGCAGACGTATGGGCAACCACTTCAGCTTTATACGGAACTCGGATATATGGTCATACTTGCGAATTCCAAATATGAACCGAATACAGAAATTTTGTAAGCGTTCAAGCTTATCGAGCTGCTCTTGGGTTAAATCAAGATATGATATGTCAGCGTAGTCAAGTATTGGGAGTAGAAGTGATTGTGCAAGCGCAATTTTAGTGGTAATGGGTAAAAAGTTTCGCAACCTTCTAAGGGAAGAAGCAGAAGCAAAAATTTTGCGGCTAACTTCAGCAAGCTGTGGCACCCACGACTGTCCATGATGATACCCAAATTCTTGACTTCAGTTACTCTATAACTACTCCATCGAGGATAACCTGTGGCAGGCAAAACCAGTCTATTAGAGATACAATTCTTGAGCTACCAATGATGATTGTTTGAGTTTTCGCCGGATTGACCTTGATACCATAGGCTTTACTCCAGTCGGAAATTTGTCGCAAATCAGAATTGACCGTCGCAACCGCTGCTGCCAATTCATTGAGAGGAACCTGAGCGTAGATTTGTAAATCATCTGCATAAAGATGGTAGAAAGAGGAAAGTTGTTGTGATATTGAATTTACAAAAATGGATAATAGGAGAGGTGATAGAACGCCGCCCTGAGGTACACCAGCAGTCGTATTACGCCAGGATTAATTCGACGAAGCGTACGAAGTTATTTTTCATAGAAAATGGAACATTAAATGCACTTCGGTACAAAATAAAAGTCCTGATTCCATATGCACAACCCATATTGACGGCACTTGGGGATGATTCCATTTTTATGGACGATAATGCTCGCCCGCACCGTTCTGGGGACGTGGAAGCGTACATGCAAGAAGTTGGGATCCGTCGTTTAGATTGGCCAGCTCGAAGTCCTGACCTCAATCCAATTGAGCATGTGTGGGATGTTCTAAAGAGACGGATAAGATCAGTGCAACCTGCTCCACAAAACATCACGGAGCTAAAAAGAGTCATTGTAGAAGAGTGGGAACGTATTCTTCAAAACGTTATTAAAAACATCGTGGAAAGCATGCCCAGAAGGATTCAAGCTGTGATTTTGGCAAGAGGAGGTCACACTGGTTATTAGGTTTTTACATTTGTAACTTTATTTAATTAAAAAAATTTAAAAAAAAACTTGTCTTTATTGCCGACCACTTCTTATTGATTGGGCGTGTTCATTGATTTTAAGAATCCATCGTTTTTTTTTCTCTTAATTGCCCTAATTAACTTTACGCGCATTAATTTACACGAATATAAGTATACAGACTACGTCAAAGAAATCATCAAAATCGACCTTAGAACGTAAATTTCCTTAGGTGCCCGTGCTGTTTTTCATATTTAAAATTAAGTAAAGAACGTGAATTTGGGTCATTTACTTACAGAATCCTAATAAGGACTTCAAGACATTAATAATTATCTTTCAATCCACGATGCAATAACGGCTTAAGCCTTTACATATCTGCATTATTGGTACGATCCATCACGGTCATATTTCAAGGTATAAAACTGTGAATATCTCAGTCATTAAATATTGCGAAATGCATGTTTCGACATGAAATACGCCCCGAGTCCTGCATTGAAACGCGCTCGCCAGCACTGTTTCCGCCTCACCGTTATAAAATAGGGTCGTAGTCTGACAGTATTCTGTTACATTACATCATTACAAATAGAACTAAAAAACAAACTAAAACTTGTTGCGACGATTTGGTTTTTTTTGGTCTAATTTGGTCTAATTTTGGTTTGTATTATTTTTGTTAAATTTGGTGTTGGTACGGAATCCTCGGTGTATGAGTACATCTCGCATTTGGCCGGTTTTATTGTTGTATTTTATCTATTATTGGTGTAAATTGTTTTTCTGAGAACTTTACAAGAACAGCACAAAAAAACTTCAATGTTTGTAAAGTGTCGAATAATTGTAATAAGTTGTGTAAATTTTAAGTTTTTATAATAAATTATTGCTATCAAATTTTTGCAGGAAATAAAAATACAATTCTTGCAGCTTTGAATTATGCAACGAACTAATTATATGACATTTTACTATCTATACCTAATACTTCCCATCTCGTTGATCAAAATTTGAATACCATCTCTGCAGCTCCATGTGTAATAAAAACACTCGTATTTTACGGAATAAAGTCGTAATGTCGAGTTTTGTTTGGTCACGGCCATTCAGTCGTAGAGGGCTACGCGCTACGGGTGGCTGCTAGCTACGGCGTAGCGCGTGTCCGCCGCTACGGAAACGGAAGTCGTTAGCCGCCGCCCGCTGCGCGCCGCATGCCGCACCACGCGCCGCAAGCCCAAATACTGGACACTGAATTGTTCACGAATTGAAAGAAAGGCCAAACGGACCGTGCAAGCGATGCGATGCTGGTTCCAAGTAAAAAAAAGCATCAATGTACCCAATTTTATCAAAATTCGTTCAGCGGCTTTCAAATATAAACACAAACTTACCTACAAATTTTAAGGAGCATTGTGGTTTCAAGACTTCGTACTATAGCTTGACGTTTATAAATTTTAGCTGTTACTGTTTTTTTCATGGTAATAATGGAATGGAGTATCTGGCGCCAAAAATGTTCAAGTAGCACAATCGGCTCGGCAGGAGGGACGCGCAGAGAATGAAACGAACCGAACAAGCCAACTCCGATCTTAAGCTATCGTGCACAGTTCATTTATCAACAATGATAATTCATAACAACCAGGCGAATATATAAAAAAAAACCTCATAATTCATGTCTTATTGCAATCAAACAGCACAACCATTCAATATGTCGATTTAAGATAATACAACAAAAATATCTAATAAAAACGATTTTCTCCAGTGGAAAGTATGAAGTATGCAATTTCCTTTACTTGGATGATATAATTTACCAATTTGAAAACCTACTACTGAACTGATTTAGATGAAATATTTTTGGAACCAATTTGAAGGTATATCTTTTCAAACGAAACATATTTGCCCAAATATAACTGACGGTCTTTTGAGGTAACAAACATCAAAAATGAGTACAGCTGAATTGAAAACCTCCTCTTTTTTCAGGACTGCCGAGGAAGGGTTATGTTTTTCCCGCATATATTTTATGTATGTTTGTTTATAAATCTTTATTACCTAGTCTATCTTCCAAACAGCTAGATGGATTTTAACAGTTTCTATATATTTGTCTTAAAAACCCAAGTGCCATTACATAGATGTTGGAAAAAAGGCGGTTTTTTTTTGTATATTAATAATAAGTACGTTAATCCAGAAAAATCAATGAATCAATCAATCAAGTATTTATCGGTAAATATAATTTTCAAGTAAGTGAGTTTTACGTGTTATAAGTTAAAATTATTTGAACTAATTAGAAAAAATGTAAAGGAAAACCTATTGAAAGGTATTCTATTACCAATTGAATACACTTAAAAAAAGGAACTATTATAAAATATGTAAAGTAACACTTACTAAAGATAAATAGTCTACACATCGCTTGGAGAACTTCTTCCTTCTTATACACTGCAAGAAACAGATATTTTTATCAAAATTAAATAAAAAAACAATTTCAAACTCAAATTGCAAGGGCATTTTGCGAATGCCCGCCTGGTTAGCTACCACCCTTTAGTAGAAATATCTGTCGCCAAGTACCTAACGATGTGTTCCGCAGCTGTCCTTGAGACATTATCACTTACCATCTGGTGAGATAGTGGTCAAAGGCTAACCTATCAGGAATAAAAAAACTTGTAAAACATGGGTATAAAATTGGATTATGCTGGGATAATATAATGGCAGTAGATCGCCATGATTAAACCGGCTTGGTATGCAAAATCTAAGTGTTACAATAATTGTTATTGATAGTTATTTATTTCAAAATTGTGTAATTATATTACATTATCATAATAATTATGTCATTATCGTGTATACAATTTAATTACTTTTTACCTTCTCGTGCTTATCATAATATATGCGTAAATAATTGCGACTTCGATTATATTTGTATGCCTACTTGATATCTGTAGCCGCGCCATTTTCTTATCCCTTTGATAGTTGTATGCGTCAGATAGTTGAAGTTTTCGTCCCCACTCGAGAGCGTCTTATCAAAGGCGGCACTAGTGATGTCCGTACAAATCACTGATAAACGATACGGCAGGGAGAGGGGCCGCGGCCTCTTTATGTTAAACTTTGCTAGAGATGGGACGCGTTATGGCATTATCGATAACTGATTATGGGAGGATATGACAGTTTTATGGTAATATGTGGGCAAAACGAGAGTTGTAATATTGAATAAAGTTTTGAAAGTACGTGATTCCACATACTGCAAAAAAATAGTAACGAAATGTTCCGATATAGGCAAATTTCTAAATATTTTTAAAGGTGGGATTAAATCAATGCTTCCATGTAATGTAAATATATTACATGGTTCATAAAATATACGGCTGTGCCTTACAAGAAATCTGTTTTCTATTTAACTGTTTCATACTTCACTTACCATAATATATTAGACGAATACAAATAAATATTATTAAATTAACGATATTACGGGAAATTTAACCAACAATATCGGTATCAAAATAAAACTTACTCGGGAACCATCATTTAACAATGCTCCTTGCATTTATTAGTGGATAATATTTAAAAAAACATATTCAATAATAATAAATAAAATAAAAAGTACTCGATAGACAACTTTCGACAAAATATACCTAATTTTTTAAATTTATTACTATGCAACCTTGGTCATAAAACAAGTTGAAATTGCAACTCCACTTCCAAAATATGTTTGTTCGACATAGAAAAAGATTAAATTAAATTATTCTAGATTAATTTAAATAACATCTTTAACTGCGTCATCACTTTCCAACAAGTAAAATAGTGATTCAAGGTTACCAATGTAAGAAAATAGTAACCATAAATGGTGGTTTTGCTGCAATTACCCATTGAGATCATTCCTATTTCCGAAAGGTGTTTTTTACATGATACCACACTGGTGAGCACTTGGCTCCGTACCTGTCTGATGGGAGTGCGGGGAACATCAGAAGGAGCTCCAGGGATCCTTTTCTGGCTGTAGTCAGGCAGGGGGAAAGTCCATAGGCATATTTAGGTTCTTATATTTTCACTATCCAACGACACGCGCAAAGACCCACGGTCACTGGTCTTTCGGGGAGCTCGATTCCCGAGGTGGAAGAGCTAATGATGCGAAGGGTCTGAAGGTGGACGGCACGACGTTTTCACATAAATGCGTGCGCTCGCGTTCGGATGTCGGGTCGCACTGTTGCCAACCGAATGGGTCGGCAAAGACAAGGTTGCTGGTGCCAAAGTGCATTACCAACCTTACAAAAACAATGCAATTCGATGTGTGGTCACGTGAACATCAATACGAAAGGTTGCGCGCGATATTCTAATTTGGAACAAATAAAATAAAGGAAAAGTCTGTTTCGATACGAAACACACACTATTAATTATTTGAAAATATTTCTAGTACAAATTTTCAATATAAAATATTAATATTCCGTCAATCTTTTTTTTGCCAATTTGATATTTACAGGTGCACCTCACTATAAACGGTCTTCAAGAATGCCTTTACAAGATCTCCGATGGATCAAAGCAAGTGAATTATATTAATTAGATCCGCGCGTCCCTCTCATGATCCAGCCTGCGTCCATTGAACGTAGAATTAGGGCGAACCATATATGAGCACAAGACGTGCCCAACAGTACATTTAAATTTTCCCTTGTTGTGTATAACATCTTTGACCACATCATCGCTTATCGAAAAGAAATATTAGTTACATGCATATTTATTATAATTATTTTCGTAGCTATAAAAAAAGTGCAGAAAATTAACGTCATATACATACACAACTTTCGAGCTAAAAAACTATCGCGAGTTTTGTCCATAATTATTATTTAGTAACCGGCTAGGATAATATTTACCAGATATTGCTCCGACCAGTTTCGAACTTATTTGAAGTTCTTCGTCTGGGAGTCACGATTGTGCACAGCGTCGAGCGCGGGCCTCAGCACGTCACTGGGGTTGAGACGGTTGAGCCGCAGCTGTCAAAGTCATTCCTCCGTCCTAACTGTCACTATCACTGTGATTGTCACTGTCGTTTTGGTAGGTAAGGGAATGTTGACACACTACACTTGTACTATCCTCTTCGCGGTTCCACCCCGATGCCGTATCACAAATGTTAAGGACTGGTATCCAGGCCGGCGGAATGTTCCACCCACGATCCCGATTAAAATTAGAGTGGCGTCTAATTTCGAGTCTTAGCCGGTTACTAAATAATAATTACACAACTTTCGTTTGCAGTTTTATAATAACTACATCCATTTCGGTTGTAATAAACTATTTAACTACCCACAAGTTCCTGAGATGTCATCCACAGAATATGTAATACCGTGGGTACCAAAGTATTCCAAAGGAGAACAAAGTATTTAGAGATAAGGCCCTTAAAATAACTTATAGGGATTTTACAAGTTCTTAAAGGCTAATTAGAGGACTTGTAAATTAAATTCTATGGATCTCTGTTCGCTTACATCAAATGTTTTCTTTAATGCGCCAACTTATTTTGTGGATTATAATTTATGTTACTTTTTAAAATTACTACGCCGCTTTGAAAATCAAAGCTTATTGAATTAAACGAACTTCCGAGACTTATCCAGGATTGAAACAATTTTTTTTTTAAATATATTTTTTTTCTCTAAGTAGTTGTATATAAAACGGTTGTTGCTGCGTTGCAAATAGCGTACCTTGATATAATAATTCATGGTATAATAAAACAGAAAAATCTGTAAAATTTTAAAATGTAATTATATATAGTTCTGTGCTACAGTCACGTATTATAATGTAGTACAAATTAATATGTATATTTCTTTTGATATATATATTATAAAGCCGCTGGAACACACCTTTAGGTGCTTATCGACAAATTTTCTACTTGAGGTTGTTAAGCGGTGGTAGTTGAGATGGGAATTGGTCAATTGTCTTACGGTGAATCTCAAATCCCAGCTAGTTACAAACCATGTACCTGCTATTATTTCTGTTGGAGCTTAACTTTCAAATCTTTTATTTTCCGGCGCTATGCTTTTTTTTACAAATACTACAGTTACTAATGAAAGCGTTTATGCAACCTAAAGACCATTGTAGACTCACAGGCATTCCAAAAGCGCTTCTTGCGGTCTTGATTCTGGATAGTGCGCTCGCAGAGTCAAGACCTCCTGAGGATGCTTCGTGTAGAAGCGAAACGCGTTGAAAAATTCTTCCGGTTTGGCTGCGTGGCGTTTGTGACGTCACGTCGGCTTAGCAGGAAAATTAGGCGGAATTGTCACTTGAATTATTTTTGTAATTTTTAAGTGTTTTATTAAAATATTAATTTGATGTTTACTTAAAATATTTTAAAAATATTTGTTATTATAGGATATAACCTTGATAGATTCTGGCGAGAAAGATAGTTTGCAATAATAACATTTCAGGAACGAGCAAGGACTCGCGCGATATTTACCGTTACCTATTACAGGAAATCATTCTAATTTATATAACACATGTTCTAGTGGTGCATAATAAGTTGCTTGCTGGATACACCATAGTTAACTAATTGGAGTTCAATCAAGTGGTAATATTTTATGATATATCATCATCATCATCATCATCATCAGCCGGAAGACGTCCACTGTTGAACAAAGGCCTCCCCCATAGAACGCCACAAAGTACGGGCACTAGCCGCTTGTAACCATTGGCCGCGACTTTTATAATGTCGTCAGTCCATCTAGTAGGGGGCCTACCAACTCTACGTCTTGTATCGTGGTACCCACTCGAGAACCTTTCTTCCCCATCGGTTATCGGTTCGTCGAGCAATGTGGCCCGCCTATTGCCACTTCAACTTGCAAATTCTGAAAGCTATGTCGGTGACTTTGGTTCTTTGGCGAATATCCACGTTCCGGATTTGATCGCGCAAAGAAACTCTGAGCATAGCTCTCTCCATGGCTCGTTGAGTGACTCTGAGCTTGTCCATAAGAGCCACAGTTAAGGACCACGTCTCGGTGCCATATGTCATCACTGGCAACACACACTGGTTGAAGACTTTGGTCTTCAGGCTCTGCGGGATCTTTGACGATAAGATGTCGCGTAACTTCCCAAACGCTGCCCATCCGAGTTGGATTTTTCGGGCGACCTCTTTGACGAAGTTGGACCTACCAAACTGGACAGTGTGTCCCAGGTAAATGTAATGGTCAACAACTTCGAGCGTATCGTTTCCAACAACTACTGGTACGGGTGCAACATGGACATTAGACATTATTTTCGTCTTGTCCATGTTCATTTTAAGATCCACCTGCTGGGAAACTATACTGAGGTCGCTGAGCATTGTTCTGATTTCCTCAAGCGACTCTGCCATAATGACTATGTCATCGGCGAAACGAAGGTGAGTGATGTATTCGCCATAGAAGTTGATGCCGAATTCTTTCCAGTTCAAGAGCTTAAAAACGTCCTCCAACGCATTCGTGAACAGTTTCGGAGAAATAAAGTCTCCCTGTCTCACGCCTCGCTGCAGTTGGATTGGTTCCGTGCTCTTGTCCTGTAGTCGAATCGACATGGTGGCGTTTCTATACAAACACTGCAGCGCTGCGATGCCAAATTGACTATAGGTATATACCTATAGTCAATTTGGCATCGCTGAAGAGACTGCAGTACAGCCCAGGTTTCGATTGAATCGAAGGCTTTTTCATAGTCCACAAACGCTAAACATAACGGCCGATTATACTCTTCAGTCTTCTGTATAATCTGGCGGAGCGTGTAGATGTGGTCTATGGTGCTAAAGCCTTTTTGGAACCCGGATTGTTCGGGAGGCTGGAAGTCATCAAACCTACGAGCAAGACGATTCGTAATGACTCTAGAGAACAGCTTATAATCATGACTCAGCAGTGAAATGGGCCTGTAGTTCCTCAACAAGGTCTTGTCACCTTTTTTGAAGAACAGTACTACTACACTTTACCTTCAAGGATGACGGAATTAAATTACTTCTGGAGGACTGAAAGTACCGGTTTTCCACCCGCTCTCAGAAGTTCTGTCGTGATTCCGTCATCTCCTGGCGCCTTGTTGTTCTGAAGCTGTTTGAGAGCCATTCTAATCTCGTATAGGCTGATATCAGGGATGTCTTTATGATATATAGTTGTGTCAAACTACTTACAAACATCAAAGCTGTATGAAATGCTGTATACTGTGAATAATGATATTCTATAAGCATCTAAGTATTTAATTGATGAAGTCACTAGGATACAACACGCTGATTACACCTCAGAATAAGGGACTGAATACAATTTCATGAATTATAATTATTCTCATCACCTTAGTGTTGGATCAGAAGTGAATATCGTCTAAGTGAGATGACACATATCACTTGTGTAGTTGGTTTATTTCTCAATCCACAGTTTATGGGGGGTTTGACCCCCGCAATGGCCTCCATCCTCCCCTTATAGCCATTCCAGTCCTCACCTCGCAGAACACTCTCTGCATAATCTCACTCTGTTACTTTCTGGTCATATTCCATCATTACTTTGGCGTGTGTGCCATAACGTATCGCGCAGATGTAGACCGATTACTTCACAGACCTCACTTTCAATGTTAACCGTCATAGATTTCACAACACAGGTATTGCCTCTTCGGTGGCTAGTACAATACTGCCCCGTCAACTGCCGTGTCCTGTGACGTAAGCTTTGAGTCACAGTCACAGTCTCTTAAATGACAATAGACTAGTAGCGACCACAGACTAGAATAATGTCGGTTAATCATAGCGTTGCCATTCTCGTATCAAACTAATTGCTACGCTCCGACATATATAAACATTTCATAATTTTATCGATTGTAAATTATATGTAAAATCCTAATATTAGGTACAATCGCCACAAACCGATATTGTCTGAAATTCATCCAACACGATTCAAACAACCGTAAAGTGATTTAATAAATAATAGTTATTAGTATTTTATTTTTTGCGAACAATAAATTTCAATACAATAGTTAATTAGGTACCTATAGGGTAATTTCGTCGTCATAATTAGTTCAAACAATTCATGATGAATAATTACTTGGTCGTTACAATTGCCGTTTGTCGACTGGTTTGGATAGTCGTTTATACTTTATAGTAGATAATAGAAGCCATGAGTAGAGATCATAATTGAGGCTACTCGAATGTATGTGTACATACCTTAGCTTTCTCCACCATCTCCCGTCGTCGGAGTCTCACTCTTGCAGAGGCCGCGGTGCACTCACTTTCCACGCACGTCACTAATCTCACGTAGTAAAAACAGTAGTAGGTAAAGTCCAAAATTCCACAATTCAGGAAAATACGATGATGCACTTCTTAACGTGTTATAGAGAACACGGTGCGGTGAGAAGACAATATTTGTACTAAGTTAAATTAGCAATGTGACATCGTCGTGGTATAAAGCGCGGGGCTTGGAACACGGGGCGCGGGGCGCGATCCAATGGCGATACTCAATGGTACCGGTTCGTCACTGCGAAGCGAAGCATCAACTGCGCCACGTTGCGGGTAGTAGAAAAAAACTATGCATGTTTTGACATTCACATGGCAACCAAAAAATAAAAGCATGTACCATCGTCATTAGCAGCTCGTTACGAGCGAGTATGAAAATCAAACAAAATAATTCTGAACTAAGGTTTCACTTTCATTAGATTATTTAACGAAATTACCTAAGAGTAATGGTTTCACCCTCATAGCACGGTAATGTTATCTATATCTATAGATAACATTACCGTGCTTGAAGTCTTCAATAGTGACTACTAGTATGATCCGATTTTTGGTAGGTATATTGGTTCAAAGATCCGTAATAACGGCAATGTCGTTTGTGGTTAATGCTTTTATTTTTGTTGTACATAACTTCACAAAATCTAATATATTAATTTTTCACCAACTTCAAAACTGCAGGAGAAGTATGTTCGAGTAGGTGTGTATTCCTTATGTTCATGTTTACTCATCAAGTTGTGGAAGGATTTTGAAAAATATTTTATTGGGACTATAATTGTACCATTTTTTTTTTTTTTTTTTTTTTTTTTTATTGTCATGAGGAAAATTCCTTTACGCATACACACCCGCCGGGGAGCAGGTGGTTATGTCGGACTCAGGGTCAATAAGAACCCCACTACCGACTAAAAACCTCATGGTGTTCCGTCATTATCGACTATTGACAGGGGTCGCGGGGTCACTCACGCTCTCATCCGCAGCCCCCATCAACGTCGCCGCCCGCCCAAACGGGCCCAGCCTCTGGGATTTTCTCCCCCCCCCATCGCCACTTCGTGGGATGCCCCGGAACACAAGGGCATCCATACCTCATGAGGACCTAGCCCTGATGGGGGGTGCCGGCTGTCCCCACGGCCAGCACCCCAGGTCCTCCAAGCGGAGACGGAGTGCGAGCACGATCGGCTCGTCTCCGTGTTCGCGTTCTGCGGAGCGGAACAGAGAGAGGATCCCTCTCCCTTTCCCGCTCCTCCGCCTCCCTTTGTGTGACAATTGTCTCGCAAAACGAGGCCACCGCCTCCCACGACCTCTCGTCACCGACCATCTTTAAGATAATGGCCGGCAAGGAGAGGTCGGACCCCACAACCGCGATCAGGGATCGCCGCGGTCCCGCTCCTCCTGGGCATGCCTCCAGTGCATGCTGGGCGGTGTCTTCCACGCAGCCGCACTGGTGGCAGGCCGGGGACGGCTCCCTTCGTGCGACGTTACACAGGTATCTCCCGAAACAGCCATGTCCCGTGAGAACCTGCGTAAGCCTGAAGGTGAGCCTCCCGTGTCTTCTTCCGACCCACTCTCCGAGTACGGGCCGGATCGCTTCGAGAAGTCGTCGAGCACCGGCCCCCCTCTGTGTGGGTCCTGCGAGGAGTCTCTCGCCCCACGTGGCGATAGCCGACGCCTTGGCGACATCGCGCCAATTTGCCACCTCCCGCGGCGCCGGTTGTTCGTCCCGCTCCCGAGCCCGTGCTCTGCGTTGGTAGACCGAGGCTAGGACTTCAGCCTCAAGGTCCCACGGGAGCAGTCCGGCGAGGACGCACGCAACTTCGCAGGAGAGTGTGCGGTACCCTCGACACACTCTCACTGCCATCACTCTTTGTGCCGCAAGTAGGGCAGAGGTACCCTCTCGGCGGAGAGAGCCTGCCCATATCGGGGCGCCGTACAGGGCCATGGAGCTGACCACCGCTGTATAGAGGCGGCGGCAGCTCCCTCCTCCTCCACTTGTGTTCGGGAGGAGGCGACTCAATGCGCCAGCTGTCCCCAGGAGTTTGGGGGACAGCTGCCGCATATGCGCATCGAACCTCCATTTACTGTCGAGGACGACGCCGAGATATTTCAGCGACGACCCAACAGGAATGGAGGTTCCGCCCACCACAATGGTGGAGCCTGCAGGTGGCGCCCGTCTTCGGCCATAAAAATAAATGGCCTCTGACTTGTGGAGCGCCACCTCCAGGCCCAGCATCCGTATTCTGCCCACGATCGTCGCGACACCGGCCGTGGCCAGAATCGCCGCCTCCCTGTAGTCCCCTCCCCGAGCGGTAACCAATGTGTCGTCAGCGTAGCAAACGACGCTGACGCCACGGAGGTTAGCACCACGAAGGACCCAATCATACCCAACGTTCCACAGGAGGGGGCCTAGTACCGACCCCTGCGGAACGCCACGCGTCATTGGACTTCGCCCCTTCCCGTTCGTCGTCGGGAAGACTACCTCTCTATCGGAAAGATAGTCCCCGACGAGTCTTCGAAGGTACTGGGGCACTCTATGGTGCTCCAGTCCTCCGAGTATCGTGGCCCAGGGCAGCGTGTTGAAAGCGTTGGCTATGTCCAACGACACGGCAAGCAACACGCCACCACTGGAGCACGCCTCCTCGGAGAGGTTGCGGACGCAGGAGATGGCATCTAGCGTCGAGCGACCTCTCCGGAACCCGAACTGGGTGGGTGCGAGATCGGGTCCTGTCGTCTCCAGGTGCTTGACAAGGCGGGCAGCGACGACACGCTCCAACAATTTGCCCGCCTCATCAAGCAGCACGATGGGACGATAGCCCGATGGCTCGTCCGCGGGACGGCCCTCCTTCCTCAGAAGGACGAGCTTGCCCCTCTTCCACCGCTTGGGGAATTTGCCCTCCCTGAGGCATCTGTCAAACAGAGCTTTCAGGGAGGGTCCCAGATGCTCAAAGGAGAGTGCCCACGCGCGACCCGGTATGCCATCAGGGCCGGGCGCCGTATTCTTGGCCCTCATCCTGAGCAAGGCGGCGCCTATCTCTCCATCGGAGATAGGGGCAGGCTCGTCTTCGATCGCGTCGAGATCAACCATTGAGGCCAACTGCGCAGTGGGAGGCGTAAAATCTGTACCCGGGACACCGGGGAACAAACCATCAACCACTCTCTGGAGCACCGCCGGGAGGAGCGAGGCAGTGGTGGGGTGGGCCCAGGGGCGAAGCTTTTGCCTCGCCCACATATACGGGCGGCCCCACGGATCGCGCTCAAGCCCCTCCAGCAGCTGTTCCCAGGCTCGCTTTTTGGCCTCTTTAATGGCCACACGTAAAGCCCTGGAAGCCTCTCTGTAGGCGGCGTACAGGGAATCCGACACCTCAGTCTCCCGCCGCCGTCGCCTCCGATATCGCTGGTATCGGCGGCGCCTCGTCACACAGGCTCGCCGAAGATCGGCGATCTCCTCCGACCACCAGTAGACTTGGCGTCTGAGTTGTGGGGCCCGTGCGCGTGGCATCGCTGCGTCACATACGCGCGACATTGCCTCACACAACCCATCCGCCTCTACGTCAATGTCCACTAGGACCGGGTCTGGAGAAGATCTACTCCACGCCTGGACGAGGGCCGCCTCCTGCAATACTTCAACATTGAGGCGCTTCAGGGCCCATCGTGGACCGATCTCGCGCGATCCTTCTCTTACTGTATCCGCCAGGGACGAGGAGACGCTGAACCGGATATACCGATGGTCAGAGATTGTTTCCTCGTCCACCAACACCTGCCAGTCGCGTATACGGCAGGCCAGGTCCGGAGTGGCGAATGTCACATCAACAATTGAGCCACCCCATTGCCGGACACAAGTGTTCTCCGTCCCGCGATTTATTATACACAGGCCAACCTCAGTTAACCACTCCATCACGGTGCCGCCCCGTGGGTTCGTCCTCGGGCACCCCCACGCCGAAGATTTGGCGTTGAGATCCCCGAGGTCGATCAGGGGACGCGGGCGGGTCTGTCCAATTAAAGAACCCACCTCGCCAAGGAGAACCTCAAGATCGTGGAGGGGCTTGTTGGGGGAGTGATAGACCCCAACGACGATAGTCTCACCCACAGAAGCTGCCACGTAGCCCCTTCCCCTCGTCACTCCTTCGAGAGTTGGGGCACGGGCAGGCGATTGGGTAGTGATTGCCACCAAGCCGTCGAGGTCCCCCACCCAGTCAGATCTGGGTGGAACCACGTACGGCTCGGCAATTACCGCCACCTTAATCAACCGCTCCGCCAGGCTCTGCAGAAGGAGAGCCTGAGCATCAGCGCAGTGGTTGAGGTTCGCCTGAAGGAAAGTTAAGGCCATAACTAACTTTCCTCCATGCGCTCCGCCTGCCCTGTATCAGGACCGAGCGGCTGCGACTGGGCCTTGGCCTCAGACGCAGCGGCCTTCCGCTTTGGCCTTTGTTTAGCCGGGGGCTTGGCACAAGCCTTGCCCCCGGAAAGGTGGTCTGCGGCCTTCCCCGTGGCAGCACAGAGGGAACAGTGGGGTGCGGCAGAGCACTCGTTTGCCTTATGGCCTTTTTGACCGCAGCGATAACACTCATCACTGCGGTCAACTTCCGATTTGCACTGGGCTCCAACGTGGCCCAGTACAAGACAACGGTAGCATCGGCGGGGTCGGGCCTCAAGGACCCGGACTTGCGCGGCCACCCAGCCCACCAGAATTCGGCCCCCACCATCCCTTATCTTGATGGCGGCCGTCATAGGGCACCGCACAAAGGCAACTCCCATACCAGCGGCACCTTTTCTGATCCCACCGGCTTTAACTGCCGACGGATCACAGCCACCAGTTTTGGCCAGGGCCTCCACCAACTCCGCGGGAGTTATCGAATCATCCAGGCCACTCACTCTTAGATCAGCGGTGGTTACTGGCCTCGAGATCCGTACTTCAGGCCCCTGCAATACCTCTTGGAGCTTAACAGCCAGAGAGTCTGCCTTTGTCCCATTATCAGCGCCTGGGATCTCCAAGATACGGGCACCGGTAACCGCAGTCCTCATTCTGAGTGGTGGCACACCGAGAGCTCCGAGGTCAATCCGGCTTTTCGCCTCGGCTATCACCGTAGCATAGGTGATGCCTTTCTCCGCCGCCCCTGGTTGCAGCGTGATCACAACGGCTGCATTACGCGGCGGGCGGAGTTTGACAGCTCTTGCCTTAGCACTGGCGAGTTGTGCCGATTTTGGTGCCCGAGCCCGCACTTGTGGGGTGGGTCTCGACTCTCGAACCCGTACTGGTAGGGTGGGCCTCAAATCCTGAGGTTGCTCCGGCTCCACTCTATCGCGCCGCCTTCTATTGGCTCCCCTCTTCACGACAGTCGTCCACTGTTCCACAATAGGAGGTGGCTGGCGCTGACCAACCTTGCTATCGCTCACCTTGGCTTTGGATAAAGTCTTAGGTGGGGGCATAGGGGCAGTGCTCACTGGTGCCACACTTGGCATCGCCTCTTTACGCCTGTCAGCGGCCAGAGGGGGCCTCACTCGCTTTTCCGGGAGGAGCCTCTCCTCCAGGCTTTCGATGCGGGCATTCATCATAGTGCCAACTTGCACCATGATCGCCCGCGTCAACTCCTCTGCAGAAGGCCCCTGTCTAGCTACTGGAGCTGGATCTGGAAGCTGGACTGTCCTTGTCTTTAGAAGCTGCTCCATTTCACGGCGGAGTACATTTACCTCCGTCGTGAGCCTCTCATTTGCCTTCACTAGGAGGGCTACCTCCTCGGACATCGAGCGGGCTCTTGACTCCTGGAAGGACGCCTTTATCGTTGCCGCGGCATCCTTCAGGGCCTTTACGCTCGTGCCCTTAAGATTCTTCGACTTCGTGGCCACCGTTATGATGGTGTCCACCGAAGCCAGAACCATGGCCTCCAATTGAGCAGCGTCCTGATCACCAAGAGAGGCTGGGGTAGCTACAGGCATAGTCACCTTCCTGAATTGGGCGGCCTGAGTGACCACCGTCTTTTCTTGCAGCTCTTTCTCAGCCATGAGCTGTACCTCCTCTTCGCGTGCTTTCAGGGCAGCCTTGGGTGGTCGCCCTCGTCCGCGCCGGCTGGGTGTAACCTTAGGTGGTGGCAAATGGTCACCCAGGTTTTCCTCATTCTCACTTCTACGTCGCTTCCGCAGGGATCGGGCCGCGGAAACCCCAGAGCCACGAGATGACACCGTCACGCAACTCATATCAGAGTCAGACTCCGACTGGTTGGCAAAGATGCCATCAAGCTTCTCAGCATCTCCTATGCTGAGTTTCTCCTGCGAAGTCTGTGGAGACCCACTCACTTCTATGTTAGACGCGAGAGAGCTACCAGAGACTTCCACCTCTTTATCGGAGTCCTAATTCACATTGCCATGGTCGTTGTTGCGCGGGTTGGAGCCCGCGAGGCGGATGTTGCCCCCCCCAGATACGATGGGGCAGCCTTCTTTCGAAGGGTGGGATTTACCCACCTGGGGATTTTTTTCATTCGCCAAGTGTTCCATTTTGCTTTTTCCTTTTTTAAGGGGTGAGGTCCCCTGTGGTGCCCTAGCGGCCGGGTTCCCCCCGACCATGCATCCTTTGGGCAGACACCAAACCACAGGATTCGGAGACGCCATGCGCCCGACAGGGTGGTCGAATTGACCTTCCCTGCCGCGCCACGGGCCTTGCAGGCCCGCCATCCTACGACCCGAAGGTCCGCTGCGGCTACAGTTATGCAGCTGCCCCTCCAATTTTGCCCGACAGGGTGGCCGAGTTGACCCTCCCTGCCGCGCCGCGGGCCTTGCAGGCCCGCCATCCTACGACTCGAAGGTCCGCTTCAGCTGTGGTTTACACAGCTGCCCCAAGTTTGACCCGACAGGGTGGCCGAGTTGACCATCCCCGCCGCACCACGGGCTGTTCAGCCCCCTCCTCGGCAATAACTCCACCGACCTAGCTACTGCCCGCCCCATCCACTGTGTCCTATGCTACCTTCATAGAAACACGCGGAGGGACCCCACGCGTCAGGATTTTGGCCAACGGTCAACAAGATCCCATACAGAGAAGTTATTGACCGTTGTTGCCCAGGGTGCACCGGCCCAATACGCTGCTGTACCCCCCGGATAAAACGTATCCGTAGGAGACCAGCACCATTCAGGCACACGAGGAGGTATCCTGACCAAGCACCCCGACTATAATTGTACCACGTGCAACTTCAATCAACTGAAATAATAAATTGTGAAACAAGTGTGAACGAAGGTTTGTGTATTTGGAAATAAAAAGTTTAATGCAAACCAACAATAGTCCCGATCATACATCAACGTGTACCCACGTACGTTACATGAAATTATCAACAGCTTACGAGAAAATAAAACATTGAAAGAAGCAGCTCCCGAAAGATTAAAATAAAAACAGAACTGATTTTAACATTGAAAACAATAATAATAATAAATATGACTTATAAATTCAAAACAAAATCATTTATTCAATTTAGGCGTCTACGACGCTCTTATGAAGGTCAATTACATATTTTAATATTGAAATATTCTACATTGTACTGCTACGTTCAGCAAAAAAAAAAAAAAAAAAAAAAAAAAAAAATTATAGAGCCACTGCGAAAAGAACGGGCAAGAAACTCGGGGCCATTCTTTTAAACATCTCTTATCAATGTGTTATATACAATATAATACGATTATTACAGTATTTGTTTATATTACGTAGGTGAAAGGTGATAGCTTGGCAGAGGCGGAACTTTCCAAGCATCTTTGTCGTTTAAGTAATCACAAACTTTGTAGTGAAACTTATAGAAGTCGAACCATGAAAATGTAAGATCAAAGTGTGGATGAAACATCTGAGTGCCAAAATTATATTTTGTAGAACAGAGTCGGAGTAAGAAAACATTACAATGCGACTCCACACATCATTGGAACAAGAGCATGAATAAAAATAAGAGTCACATCATAAAGGTGTTTGCGTGATGTAAAGCTCCTGTTCCTGTCCGTAATATATACGTCTAGGTCTGCTCGGCACTGCAAATGCAGTTGAGACTACCGTCATTCAAATAAGCATTTAATATATATTATGATATCTGGTGGCCATAGCTAAGTGGCCAGAGATCATATACAGGGCGTCCCACGGATATGCCACATGGAGGGTAAGTACCTTGAATATTGTAAATGGAACATTTTACTCAAAGAAGACATTATTTGAATTTTAAAAACAATTTAAACTGTATTCATAAATATTTAATTAATTACATAGTTGAACCGGGAATCGAACCCGTTATACGAGAAAAATAATCATTCTGTAGCTTTACCATACCGACTGAAAGGCTTCATCGTAAGGATTTTTGTTTAATATCATAATGTCAGAAATAAAAGGAGATCCATGAATTTTAACATTTGATGTGAAATTTTGAATTATTTCTTTATAATCAGCCAGCCACATTGCAATGGACAAAGTAATTTAAGCGTCTTTCGGCTCATGATACGGCTCGATTTGTTGCATACAGCCAGGTACCTACTAACTACATATCTATATTTATTATTAGTAATGAGATGTTGTCCGTTGTATGTCCTTACGGCAATGTCAGCTTTTCATTTTTCTGAACAAAATACTGGTAATAATTTTATACCCTAAATTATGTTTCATATCATCATTAGATTTGTTCACGAGGTAATTTACTTTACCAAAAAAATCAACTAAATATAGACGCCTGTTTTTCTTCTTTTGTTTTTATGTTATTGTGACGGAACAAGCTCGAGGCCCACCTGATGTCAAACGGACTAACCTCTAACTATAACAGATGCATTTCGTCACAAGTCACGAATTGCACTGCGCCCGTCACCTTCAGACATAGTTGTTAAGCCTTTGATTTCACTCGCTCTTAAGGAACGCTGCCGGAACACACCGTTAGGCGCTTGGCGACATATTTTCTACTTGAGGGTGTTTGCTAGCCAGGCGGGCATTCGCGAAATGCCCTTTCACCAAGCGTTGAAGCTCAAGCCCGATGTGGGATTCGAACCATGGACCTGCTGCGCGGCAGTCTATAGTCAATGCCACTGAGCTATCACTGCAACTTTATTAGCTGATGAGGTTGGCCAAGCTTTCATGATACCGTTTTGCCGACTGATTGGTTCCATGTACTAGGAGGCGAGCGTATTGCCACCTGTCAGGCGCAACTTCTGATTATATAAAAAATATTACCACTAGTGACTGTTGCCTAACCAGTGGACTGTCTACTGTATTGGACTACACATGGTACCCAGCCAAGGTACTGATTTGATATAAATACAAAGAAGCGCCCACGCTCTGTGGTAATTTCAATAATATCAACTAATATCAATATACGAGTACCAACAATTCTGCGACAAAGCTTCCACAATCAATATAGTGAGCGTGGGTGTTTGTGGGACACGTTCTGCTTTCACTCGGAAATTCCACGAAATCCTTGTAAACTTTTTAAAGCAACCTCCTGAAACACTGAGCGCTGCGCGTCGCGAGATGAATATCAAACATCACTCTCGTCTCGTCTCGTCCAGTGATCTAACTACTGACAGGTTTCGTCCCACCTATATGATGTGAGATGTATGCGGTTGTTACTAAATTCCCTGCGGTTGAAAAGAGTTGAAGTAACGGAAATTATTCCAGGCAGATATCAGTCTTTAATTATAATTTAATTTGTATTATTATTATTATTTTGCATCAACACCTAAATTAAAGTCATTCATTCATTAACTCATTCTTTCAAATGTTTATATTTCTAGCTCAAAGGTTAGTTAGATCATGTTTTGGTTTATATTATTATTTTACAGTCTCTAATATTTCATTTTTAATCATTGTCATCAAATTCTTTGCACAAGCTGTTTCTAATTTGTTGTATTAAGCTTTCATAAAACGTTTTTTTAGTAACTATTATATGTCTTGGCAAACAACCGCCCGAGAACAGCAGGGATATGCTGAAAAACAGCGCAGCGATGCTCCTCTGAAAAGAGAACATTGCTGCACAAGCTCAGCATAACCCTATTGCCTAAATTGATTTTTTAAATTTGTGATAATTTAGTAATTAGTAATTTTTGAAGGCAATAAATGGATATTTTATTATTATTTTATTAAATAATTGGCTATGAAGCGCTCGTACGAAATTTGCTTAGCTGTACGGTAAATAAAGATAAACTATGTAATCGGTTTTGAACCCTATCTCGGAGCGTATAGTGTTCATATTAGCGCGTACGCGAATCTTGCTATTCATTGTAATCGCGAGGAGGCGATCGGGATGTGCGGGCGGGGAACCCCGGCCGCCATGTTTTGAATTTGAAGTCAGTCCGCTACAAATCTCCGTCCGGCAAGGAGCTCCCCGAGTAACGCACGCGGCTTTTTTACGTGCGGTCACGTATGAGTATAAAGGGATTTCTAATCAGTAATAAAGGCACTGTTTGTGTGTGATTGTGTTCGGTGCGGTCGCCGTTGTTTTGGACGCCGAGGTGATTGATCAATTTACCAACTAAGGTGTTTAGCCATAAGCCCCCTTCGACGGAGCGACTAGCGAGCCGTCAGATGGTAAGTAGTTCCCGCCAATTCATGCCCACGTGCCTAACAGCACATATATCGGCGGGTGTCTTCCTGTGACATTCCAGGAACCCAGTCGAATACGCCATGCATAACTTCGTGGTAAAGTTTGAGACTACGGGGATTGTAAAGGCCCCTTCCCATACATTACCCGTTCTTAATCGATCAGCTTAGTTAAGCAACGGCCGCCGCAGTCAGGAGTTAGATGAGTGACCGCTAGTGACATTACTACTGAGCGCTTCCGTGCTTCGGAGGGAACGTGAATAGTTGGTCCCAATTGTTGTCTTACGATGGCAGTCGTTACGGCATAGTGGTAGGGCATTTAGCAAATGCCCGTCTGGCTAGCTACCACCCTCTAGTAGAAAATCTGTCGCCAACTACCTAACGGTGTGTTCCGGCAGCTGTCCTTGAGTGCCAGTAATTCTAGGCTAGCCTGAACAACATCTTAAACCACATCATCACTTACCATCAGGTGAGATAGTGGTCAAAGGTTAGACTATAAGCTATAAATAAAAACTAACGAGATTCAAATCCTTGGCTGCAGTTTTTCGGCTCACTCACCTTACCTCTAAGCTATAGCTGCAGCACCCGCCAGTAACCTCATATTTGTCAATCTGTTGTCAAATTGTAGATGTCGGAGCCATCTACTAACAGTGGCTAGTACTGGTATGTTTGATAGGGCAGTATGCGACTATCTATAAAAGTTTTATTCATATAACCATCGTATAATATGATGTACGAGATTTTTTTTCAAATGGAATAGTAATTCGCTAATATCCGGATTCAAATCTGTGACTGCAGGTCTCCGGCTCAGACACTTTACCTATAAGCTAGTTGAATTTTAATGAAGGCGTTATTACTTTTTGTCCTCGAGTGAGATGAACCACATAGCTCGCTTGTACGTTTAGTTGTGGCTGTAATCCATCCGTCGGTTTGCCTACCAAGTAGTGTAGAAGTCTTAGGGCCTGTTTCAGAATGTTCGAGTAAGTTCCGGTTTTACTACCCACAACATATTTAATAAATAAAACACTATCTTTGCGTTTCACAGTCATCGTTCCGTCCCAGCTCTCGCGCTGTACAGACGTGTCCACGCACAGAAATATTTATAAATAGTTTAACGAACCTGTTTAGCTGTGAAAACCGACCTTATTGTCTATGTGTTTGAGTTGTGTTTAGCAAAGTAAAACGAGTGTTCCGTCTACCTACTTTGGAATTTAACTTGTGTGAGTGAACTAAGCCGTACCGTTTAACTAGGCACTGACCGGTTGTGTGTTTACTTTCGGTATATCCAATAACTAGGCCTACGATTGAGATTTTTCTATCAAAGTAATCATGCCTAAGATGATGAGATCCCCAACGCAAACGGATTCACCTGAGATAGCAACAGGCAAGGCTAGCAAAGAAGAAACTTTAACGCGCCGAGAGAAACGACGAAACGCGCTAGCTGAAGATGTTGAACGCCGAACCGGTTCCGGGCGATCCTGTGAGGTAGGCCAGCGAAATTTACCATCTGAAGAAAACTATGTTCTCACATCTTTGCGGAATGAGGTAATGGAAATGTTTAAATCGTTCAGAACAGAGCAGATGGAGAAGCTAGACTCAATGGAGCAAAATATTCTGACCGATCTTACACTAAAAATTACCAATGTGCAAGACTCAACAGATGAGTTGGGTAAGTCTGTTGATTTAATATCCAATAAACTGTCGATAATGCAGATTTCAATTAACAACCTTGATAAAAACTGCAAAGAACTTTCGTCCCAGATCTCCGTATTGGATGACAGATGTGAGCGTATTGAGTTTAATAGTAGAAAAACTTGTTTAGAGATTCGTAATGTACCTAAAAAAAATAAGGAAAGGAAAGAAGATCTCTTTAATACGATGCAGTGTCTTGCGAAAACGCTCAACTTAAAGTTCCAGCCCTCTGACATAAGGGATGTTTACCGTATTGCTACCCGACATTCTAAAGAGTGTTCCTCTATTATTTTAGAACTGAGTAACACTCTTACTAAGACCCAGGTACTGGAATCGGCAAAAAAATTCAATAAAACTCACCAAGGAGCACAGCTAAATTCAACGTGTCTGGGCTTCGATGGCACTGCAACTACTACTATTTACATCTCTGAATACCTGACTCCTAAAGCCAAAAAGTTGCACTACTTAGCGAGAGAGTTTGCAAAAGAAAACAACTATCGTTATTGCTGGACCTCTAACGGTAAAATATACGTACGCAAACAAGATGGGGATCCCTTCATTAGAGTAAACAATGAAGAACAGCTGTCGAGTCTCAAAAAAGGAAATTGACTATTTCGTGTTGTTTTTACATTTTTACCTAGGTTAAGAATTTACGCCTCATCGTACAAAATATGCGATATTTTTTTGGTAATTAGAAAAATCTCATTATTGTCTACTACTATTTTTTTTCGAAAGCATAATGTTTTCAACGAACATAACCAAATGTACTCAATACACAACATAAATACTTTTTATTTCATGTTACACACAAATAAAAATATAGCTATTTTAAATAGATTTTTCATACCTTTGTCTCATTTTAACGAGCTGTTAACACATTACACACTATTTGCATACTTACAGAATTTCATGATACAGAATTTTTGAACAAAAGATTTCAGTCAGTTTTGGACAAGAGCGATATTTGAACCAGTCGAACCAAAAGGTACCTTATGTCGATCCATCATTGTCTACTTTTGCTTGTCGGACACGGTAGAATATTGTTCAAATTTAGTATGCCTGGCTCAAGGTTTTAGTAGATCCGTGCGCTTTACTCACGCACTAAAATTGAATTTCAAGGTTATTTTTCTACGATGCTACCGAAAGTTCTAAAATAAAATAAGCAGTTGGGAAAAATTGCTCGGCGCTAAACCTGGTGGGGTGTGATAAAGAAATATTTTGAATGGTTGTGTAGTTAAGTGTGAAATTATCCTGTTTTATTTTTTAAGAGTAATGATATTTGCCCGTGTTTTTTTAAATCTTTATTTGTATACGAGGGTTTTGTCCATTATGTATGTCACCCTCAAGGAAACTTTCTATAATATTTATTCTCTATGCTTTAAATCTAAAATAGTCATTTTATATGTGGCTTTAGCTGGCCTAGACATATCTTCAGCCAAAATACTCTTTTACATGTCAATATTTAGTACATTTAAACTGCTTTTTTACATAAACATATTGCGCTCTGCCTCATTCCTGACTCATTCCACCAAAATATGAGTAATTTCCTCTACAATGTAACACTCAGTTCAGTTCGGAGGTTCAATTGTTCTCATTAAAAATGTAAAGCTAATCAGCGACATGTATCCAAAACGTAGTCTACGAGCCACGATAACATTATTTCTCGGCATATCTGCACCAACAGACTAGGGAATGCGGGAAGGGCTAGGCTGTACTATAGTCTTGTACCAAATCCTCTTACTTCGTGACCTCTTATCAAAGTGACCTATTGTCAGTTCTCCAGAGGCACTCCTTCCTATCTTCTGGTATTTTTCCCTCACTCACTTCTTACGGGAAAAAATTGGGGTGACATTCTAACCCGACACCCTTCGGGGAACACCCATATTATAACAAGTAATTTTTAAATTTAATAGTATAAATAGAACGAGTGGAATAGTATACTAGATTTTGGTAGGAAATAGTAATTGAGTACCGATGCAAAATCTAAAGTGTACATTTTATTTACGATCTAATATGCGTTTAACCTTCACGAATTAACTATTAACTTTGGCATCGATTGGACTGGCATTGCAATACATATTAAAATATATTTGTTGCTATCCAGACAAATTATTCAAAGAAGCGTCTTCAACACGTGTTTGTGTTTCTCAACAAGACGCCTCTAGTCCCGAGCGAGCAGGAGTTAATGGAACAACGCCCCAGGCATTACACAAGTCTACCTACCAAGTTGCTTAAACACTCAGTGCCAATAGAAAATTCATAACATAATCGCCACCCCAAGTTTATTTTTTTAATTGTATGTTTTTTTTTAGGAGAAATTGAAATTATATCACTTTTCGATGTTGATAAGTATTTTAGATGAGTGAATGAACTTGTAAGTGTTGCATAGTGTGCATCACTGATAAATGAAAAAAATGAAAATTAAATTAATGAAAATAAACGGAATTGACTTCCATCACAAAAATATATGAAATAAGTGAAAGTCAGTACAACGCAGATTCAATACATTTACCATGGGCCGAGTTTTATCAGTATTTTTTTATTTTTAGTGATGGAAGTCGGTTTTTTTTTGTAATATTTTGCACTTTTTTGTGTTGCATATACTTACTGCTTACAAGATTATTCACTCGCCCAAAATAGTATTCACCAACAAGAGTTGCAATGACCATTGAATCATAATATAAATGCAAATATTATTTTCACTGAATTGACATTAACTATTCAAACGATGTTGATGGCCGCTCACGTATGACTATTGAAGTTAAACAATTAAAGCACAAAATTTCAGCTCATACGAGCATGTTCCGGTAGCCGATGGGTTTAAGAACACACCCTGCGCGAAACGGGGGACGCGGTTTCGATTCCCGCCCGGTATACAAATTTTGCATTTACTAACTTGTAAAAAATATTTTCCCTTATCACGCGATAGTGCTTGTAAACGTATTTAGAAGAGAAAAAAACATATAAATATATATACATATAAGCTATTGCCGAAACCAAAACGGCCCATGTCAGCAGAATTTTGAATAAACTTTATATAAACGCAAAGTTTCCAACTGAAAGCCGAGTATTCTGGTTCCTTGCCTTGTTTTGCCAGATATGTTTTGTTCAGATACCTTTTCTCATCTACTGAGCAAAATTCCAGGCTCATAATTATTACTACTAAAAAAGTTCAGTAATGTCCCAAATAGTAAAAAAAAATACTAGTGACGGGAATTTAATCAGAACCTCGAGACCACAAATCAACGCTTCATGCCATTTTCTTCAACCAACGTAATCCCATACATTTATATTAAGAGACTAATTATTAAATTCCGTCGTAGAATATATGATAGCATTTCATAATTTTTCTTCAAATGGTCCATGGCAACGTAATCTTTGGCTTCAATCCCCTCTGTAGAGCCGTAGCACTGTGCATCTACGAAACCATAGCACAAGTCTACGAACATCACATCCAGGTCAAACCTAACGAAGTTTGTCTCGTTAGTACGTTTCGTAGGCGTGTGCTGCCTACGACTATTTTCACACAAGAAGTCGGATTCTGCAATTTTAGCTATTGTCAAAAAATATCTTAATGGTATGATTATATATTTCAGTAGGTATATTTCAGTTTCATTGGGAACTATTTCAGTTTAATTAGGAACTAACCTGTAAGGATAGATGTATTATTTTAATCTATATCTTTACTTATAATAGAACTGTTACAGGTCCAATTATGTACATTGAAGATATTTTTAAAATAATTTTTGACAGCATTCTGTAGCTGATACTGATGCCAAAACTGTATTTTTTTTAATTTTTGTCTGTCTGTCTGTATCCCGGCCGCGCATCACTTCAAAACTACTAAATGGATTTAAATGAAACTAAGCACGATTTGTGTTCATACAACGAAAAAGGACAAAGAATACTTTTTATCCCAAAATTCAGCACGGTTCCCCTGGGAAAAGGGATGAAAGTCAAAATGTAAAGGAGACCCTAATAAGCCAGGGCTACGGAGCGGGAAGTGGATCACGCACCCTTACCATCCACGAAGCGCAGGGACTGACATACGAGTCGGTCATCGCCATCAAGACCAAGAGCAGCATGAAGTTGCACGAGAGCGTCCCGCATGCCGTCGTTGCAATTTCACGGCACACTGGAACCTTCATATACTACGCAGATGACGAAAACGACGCCATAGGACGGTTCGTTAGGAAGGCGATGGTTGCGACACCAAAAGCCATCCATGATTATAACCTCAAAATGGCGATCAAAGATCGAAATAGCGCGGTAATGGAGGCCCTGTTAAAATGTGACGTGGGAGAATAACAAAACATGTAAATTTCTGTAGGTATATTATTTTATTGTAGACCCAAATTATTTTTGTAATTGTAATCGTTGGCACGGGTATCCGGAGCGGTCATGCTCACAGAAAGGTGTTGTCTAGCGGCGGTGTTGTGTGTCGGGTCACCATCTTCCCACAAAAATGGTTGAGGAACGCCTTCCTCAACCACTCATGGCTGGCACATACGTCAACTCGTGAACGGGTGCTGCTAAAGGATACTGGTCTGCTCTGGATGCTGGTGCTAATGACTTTAACGAAAAAAAAATACTTTTAACACTTATTTAAATATTATAAATAAAACCGGCAAACGAGAATTTCATTTCAAAAAAAAACTTTTAACACTGTTCCCCCTTGGAATGTTGCATGTTTCCTCGGCACTCGTTATAATTAACGGTCGTCATAATTTCTACAAAATAATAATTACATATTATATCAATTGTTTTTTTTACATATTGTTCTTCTAGGCCTTGTACCACCAACTTATATTTTTTAATTTTGTAGATTAATTTTTATTAAATATTTCAACTTAAAAGTTTTTTGTTATTGTTTTATCTTGATTATCATGTAAAATACAGAAGACCGATATAAGTAGAATTGAAGCCTTTTTTTTCAGCTGGAATTGAATAAGAAAGGCTTGGATTGTGGCGATGCGTGCCCGGAATAAATGTGCCCCATCTCTGCGGGGCGCTCTCTCGTGGCCCGCCGCCGCTGCCGTGGGGGGTATTAAATATTGAGTCAGCTTATCGCATATTGAATCTTAATGCGACCAAATTGTGTTATTCTAAGCAAATTTTATTACAGGTTAAAGTGCGGCTCGGAATAACGAATGACCTTAGAAGATTCTCGGGAATTAATGTTGAATGTAAAATGAAGTGATACTGAGTGAAACATTATTTTCAACGAATTTGTATGTTTTCAATGGTTGTATTTTGTTACAAGTAAACATAAGGTTTTTTATTTATATTTATTAAGACTTCAAGCACTATTGCATGCTTAGCGAATATCACGCTTATACATTTTTTTTGTGCGAAGGCTTTCATGTCTAGAGGGAATTGAGCCCGAGTTTTAATTATTTTATGAATAACAAACATTTTTATTTTAAATTTGACATTGTTTATCTTACATAATTTACCGAATATTTTATTTAAGTAAAAATAGACATCATTATTTTGTACTTAAAATTTGATTATCTTCAAATGGAATCTATGTAATTTTAAATTTTAGATTTGTATGCCTCCAAGGGCGAAACATGTATGTGGTAACGTAGATAGATCGTTCCACATCCCACAAGTACGTGAAAGAAAGGAGCTACAAAAGTGAACAGTGTGTGATGTCCGTACTTGCTGGATGTGGGGGTGGGACTTTTGACGGTGTCGAAATGTGTGGTGGTAAAATTTCGACGCAGTAATAAGGTCAAAAGGCTCGTCGGAACATTCCCCGAAAAACAGTGTAATAGTTTTCGGTTGTATTTTATTATAATCTTCAAATAATGGCTAGAATTAACGGAAGTAGTGAAACGAAAGCACTTAGTATGTTCCGTTAGTTGTACCTCACTGCAAGTTCATATAGGATAAGTAGTGATTTACGTCACTTAGCAATAGTTGAGATATTGGTAGAATTTGAGATAGAGATCCCAGATACTTCCCAGATACTTCATCTGGGAAGTATCTGGGTCTCAACCTCGACGGGAGGTAGGCTTTTAGGGCCCATTTTAAATGTGTGGGAGCTACCACCTAGGGGACACTGCCCCACGTTAGTGACGCTAACGCAAACTGCCACCGTCTATTATATACTCCGGAGTGAACTGGAGTATAGCCCAATACGGGGCAACTGCCTAGGTGGACGTTCTCAACCGAGAATAACAAGACACTGATGCGATGCCGGTTACCGCGACGAGGGCGATACTTGAACACATGGTGTACCGGACGGCAGACGTGATGACTGTTGGTCCCCCATGGGAGTTGTAAGCGTGGAAGGAGGTCACACGTATGCGGCGGGCGGTCCATATGCGGTGGCTGGAGGTGTGCGCCACATGGAGCCCGTAGTGGCACACGCTTTCAGCCCTCAAAGGACGGGATTTCTCTTTGCCGAGCGTTGTAAACGACATGCTCGGTGACGAAGATCGCGGCAGGCAGTGGTCTCATTCTGCGAAAAGGAGACCGCGGAGTTGGTCAGGGAGAGTGATTTCTATGCTGCCCCGCTTCAGCGTATACAAAAAGGGACAAATTGGGGTCACAAGTGCAGAGTTGGAGAATTTTCCACCGGCTTCTACGGCCCCGAACTAATGGGGGTGGCCTTGGTGAGCCTGACTTAGTTTGGGCCTACCCCCGTAGCAAGATGGTGTATGCTATTGCGATCCTATCTTGCCCCACCTCATTGGAGGACTGCTCACGGTGGGATTTTAGCGGTCTTAAGTCCCACGCATCATTCTCCTCAGCTCCTGTGGTGGGAGGGCAGTGCAAAGGCAATACCCACACTCAAACAAAAGGGTTAAAAGAACACAAAATCTGTATATTTGACCCACTAGACACGTTTAGTTATACTGTGGCAGTGTACAAGCTCCACTGAGCCTAGGGACCTAGTCTGTTCTACGGCTAATGGCGTAAAACAACTTCTTGTGGGAATTACATAAGACCTGTTCACTGAAATGTGGATTTTTGGTTAAAATATTAAATTAATACAAATTAATCTAATTGCTAAACATCATCTTCTTGCCTTAGTTTCGTAACACCAGGTAGATATCCTACCAACTGGAGCTAAGAAACAAACAACTAAATCAAACTCTTCCTTTAGCAAGAGTTCATCTAGGTCGGTACCACCGCAGTGGCAGATATTCTGCCTTGTAACAGTAGTGTACAAACACCGCTATGCTTAGTCGTAGAAAGTACTGTAGCAAGTGAAAATACTGGGCGAACGAGTTATAGAGATATGAGAGAACTAACGTTTCAAAGTAACCAGCGCAGTGCAATGTCAGGCAGAACGTAAACAATGGCACTGCAATTGTAATAGAGGACCGTAACGCTAACTATAAGGTGGGCAGTTTGTCTTTCACCACACTCCATCACATAAAAAACCAGCCAAGGGCGAGTTGGACGCACGCCAATGGTTTCGTGGCAACACAAAAAGTACAATATAATCGTTATTTTAATACATTTCTTGATATTGAATTATAATCATAATAGTAGTGATAACATATTCCCTTTTTGTTTTCAAACTGCACATTTACGGTTTTCATTTTTAATTTCTGTTTTTGTATATTGCCCTTTCTTCCCACTGTGGCTCAAGACATTTTTTTCCTGACCGTGGCAGTACAATATAGAATATTTCAATATTAAAATTCGTAATTGACCTTCATAAGAGCGTCGTAGACGCCTAAATTGAATAAATGATTTTGAATTTGTATTTGTCGTCCATGTCTTACAGGGACATTGCTTCTTAACAAATTTCATCATTCAAAGTCAACGCATCGCAAATGAAAAAATCAAAGTATCGCTAACACGTGATATTAACAGTCATAATAGTATATAATGATACAAGTGAGCTAAATTGTTGCTCATTATAAAAACACGAGGCTATGAGTTTCAGCCCGAGCCGTAGGCGAGGGCGTAAATCAAACGAGTGTATAATAAGCAAGTTACCAACGAGTTTCATACGCACTTTTTCAACACCCTTGCGAGGACAAAAATATATTGCACAAATGCGATACAAACAACATACGAAAACTATGGAAAATAGCGATTGTGGTTTATTTCATATACCTAACCTTAAACCTCTTTGTTGTTACAAATCTGTATTACCAAAACGGTTAAATATAACGGTTTAAATATGGTTAAATTGAAAATGCTCTGTTTACTCGCATAGAATTTGCAGTTAGGTACTAACTTAACTTTGTGGGGTTAATTCTATTACGCACTAGTGTATAATATTATTATGCACGAGGGTTTTATAGTTCGATTTATGGCCCTAAGAACGATATAATAAAGCTCACTTTACGAGCAAGGGTGTTGAAAAATATATTATGATCACATTGTACAGTACAATTATGATACATATAAATTAAGTTTAAGATTACTTAAAAAAATATGTATAGTAAAGTTGGCGTGAGATATCCATTGACTGCTACCATCCGATAAAAAAGGCTCAAGAGATGATGATAAATTAAGTTTTGGGTAGTAGTAAACCTATTTGGAATTTTAAATATAAACGAAGTAAAAATTAAAGGTGTAGAAAAAAATACTGAATTATGTAGCACGCGAAGTGAAGTTTGCTAAGCCATTCCAGGTAAGTTAAGCAACGCCCCGCCGCGGTCATCACTTGGATGAGTGACCGCTAGTGACATTACTGCTGAGCGTGGACGTGCTTTGGAGGGCACGTTGAGCCGTTGACGTCAGTTGTTGTAGCGTGGTGTTAGGGCATTTTGCAAATTACTACCTGGCTAGCTACTACTCTGTAGAAAATCTGTCACTACAGCAAAAAAGTAATAATTTTAATAAATTTCAAGATTTAATGGCGCGATGAGTGCCGCTACTGCGCTGTGCTTGCCACAAGTGGCACAGTGCTGCAGACACTGAACTTGTGAACTGCACTTATAGTTCGTTACGTCTATCGGAACGTTCAGAAAACTCCACGGTCCTTGGCAGTGAAAAAAAATGATTTTAAACAAATATTAGCACAAAGAAACTTTTACATATACCGATTAATAAAGGTACGGTTATTTGCTAAAATGAGTTCGAAATGAGTAAGAATATAACAGAAACAAGTTAGAGGAGCAAACGTACAAACTGGCATAATTCCGGACCAATTTTATCAATGTCGGAAAGTAACACAATTTTCATAATTATTTTGTAATTATTAAATTTCCAATAAAATATTCTGTATCCAAATAACAGGTCGTAATTTACCGTCGGCAATAATGCCGTATGGAATTTAAACAATCCGAGCTGTTGTTTTAACATTCACTTCAATAATGGTTTATGGTTTTCAATTACTGCGCCGATTATCCTTTTAAACTGTTCACAGTTTTTAATTGTCTTTTTAACGCGTCTCACTGAATTCGGTGATGAAACTTTGAATATTTTTAAAATATCCAAAAGAGTAATAATGAATACTACAAAACTATTTAGGTTTCTATGAACAATACGAACGAGGCGTAAGAAAATATATCGTACTGATTCCATACTTAGAATACGGGTGGAAAATCAAGATGATTCAAAGGAATTATAATGTATTGACTTAAATTCGGTTGTGATATTTTTAAATAATTAAACTTTAACGTTTTTTTTTAATTTAGAGATGTTCAAGAGAAACATTGGATTGGAATTGTTTTATATTATTGAATTAAAATGCACTTGGCCCACCTGCTGTTAAGCGGTAACCCCTGCCTTTTGCAGATGTATTTTTTCACAAGTGACAGACTGCCTCACCTGAGACATACAATAGTTGGCTCATGTGCCTGTTATTCTATCGGCTTCAAACCTGACCACAAAACATACATACTGAAAGCAAACATTATTGATTGGCTGTAGACATAGGTATGATGGCAGAATCAGTTTAGTTTCCCGGACGAACTCGTTTACAAAGATATTCTACACGCATCTTTTTCAGATCGAGATGTCAATAAATTAAACATGGTGTCTTAGAATAATAATGATTATTTTCAAATTCAAATTCATATATTTCGGACAACAATAAATCCACTTGGTAAGAAACAATATTAAAAATTAGTTATTAGAGTTAGTAATTATACACTAAAAATTAAAATTAAATAAAACTATTACACAACTATACTTATTTAATCGGACATCCCATACGGACGATTTTATTGACAAATTGGTTGTCTGACCAACGTTCGCACAAAATGTCTCACAAAAGGAGAACATGGACTGTCCACTACCGTCCTCAGGATGCTGTTGTTACTATCCCGCACTCGTCTCATTAATGATGCTACCTTTTTCTCATTACTGCTTGAAAACCATCAGTCTGAGTCTGTACAAACATTTCTGAGGCGCTACAAAAACGGGGTATTCCCAACATCATCCTAAAGACGTTATTGTACAGAATCCGTAGAGCATCCAGCGACTTTTTCTTATAGTTGACCCATAGACCACCCGTGTAAAAGCCTTGACAATACGCCTTAAAAAGGGTGTTTTTAACTTGTTCCGTACAACGGGCAAATCTACGAGCCAACATATTACCTCTGACCGCCAAAGCCCTACGCCCTCCCTCTTTATGTCTACATCATCCTTTAGGTCGCTGGCAAGGAAATGTCCCAAGTACTTAAACTTTGTAACTTGCTTGATGTTCAAGCCGTTTAAGGGAATTGGAAGTACAATTTCGGGATACTTACCAGCGGCCCCAAAGACCACTCTGTACTCACTTTTATTGGCATTGTAAAGGAGTCCATGCTCTGTTACATAGGACTCACAAACGTTCAACAGCTTTCGAATAGCTCCCGCAGTCGGGCCAAGCAGCACCATGTCGTCAGGGTATCTAATATTATTAATACTAACCCCTCCCACTCGACATTCGACACGCATGCTGCTGAGCCCGACTATGAGGTCATTCATATACAGGTTGAAAAGTTTAGGAGAAGTCAAACCTCCTTGCCTTAGTCCACACTCCAACCTGTATGATTCAGAAAGAGTGTTTGACCACTTGACATTATTTGTGTCCCTCATCTTAGCTTTCTCACCTTAGTTGGTTATTGTACCAATACTAAAATATATTCAGAATTTTCCCCCTGCACACCCCTGTCATAGAGTTTTCTCCAAAGCACATCATAAGACACAAGATCGAAGGCTTTGGAGAGGTCAAGAAAACAGGCGTATACCGGGGTTTTGCGATCAGTGTAGTATTGCACAGTATGCTTGAGGCTTAATATAGCACGTCGTTGATAAACCGGGTCGAAAACCAAACTGTGCGTCATGTAGGTTTAAATATTTTTGTAAGTGCGAGTCAAGCATACTGTCCAATACGTTAGCAGCAATTATCGCGAGAGAAATAGGATGATAGTTCCCCTTGTCCGATATATCTCAAGTCCTGTTCTTGATGACAGGCACTATAACGGTTTTCATCAGGTCTGCTGGTAGGTATGAGTGGCTAATGCAAAGTGAGAACACCAAGGACAGAACCCTCGGCAAGTGGACTCCCGCGTGTTTCAAGTGCTCGATACTGAGCCCGTCATGGCCGGGAGATTTGCCTCTGTTCATTTTCAATATAGCGTTTTTAATATCGCTTGTTGAGAATCGAAGCAGGGAAGAGCCACCTCCCTCCGGCTGATGGGCTTAGAGACAACAGTCATAGTGGACGGACCCAGTGGAGACCGCACCTTGAAATGTTCCATGAACATGTTTGCAATCTCCCCATGTTGGTTTTTCTCATCAATACATACCGGGAGGCCAGGCCTGGTATTCAACTTTTCGGTTGATTTCCAAAATTTACCAAAATCTTTCGTAGCTCTTTGTTTAGCTATCATGTCCATCTTAATTTGTTCTTGGTTATTTTGGCACCATTTTAAACATCCTTTAAAGATTCTGCGAGACTCACACATTTGCTCATATATCATACCAGTAGCTGGTCTATTATACAGAATCCAAGTTTGAAACTTAAGCCTGGAAACCCTACGCGCCTCCCTTACATGATTGTTCCATCCGCACACAACTCTATTTTTCCGAGGCTTATCACACAGCTTTTCTTTCGTTTGTACAGCGGCTTCACACAAAATCTGAACAATTTTGATATATAAATCATTTATGATACATTTGTGCCCGACTAAATTGCAAGACTTATAGCTACATACTGTTAACTCTTTGGGAAAATCAATGTCACGTAATCTGTTGTTACATATATGATGGTATCTTTCAATTTGCTTTGTATCCCTCTCCCCCCATACAATTGCGTTACGAGGTACGTCGTTTTTCAAACACTTTGTACTAATCTATTTTAAATGACAGTAAACATGCAAAGGCAAATGATCCGACGTAAACACATCTTGTGAAATACCTACATCCACAACTGTACTCCAAGTGGAGAGAGACACGACGCAATGATCCAATCAACGTGTGCTTCCATGAGAATCGCTAATAAAAGAGTAGCTACTTGAGTCCACTCCGAGTTTTTCAACATCTGCACAGTTGCCGGTCTCGGCAACGATACCACAACACGTTGTGTAGACTCAACGCACTCTGTACGCACATTAATATCTAAGCCATCGTAATATATGTGTTAGTTATTGCACATCATACTTTTGACGCGTAGAATGGCAATATTAAACTCATAAAATAACCAATCGTCAAGAAAATGTGACCTATTGGCCATTGTCGACTTATATTCCCAAACCATAAAAGAGGCACCTCAATGCAACCTGACACGTCCCAAAATGCTAACTGCATTACTTCATTTAAATTCTAATAAAAACTCACTGCACTTAAGTCTGGTCTAATTATTTTATTCCATGAGACATTATAACATTCTAATAGCCCTAGTTTATGGATGATGAACTATACGAGAGTAGCGTATAGCCATAGATGAGTACCTATCATCAGGGCTGCCACCCACGTTAATGCGTACGCCTTGCGAATATTAAAACGTTGCGAGTGCAGAGCGCAGGGCTCTGTAATTAATGCCGGGTAAATGAGGAGCACGCCACTCCTGATGAATATTTAGATTTATTGACACCCCACACATACAGATTGGACGAGGAATTAATTCGGGCGCAGAATGTGCTCTTTGAATAAATTACCTGTTTTTATCTTAATTCAAGCTCACCCTTTTGCACACACACGTCCCCACACATATTATACGTACAAAGATAATATTTGCTTGTGTGTACGCCCAATTTTGTACGTCAGGGTATAACCCATCCAATTAAGCGTGATTGTTTTTTCTCTTGAACCAATTTTTTAGCTGTTGCTTAGTATGGAGTTGTTAAAAATTCACTTAGAAAAATGGTGGACCGACTTACCTATTCAATTTGCACTTGAAAAATGTTTATTTGTCAGTAAAAACATTATAGGTATTAAAGTTTTTATTTATTTTGTAACTTAACTTCATTGTATCATTGTGTCCTGATTTTTACTGTTCCTGGTTAACCTTATTCCTGATTTGTACTATTCCTGCATCATGTAACACTATCCCGTACCATTTGTGACAACGAGCAGTTCTCCTGATTGGGCCATTAGCCCTCTGACCTCTCTCTCTCCCTCTGCCATTGACCCACACCGTTGCAACTTTTCTAGACTATACACTTGTTTATGGAAGTGGTAAGTGATCACCGTCGCCCACAAACCTCTGAAATACCAGATGATACGGGGATGCGTTCCCAAGAAATTCCCAAATTTCAGACGCGGATAAATTACTTAGTCTGGCCATGTTACAAATAAAAATAAACAAATATGACATTTAAATTTGGAATCTATCATTGTTATATGACTGTTCATTGTGTTTTCTCATTTTGGCGCCAACACTTTGTACTATATTTTGCGATATTAAAATGGAGTGGTAAATGGATGGGGTGATAAAGAGAACCGAATCGCTGTGATTGCATTACACAAAGTAGGTGAAACTCTCCATACGCTAGGTACGCGCTTAGTCAAATGTTGGTGTACCGGGCTATTAATAGATACAATAAAACCTCTTGCGCTTGTGACAGAAAAAGATCTGGCCGTCCACGTAGTGTTCGTACGAAAAAGGCGGTCAAAGCAGTAAGGGAAATAATTCGTAGAAATCCTTTAAAAAAGCAAAAGATTTTATCTCGGTAGACGAAGATAGCAGGAACCATGTCGCGTATTTTAAAAGATGACTTAAGATTTGCAGCCTATAAGAGATTCTCTGATCATTTCTGATCTCTCTGGTCTTAACTGATAATTCAAAAAAGAATAGGGCGGTAAAATCGAAACCACTTCTGAAGCGGCACGCAAAGGGAGGTCATGGAAAAATTTTGTTTACGGATGAGATTTTGTTTACAATTGTGCAACATATTGACAAACAAAATTACCGTATTTATACGAAAAGCTCTAAGGAAGCTTCACAATTAGTCGCCAGAGTGTAACGCGGACATTATCCGACTTCAGTGATGGTTTAGTGGGGTGTTAGCTTTATTTTTGTGAAAGAGGTATCAAAACATCAGCACAAGTGTATCAAGATACCATTCTTGAAAAGGTAGTAAAGCCCTTTAACAACACCATGTTCAATAACCAAGTATGGTCCTTCCAGCTAGACTCAGCACCGGGTCATAAAGCTCGATCCACGCAGTCTTGGTTGGAAGCGTTTCGGACTTCATAAGAGTGGAAGACTGGCCGTCGTGTGGTCCCGATCTTAATCCAATGGATTATGATATATGTTCAGTTTTAGAGAGTACGGCTTGCTCTAAACGCCATGATAATTTGGAGTCCCTAAAATAATCCATACGATTGGCAGAGAAGAATTTTTTCATGGAAAGAGTGCGTGCTTCTATTGATAACTGGCCTCAACGTTTAAACGACTGTTTTGCAGCTAATGGAGACCACTTCGATTAAGCTTTTATATTTTATTTTTTTTATGTTTTTCTATTAAACTAACACACTGCAAAAGTAAAAAATGTTATTTGCAATAGAAAAAAGTGTTTTTTCTTGGTTACAATATTTATGCCTATATCTATAAATTGGCCATTTGTTGTAATTTATGGAATAACAAAGACTTCAATTAACTTATACATATACATTTAAGTGTAGATTAAAATAGCTCTATACAATTTTGGTTGGAATAGATTATACTCGTAATATATATTAACAGCAAAATTACTTCTCAAAGTACTAATGTTGACTCAGACCCATATTTCCCATTTAACATGAAAAAAGGCTGAGATCAGAACAAACTGATGCAGCCACGAAAAGGGGTTGAGTTATATATCTAACGGCACTAAACTTTGGATCAGGCAATGGTTCGACTATTCGAAAGGAGTGTTCATAAACATTGAGTCGATGTACGGTTACGAGGTCAGCAGAAGGTCCAACAGGGAAAGGGGAAGGTCATCCACATCACCACCAGGCGAGGTGATCTCTGATCTCTGATGTGAAGGTAACACCACAGGCAAGGAGACTGATCCACGAGGGACCATGCCCCCTGCCCCCCGGCAGTGGGTATTCAGGTGTTACTCATAAGGATATTGCGTATCACTACCGCTAGCATTTTTCTTAGTGTAAGTGCCACGCTGTATTTATTCTTGCACCTATTGTTTGCAATGGATGACGTTGACGAGGGCAATATTTTTAGTATTTTGAGTTTATTTTCAATTGCTTGCATTTTTATATTGTGCTTTTGATATTGAGTACTCAAGGCGTGAATTCAATGAAGATTCAATTAGTTTAGGAAGCAGACAATTCATATAAAACTTTATTATTAATGACCGCACCATTTTGTCCTCCCAGAACTTAGGATCTCTTTGGATGTCTTTCTTCAGACTTCAAATAGAAAATTCATTTAGATTTTCTATTTGAAGTCTGATCTTTTCAATTTCAACTTCCATCGTAGAAGAGGTAGAAATAATTTGATTCTCAGACAGTTCTGACAGTTGACAAGGACCAACTGCAGGCATGTAAAAATATAAAACGTTACTTTGAAAATTGCAAACGTCACTTTAAAAATTATTATTTAATTATGTTCAAAATATATTCAAAATATTAGTTAATTTAGTTACGCTAGTCAGCGAAATAAACACGCGCATTCAATGTTAAAACTTAACAAGAAAACATTTTTTTGTGTATCACTTTCCTATTCTTCTATTTATCTTCATCTTCAACTCTAACTTTTGACTTAAATTTCTTTTTAATTGTACACGCATATTTTTGCGTTTAAGATCCATATTCTTATCAAATACCTATCTATTTATGAAACGAATATACATAAAATTACAATCCCCTTTATTTTTTTTTACTAAGGTAGAGCAACTTTAGATGCGTAACGGTGCACGAACAAGGAGGGAGTGAGAGAAATGTGAGAGCGAGAGGTACGTACAAAATTTTTCGTGTTCCTTTCGTCGTAACGCTGAGACGGCTACGAGAAAAGGTAAGACGTAGTTCTTGCTTCTACTTAACGATTGTTATTCTATGATGAGACGATGGATTTTAAGTAACACTAAGTGTTTAGTGACTTCATTATTATGAAGATAACTGAAGTATTTTTTTACGAATGGCCGCTAATTTATACAGTATTGTGGCACGTGATTGGTCACGCGCAGTGCAGCTTACATTATTACAATTCGGGGAGGGTTGTCCTCTTACTGTATCTTATTTTGAAAGATACAATCTTAGATCATCAAAAGCCACAATTAATACTATTATCTATTTTTGTTCCTCGCCCCTCACCACTTTCACGATGACGTTTGAACGTCTGCAAGCCGGTTACTGGTTTGACAAGTGATATACCCTCTCCATTTTCACTTTAACGAGTAAATTGTAAGAGTTCATGTTGATGTGACTTTTGGTTTTCGGCTTATACCCTAACCACGTGCTAAATTGCGTCAAAAATTTCAAGCACCTTTTTAATACTGTTTGTACAACTCTTGATCAAATGGGAAACAATTAAGAGTGTCTTTGTGTTCTAAGACATAAGTAATCACACGCAAAATAAAACTTTTGTGATAAAAGTCTGTGGGCCGTTGGAGGAAAAATATCGTTGGTTCCATTTAGTTAATACAGGCCAATCGACAATTTATTTTTTCCATATGTTCACTAGATACGCTATTTCATTCAACGCTGGTGAATAGACATGGTTAACAATATCTTCTTGACTAGATACACAAAAGAGGTTTACAATGAGTAAAGGTTCAGGAAACTGTAGCAAAAGCTTGAGATAGAGCGTTATGGCAGAGATTAGACGTAACGGTTATGTTTATGACACCAGTGGTGGTGCCAAAAATGCTCAACCGAAACTGTGTAATGGAGCCTCAGTCCGCCGCCCGACTCATACAGGTTCTACAACATGGTGGATTATTTAAGTGAAGAGGCAAATATTAACCTTGATAAACGTTCACAAATACAGTACTATCTAATATGCTTGACAAAAATCAAAATATGCTCTGCGGTAAGGTGATTGTACATAAAGTACTCTAAAGATAGCTCTAGCCATGAGAACCGTTCGACCATTTCATGAAAAAATAATAATTAAGTATTATAATTATTATTTTACATAATATATTTACGCCCCGTGGAGTGTCGGACTAGAATGTCACCTTCCTCATTGCTACCTGTGGGTGTCGTTAGTAAGAGGCGGCTAAAGGTAAAATACTGGAAGGTAGCGCAGCAGCGCCGTCTGAGGTACTGATATCTTTAACTGCGATTCCAGCTAAGCGTGGGGATTATGGCAAGTATAGTACAGTAGGTCTCAAACACGTTCACTGCGTAACAGGCCAATATCGGCCTGCCGCGGTACTTCAGCTGGTGCGGACGAAGAAAACTATGTCCCGCTCGCTTGTGCGAAATGATTATCTTAGGTGTTTGTAAAAATTCGACAGAGACAAATATATATTTCATCTTGCGGTCAAAATTGTAGGTGCTTCCCATCAAAACATAACGGCAGGCTTTTATCGACCTACCACGCACTGACGGTGAAAAAACATCCGCGAGTGCGGCAGTGGGCCTATTTCGGCCCGCCCTCCCAACAGGCAGCTGGCGACCCGATACCGCACAGAATGCGCGCCCCGCCATTTAGTGTTGTGCTATCTAACTGATCTGACGTAGCGTTCGATAAAATCAACGATGGCAAGCAATAAAAGAGAAATAAATAATAGAGTAATTCGCCCTGCAGTTATTGACAGTGATAGTGACAGCAGTGAAGAAATATTTTCCAAGAAAAATAAAACTAATTTGGAAACAAATGTGCACGCAAAACGAAGCACAAGCGGTAAGTTTTGTTTACTACCTAAACATATCAACATATCAGCCTTAGACTCATAATGACGTGGAGATTTTTTATGTGATACCATCCTTTATGAAAATTATTATTCTTAAAAACTAGCCTTCTACACACAGTAAATAGTTAGTAGTAGTTCTACAGTAAATAGTTTTTGCAATATAATTTTTGACGTGATAACTTCTTATAAATCGATGAACGCCGGCCGCACGTTCCACCTGAGCCGAGTGTAAATGTGGCTGTGGTTATATGTGGTTGTAGGTGTGGTTATATGTTGTTGTTGGTATGGTTGTGGTTGTATGTGGTTGTAGTTGTATGTGGTAGTCACAGTAAACTTTTTTTTTTGTCAACAGAGGACGTTTACAGTAGCCCCAGTGGAAAAAAATTTAATATTCTCAAACCAGTCTCGTTTTCACATGAAACTAAAACCGGTATGTCTTAATTTAAATGATTTCTTTGCTTTTACTATAGTCTGCCGAGCATCTGTCAACATATCTCCACATTTCATGTTTTATTTAATTTTTACTTATATTACTGTACAGTTTTATCTAAATCCGTTCAGTAGTTTTTGCGTGAAAGAGTAGCAAACATCCATACATCTAAACTTTCACATTTATAATATTAGTGTACATTAATTTTATTCCACTTACCTTTTTTATTGCATTACAGAATTTAAAAATAAACCTACACCACAGACATCAAAAGGATTGTCTTCACCTCGCTCATCGTCAGTGGACAGATTTAGTAGAAGTAGAAAAATAAAAATTTTGGAAAATAGATTAATTCGCCCTGCAGTTATTGACAGTGATAGTGACAGCAGTGAAGAAATATTTCCCACTAAGAAAAATAAAACCAATTTGGAAACAAATGTGCACGCAAAACGAAGCACAAGCGGTAAGTTTTATTTACTACCTACACATATCAACATATCAGCCTTAGACTCATAATGACGTAGAGATTTTTTATGTGATACCATCCTTTATGAAAATTATTACTCTTAAAAACTAGCCTTCTACACACAGTACATAGTTAGTAGTAGTTCTACAGTAAATAGTTTTTGCAATATAATTTTTGACGTGATAACGTCTTATAAATCGATGAACGCCGGCTGCACGTTCCACCTGAGCCGAGTGTAAATGTGGTTGTGGTTATATGTGGTTGTAGGTGTGATTATATGTTGTTGTTGGTATGGTTGTGGTTTTATGTGGTTGTAGTTGTATGTGGTAGTCACAGTAAACTTATTTTTGTCAACAGCAGACGTTTTTACTTATATTACTGTAAAGTTTCATCTAAATCCGTTCAGTAGTTTTTGCGTGAAAGAGTAGCAAACATCCATACATCTAAACTTTCATATTTATAATATTAGTGTACATTAATTTTATTCCACTTACCTTTTTTTTTGCATTACAGAATTTAAAAATAAACCTACACCACAGACATCAAAAGGATTGTCTTCACCTCGCTCATCGCCAGTGGACAGATTTAGTATGTATAGCTCAAGAGGATGCAGTCCTTCGCTAAACAATCTATCAGCTTCTAAGCTTATGCACGGCATCGAAATAGATGAAAGCGAATATCATGACTTGATAAATCTAAGAAACAAAAATAAAAAGGATTTTTCGGTGGGTAGGCCAAATAATCACAAGTAATTCTAGATCACATCATTTAATTATTTATAAAAAAATATAAATATTGCGTTTTGGATACTAATTTATGCATAATATTAATATATAAAAGGCCCCACCTGCCATACTGTGTTATCCTAAACTAAATCACTTCACATCACAAGTTTTTTAACTTCTCTGTTTCCTGTACACAAAGTCACATATTTTACAAGATGGATGCCAATACTTATGAATCTGTTCAAGACCTTATGGCTTCTTTCTTCAAACGTATGGACAGCTTTGAAGGTAAACTCCAGAAAGCTGCACCGTCTTCTGACACTGAAGTTTTGGCAGTGGAATATGCTACTTTCAAGGATTTTGTACTGAAGGCCTTGCGCTCACTTCAAGAGCAAATTCAATGCCTGGCAAAGGAAGCAGACCGGCAAGAAATGCATAACAGGCGCAAGATTCTGTTAATACATGGGGTGCTTGAGAACCCAAATGAAGTTGTGGCTGAAGTCACTGTAAAAATTGTTAAGGAGCAGCTGAAGCAAGCGTCGTTTTCCGTGAGTGACATAAGCCGATGCCACAGGATGGGCCGCGCAGGAAACACTGCCAAACCAAGACCTATTTTGTGTAAGCTCCGTGATGTTTCCGTTCGCGACCAAATTTGGACAGCCAAGACCAATTTGAAGGGCTCTGGAGTCACACTCTCGGAGTTTTTAACCAAGACTCGGCACGCTGTATTCATGGCTGCACGACAGCGCTTTGGCATCGCTAAGTGTTGGACGAGGGAGGGCAATATTTTTGTCCTCGGTTTAGACGGAACCCGACATCGCGTCTTTAGTCAGGAAGACCTCGATGGTATTCCAAATATGGCCTCAAAACCAACGGCAACAAAGGAGCCCGTCGCAGCGAAAGAAGCACCGGCTAAAACCAGGCGCGCAGCAGCCAGGAAGTAATTCCATTAGGTACAGTTATTTACAGTCGACACTAGGTACCCACATTTCGTGAATCGAATTAAATATGTTTTGCTTTTCACCGTCCAATCACTTTATATTAATATAGTTTAATTTCTTTCGCTTTAATATGTAGGTACAGCAAATTACAGTGACAAAGATTCGTTACGTCATACTTCGTGTGACATTCTATAGATGTCAATGTCATGCTGTCACTGTCAGTAAGACATGATGTGTATAAGGATTCCTTAGATTTTTCTGCCGTCCCTTTTTGATTGACTTATATTCTGTAATCTTTGTTATTAGAGCTGTTCATTTTTATTCTATTTTATTGTATGTTTTTTTTTTCTAGTTAAATAATCTGATGTATTTATTGTGTAGACACAGCTGGCGGGTGGATAGCCAACAATAAGCCGTAATATCGATACATTTGTATATACTTATTGTATTTATTAATTAATTTTGTATAGATTTAGATATTTATTCATATATATATATATTATAGTATTGTAAATGTATATATCACAATCAGATAGTGATGATTTTAATTCCATTTGTTCATCAGACAGTTTTTGTAGTATTCCGAACCTGTCAAATTTTATCGATTCCGCGTTGATCGATGTTTCTAAAAATTTTAATGTTTTTCACATCAATGCTCAAAGCATTCCGGCGCATTTTCCCGATATGTTGGCGTCTTTCGAACATTCTCATATCCATGCTATCCTAGTATCCGAGTCTTGGTTAAAACCGTGCCTTCCTTCAAAATTGTATGTGTTACCTGGATTCACACTTATTCGTAATGATCGTAAGAGCAGTCGTGGTGGTGGTGTTGCCATCTATCTCCGTTCACATATCTCCTTTACCATATTAAATATGTCAACACAGCCACCGCCTCCTAGCTCTGGTGAGCATCTTTTTCTAGAAGTTATACTCTCGCACACTAAAGTACTCCTTGGCGTATATTACTCCCCCTCCTGCAAGATTAGTTTTTTTTCTTCCTTTGAAAGGCTTCTAGAAGATCTTACTCCTTCTTACGAACATTCTATTATCATGGGTGACTTTAATACCTGTCTGCTTAAGCAAGATTCCCGCACAATGTCCTTTGAATCTACAGTCAGGGCTAACAATCTCACCATCCTACCATTAACTGCTACTCATAATCCTCCCAATTCCACCCCATCTCTTCTCGATCTAATGCTCGTTTCTTCTCCAACACACGTAAAAAAACATGGCCAGTGCGCAGCGGACGCCTTCTCTCATCATGACTTAATCTATCTTTCGTATAAAATTCGTCCGCCCAAAGCCAAGCCCAAAATTCTTCTGCGGCGCAATTTTGGAAGTATTGATATAGAGAGTTTGAAACACAATGCTTGTAATTTAGACTGGCATGGTGTTTTTAATGCCGAGTCTGTAGATGCTAAAGTCACAATTTTCAACGATATCATCACTAATCTTTACGATAGGCATGCACCTTTGAGACCAGTGAAAATAAAACACCTACCAGCTCCTTGGCTTACACCTGACATCAGGTTACTCATGAACAAAAAAATTGTTTCTAAAGCCAAGTATAAGTACAATCCTACCGATGAGAATAAAGAAAAATATACGAAACGTCGCAATCACTGCAATAAAGAGTGTAGAAACGCGCAACGCCGACATATTCATAGTTCTCTTGAAAATGAAGATCCTTCAAAGGTATGGAAGTTTCTTCGGTCATTAGGAGTTGGAAAATCTCGTAACAGTGATATCCCTAATGATTTAAACATTGATTCACTTAATCAGCACTTTTCCTATTCTGCCAACTTTGATGGCCCTACAAAAGCTGCAACACTTGTTCATCTTTCATCCATTCCAACTCCTGACTATCCTTCTTTTGTTTTCACGCAATTTACTGATTTTGATGTTAGGAGAAACATAAAAGCTATTTCTTCCGACGCAGCTGGCAGTGACTGCATTTCCAGAAAAATGATAGTGTTGGTGCTCGACGAAATTTTGCCCGTTATCCAACATATCCTCAATTACTCCATTGCCTACGGTACGTTTCCTTCCATATGGAAAACGGCGCAGATCATTCCTTTACCTAAAAAAGCCAATCCTTCCACTTTCTCCGATTACCGTCCTATTTCTATCCTTCCATTTCTCTCAAAACTTCTTGAACGCCTAGTACACCAACAGCTCACATCATTCCTAGTCAAAAATAACCTCTTCAACCCGTTCCAATCTGGATTCCGCCCAGGGCACAGCACTACCACAGCACTGGTCAAAATAACTGACGATATAAGGCATGGTATGGATAATGGACAACTCACAGTTTTAACACTATTAGACTTCAGTAACGCCTTCAATAACGTAGATTTTGACGTACTCCTTGGCATTATGTGTTCTCTTAACATATCTCAAACGGTTATTGCTTGGTTTCGTAGTTACCTGTATGGACGTCGGCAACGTGTACGCTTCGATGAGACTTTCTCATCGTGGTGTTCTACGGCAGCAGGTGTACCTCAGGGCGGCGTTCTATCACCTCTTCTTTTCTCAATTTTCATAAATTCTATTTCATATCAGTTATCTTCTTTCTACCATCTTTATGCAGATGATTTGCAAATATACGCTCAGGCTCCTCTAAATGAATTGCCAGCAGCGATCGAAGTAGTAAACTCTGATTTGCGACGAATCTCAATATGGAGTAAATCCTATGGTCTCAAGGTCAACCCGGGGAAAACACAAACAATTATCATTGGCAGCTCAAGAATGGTATCCTTGATTGACTGGTTTCACCTTCCACATGTTATCTTTGATGCACAAGTTATAGATTACAGCACTACTGTTAAAAATTTAGGTATCATCATGGATAGGAAATTATCTTGGGTACCACAGCTTGCTGAAACCAGCCGCAAAATCTTTGCTTCCGCTTCTTCCCTAAGAAGACTGCAAAATTTCTTACCAATCACAACTAAAATTGCGCTCGCACAATCACTCTTACTCCCGATTCTCGACTACGCTGACATATCGTATCTTGATTTGACTCAAGAACAGCTTGATAAACTTGAACGCTTACAAAATTTTTGTATTCGATTCATATATGGCCTCCGCAAATATGACCATGTAACTGAGTTTCGTAAAAAATTGAAGTGGTTGCCCATACGATTTCGCCGGAATGCACATATTCTACATCTTCTATACAATATCCTATTCGTTTCCAATACCCCTACATACTTGAAAAAGTGTTTTGTGTTTCTCCATCTGACCCATGATCTGTCCCTTCGCTCTTGCAACACTCTCCAACTTAAAATTACCCCTCATAGCTCTCAGTACTACAATAAGTCCTTCACAGTACAGGCTGCACGACTATGGAATGCTTTGCCACTCGAGATTAGACGTGCTAAATCTCTTGGAATTTTTAAAGTAATGTTAAAAAATCACTACTTATCCAGTATATAACATTATAATTATTTGTTTATAGCGTTAATAAGTAAGTATATTTGAGATATATATATATATATATATATATGCATATATATATTATATATTTATATTATATATTTATCATCATTTATCATATATTAGATTTATGTATGTATCTGAATGTAATTATCTAAACATAATTTATTGTTCACCACCGTCCACCTCTTCCTTAGTTTCTGTCCATCCAAAGGTTGTCTGGAAGAAATCGCTACATAGCGATAAGACCGCCCATTGTACTACCATAGAAAATAAGTCTTAATAAGTGTTATTTACTTCTACTTTGGTAAACAATAAAGAATTTTTGTATTGTATTTTGTATTGTATTGTATAAAATGATAGAAAAGAAAAATAAAATAGAAAGGAAAGATCCAACTTATACAAGTCAAAACAAGACAAAACTTATATTCACTTATTCTTTTGAAGACAGTATGTCGCAAGAGTTAACTGAAAGCAATGAAAATGATGGTTTTTATGACGAAAAACGTAATAAACAGTTTGAAGAAAATAAAAGACAGAAAGAAACACTTAATGACGAAGCAGAGAGAGAGGAAGAAACAGAAAATGCTGAAGAGGAACATGAAGATGCAGAAAGAGAGGAAGAAACGGAAAATACTGAGGAGGAAGATGAAGAGGAGGAAAGTGGTGACACAGGCGATGATGAGAGTGATGAATACTCTGCAAGTGAAGTTGTATCGGATATAGATAATGATGTTTTAGAGGAAGAGGGAGATGCACAGGATAATAGTGTCAATGAATGGGATGCTATCACAGATTTGACCCCTGAGTTGGAAGCGTGTACTTTAAATGAAAGCACTTTTAATATTCCTATAGAAGATATATCTCCTGCAGGTAGTTTTTCCTTATTTGTAACTGATGAAATAATAGATAAAATGGTTACAGAAACTAATAAATATGCGTTAAAATACATCACAGAAAAGCAAAATAATAACGAAATAAAAACAAAATCTCGGTTATTATCATGGAAAGCTACGAATAATATAGAAATGCAAAAGTTTCTGGGGGTACTACTCGCAATGGGTCTGAACAAAGTGCCTCATATAAATGACTATTGGTCAAAAAAATCAATATATCGAAACGAATATATTGTATCTGTAATGACTCGGGATAGATTTCTACTATTATTAAAATTCTGGCATTTTTGTGATGATTCGTCAGCCATCCACAACACAAATAAGTTGAAGAAAATTCATGATTTGGCTAATATGCTCAACAGCAGATTCCAAGAAGTATTAACGCCCGGTAAATTCGTTGTTATAGATGAATCAATGATACCATGGCGTGGCAGGCTGAAATTCAAACAATACATTAAAAACAAATCACACAAGTATGGTGTTAAAATTTACAAGTTATGCACACCAGAAGGGTATACATATAATTCAATAATTTATTCTGGAAAGGGAGAAAATGGCCGTGAACAAAATCATGGTAAAGTTACCGTACTGAAACTCATTCAAGGACTGGAGAACAAATGTCGTGTAGTAATTGCAGACAATTTCTACTCTTCAATTGAATTGGCGGAAGAACTCCTATCTCACAAAACCCGTTATTGCGGTACCCTAAGATCAAATCGAAGGGGGCTACCTAAGGAGATAGTGTCACTAAAGTTGAAGAAGGGCGAAATCAAAGGAGCTATGAATAAAAATGGCGTCAAAGTTATTAAATGGGTTGACAAAAGGCAACTTCTAATGCTATCTACTCTCAAAGAGGACAAAGATGTGCTTGTCAACACTGGTAAAAAAAATAAGAAGACGAATGAAGATATAAAAAAGCCTACATGTGTCTTAACTTATAATAACAACAAAAAAGGAGTTGACTTCAGCGACCAAATGTCTTCATACTATTCTACATTAAAAAGAGGGCTCAAATGGTTCAGAAAAGTGTGTATGGAATATTTGTTTGGCATGGCGTTAGTAAACGCGTGGATCACATACAACATGAAAAATGATAAGAAGGTTTCAAAAAAAGAATTTACAGAGGCATTAATGCAATCATTAACTGGAAAAAGTATACGCCCTGATAGTAAGTATAATGACGTGTAACATCACTGTAGGCATATGTAGATCATTGTTGAAGGTGATTCCTACATTCGCGTGTTTCAACATCATCAGACGTTCTACATCTGCAACAGGTAACTATTGTCATTATTTTGAACATATTACCAGTACGGTGGCTGCGCATGGTCTTCGTGCATGAGCTTTGTGCTGACTCCGCTATTTTTCTGCGAGCAATGTATGGCGTTTTTTGCACTACTGCTTCTATTATGGTATGTTATGGCACTGTTTACTTACACACTAACAAATGATGCGAGTTCCTATTTCGGGTCAGTCAGCTGCATTTATCATAAAAATAACGCTTTACGTGGTCTACGGGGTCTACCTGATTGCACAAAATAGATATTAGGCCCTGTTACCACTATATTATACACCATATATACATAATTATATACCTATATACACAGGGTGTTAGGGTTATGACCGTTGTCCTTCAAGGAGGTAACTCAATATCGTTTATACAACAACTTTCCCTATGGGACTCATGTCGTAATCTCAAAAAAAAATGTTGGCTTCCCATACTAACCAATCCGATTAACTGATTAAAAATTGTATTTGTGCAATAAACTATCTGAATCTGAATCAGATTTTTTTGTATGAAAAGTCAAAATATTTTTTTAAGCTTTCAACATGGGTCCCATAAGGAAAGTTGTTGTATAAGCGATACTGAGTTACCTCCTTGAAGGACAACGGTGATTACCCTAACACCTATACAATATGTAATTCCAAATGCGCAAAACCTCTCGTGGGGTAACTCAGTCCATGTTACTGAACAATTTTTGTTCAAGATTTTTGGAAATTCGCAAAAACAAAATGATTTTTCATACAGATGGGCCCGATTAATTTCTCATTTTGTATGAAAAACCAATTTTTTTTGCCAAATTCCAAAAGTTGTTCAGTTACATGGGCTGAGTTACCCCACGAGAGGTTTTGTGCATTTGAAATTACACGTTGTATAAGGTCATTATAAATTAAGTGCAAATATTTTAAGGGTGTGCTCTACACATGAAATTGAACACCTTTCCCCAAGGAACATGGGTCAAATATGAAAAAAAAATTGGGCCTCCTATACAAAATTGCCGACCAGCTGACTGATTTAGTAGATAAAAATATTTTTTCATATTTCGACCCATGTTTGTTGGGGAAAGTTGTTCAGTTTAATGATTAGAACACACCCTTAAAATATTTTCACTTAATTAAAAATGACCTTATACAGCGTGTAACGGAAAGGGGGTATCAACCCTGAAGGAGGTGAATGTGCTCATGAAACTGAACAATTTTCCCCAAAGAACATAGGTAGAAGTATAAAAACAAATTTTGGACCTCCGATAGTAATAGTAAATCAATCAGCTGGTTGTCAATTTTGTAAGGGAGGGCCAATTTTTTTTTTCATATTTCGACCTATGTTCTCTGGGGAAAGTTGTTCAGTTTCGCGAGTTCTGTGGTAAAACTCATAAATGGTCAATAAATCACACGGAATTAAGCAAAAAAAAATCATTTCAGAAAATCAAGTAATACCTAACGACAATGAACATATCCTTGAGATGAGCGCTAAACGAAGAAATTGTGCAGGGTGCTACGACAGACTGCGAAAAACCTTGAATAGTACCCAAGCAAAAAAAAAAGTTAAGAAAATAAAAAAATATTGCAGGAAATGCAACCAAAACCTTTGCGTCACATGTTTCCAAGACAGGCATAAGTAAATAAAAACATTTTTCAGTTCTCTTACGATAATTCTGTTTTATTTTCTATATCCCCTCATTTTTCTCTGTCCCATCACTACTGAAAATACTTTCTAGTGCGGTCCAGGTCGATATCGGCCTGCCGCTTTTCCTGCTTTATTTCTCATTTCCTGTTTATCAAATCCCGGGGCGAATCAAACCTAAGGAAGTTGGGTTCAAGGTCATTCTAACAATATAAAATAAAATGTATACATTATGTTTCCACAAAGTTATAGCAATTTAATCTATCCTAGTGCCAGTGGGTCTAGAAAGACCTGCCACGCACTGGCGGAAATATCATTGGGGGCGCATTTTAGCCCGCCGCCGCACCAAATGAAATGTTATGATTTTACTTGCCGCAGTAAACGTGTTAACGTATATAATAATTTACCAAATGACATTAGAAGTGAAGAATACATGAACAAATTTGCGTTGCATAAAATTGTTTCTTCATAAATGTTCCTACGTATGATACCGCAAGGCGCTCATGGCAATATTGCAATACCCTTCGTTCGGGTTTCGTTATATTATGGTTTGTTTTTTCTGATTCTGAAGCTCTCGTAGCGAAGTTTGCTTAGTTATCTCGTTCTTAACCAATCAGCTAACCTATGCAACGTCCGCCGCGGTCATGACTTGGATGGGTGACCGTCAGTGACATTACTACTGAGCGCTTCCGTGCTTTGGAGGGCACGTTAAGCCATTGGTCCCAGTTGTTGTCTTACGATGGCAGTCGTTATAGCATGGTGGTAGAGCATTTTGCAAATGCCCTCCCGGCTAACTACCACCCTCAAGTTGAAAATCTGACGCCAAGCACCTAACGGTGTGTCCCGACAGATGTTCTTGAGACCCACTAATTCGAGTAAATTAAGGTAAGCCTGAAGAAATAAAAAAAAAAAAAAAACTATATTGAGGCCTACCTGATGTTAAACGGTATCCTCTACCTATAACAGATGCAGTTCGTCACAAGTGACGAACTGCACTGAGTCCGTCACCCTGAGACCCACACTCGTTAAGTCTCATCATGTCCCTGTAATTTTACTGGCTCTCAAGGACTGCTCCTAGAACACACTGTTAGGTGCTTAGTGACAGATTTTCTACTTGAGCGTGGTAGCTAGCCAGGCGGGCATTAGCAAAATACCCTTCCACCATGCGTTGAAGCTCAAGCCGGCGGCGGCAGGTATCGAACCATGGATCAGTGGCACGCAGTCCATACGGCTCGGCTATCATTGCTTCAAAACATAATATATGTACTAATCAATACGATAAATCATTTTATTGTAAAGTGATCCACGGGTTCGGGTCCCCTACTGACTTGCGGGCGGCCAGTGGACAACCGTTTCACCGGGTCTCCCTGGCCCCCGTGCCTTCTGATGCAAACAACGGTCTCGAGAGGGTTAGCGGTGTAGGCCACAAGGGGCGAAGTGGGGGGAGGAGGGCTGGTTCACCTTCAATAGTGCTGGAACACGACTACGTTATGAACGAAGACATTTGGCAGCACACTTTAGTAGGCGGGTGGTAACAGTCCAAGCGGACCTCGATGAAGTCCTACCACCACGGTGATTTTAAGTGGAGTTGCAGCCCTCGAAAGGACTGGCAGGGGATGCGACGCGCACGCCTCCACGCTTATCCCCCGAAATAATAATGTTACGATAGTATTTATCGACGTTTTTCACTCTTATCGATGCTAGTGTAACATACAATTGGGTTTAATTTAATTACATACGCCACTAAATTAAATCAATCATTTATTCTCTTAAAGGAGTACACGCCAAATCCACATCTGAATCAGTTTCTGATTCGCTAGAACAATCTTGTAAATTTATTATAAACTATTGTTCGCATATATTATCAAATCGGACATCCCGCTCCCAATCTTTTTCCATTAGTTTTCTGCATTTGGTTACCACCTTTTTCCAGTCTTCGGCAGATACCGACCGCACTTTTTAATAACTGCAACATTATATTTGCTGTGAAAGGCGGCGGTGTGTTGTGTCTGGCAGCGTAACCTAAAAAAAACATATTTTTAGTAACATTAATTATGCAGTATTTAATACTTAAAAATCTAACTGAAATACAAGTAAACAAACCTTTGACTTGGGCCCAGATAAGCTCAATCGGATTATACAGTAGTGGTAAGGGGGTATCTTATGACGGTATGACCCTTCTCGTGGGATATGTCATCTAAGACGTACGTCGGAGTGCTAGGTTTGTGCAGACCAACGAGTTTTAATAATTCATTTTTGAGCATAGTTTCATTGGCCACTATTCCTTTTTCTTGAAGTCATGCAATGATTTCTAATTTTCTGTTTCCCGAAGTTGGTGCTTTGTGCTTTTGGATCGAGCGGTATGGGGCGTTATCCATAATGATGCAATGTGGCTCCTTTCAATTATCTAATAATTTTAAAAACCATGATTTAAATGTTTCAAAATTCATTTCCTCGTGGTATTCAGTGGTTTTAGTTGATTTGAATGCCAATAGGCAATTAGGCACAAAACCTGATGACGTCCCAGCATGAGTGATGATTAATCTTTGACCTTTACCTTCGGGTACTTTGGTGGTTGATTATGCACTATGATCGGTCCAAGCTTTGGATACGGTATGATTGGCGTTTAGCCAAGTCACAACTTTGTCCCAATTTCTGATTTGTTTGACTTTTCGAAGAAAATTCACTCGATCAACAGCAATGTCAGTTCTTTCCATTATAATTTTTCTTTCGTCACTTTTTTTTGTAGGAAAAACAAGTGCATATCACGCACATGCGGGATCTATACTGAGATATGGAATTTTGTACTGGGGCAACTGTGCTGATATAGAAGATGCTTTTAAAGCACAAAAAAAGTGTATCAGAGCAATATGCGGACTGCAACAAACAGACACATGTAAACCATATTTCACAAATCTTAAAATACTGACACTTTCTTCGCTATACATATATGAGGCATCGCTGTTAATCAGGTCAAATATACAGAACTATGACACTCTATCGAGCAGAAGACACAAAACCACACTCCGTAACATAAAGTGTAATACCACCCTTTATAAAAAAAGTGTATTTGCCTTAGGCATAAAAATCTATAACCAACTACCATCATCCCTGAAGGATACCAATTCATCATCCATTTTTAAAAGAAAATTAAAAATATTACTGATTAATAAATCATATTACAAAATTGATGAATTTCTTGCTGACCGATCATTAAAAAATATTGACATTAGTGAATAGATATAATATGACATCTACATAATTCACGGCCAATGTTTACTGTTATTATTATTAAATTACTTAATTATGTTCAATGTTATTAAATTTGTAGTTTTTTTGTTGTGTCTTGATGTATTTCTTTAATTAATGTGATCAATATTAAAATGTATAATTTATTAAATAATTATTTGTACCATTATAATATAAAATTGAATAATGAGAACTAACCAATACAAATACCACTTATTTTTAGTTTCTTGACTGCAGTTGTTAATGTATTTAGTTTCCAATGAATTTAAATCGTATGTACCTATTCTTCACTGACATGTAAACGAATTTTGCACACCCATTAAGGGTAGAATATAGTGGACATATTTTACTCAAATAATTCTAAGATCTATATATCTAAACTACCTATATTCCTGCAAATAAATGAATTTGAATTTGAATTTTTCAATAGTTTCGATAAAGATGGCAAGCTTCCCTTGAACAAGTCTGCATCTTTGAGAGACGTGGCAAGTTTTTTCAATGTAGGCAATTCACCCCGTGTATAGTAACCATATATATGGTTGCGAATAGCAGCGGCGTCAAAGTTCTTCAAATGATAATGGAAAACACGTGGCGTATACAATTTATACCTTTGTTTTAATTTAAAATCAGAAAGATGTTGATTCATTTGTAAAAATATTTTTACATTTATCGTAGAATCAATAGGTATACTTATTAAGTTAATAATTATAAAAAATATAAATTATCGTAATGATACGCATGAATAACTAATAACAGAAATTTAGTTTATCTCTACCATCATTGCGCTTGCGTCACAAGTTTGTTACCAGACCACGTAACGTCAACCATATTGCGACTATTTTTATACAGTCAGAAGCGCAGTTTTCTCAATACCTTATCGCAATAAACTCCAGTTAAGAGAATATAATAATTAAAGAGGAATCTAAAGGAATCTTTGGGAACATGAGGATTAAGGCCAATAAGAATGATAAATTTGATTTCATTATCTAAATTGTTTTAACTTGTTTGAAACGATCATCGTTATCGATTGCATAAAATTTTATTCCAAGCAAATATAAACAGTAAATTCGTTGTCATAGAATTCATTTTTCTAAATATTATTGACTTCTTTTACTAAAAACTTTTAATAGTTTAAGTGAGTTTAACAGGTCAATGGTAAATTTTATCCTGATCTTATCGCGATAGTAATTTTCTTTCTATATTTATCTATTTAGATAGTAGTTATGAGAGAAAATCCGATGGACAAAAGTAGGGATTAAATCGATTAAATCAATCAGGTATGTACTTGTAATGATTTTATCGGAATATATTAAATGTCGTTGGCATTTTATTATCGATAAAAACTACATGACTCGATAGAGTCAGTCAATAAATCAAGATAATTTCTTTTGATACGAGCGATGTTTGCTTAGTGACTTTTATCTTTATGTCTGATTACGATTATAGGATAAGTATAGCAAGAATGAAAATACTTCTGCACTTAAAGGGCAAAAATGGTTTGCTTTCACTAACCAAACCATGGTGGGTAAACTACTCACAAGGAAGGTTGTGGCAGGCGGGCGGCAGGCTATAAAACTCAAGTTAAATATTCAACAATTAGTTTTTCGGGTTCCGTACCTACTGTAACGGAACATACCTTGAGTAGGAAGTTCCGTCACTAAATACTAATAATATAATTGAATATGGTTGAGAATCTAAAGATTAGAAATAAATAATTCATCCTAAGTAAGAAATTTTTAAAGTCAGTATTTGTGTTTGCTTACCTTTTTGATGTCTTAAATCTGGAAAGAGATTTTGTGACCTCATTTTATGTTTAAAAAGAAAGAGGCATAGAATTTAATAAAATTTTGAGAGGATCTGTCTAGAATACAAAATGACATGAAAAATTGAAATCCTCATATTATATTACAAGTGATTTTCACTTAAATCTAAAATATAAGACATAAATATGATTATTAAAAAAGCCTACTATAAGAAGAGTAGTAAGTTATTATTGAATTATTTGAGTATTATAAAATTTGCGGGATTGATACACTATTCAACTAGCATAAACCCTTATTCTTGGATCTATCAGTTCTAATCTACTGCAATGGTAAATTGTATTGATTTTGAGTCCTAATCCTACCCCAATGTCTTGTGAATATTGTTTTAGAAAATTTATTTTGTTTAAGTACTAATGCTAACTTATAAATGTGTATGATTATTCTACTCAAGTATTTAAGTTGATATAATGAATGATTTAAGTTTGTTCAACCAATATGGATTGACACCTTTACGACAAGAATGAGGCATGTAAGTCCTCGTATATATGTAAACAACAATATGAAATATAAATTATATTCTACCATGATGATACATTGTTGAATATTGGTGCAAATGCGACCACACCTTCAATAAGTCATTCTGCTGTAAGGGTTAAAGATGTTATATTCGACATGAGAAAATCGGAGGGAAGATAACTCCTCTAAACCATATATATTCATATTTGAGTACTTGAGTCAGACTATAAATATAATTTTATATTTAGTTATCACAAACACGTGATTTTACAAAACTTACGCAAAGTAAGTCCTAATATATAAAGTCAAACTTTTCATTGAAATCAAATAATAATATGGATTGTACCACAATACTTTAAATAACATTCTATTTCAAACCGAAATATATCATATCAATGATATTAAATAAGTAGACATGATGTCATATACGAAATATGTAAAAGTAAATTGAGAAATAATCAATCGATGACACTCATTATATGGATAGTATGAATTATCCAACAATGTGTTCAAATTAGGAAGTTATGCAGTATTTGATTTAAGGAGAAGGCTTTACCTAAGTGAACCGATGAGCATTGGCGTCGTGCGCCGTAAAGAAGGCCTTCTGAAACGTACTCCAGGGGTTGCAAGTCCCTGGCACTTCAGAATTTGAACTTTTCCTTAAAACTGCTAACTAAAATACGATGGATCCATCTAATTATCAAAGTTGCAAATAATCAAATTTACTATAAAAATATATTATAAAATTCCTATTTGCTTCCAATAAACGTTATTCTTCCAAAATTTATTGGTGTCGAAGTCAGAGCCAAAATAAACTATGAGCTATCAGTCTAGTCCATTCTCCTACGCTCTTTTAATTAGACTAATTTTAAAATAATTAATTTTACTTAATTCCATTTCATCAAACAATTTTGTGCAATACGTTATCTTTTATTAATATCCATTTTACTATATGACGTTGTGAATATAAGTTGAGGAAGTGAATGGTCAATTTGTATTTTAGAATACAATATTAAATATTTCGTAGATTTCTTTATATTTCCGATAGATTTAAGTTCGTTTAGAAATACATAATACGGATTTTGTAGTATATAATTTAAATTAATTTTAGTCTCTCCTTTTATTTAAATCTTCAAATGATTGATGTCGCCTAAAATATAAGGTGATTACGAAGTTCATTGATTATCCATTTTGGTATAATATTTCCTTTATCAGTCTCTCTCACAAAACATAATAATAATATAGTTAAGTTATAATAAGTTTTGCAATTTTTTAGGGAATCTCGGGAAGTCTTAGGAGTCATGAAAATATATTATTATGTTTACATCATTCAAGTAAATTTTAGTTTCATATTATTTTTCTTTACAATATCCGATACATACATAATTTATACTTATGCTATTTTAAGCCAAATTCTATATTACCTACTTTATCTAGATTTTATGTCAGATTTTCCCGGTACCTATTTATAATTTGAGATAATCTACAATAATAATTTGTATTAATGATATTAGATTTGATGTCTGTTTATCTTGCTTTAGGTTTTATATACCAACTTTTATCTGTTTGTAAAATATTCAATGTTTTTCATTTTAATTTCCCACAAATTACTATTTTGTTTTAAGAAATATTTTTACTCCCATACAAAAATTATTTAACCTTCAACGATTTAATACCCTAATGGTACTAACCTTATAATTGCTTTGCCTTGAATTATGGTCTAGAAACATATGTTTCATGTAACATCTCTTACAATGGTTTACCTAGTTTTAGACTTCAGTTTCCTTAGTAATTTACTATTGGTCTTAGATACCTAATACCATTTTTTTATGAGATATTTATTATTCTCTGTTCCCTTATTCAGAATGTCTACGTTATTCTAATAATACATTCAAATGCTATTCCTTTACATCATCAAATATATAATATTCCAAAATTTAGAGTGAATTGCAATTATTTTACTATGAAAATACTATAGTATAAAAACTAGTATAATAGGTTCATATAGATATCTTTATGATTCTTATTTTAATTATAAATTTTATTTTGATTGATTTAAATTTTAGGTTTAGTAGATATTATTTAGGAAAATTATCTGTTAGGTTAGACAAGTTCTTTTTTAATTACCTTAAAAGAAAATGGATTACTACAATAGGTCACTTCTTAAGGTCCTACCACTATACTAGACGATTCACATGCCATATTTCAAATCACAATAATTTTAGGCTTCTTTAGTTAATTGAAAATTTGGGATCAGAATTTTCAGTCAAGCACGATCGTTAAGTTAAAGCAAAAAATAGGTTCAGTTTTGGGGTCAGTTTAATTTAGTTATCATTTTAATAATGTTTTGGTTCATATTTTAATTAATTTAAAATGTATTTGGGTTTTCAAATGTTTGGGTCAAATATAAACATATTTAAAAAAAAGGGGTCCTCTCTGGGCAGGTACAGTACCATAGGGTAAAATGGGGACCCTATTACCGAGACTGCTGTCCGTCCGTCCGTCTGTCACCAGGATTTATCTCAAGAACGGTGATAGCTAGACAGTTGAAATTGTCACAGATGATGTATTTCTGTTGCCGCTATAACAACAAATACAAAAATTTGGCCAAGTGCGAGTCGGACTCTCACACGTTCAAACAAAAAAGGTTAAAGTATGTAGTCTAATGTTGTACTGCTAATGGTACGGAACCCTTCGTGCGCGAGTCCGACTCACACTTGGCTGATTTTTTTTAGTATTTGTGTTTTGAGAGAAAACATATTAAAAATTATGTATATGTAATTTATGTACAGATTAGGATACAAGGATGCATACATTGTCATAAATCCCCTATGACGGTTAAAGTAATTTAATTAGAGCACAAAGTTTTGGCTCCAACGAGTATATTCCGGTGGCCAAGTGGTTAAGGCATCCGGTGTGAGATAGGTGGATAAAAATAGCTACTAACCCCACACCCACTCCCTCCTTCCAATTTGGCACTAAAATGAAATTTATTTACTTGTGGTCCTAGCAAAGAGCATAATAATAATACTAGTCCTATATACGAGTAGGTTACAGTGTTTATTCCTCCTTCACGCATAAAAGTATAACCAATGCAAATACAGCACATTAGTACACAGTGTAGTAGACTTTTTAAATAATTATATTACATATATTTAATACTTATTAAATTAATAAATTACATCAATTGGACACTAGGTACGTAAATAATGGCATTCTAACCATTTCATTGAATTATTCAACATTAGTCGGATATTTTACGATCCGAATGGGTGGATATTGAAAAGTCTGTATTTTACGCCTTAAAATGTAGGTAATACAGTTTTGTTGGTAGTAAAATTTCGCTAAATTGAAGTATTTTCTGTTCGGTGTGATCCACCTTTTTTATTTTCGAAATATTTAAAATTAATATTGCATTATTTTTACTATGTCATGACCCTTGGGGTACACTTGCACACAGGCTAACACATACATCTCTCACATCCACTTCTGGCAGTCGCAAGAAGTGACTAAAGGAAATACGCTCGAAGTTTTTAAGCAATGATGGTCAAGCGGATGCTTGAGCTATGGACTGCTGTGCTGCAGGTCCCTGATTCGATCCCCACCGACGCCGGCTTGAACTTCGCCGCATGGGGAAAGGGCATTTTGTGAATGCTCCCCTGGCTAGCTACCACCCTTAGGTAGAAAATCTGCCGCCAAGCACTTAACAGTGTATTCCGGCAGTAGTCCGTGAGAGCCGGAAAATTGCAGGCACATGAGACTTAACAACTGTAATGTCTCAATGTGACGGGTGAGTGCAATTCGTCATATGACGTAATTCATCTGTAATAGGCAGAGGTTAATCCGCTTAACATCAGGTGGGCCTCGTGCTGGTTCCGTCACAATAACATAAAAAGGTGGACAGCAGCGACTTCGGAAGAACGGATCTTAAACTGCGATTTGCAGGACTGCCCACTAGGCGTAATAATTATGGCAAACCCGCCCTTTGTGGGTATTTGTAAGAACTCTATTAGAATATTAAAGATTCTGAACACATGGCGCAAACCCACATACACCCTTAACACACAGTTTGAAAATTCCAAGCTTATAAATTAGAAGAAAAAAATGTTTGTGTTGGGGATGAAAGATAAATTATAAGAAGTAAAACCTACTCAGAGCGGCTGTTCAACGCGACATACAAGTCTGTGAATGAAAATAATAACTTGCTAATTAGTTGAAAGCGGTACTCGTATGGAAAACCTTTCAACTGGTAGTGCGATAAATTAATTACTGATATCTTTATTATGTAATGTTATATAGCGTAGTCAACATAACAAATGTATTGTTATTGTAATTGTGTGCATAATATACTTAAATGAGACTCAAGATAATTTGTTTACGTCAAACAATAGTTGCAATTTAACGTTTCCCAAACCAAAAAGTTTCAGTTGAATAAGAGATATTAAATTATATTACAAATTTACTAATTTACGAGTGGAAACATTTTAATCATATGCGGGAGTCGAACCCGCGTCCATCCACCCCTTTAGCCGGAGTATGCTCTAATCCAATAGAGCTAACATGACAATGAGTCATAACTCAAAATTTTCCTATCGTTCTTTAACCATCGTATTGGGATGGAGCATTTGTAATTTTGTAATGTAATCCGCAGAACATGCGTTATTGCAAACATAAAAATATTAAAAAGATAATAAATTAGCTTTCTGAAAGATCAAAATTACCAACATGTTAAGTTTTATAATAGTTTTAAGAATTTTATTTAGTGAATAAAAGATAAATTTGAAATTTGGCCTTAAATATCAAACTAACAAACAAAATGTATCCTTATAATTACTTACAACAAAACATAAAAAAAACACAAAATGAATGAGAAATGAATTTCATAGAAAGGCTTACCTAAATAGTCATTCTTAATATATTCGCGCGGGCCCCTGTAGCTTCAAAAAGACACAACAGAAACTAGACGCTACTGAATGCAAGTTAAATTTCATCAGGCGTCGAGCACAGACAGTACCGAGTGGACATACATACTGCACTGAAGGGTAATAAAGCAGAACCTATTTCGGCGCACTCCTTGAGAGGGGCGAGATCCGCGATGCTACGTTTTGGCACAACTTTACAAAAGGGGTTTGTAGCGATAATCTATACATAGATGTCGTCATTGCAACATTTGCTGAGATAAACTCATATTATTTAGAGAGATGCATGTTACACTTTCTGTCCTGTTTCATAGGGAGCGAGCCTATTATGTACTAGATACAGTTACAAGATACGGAATTTTATAGTCCGTATCTTGTTAAAAAATATTTCTAAGAAAAACCCAATAGTTGTCAGACGTGAGTATGGATTTTAGTTTTGAAAAATATGAACTAGAGATTCGGAGTAATTCTGCTGGGTAATATTTTTTTTAATATATTGACTTATCTCTATATCCTGCACGTCGGGGTTTGTATTCCAAAACAAATTGCCAAAACTTACAAACTTAGTGAGCTATTACAATACTTACATACTAAATGCTGCGTTTACTATACCGACGACAGCTCGGATGCCATTGGAGGATTCGTAAGGCGGGCAACGGAGGCTAACTTCAAAAACATAGTCGACTACAATCTTAAAATGGCTATACAAAACAGAAACGAAGAGGTCGTGGAGGCTCTTATCAAAACATCAAGGGCATCAGCGGAATCTGTGGCTGGCCCTTCAACGACAAACTGAATGGGTACTAATTAAAACGTAATATATACTAACAAACTAGATATAAGGAGAAAATATATATATATATACATATAATTATGGACTCACTATAGCCTTAAGATTTATAATATTTTAAACTAACACTAGGGTATCTTCCCTTCAGGAAGAATATTGATAAGTTGGAGAATGATCTCAAAGTTATTAAACATATTTTATGTAAAAAAAAAAACCAAACAAACAAGAGTACGGACCACGAGTCTGTAGTGTGTAATAATAAATAAAAAAAAAAAAAAAAAAAAAAAAAAATACTTACATACTGAGTCTTTACAATTTTAAATGTCTAATTTATTTTGAATATAGGACACAAGGATTGTATAATACTTACACTCTACTTTATTATGTATTAAGTCAAAATCAAATATAACATTTTTCTTATTTTTAATCATGACCACTCTGATCTGACGCCAATGATCCTTATAATTATTCCTTAATGAAAAATTGCATTTAATCATATGGCCGGTAACTGTACCGTACGGCTATTTAATTTAGGAACTATTCGACAACCTTAACCGGGAATTGTACGGCTAATATTTAATTAAAATACCGCTGTCCCCGTTAGACAGGAACACAGAGTCCGGGGACAACGAAGTATCACCTGTTATAATCCTGGTACTGTACGACTATCTTAAATAGAAAAGCATTAACATTCTCAATAATAACAGATACATAATCAAACAGCGTAAATTGGTACAATAGGATCATCAACAAATATAATGTCCACTTTTTTTATTCCTTATCTACGAACTCATTGGTTCTGAACAATATTTTTGCTTAACCGTTCTGAACCGATCAGCAAAGTTAAGCAACGTCCGCCGCGGTCATGAGTTGGATGGGTGAGCGCTGGTGACATTACTACTGAGCGCTTCCGTGCTTCGGAGGGCACGTTAAGCCGTCGGTCCCGGTTGTTGTCTTAGGATAGCAGTCGTTATAGCATGGTGGTAGGGCATTTTGCGAATGCCCGCCTGGCTAACTACCACCCTCAAGTAGAAAATCTGTCGCCAAGCACCTAACGGTGTGTTCCGGCAGCTGTCCTTGAGAGCCAGTAATTCTAGGTTAGCCTGAACAACATCTCCGACCACATCATCACTTACCATCAGTTGAGACAGTGGTCAAAGGCTAACCTATCAAGTACAAAAAAAAATATGAAAGAACACACCAACTACATATAAAATATTAACTAAGATTTAAAAGCCAAAGATAACTTTAAAAATGAGCAGAACAGACTGGATTTTTATAATAAAAAAAAGATTACATAATTACGAGAGGAAATGTTAAAGTTATAAAAGCGGGATCATTTTTCCTCTGATTGTGAGGTTCTAATGTAATCCGGGGAACACGCGTCATTGCAAAAATATCTTTATACAAAAAATCGTAGAAAGGCAAACACTAAATATGTACTTGTATCATTATACTGTCCATACTTATTAATGCGTGAAATTATTAAATACACAGAAATTAGACTGCATTTCTGGGCGTTTTGGAGAGCATCTTTCGAATGGTTGACTGGTCTAACACAACAATTTGAAAATGTTTCTATTGTTTTGGCAAATGTACTTGAAAAGTAGTTCCCATGTCTAGGTCTAACATGCTAGCATCATTTACTAACAGACGATAGAGGTCTACGTCTATGGAGGCTGGCCTACTTAGCAATAAAAATATATATCCTATAGGTTCCAAATATTGTTTAGTGGTTGATTTACGGCAGTAATGAGATGGTAACTTCGGTAATAAATTCAGGTAATCCTTAACAGACGATTTTTGCTTGTATTGTAATCTTGAGTAGCGGTAGTATTTAAATTTGTTGTAAGTTCTGTATTAGAGCGAGCATTACCTCTTTCTTCGCCTAACCAATAGCGTACAGTCCACTCAAAGTACACCCAAAGTAGCTAGAAACGTTTTCAAGCAAACTCTCTCTTTCCTCCCATTATTGACTTGTAGATAGTAAAATTTAGTATTGGAACGTCTAGAGTTATGTCCTTTCTTCCCTCTTCAAACAGGTACTTTGTCAATCATTGTAATCACAAATATTTTCTTTTCTTGCCACGACTTACTCCAAAAATCTTCAAATATAGGTTTTTGTAAATCTTCATTTAATTGTGAGCAATACATTACTTTGCTTTTATTACAAAACGCTGAATTGCATTTTGTACCTATTGCTCTTTTAGGTCTTTTTTGTTTCTGAATAAGGTTATCAATTTTTTTTAAGCCTATGTACTCTTTGCCTAACATTCTATTTTTCTTATTAATTGATACTGCCCACGAACTTCGATCAGCCTTTCTTTTTCTTGTACGTGACTCTTTGGCCACTTCAGGCTCAATTTGTCTCTCCACATACCATTCAACGTTTTCATTAGAAATATAATCAGATGGAGTAGCAACAGGCTGTAAATTTGTAATTTCGGATAATGGAACGTAATCGGGATCATTATCTACATGATCCGAAGAAAAATCTAAATCTTCTGGAATATATTGAAATCATCATAGATGATGCGCTAGGGCAAAGAGAAGGCTCAAAAACTGTTGTCAGAGTTTCACATTATGCAACGCTACCATGAACATTTTCGGATGTAGGGGCATTTGGGAAACATGGCAGTTGGGTCGCTGGAGACGGTTCAATTAATGTTTGAAGGGTGTGTGAGTTGATATTATTAAGTTTATCCAAGATGAGCTGCTTTTTACGCACAAGTTCAGCGCGACGTTTGCTAGATCTCTTAAGGTGACAACAGACACATCCGCACATTCTTTTTCTTGGTCAGTTACCAAAACTATAATTAAATAGTAACTTTTTACAAACAGAACAACTTTATCTCCTACCTACTATTATCACTTACTAGTACCTACTGGATGTGTCTGTTCTAATACCTTTTAGTACAGACACATCCAGTCGCAGTGTACTTTTACGATAGTAAATACAAGAAATTAACCTAAGTTACGAGTAGGTACATACATTTTACTACCGCGTATGTAACAGAAAACGAAAAACGTTATGAGTTTTAAAACCACGTATCTAACATCGAAATAGTTAAAGACGTTTTCTTAGGGTAAATATTAATAATTCATATAACAAACTATCCTAAAAAGTAACTTAACCAATATAATATGGAATTATTGTGTTCATTTACCAGTTATTGCAGCATTTATAATCAAAACCACACTATTTCACGCACGCTTCGTTAAACAAACACACCTTCCATGTTATGATGCGCAGATTCGAGGTTTTGGGCACCATAAACAATCACCTGACGTTACGCGGTTTAAAAGACGTTCGATTTCACGGCTTCCTATTGGATAATCGGCTTGGCCAACATCACAGAACGCAGCCAATCACTACTACGAAGCTAAGCCCGCAAAATCTCGATTTTGCTACTTCTGTAAATACGCGGTTTTAAACACTGTTAGTTCCGCGGTTTCAGAATATCACCGAAGATATTTATACTTCTCACTTGCAAATATGTAGTGTTGATAAGCGTTGATAAGTATGAACGCCTGTAATAAGCATTAAGTTTCAACGCAGAGCGACCCGAATCATCGACGATCAAGTTCTCTCCGGCCAGCTCGACCCTTTGGTACTGTGAGTAACCCCATATCCTAACTATTAAAAGATGTGAGAAATTAAATTGATGAATTAGAAATATAGGACTCAATTTATTTTGTATAAAGTTTTAGTTCAAAATAAAAGAATCCCATAATTTAATTCTATTATTAAGGCTTGTGATCGTCTATCGTTATTGTTCTAATATTTGAATTTAATACTTTAAAGTTATACCTATTTTATTTAATCACTATTATAAAACATAAAATCCGCGAATCGTTAAGAACGTTATACCTAAAAACTACTTTTCCTGATGATATCACGAATGTAATATTATTTTAAGTAATGTAAACTTTAACACAATGCTGCTTAAAAAACATCAAACAAATATACATAAAACAAAATCCATAAAATATTCACAGTATAGAACTTAGTACTGGCTTAGGCATCTCGCATGCGGCTGGCTGAACATGCATCAAACCTTTCTGTATTTCAGGAAGTTCAGGAATCCGTGCTTTTCCCTACTGGTCTGTGTTTGAGTTCAGAGTCCTGTAGAGAGATAAATGAATTCTAACGTGTTCAAAAGAAGTTCCTAACTACCTAAAGCTTTTGTAATAAAATCATACAAATATGCTATCCCTCTTTTACGTTATATTTAAATTAAAGTTTCACATAATTAAGCAGATTCGTTTAGTTTTCGTAAAGATAAGGTCTCGTCATGTATAGTCAATATGTCATATCTAGGAGTTATGAAATTGGTTCCACCATAACAAAAGTAAGTATGAACTTATCATATGTGTTTTGTTTCATAAAACCCTTTGTACTTCGCTTCGCTAATACTATTTTTACGCTTTTGTATTTTTATGTACGCAATGCCTTAATTAACTAAGTTTTGTTAAGCATGTAACTTTGCTACAACTTTGTGCAAAAAAGCCTGTAAGCATCCAAGACATATTATTTGCTGTGTGTATGTGTTGATATGTAATCATTTAATTTGTTTCTAATGCTTGGGTTTGCTAGCACGCATAGCTTTTCTGCTAAACAAGACTATATTCTAGGTGTAAATCCCGCGTTGCAGCGTTCTTGCTATCGCGCTGAAAACTCCATGATAAGCGAATATCGCTAAGGAATGGCCATAAAGTACTTATATTCTTTTCATATAACATAAAAGTATTAGAATATAGTTTGCCTAGGTTTTCGAGCGGCCGATGCTAGTCTACCAAATGTTCCCTGATAAATAAAGTCAAGTGATAAAATTACAATATTGTAAGGAAAATGTCCGCTGAGTCAACGACCAACCTACCCACATCTATAAAACCGAGCGCCGACCGAGCCTCGCTCTCACTCACTACACTACATTCCGACCTGTGCCGCCACGCCGTGCACACCTGTCTACAGCTCCGCCAGTATCTCCCAGTGAGACCGCAATAGTCCCCGCACTATTGCCGTCTCACTCGGGTCATCGTTCCGACGCTAGTTGCAGACCAGTGCCTTGGAATACGCAGTCCTGACGAAGTTTTGTTTTCTGTGCAGAAGCTGAGCAGCCACCGACCGCCGTGCAACGTGAGCTACGAGCTCGCCGTGCCGGCGCGCAGAGGCGCTCTAAGACGTCAGGCATTACCACCTACCCAAGTCCCTTGTTTCGGACGAACAACATCATATCGGGCTGGTGGTCTTGTTTTGACCGCACTTTTCGGTGCGCATTTCACCACTTTACTACCCGACACAACATAGTAACAGTCGCGTAACAACACACTTTGTGCTGTTAAGCGACGTCGTTCAGGCGTGGGGTAGCGTCAGCCAAACCCGTCTGAACGATCAAATCCGCCATTTGCTGCGGTCGCAGTGTGACACCCTACGGTGACAACGGCCACTGTTGTTGTTTTGGTTTAACCTTGCACCGTGGCCTTTCCCGCTTCACGGGTCAGCCGAAGCAAGCTGGGCTCCGGGATTACTGGCCTTGGGGTCGCCCCTAGTCAACCCCGGAGTAGCGCTTAGGAGCACCCCTCTCCACCGAGAAAAAAGCTCGGAGAGGGTACACAACTAGGGCACACCTTAGGTACACACTCCCTCTCACACAGTGAGCTCACAAGGTGTGTGAGGGAATTCAAACCCTTGATAGGGCATCCTGGGTATTCCCCTCAGGATGCAGTCCCGTCCCTCTAACGGTGAGGTGCAGGTCCTTCAGACCTTCGCCCTCCGCCACCCCGATCTGTATGTTGCTCATATGCAACTCCTCGAAGAGGAAGCGAGTGCCCGCCTCACGGACACTCTTATTGCTCCCTCCGGGACTTCAATCCCGGAGGCCAACGTCCCTCCTCTGACCCGGTCCTTCTCAGAGGACAGCCCGCTTTCGCCCGCCCCGGGCCCGGACAATAGACGCACGGTGGCAGCCCCTCCCCGTGAGAGGTCTCGCTCGCGCTCACCGATCGGGAGGCCAGCGAGCACCCGTCCCTCCATCGCCGTTGTCGAGCCCACTTCGGACTCCGAAACGGAGATGGAAGTAGATCCAAGTCGCGCCTTACGCACTGACTCGGACTCCGATAACGACGGCTATACCGTCGTTGACCGCAAACGCAAGCGTGCTCCTAAAGCCGCTAGTTGCGCAACTTCCGCCCCTCCCGCCAAGGCACCCGCTAAGGCCCCCGCCTCCGGCAAGAAGCCGACCCCCGCCCCGCGCCCCGCGTCTCCTCCCTCCGCTCCGGCCACTACTGCCGCGTCCCCTCAGGACGCGAGCGCGCGCCGCGAAAAACCGCCTCCACCCCTGTTCATTCAGGACAAAACCAAATGGGACATGCTGTCCCGTTTAGTTTCGGATCGTGGGATCCATTACACTAATGCCCGCTCCACGCAGCAGGGCATTAAAGTCCAAGTGCCCACCAGTAGCGACCACAGAGCGCTAACAAAGCTCCTCCGTAAAGAGAGCATAAGTTTTCATACTTATGCGCTCGAAGAGGAGAAAGTCCTTCGCGTTGTGATTCGCGGTGTGCCTAAGGAGTTACATACCGATGCGGTATGTGACGACCTTAAAGCACAAGACTTCCCTGTGCATGCGGTTCACCGCATGTACAGCGGGAAGGACCGCAGTCCATATGACCTAGTACTCGTAGTACTAGACCGTACACCAGAGGGCAAGGCCATTTTTAATTTAAAAAAGGTCTGTGGCCTCTCAGGACTCGATGTCCAAGCCCCATACAAAAATGGAAGTCCCTCGCAGTGCCATAACTGCCAACTATACGGGCACGCCTCCCGTTTCTGCTTCGCTCGCGCTAGGTGCGTTAAGTGCCTAGGCGATCACGCGACAGCAGCGTGCACTCGCACCCGGGACTCGCCGGACCCACCCAGTTGTGTTCTGTGCGGTGCTCAAGGGCATACCGCGAATTACCGTGGTTGCCCTAAAGCACCACGAGTGAACCACAGGGTGGCAAGGCATAGGCCGACCCGTCCCTCTTACGACCGTTACCAACGGGTAAGCCCTAAACTAACGGTAGTACCTGCCTCACAGGTAATACCCGCGCCGCTCCCAGCCCGTAACGCATGGTCTAAACCACCCAGTATGGTTAAGACCGTCGCTACCGCCCGCGCCCCGGCCCGCGCGCCCGCACCCGCGCCCGCACCCGCACCCGCCCGCGCCGCGGCCCCTGCCCGCGCACCGGCCCCGGCTCGCCCCGCGCTCCCGGCACCCGTCGCCAACACCATTCGCGCGCCTCCCCGCGCCGCTTCCCGGCCACAAGCTCCACCTATGCCATTGATGGCTGCCCCTCTTCAAGAGGCAATCAACCTAGTCAGCGATCTGGCTATGTCGGTTGACATCAATGAGGTACAAGAGCTATTCCACAAGATGCAATACGCTCAATCCCCAGCGGACGTGATCCAATACACATTGGAACACGCGAATTTACTTAGCGCCCTTAAGCGCTTCGTTCCCCAGGCCCCTCCCCAGTACAACCACTATGGGTAGTACAACCGAACGCACGAAATCGTACTCAGTTTCGTTAGCGTCATTTAACGCTGACGGCCTCTTCAGACAACGTGACCTCGTCCACGACTTTTGTTGTACCCACCTTATCGATATCATATGCGTGCAGGAAACCTTTCTAAAACCGGGGAAGGCGAACCCTAGGTTTGCCAATTACAGAACGGTACGTGATGATAGAGTGAACTCCCGTGGGGGAGGCACTCTTATCTATTACAAAAGGTCCCTGCACTGCATTCCCCTACCTACCCCGACTCTTGTTAATATGGAAGCATCTTGTTGCCTCCTAGCTATGACTGGTCATCAACCTATAGTCATAGCATCCTGTTACCAAGCTTGCAAAAAGCCGATCGTCCGAGCTGACTTAGAAGCCCTATTCTCATTAGGAAGCGCCGTCATTCTGATTGGCGACTTCAACAGTAAGCACATCCTATGGAATTGTAACGTCAACAATCCCAGAGGTATTGCACTTGAAAACCTAATCGCAGAACTTAACTTTGACATAATTGCGCCCACTGAGCCCACTCACTACCCTTATATGGAAGACCACCGATCTGACTTGCTTGACATGGCACTATTCAGAGGCGTAACACTCCGGTTACGCTCCATAGAAGTGGTTCACGAGCTTCACTCTGACCACCGACCCATTATACTGCGACTAGGTCCCGACCCAACGACTGACCTCCCCCGCCCCACTAAGACGATAGTGAACTGGAAGCAAGTAGGCGATGCCCTAAAGGCTATCAGTTCACCGGACCTAGATAAGATCCCTGACGACATCCTGACAAAAGACGACGTAACCCTTGCGATCGATTCGTTCACCAATCACCTCTCCACCGTAGTAGGTGCATCCGCAAAGGAGGTCATAGTGCCGGACGACCGGCGCCTTGTCATTCCAGCGGATGTGAGACGATTGGTGACGGAGAGTAAAGCAGTGACCCGACATTACGACTCTTACCCCAGTAAAGAGAACAAAACTAAGAAACGCCACTTTGAACGCATGGTTCAAAGTCGCATGTCTGAGTTGCGTGATCAACAATGGGGCGATAAACTTTCAAACCTCGTGCCAAGCCACCATGCTTACTGGGACTTGGCGCGAGGCTTGAAAGGAAGTAACCATAACGGCATGCCTCCCTTATACAGACCAGTCCCACTAGTCCCAGCGTTCTTTGACGAAGACAAAGCTGAGTGCCTAGCTGATAGCCTAGAGGCTCAGTGTTCCCCTAACGTAGATCACGTTGACCAAGCTCACCTCGATTCGGTGGATGCTGAAGTCGAACGTAAAAGCTCTGTGGTCACCTCTGAACTCCCACCAATCACCTTAGCGACTTACGCTGAGGTGGAGAGACTGATCAAGGCCCTCCGACCGCGCAAATCCCCCGGTGCCGATGGCATCTCCAACAGGGTTCTTAAAACCCTCTCTCCTCCTCTCATCCATCTCTTAGTCAGCATCTTCAATGCTGCTATGAGCCACTGCTTATTCCCAGACACCTGGAAATGTGCAAATGTCATTGGCATTCACAAACCAGGCAAAAGCTCATCTGACCCCACCAGTTACCGCCCCATCAGCCTCCTCAGTGCCTTAGGCAAACTCTACGAGCGGTTACTTGCAAACCGTCTCCAATCCCATGCTAAGGAACACCACCTTATCCCAGATGAGCAGTTTGGCTTCAGACCCGGACACTCATGCGTCCAACAGGTGCACCGCCTCACGGAGCACATCATTGAGGGCTTCAATAAGTACCCCAAACCCCAGACTACGCTAGCAGTCTTCCTCGACGTGGCGAAAGCTTTTGACAAAGTCTGGCACAACGGCTTGATCTACAAGCTATACCAATTTGGCGTGCCAGAACGTCTTGTGCTCATCCTACATGACTTCCTTAAAGCCAGAAGCTTTCGCTATCGCGTGGAAGGCACCCTCTCCTCCCCCCACCCAGTCAGAGCCGGAGTCCCTCAGGGCTCCGTGCTATCACCTATTCTCTTTGCACTGTATACCAGTGACATCCCACGCTCTCAGCCCAAAGTATTCCTAGCCCAATATGCGGATGATACCGCCATTTACACCACTGGGTGGCATATCAACAGACAGTCCTATTTCGTCATGCAACGGGCCATCACCGAGATCGGTGACTGGTTCCGAAAATGGCGCATCGCGGTCAACCCAGCTAAAAGCACAGCTATGTGCTTTACTGAGAAGACACGCTCCCCTTACCCGAAACCGCTTATTTTGTTCGACGAACCCATTCCCTGGGTTCCTAGAACAAAATACCTCGGAGTCACCCTTGATCGTCATCTCACCTTTAACGATCACATAACAACCGTCCGTAACAGAGCGGCCTTCATAATGGGTCGCCTTGGTCCCCTACTTCGCAAAGAGAGTAAAATGTCTCTTAGTAATAAGAAGACACTTTACACTGCCTGCATCCGCCCCATCATGACTTACGCATCAGTAGTGTTTAGTCATGCTAGTGAGGCCCACCTTCATAAACTTCAAGTCATCCAAAACCGTTTTCTTCGTAATGCAACCGGCGCCCCGTGGTATATCCGGAACACCGAGTTGCATTGCAACTTAAACCTTCCCTCTTTAGCGCAGTTCAATAAGGACTGCGCCCGCCGATACTTTGATCGAGCGCCCCACCACCCGAACCCATTGGTTGTCCAGGCATCGAACTACTCGACTGCCTCTTCTATCCCATTTTTCAAACCCCCCCGTCGCCGACCACGGCAGGTATTAGACGACCCGGATGACCCCATCGCAGCCATTACGTTGGCAGCTTTAGCGTTATCCGCAAGTCGTCGAGGTAAAATCCCCAGGTGTGAGGTAATCAGAGGTCACACAATCAAACACCGAGCTCGCCGGCGAGCTCGAGGCAAAAACAAGGTCACGATAAATTGCTCTCCAAATAGTCAAAGAGTATTATTCAGTAGGGCCCAATTGTGCAACACTGCAGTTGCACAGAGGCATTTTGCTCCGATCCCCCCCATGTCTCTCGACAGCGAGACAAGCCGAGGTCCGAACCACAGTGGTGCCCTTGAGCTCGCTGTCAACCCCTCCTATAATAGCGGTACGTTTTCGGCGTCCGCAGGAGACGGAGGTAGAAAGCGCTTTTCGCCTTCTACGCCCGTCTCGGGAGAAGTGCCTTCGGCACTTCTCCCTCCCGGGCTATTGTAGGGCCAGGCCCTCGCCCAAAACCCGGTGGAGCTGGACGACCGCACAGGCGGTAGCCAGCATCTATGTCCTCCCTAAATAAAAAATAAATAAAAAGCCTCGCTCTCATTCTGTGCGTGGCGTTTAGTCTTGACGGTTCTTTCGGTAAATTCATATCATTTGTAATAATTTGTTTGTGAATAAATTTAAGTGATTATTGTGATTTTACTTTTTAAAAACTTAAATTCCCTTCTGATCGATAAGAATATAATATTTACTCTTCGGAATTATTTATAGAATAATTTTAGGGTACAAGCTCGTTTATTGTTATTGTAATTTGAGCTGAAACCGTTACTTTTACACGTGCGGTTTTGTTCCATAACGTCGAGTTGGGCTAAAAGTTTATTTTTACACATTTTTATGTTTGTAAAGAACAAATAATTATACACTCAAGTTTGTAATGTCAATCTCATCTGAGTCTGTCGTGTGAAGTATGCTTAAGCAAAATTTATTGTCTAGTTTTTCTAAACCTTTGCAATGCTATTTACGCTTAAATAAAGATCTTTATTTAATTAATATAATATTCAATTATACAGATGAAACAAATGTAAAGTCAGAAAATCACACAAAAAAACACATTCCTTTAAAACATAAATCAATAAGTTAACAATTAATCTCTGCAATATATTTTTACATCTGGCGGGAATCTAACCCGTATCCTCCGATCTCGCTAAATCTCGCTGAAGTCTCTTCGTTCAACATTAATTAATCATTGAATATTTAAGATCAATTAACCCCTTTCAAAAGAAATATCAAATAAATTTTATATAAATCTCTGTTAGCGTTCTAAAATTTATGCTTAGTAAATTATTATTATTAACTTAATTAATAATAAATTATTTGAATATTTATTGAAATAAAAAATTTAATTCAAGAAATAATAACTAGATATCTTGTTACCGTCCAATGTGAATTGATTGTTCTTAAAATGTATATCAATTATCAATAAAACTATACTAAGAATATTTAATTAAAATTGTGTATTTCATATAAATAATTAAAAGCGTCGGAACCATCAAATAAGTCAATGAATAAGAGATGAATTTTGTCGATTAAATATTTGAGACATCTCTACTAGTTAAATGAAATATATATATAATAGTTATTAATATTTAAGTCAAATATTGAATTTATTAAATTATGTAAAGGAACCACATTTTAGTACGCTAGTCTAAGCACTTATTTTAGTACTTAGCTTTGAAACTCCAACCCGTAGACGGCAGGCACTGAAGCTACAAAAAAAAACACACGCGCGGATGACTTTTCCAAAATACATTTATTTAATTTCAAAACCCCACTGATCTTGGCCAGTCAAACGTACGCTAACAACTGAACAAATCTCAAGAAAACACCCAGTTCCTCTGGAGCAGCTATTTCCTTTTTCTTTTGTACATTATAACTATCTCACTCCCTCTCACTAAACCTTCGCTTCCCACGTCCCGTAAGTTATTGGCGCGCTATCGTCCAAAAAAATTTACCCATCTCATGTTCATATGCCGGACTGGTTGAGAATTTTTTTATTGCCCACTTGTTTCTAAGGACAAAAGTACCCATGACTCTCAAGAATTTAGTCCCTTTCTTACCTATTTTGAACGTCAAGCAATTTGCGATTTATGATTTTGAAACAAAGATAACCCAACATTTTTTTATCTTACCAAATGTTTCCCAGTAATACCCAAGCACTGTAAACTCAAATTTCTCGAACGTTCTCAGAACTGCAATGGAAAAAAAATACACGTCTCTGGTATTATTTTATTTGAAAACGTAACGTGACAACTTAAGAGAAATTTATTATTTGCATGTGTGTTAAATTTTTTTTGTAGATATTAGACGCGTTAACTTTTTTTTATGGTAGGTATGGTTTAGGCGGTTACAGTACTGCGTAGAGATGTTGGATCACATTGCATTTTTTACCGTATATATGATGGGGAGTGTTCTGAGGAACTTTTAGATTTACTACCTGCAGCTCAATCCCGCCATCGGACTTCCTGACAAAGCATGATGTTTCATCAATTTCTTGTCGACGTCTGGAAGTCCACAAAAATGCGATTGTCACGGCATTGTCTACCTTGCACTGCTACGTTATGGAACCATCTGCCAGGTGAAGTATTTCCAAACAGTTACGACTTAGGAGCCTTCAAGAAGAGAGCATATTCCCACCATAAAGGGCGGCAACGCATCCTCGAGACCTCTGGTGTTGCGGATGTTTGTGGGTGACGGTGATCCCTTACCACCAGGTGAGCCACCAGCTCGTTTGCCCTCCTATCCCATTAAAAAAAAGTAACGGTTTTGTGGCTTTTAACTAGAATTTGCTAATACATGGTATCTGATTCCTTTAATTTGGAATCACCATTTTTTTCCACCTATAAAGTACCCAAAGACTTGTCGTTCTAAATAAACGCATAAAAAATTTGCTTGTTATGATCACAGTATCGCTTTTGTCCTACAACATATTGCTTCCGCCGGCGCTGTTCGTCGCCGAAACTCGGATGAAAAAACCTCTTGTGGATTCGGAGTTGTAATGAGGTTCTCTTTGTGAGATAAACATATTAGTTGTGTGCTGGACGCTTACTTACGAGCACTAATTTGGCGCAGCTTTATGTAACTGCAGCGCGGCGTGCTCTAAACTTAGGTATTGTTTGTTTTATAATGTTGCATGCACGAGATGATATTTTGTGTTATAATGAGCTTATCATTTGTGGAAAGTTAAATGTGCCTGCTGGGATTTTTTTTGACTATTATTATTAAGTGTTTAGATAAGTGCAAATAACTTATAACTAAAAAACAGTTTTTTTACTCTGGCGTGGTCACCGTGGTTTCAATCACCCAACAAATTTTTTGTATGGGGAGCTTTGGACCCATATTCTTACAGGATCTCTCTAAAATGTATAGGACAGATATTCCTCAGTAAACAACATTTCACACGCTGATGTTCAATTGTTTTTATTTTCTGTTATGTCAAAAATTATCAAATTTTGATGTGGTCATGTTGTTGTCTTAGTATATCAGCATGTCATAACATCATACGGGATAGGTGGTAGGGCATTTTGCAAGTGCCCACCTGGCTAGCTACCGTCATCAAGCTTGCCATCAGTTATAAATAAAAAACATACACACATACATTAACAGACAAAAAACGTTCTCCGTTAAACATGAGCCTCTCGTAACTGTGGTGATTTGCCATAATCCCTTGATGTATTGATACCATGATACAATACTTTTTTGCGGTAACGTAGTACAGTGATAACATTTATTTACTAAAAGTCCAACATATTAACCATTGCTCGCATGCAATTTAACAGAAATGTTATGTTCGGGGTAATGAGAAATATAACATGATTATTAATTAGACATTATTACTTTCATAATTCTATCATAACATGTTTTAGTTTAATTACTGTGATTCAATGTCAACGTTAATATAATATTTAAAAGAACGTATAAATTTCGAAATAAAAATCATCCAATTTAAAATTAACAATTAGTCTGATTATATTTTTGGTAATCTAAATTAATTCCTATCATTTATGAACTATTGCGTGGTATATGTAGTAGCACTTATTTACCAGCCGATTTTGAAATTATTTTTTGAATTGATTTCCGTTTAATTTTCTAATTTTCAGTGTCTGGGCAATAAAGTCTCACACATATGCTGTATGTATTTCTAGAACACATTTACGTCTTGCTATGTGGAAGTAACAGCTTTTCAGGAAATCGAATGTTGTAATAACGTAACCTTTTGATATATATTAATTGTAATATATTAATAATTAATTTAATAATGATAAATATTTAATTTTAATTTATTGTGATTTTATAATCATAATGACTTATTTTCAGTTGTTTTGTATTTTAATATTGCATGTAGATGATAACTAGGATATTGTGATTCATAATTATACAAATAATGTTCAATTCTTATTAGAAATTAATTTAATATTGTATATTTTGTATGTTTTACATAATATTTGCATGTTTTATTGTGACGAAGCACGCTAAGCTGCTCAATAGAAGCTAAGTAATTTAAGATCTGCATTGTGTTTCTGGCAAATAAATGACATTTCATTTCAATAAAAAGTGAAGGTAGGTATTTAAAAAAATTACAAATTTCATAATAGTAATTTATGCAACTGTCATATAATAGAGGGTATTAAAACATGAGTGTAGTTTTTTAAAACGAGCCGCAGGCGAGTTTCAAAATAAGATTACACGAGTGTTTTAATACCTAATTATATGCAGTTGCATACACTACTTTATTTAATCTCATGGCTATATTAAATATTTTTTACCTGTATTTCAACTCTCTGCGGCTATACGCTTATCTTGATTTTTCTGGCAAAATACTATTCGTCAGTATCGTAGCCGTTTCTAGAATGTCAGGTGGAGTTAAATCATCAGTATCGGGGGTGTTGCTTGACATTTTTGCTACTAAAGTTTTATCCAACAAAATATTACTCAAATTCGTATGTACCGCCGTATAAATAGCGCCAAAATGGAAAAAGTCTGTTATTGGTTTATTGGCTCGGAACCAGCGCAGCGCGTTGCGCGCGCATCTCGCTCACCATAGATAATGTGTACTTAAATTGAATTGAAACCTCTTTGGTCGGGACACATTGTACTTTAATAATTAAAAAAATGTATTAAAGCATTGTTTTGTTAGGAGAACAATGCTTTAATTTAACTTTTTAATTTTCTTAAAGAAGTATGTACATAAAATATGCCAATAAAAGTCTGTATTTAATTTCATAATTAGAATATTACCGAATGAGATTATATAAATATATAAAGAAGGCATTGTTTACAGCTTTAATCCTAAAAATAGAGGCTTGCAGGATGTCAATGGACCACTGTCACAAATAGCGCGCACACATTCTTTTTGTGCTATGAAGACTTACAGAATTACCCCACAACACTACGCCATGCCTTAAGATTGTACAAACGTAACTGTGGTAGGTTTTTAATGCGGTTTCTTTGTTAGACACTTTTGTTAATCTGTATAGTGCATATTATTATGTGAATCTATTTATCTTTGTACAAATTTGTTCAACGTGGGCTTTCCAGGAACAATGTTGGTCTACGAATATTCCTAAAAATTTAGTTTTAATCACTTCGGTCACCTGTTGGTTGTTATATACAACCCTAAGGTACCTTCTTTGGTTGTGTCGTGTTTATTTTTAAATTGAATTCATATATTTGGTTTTATTGTCAGTTACTCTTACGTTATTTTCATTCGGCCATTCGATTACATTCTGTTAATGTCCTACCGAAACTGGTTTTCCGGCCGAAACTGAAACCGAAACTCACGTGTTCAAGTATAAAATGCCTTAAAATACTGAAATTTGGTTCATTTTACCCGTTATTCTGCATTAATTACGATATGAAATTTAAAAAATATTAATCATTTTTTTATTATTTTTTCAAATTAAGTTCTCATAGCAAAATGTTTATCAGTTATCAATAATCAAATTACTAATTGATACTGTTTCATTAAATACTAAGTATTGGTATTTTGAAATGTTATTATTAATGAATTCTTTGATTTGTATTTGTACTTAGAAGCTTTATATATGAAAATAATAAACAAATATTGTAAATAAGTTTACCTATACAACGTAATTTAACAAATTAAACATTTCACATTTTTCATTTACAATCTCTTATTTACATGTGACTTGATTTGTTAATAACAACAAAACAAAGTTACTGACTCAATATTTAACTATATAAATCATTCAAGTACAGAAACGACACAAAAAGTTACATGTAATCAGTCCCATCAAAATATAACCTCTAAAGAATGTATGCGTCGAGCGGTAACGCACTGACTAAGTTTCGTTGCTTTGCTACAGAGCTATCCGAACGGCGTACGACAGTTCCCGAACAAGGCCGACAGCGTGAGCCAAAACGTTGCCGTGAGAAACGAAATTAAGCGAGCGTGTACGACACCTTCCGAAATCAGTTTCAGTTTCGGAAAAAGTTTTTGAGTAAACCAAAACTGCCGCCGAAACTTGTATTTTGGTCAAAACTCGGCCGAAACCGAAACCGGAACCGAACTTTCGATCGGACATTACATTCTGTACAGACTCATTCATTTTGAAATTATATCCCATCCTTTTTGTCTGAAACAGCAACTGATATATCATCAGCAACATGGGTGCAATGATGATCAGTGACTTGAGGCGGGTCATTAATATAGAGCAGGAATGATAGTGGGCCTAAAATGCTACCCTGCGGTACCCCTAATTTGTTTACCATTATTGAAGATTTAGCTATGATTTCTATTGATATTTAAACATCAATTGCATATAATTCTATAAATTGTTTTCTCCTACTAAGATAGCTTTTAAGCCAGTCGTGAGTATGACCGTTTATACCGTACATATTTAGCTTATGTAGAAGCAGACTATGGGACACAAAATCAAAAGCTCGACTCATTACAAAGAACACTGTCGTTATTTGTTTCTTGTCATTGATATTACTTATAATAATATTTATGATCTTAAATGCTGCTAATTTCGTTAACTTGCCTTACATATTGAAACCAATTCTGCTCTGAGATCAACATGTAATTTATTTCATTAAAGTTACTTATCCGAGAATGCAATAACTACTCAAAACCCTTTGAATTATCAAAGGGTTTTGAGTACTTTTGCACTGATACTGGTATTAACCAGTATCAGTGCAAAAGGTCTATATTTTCAGGATTATGTTTATCACCTTTTTATAGATAGGTTTTATTACTGTTAACTTGAGCGAGTCCGGAAAGATACCCTGTTGAAATGATAAATTTTCTAAGTGGGTAAGAATAAGTATAAATACTTATTCTTACCCAGTAAGAATAAGTATAAATACTTATTCTTACCCACTTAACAATGTATGATAAAATTTGTTGAAATCTGATCAAAACCAGCTGCTGGAGTATTTTGTAAGGATTTTAATAATTTGAGCATCTCAATGTAATTTGTAGGATATAAGAATTGTTATTTTGATTGGTTTAATATTTATATTGCTTGTTATTATGTACGTTTTTTTTATGTTAATGTGATGAAACAAGCTCGAGGCCCACCTGATGTTAAGCGGTTACCTCTGCCTATAACAGATGCATTTCGTCACAAGTGACGAATTGCACTGCACCCGTCACCTTGAGACACAGTTGTTAAGTCTCATGAGCCTGTAATTACACTGGCTCTCAAGGACTGCTGCCGGAACACACCGTTAGGTGCTTGGCGACAGATTTTCAACTTGAGGGTGGTCGCTAGCCAGTCGGGCATTCGCAAAAAGCCCTTCCACCATGGAAGCGGTGAAGCTCAAGCCCGCGGCGGGATTCGAACCATGGACCTGCTGCGCGGCAGTCCATAGCCAATGCCACTGAGCCATCACTGCGTCAAAACGTCCAGTTATGTATTCTTTTGGTTTGTCAAATTTATAAAATAATCATTGAATGTGTTAACTATTGCGATAGGGTCAAGTATTATTTGATTATTATATGTCAATTTTTGAATTTTCTTATAAAATCGTTATTTCCCCTCGAGTTGGTGTAATATTTCATAATTTTCCATGCACATTAATTTCTAGAGAGTTTGATGATCCTTGGGGATCCTTCGTCCCTTTTTACAACTCCCATGCACAGAACATAAACTGTACTGCACCGTAGCACCCAAACACAGCATCCCCCATTAAGGGGGGTTCGCCATAACCTCCACGCTTGGGAGGCATTTTGGGGACCGCAGTTTTAAGTTATAATTTCCTCAGAAGGCGCTATTGCTCACCTTCTGGTATTTTACCTTTATTCGCCTCTTACGATACCAACAAGAAGCAATGGGGGGTGATATTCTAGCTCGGCATCCCACGAGGCTGCCCGGAACCCCATCAGGCACAGTACATACGGGGAGGTGCAACTCTAGCCCGACCCCGGCGTCTCGTGGCCCCGGTGACCATGGAGTACGTTTACGCTGGGGATATAATCACATTAATAACCACTATTTGAACTTCCTCTCTTGTATAGTTATAGAGTTTCGTTTAGTTAGTATTCTTAGTTGCGAAACTCACATACTGAGATGCTACAAAGTTCTCTTCGATTACCTTCCCATGTAAATAAGCCGCCCTGAAAAAAAGACACATTATAGCCTCATTGTAATCAAATGGTTCCGCTTTGCCCTTTGGTTAAGACACCTTAATAACTTATTTTTATATACCTACAAGCGTGCTTAGCCCATTTACATTAAATTCGGCACTATAATATTATGTTAACAACATAATATTATTATTTATAGATATCAGAATAAAAAATAAAAATAAATATATCAAAATAAGATCAAATAATTAAATATATTTAATTTTGTAATTACACACATTGCTTCCGATAGGGTGTCAAATATTTTGAATCCGTACAAAGCTGCTGACAGATTGCGAAGTAGCAAGAAGCTAGCTTAAAGTATAATATATATAATATATATATATATATATATATATAATATATGTAATATATATATTTTATATCACCCACGAGTAACCATCGACACATATTTTTTTATTTATTGCCACTGTTCACTATGCCTTAATTGTTCTTAGTAACACAATAATTTTGATTACACCCCACAAGCATAGAACATATAATAATAGTCTTAAGTACCTCTGCTTGACATGGACACTTTTTTTTTCTATATATAGGTACATACGTTCAACAATACTGATCAACTTTTGACTTCGATCATTTACCAAGGTCGAAGACTCTTGAGGACAGAGCAACAACTATAAAAATGTACTATCTATTTTGGTCTTTACGTTTTTAGTTTTTTTTATCTACTATAAACCGAAAAGTCGTAAAATCGACTTTAGATCCAATAACACCAATAACGTTCTTGTTTCAGTTGTTTTATTAAACGGGGAGTAAGGGGAGAACGGACATAACATCTCATCCGACCCTATTGTCATCTTCACCTGCTCGCGCTGGTGGTTCTTTCTAGAAACGCTAGCGGCGACGACCCAGGGGATGTCGCGGTGCTCCCTGCTAGACAACAGACGAGGCAATGGCAACCGAGCATAGGCGGTATAACCTAACACCCAGTAGGGCGACCATCTGAAAGAGGCTACAGCAGCCTGGGGAACCAAATACTCCCCAAAAGGCCTGGTGCAGAAGGCAACGGGAAACCACTGCACTATTCTCCCAAGAAATCTAGTTTGAAATGAGCACACAAAGAGATAATATGGCATGCAATCCGGCCACCACCCGGCGCCATGACGATTCCAGGTCGCGTGGTGTGAAGTATGCTACTGGCCATGCTGGGGTGACTCACCAGGCACAGTGTGGACAAAATGCTACTGGTGACAGTATGAATAGAATAGAATAGAATATATTTATTGGCCTTACAACATTGATTGTCATACTGGGCAAGTCAGGAGTACAATTTTGGAGGAATAATACTACTTTATAATATAAAACAGGTATCACATCAAAATTATTAAATATTCCTAAAAAAAATATATCAAAAATAGGAAAAATCAAAATAATAAAATTATACATAGTCAAATAATAATAAATGGAATGTCTGATTTAGTACAATACACAAATATATATATATATTTTTTAAATGTCAAGACTTTATATGATTAACTGTTATAAATATTATTGTAAGCTGCAGTCAAGTGTACTTTAATAATTAAATTGTCATAATTACATTTATTAAAATTCAACTTTTACAAGAATGAAGATTCCGTGAGGCGCATGTCCATGAATTCATCTAGGGAATAGAGTGGATGTGTTTCAAAAAACTGCTTTAGTACTTTTTTAAAGTCAATTATGTCTAAATTTGATATTGTCAAAGGTAACTTATTGTACATAGAAATTTTATTCCAGATTCCCTGTTTTCGGACCTTTGTCAGTCTAACTTTAGGATTAAATAACTTTTCTTTGTTGCGCAAATTATAGTTATGAACATTTCTGTTTTTTAACATTGTTTCCTTGTCTTCGTGTATCTCCAGTAAACTATTAAATATATATGGAGATATCACTGTCATTATTTTGTTCTTCTTAAAATGTGTTCTAACTGACATGCGTTTACGCAGTCCAAAAATGATCCTAATTGCCCTTTTTGAGACTTTAGAACCTTATTTATGCTTGCACCATTTCCCCAAATAGTGATGGCGTATCTTGTGAGTGACTGAATATAAGCATAATAAATTGACAGCAAAGAAGTTTTATCAAGCAAAGGTTTTAGTTTGAGCAGAGCGTAATTAGCACTTGCCAATTTTTTGCACAGTTTTTCAATATGGGCTGAATGTGTTATCGTATAGTCCACGGTATATCCAAGGAATACATTCTCTGTCAAATCGATTTTATCTTTTAACTCCTTTCGTATTTTATATTTCATTATAACACTCTTATCTGTATTAAGGATAATTCCGTTTGCGTTAAACCATTCTTTTAATATACTCATTGCGTCATTAACTTTAATATTTAGATTACATTCATTGATGTCACATACTCCTACGTGAGTATCATCTGCAAACAAACTAGCATACGCCCAACTTGGCATAGCATTAATAATGTCATTAACGTAAATTAAGAACAGTACTGGTCCGAGTATTGACCCTTGAGGTACTCCTATATTTAGTATGTATACTGATGAATTAACGTCATTTACTGTTACAATTTGTTTTCTATTATTTAAATAAGAATGCATCATGCTCAGCTCCTTACCATCAAACCCATAGTACTGAAGCTTTGAAATTAATATATCGTGTCGCAAACAATCAAATGCTTTAGACAAATCACAGTAAATACTAGCGCATTTTTGTGACTTGTCTAAGGAGTCAAGAATATAATAGATAACTTTTCTAATGGCCATTTCAGTTGATCGACCTTTACGGAATCCAAATTGTGCCACTGTAAAAAGCTTATTTCTTTCAAAATAATCAACTATTCTCCGTTTTAGAGCAGATTCAAGGATTTTTGAAATAACAGGTAGAATGCAAATAGGTCGGTAGTTTCCAAGTACAGAGTTGTCTCCTTTTTTGTGTAATGGTACAACTCGGCCGATTTTAAGAGAATCTGGAAATATTCCTTTGTTCAAGCAGTCATTGAGTACAATATTCAGTAATTCCAGTAAGTATTTATTTTTCAAAATTAAATCTTTGAGTGTCCTAGTATTCATGTCATTGGCATCTGGTGAAGTTTTTTGCTTCATGTTTCTAACAATAGTCTGTAATTCTTTGTAACTTATTGGGTAAAATTTGATTAATGTCAATGGTTTTTTGTTTATGTCTAAGTATTTCGTATAATTGTCAATGTCTATTTCGGATTTACAAGTCAAATTGTGTGCAATATTCGTAAAGAAATTGTTAAATGAATCTGCGATAATTTTACTATTTGTCAGTTGTTTGCCATCCTCATTTATTAGGTCAATTTTTTTCTGATGCCATTAACGAGCCAACGATCGCTGCGGTAGATGGTTGCGCTTGCAACGTGGAATGTCCGTGGCATGATTCAAGTGGTAAAGAAAGAAACGATCGACAAAGAACAACAAGCCTATAAGTTGGACATTTTGGGCCTAAGCGAAACTCACATGAGAGGCACAGGTTTCTACAAAACGAACAGAGGGCACACCGTGTACTTTTCCGGCCCTGATAACGAGAGTAGCAAAGGCGTGGCAATATCTGTTACATCTGAGATTGATAAATGTGTTCTGGGATACAACCCTATTAGCGACCGTATAATGACTCTGAAACTCAACACTAAGCCATGTCGTATGAACATCATACAGGTGTATGCACCTACAAGCATTTCAAGCGAGGCGGATATCGAAGCGTTTTACAATCAGTTAGATGACACTTATAACTCGTTACCTAAGAGAGAAGTGAATATCCTTATAGGAGACCTGAATGCTAAAGTTGGGTGCACAGAAAATGACAACCACCTGAGAGATGTTGTTGGACGTTTTGGACTAGGCGTACGGAATGACAGAGGAGACCGATGGTTGCAGTTTTGTGCGGCTAACTCACTGGCCATAATGAACACCTGGTTCCAGCATCATCCCCGATGACTTTACACGTGGATATCACCAGGAGACAGCATTAGAAACCAAATCGACTATATTGCCGTACCAAAACGATGGAAATCGTGCGTGATAAACACCAAAACTTACCCAGGTGCTGACTGTGATAGTGATCATTCCTTGCTTGTCGCAAAAATGATCATTAAGTTAAAAAAGTGTCACCGACTTGTCGATAAGAACAAGCGTTGGCTTACACCTGGAGAGCAAACAAACTTTAAAGCACGTTTCCAGCAAAAAGTGACATCGGAAGTACGGATGGATGATATTTTGGATGTAAACGAGAAGTGGAGGAAGATCAGGGAACTCCTACTCGCGACCCACAAAGAAAGCCAGGTTGATGCGCATGATTTACCTCGCAGCTCATGGGTATCAGATGAGACATGGGATATTATTAAGAAAAAGAAAGACCTGCTGAAAACCCTCTCAAATGATGATAGTCGTGAGCAATATAAAGCTCTCTCGAAAGAAGTACAGCGTTGGAGTAGGGAGGATAAAGACCACTTCTACAATAACATATGCACTGAAATTGAAGATCATGCCCAAAAGATGCATACCCGAGATCTTTTCATGAAGATAAAATCCATAACGCGGGATTTTAAGGCAAGAACCTGGGCTGTCGAAGACGCGAATGGAGGTCTGCTAACAGATATTGATAAGGTGGTAGACAGGTGGAGAGGCTATTGCGAAAATTTGTACGCAGACCCGGCAGGAGCAACAACAAACCTACGCCGCAGCGTGACCGATATCTCTCTAGAACCTGACATCCTGAAGTCTGAGATTGAGTTTGCTCTGAGGAAGCTAAAATCGAATAGATCAGCCGGAAGGGACAATATTTTTGCCGAAAACTTGAAGCTCATAGGAGATGTCGGGGTATGCATTCTACAAAACCTGTGCAACCAGATATGGAGAACAGGTGAATGGATTAGTGACTGGCAAGAGTCCATTCTAATACCACTACACAAGAAGGGAAACTATAGGACGGTGGCGCTCATATCACACGCAAGCAAGATTCTACTGTATTTCATTAACGAGCGTCTGAAAGCTTTCTTGCAATGGCAGATTCCAGTAGAGCAGGCAGGATTTGTTAGGGGACGGGGTACAAGGGAACAGATTGTGAATGTCAGGCAGATCTTTTCAACATCTATGGGGAGCATATAATGAGACGAGCGCTGGAAGATTGGGAGGGTGGAATTTCTATTGGCGGCAGGAAAATCAGCAACCTTAGATATGCTGACGACACTACACTATTTGCATCGTCTGAGCAGGAACTGGCTTAACTTCTGTCTAGAGTAGAGAAAGAGAGTAAATTAGCTAGCTTAAGCATCAACAAGACAAAGACCAAGGTGTTGGTGATAGACAGACCTGGTACACTAATTCGCTCCAATGAACTCAGGGACCTAGAATTTGTTGATCAGTTTGTTTACTCGGCTCTCTTCTCAATAACGAAGGTGGCAGCGCGAAGGAGATCGCCAGGAAAATTCAAATGTCCAAAGCGGCGATGACTAAACTCACTAGGATATGGAAAGACCGCAATATATCCCGTAAAACCAAAGTGAGGCTGGTGCGTACGTTGGTCTTCTCATCTTCCTTTACGGTGCCGAATCCTGGACGATAAGACAGAAGGAAAGAGCAAAAATCGACGCTTTTGAAATGTGGTGTTGGAGGCGGATGTTGCGAATACCATGGACCGCGCGCCGAACCAACGTATCCATTCTAACGGAGCTCAAAATAACCGCAAGGCTGTCCGCTATATGCTTCCAGCGGATATTCAAATACTTTGGACACATCGCTCGTAGAAACCCTGACAACCTAGAGAAGCTAATGGTAATTGGCCAGGTCGAGGGGAAAAGACCACGCGGTCGTTCACCTACCCGGTGGTCAGACCTAGTCAAGATGATTACGGGGCTGCCAATTACCATAGCCATTAAGACCGCCGAGGACAGAGCCACTTGGAAGAGCATAGTGCATCAATTTGTCAAATCAGACTAGACACGACCTTCAGTAATGAAGATGCCGACTAAGAAGAAGATTATGTCTTAGAATGATCTATCGTTATTGATGCTTTTTACGAAGAAACTTGTTTATACTAGTTATATTTAACTTTTAAGCGCGGTTATGAATTTTATAAAAAAAATGTGTCCGTCTGTGACGTCGTAGTATCATTACTACTACTTTTTCACTTCAGTTCGGTCTGAGCGCGCGGTGCATGCGCACGCGGGTATGTGACAGTTATCGATCGCATTAGTGGTGTTAACCTGTTTTGTGTCAAGTTAACATTGTTATACGTAAACAATAATATTGTTTACAACAATGTCGATGTCCGAGTCGGTAATTCAAGTGCCGGCAGAGACGATGACAAGCATTGTTGTGCGGCTTGATGATATGGCCGGTGAGCTAAGGGCTCTCAAAATTGTGGTGTTAAATCAAACTGACCTAATTAAAGCTCAAGCTCAAGAAATATGTGACCTGAAGGCGATTATTACTAAGTCATGCAACACAGTGTCATCAGTTGGCAAGGATCACCCGCGTTCCCCCGAGTTGGTGAAGAAGTCGATGGCCGCCACCTTTGAACCGAAGCCGAAACGTGAACAGCAGAGAAATGTTTCAAAATCTTCCGAGGGACAAACTAAAGTGGCAGCTACTAATGATAACCCATCTGCTCCGGGTAGTAAACAACAATATTTGACTCGTAAGCAGCGAAATAATATTCTTATTTATTCGCCTGATGAGGCTACTCCCGCTAAGGTCACTATCTCAAGGAGCGGAACTATCTCGGAAGCGACACCAAATGAGGTACCATCTGTGGAAGTGCCGAGCCCAATATCGCAGCCAGATAATGACAAATGGACGGAGGTACGACGCAAAAAGCAGCGCCCGTTGTTGTCTCTGCGCTGTACCGCCGGGCCAGCAGTGACGTCACTCAAAGCGGCTGAGTCACGAAAACATTTTCATTTATGGAATATGTTATCAGGTGCTGATGAGATCAAGCAATATTTGAACAAACTCTGCCCTCAGAGAGTGATTACGGTCGAGGAACTCAGAACGGCTAATTATTATAAATCTTTTAAAATAGGAGTCCCAGAGGACTGTTTTGAAAAATGTTTTTCCGTCAACGTGTGGCCGGAAAACGCGCGAGTAAAGTTGTGGATTAATTTCAACAAGAAACGAACGGCTGACTCGAACAAGCGACCGTTTCTTGACGGAGTCGGCACACAATGAGCCGTGCACTACAGTACCTAAGCTCGTTAACATTTTTTATCAAAATGTTTGGGGGTTGAAGACGAAGTTGCGAGATTACTGGTACCCCAGTATGCTGACGTCCGATCACATGCTAGTTGCGGCAACGGAGACGTTCCTGGACGCGTCGGTGCGGGATGTGGAGGTTGTCCCGGACGGCTGGACGCTGCTGCGCCGTGACCGGGCTAGTGCTTGCGGCGGGGTCCTATTGACGGCCCCTGCGGGTGTCACTCTGCGACGTCGCCAGGAATTTGAATCCGAATGCGGAGAGGATATCTGGGCGACCGTTACATACTGCGGTATTTCATTAACTGTTTGCGTAGTTTATATCAAGCCAAAAGCAGCTGACTCTGTATACATGAATATTTTTTGTAATATAGAATCACTTATGACTAATTTGAATAATAGCAGCACGTTTTTAATATTTGGTGACTTGAATATGAATAGTGCATCGATTAATATAAAAAACTATTATTGTTATTTTTTAAGTTATTGCAATTTAATTGACCGTAATGACATACTTAATGCTAATGGTGGTATTCTTGACGTGGTGTTGACGCGGGAGTGCAATAAATCGCTGGCGCGGCAGGTATGCGTCACTGAGGCTTCGGTTGGGTTTGTACCTATTGAGGCCCGCTACCACCCCCCGCTAGAGATAACAGTAAGTTTGCGTTTGCGTAATTACTCCTCTGATCGACTGCAACCGAGCAATATAGGCCAGTCGCGCGATTGGAACTTCAATAAAATGAATTTTACACTTTTTGAATCGCTTCTCGCTGATACTTCTTGGGCACCTGTTGTCGATTCCTGTGATGTGTCTGTTGCTACTAATGCTTTTTATAGTATTATGTACCAATTATTTGACCAATCAATCCCTAAAAAGAAAAGGCAGTATAGTAATTGTAATAGGTATCCAGTGTGGTTTGACGGCGATATTATTAAAGATGTTAGGCTTAAAGTGCGGTTGCACAAGGCTTGGTTGAGATCAAACTGTGCTATGTCTTATAATTTGTTTTCAGATCTACGAACTAGTTTGAAAGAGCGTAGTTCGTTAGCGTATAAAGCACATATATCACGAATTGAAGACAGACTGCAACAGCAACCTCAACATTTTTGGACCCATATACATAGCCTCAAGTCCAAGGGTGGGTTTGAACCCTGCGTTACCTACAAGGGGAATATCTGTATACTGGTGTGAAAGCCGCTGAAGCGTTTGCAGACTACTTTTCTAGTGTTTTCTTAACCGATTCACCTATTCTAGATGCAAGTGTATACTGCGAACAAGCTTCTTGGGGAGGTGATGTTAATATTTCTACTATTTTGCCTGAGGATATTGAGCGTTGTATAAATAAGTTAAAGCCAAGTAGTTCACCAGGGCCTGACAGCATACCAAGTTTCGTACTTAAAGCTAGTAAAACGCACATGATTCTTCCTCTTTACCATGTCCTTAACCTTTCGCTTAAAAACGGCCAGTATCCCACTCAGTGGAAGCTATCTAGGGTGACACCTATCCCCATAAGTGGTAATAGGACTATAGTTGAAGAAAATCGACCTATAGCGATTTTGTGCGCGCCAGCCAAAATCTTTGAATACTTTTTGCACAGCGAAATATACAGACAGGTGAAGCAGCAATTAGGCGATGAGCAGCACGGTTTTAGACCAGGGCGCTCCGTGAATACCAACTTGCTGTGTCTGGTCGACTATATATCTAGTGCTATGGATCGCAGGCTGCAGGTAGATGTCATATATTTCGATTTCCAAAAAGCTTTCTACAAAATTGACAATGATTTACTATTGCGCAAGCTATCAGCTGTCGGTTTTACTCCTAATCTCATAAAGTTTTTCGCAGACTATATGAGGGATCGTAGGCAGTTTGTTCGGCATGGCATGTACATATCAGAGCCATATCACACCAGATCTGGGGTGAGCCAGGGATCAGTGCTTGGCCCACTCCTGTTTCTGATAATGGTTCATGACTTACCTAAAGTACTTAGTTCCGCAAACTGTCTCTTGTACGCGGATGATTTAAAACTGTACCTTGAAATTAAATCTCTTAGTGACTGCTCTAGAATACAAAATGACATTGACATGATATACGAATGGAGTGTGACTAATAAATTGTTATTTAATGTTAAAAAATGTAATATTATGACCTTTGACCGTAAAAAGAATCCTGTTTATTATAATTACCGCTTGAACAGCATATACATAAATAGGGTTGACCATATTAAGGATCTTGGAGTCACATTAGATCGGGGATTGACTTTTCATGACCACATATTAGTCCTGGTTAAAGAGGCTTTCTGTCGTTTGGGTTTTGTTTTGCGAAATGCTAAGGATTTTAAAAATCCTCAGGTTATTGTCACCTTATATAACTCCTTAGTGAGAAGCAAACTTGAATCGAGCGCGTGTGTCTGGAACCCCCACCAGGTTACATATGCACGAATGCTTGAGAAGGTTCAGAAAGCCTTCTTAAGAACATTGTATAAGAAACTCTATGGGTATTATCCCTTCCTTTATCCGACAAAATTCCTGCTCGGCCAGCTCGGTTACAACTCGTTAGAAGTAAGGAGGGCCCTTGATCAACTTCAGTCGTTGGCTGTAAAATCATTAGAGGTGCAGTAGACTGCCCGCAGCTGCTACTAAACCTTTTATGTGTATTGTTTGTTCCACCAATGTACACGCGCGGTCGTCGGCACAAGCTGTTTTATGTTCCTCGGGATAACAGTGTGGCGCGTACCGAGTCTCCTTTAATTCGAATCCGACGCCACTTCAATGCACTACTAGACGCCAACACCGAAATTGATATAATGTGTGACAAATGGAAGGTTACTTTTTCTGTGTTTTTACAATATTGTGAGGGTCTCAAAGACCAATGGGAAGCGCCCTAATAATGACATGATGTTTATTTGTAATTTTATTCAATTTGACATTAAATTATACTTTAACATTATATTATTTTTGACATTTGATTACTTTGACATTGGATTATATAATGATTAATGTAAATTTTATTGTGTGATAATTTGTAATTGTTTGTAATGAACGTTTTTTATCACAATAAACAAATTATTATTATTATTTTTTTGTGATGAAGTAATGAGACTAACAAGTTTTTTTTTCAGATAATAGCCCTACCCTTTGACCACTATACACCTGGTGTTAAGTGATGATGTGGTCGGGGATGGTCAACGGGCTAGACCTTGAATGAACTAGGCCTCAATGACTGCTGCCGAAACAAACAACTGTTACGTACTTGGTGACAGATTTTCTACTTGAGAGTGGAAGGTAGCTAGTCGAGCGTTCGCAAAATCTCAGTTGGAGCAATTTTTATTTCTAAACCAATTTTGGTAACTTTTATACCTGATCATAGGCTTAGTTTCAACATTAACTGCAGATAGATAATTTTACGTATCATGGAATTATAGAAAAAAATATTATGGTAAAATCAATAAATGCTGTAATCCTTATTGTATTTAGAGGTAAACCTGTACACAGAACACGTCTCGCTGTACACCATAACTAATCTATTTAACAATTCTCGTAAAATTCGTTTAAAAACACGTTCGCGTGTGCCCTTACAGTTTGAATAGTACCTATTTCCAACACTCCGCGGTACATTTGTTTCATACCTCTATGGATTGTAAAACTATGTATAACCATTACTCCATATTGTAAAACTTCTACGAATTATCGAAATTGATAATGTCTACATTGATGTCGTTTTAATTTGGCTGTATATATCCACCACTACGAATTTGTTGTCTGTTTAGAATCCTCAAAATTACGCCAGTCAATTTTGTTGCTTTACCTTTTCAAAGTTTAAAAAGAGATGCGTTACTTTTGAAAAAAAAGAGCTCTTGTTACTTGGCCGTAGTGTGGCCGTGCCGCTTAATCGTCGTTGATAACATTAATTAATACCCATAATACTGTCCGTTTAAAGCGGATTACTCTTATCGATGTGTATTAAAATATCTTTAGACAATTTCCCGACGCTAATGTGTGTAGATTAAAGGATTTTGTTAATTTACTGAGAACACAGATTAAAATATTATCATGGCCATAGCTTCAATGGTTTACAAATAAGTATTTCAATGAAATGTCAATTTTATTATGGTTTACTTCTTATTTTCTTCTAACAAAATTAAAACAATATGAATATGAATGTCAAAATGTGTTGAAATAAATATGTAGGTAGGTACCGGTTTCTTTTACTTATGTCCAAATTTTATGGATTATTAATGAATAAGGCTTTTTTCTATTGTATTACCTAAAATTGGAAGGTTTACACCTATTTCACATCTGAGCCCTCTTCTTTGGTGTTCTCTAGAGTCATTACATTTGCTCGTAGGTTCGATGACTTACATCCTCCCGATCAAGCTGGGTTCCGAATAGTCTTTAGCACTACAGACCACATCCATACGCTCCGCCAGATTATAAAGAAGACAGTGGGCTATTCTATGAGGTATGTTCAACAGTGGATTTCTTCCGGCTGATTATGAAGATGTTGACATAAAATGTTATTTTGTTTCGCATTATTTTTCAAATTTAATCAATTAAATAAATCATTCATCTGTTGATCCAATGTGATATAATTTTAGTAACCAATATAATTTAACCTAAGAGAAAATTTGAAATTATTTGATATATACAGCCAAATTATTATTTTTTTTATATAACCAATATATCAAATAAAAATATTGTATGAATACTGCTAAGGCAAACAACAAATCTATACTCGGAAGAAAGAGGTCCTACCTGGCTAGCATGCGCAAATAAGACATACCTCACCCATGACACGAGACGAGTATTTTTCTCGCGCGTAGTTAGAGTGGTGGACGATAGCAGCGGCCACACCACGCTAAGATCCGTTCATTGAGATTATCTATGGACGATTCTCCATTGCGCTATTTGTTGGTTGAATTTCGAAAAGTCTTAGGAAATAAGCAGTGATGGGCTTTGTACTAATAAAATACCATACTATTATAAACGATTAAACATTTTTACCGTTCTCGACACTTCATTAGGAATTATGATGGTTTTATGTGATCAAAAATATGATGATGCGATTAAAACTGTTCCCGTTGATGTAATTTTCAAACGAATGATGAAGATGTAAATAGGATTGGCCATTTTACTGCATAATGTAGGTAGGTATTGCATTTTTATCTCTGCTGACGATGGCTGCTTAGCTGTTTTTCTTGTTGATGAATGCTAAGTAGCGAAACAACGTTTTTAATTTTTATCATAGCTACTTAACTAGTTTTCAGTGACCCATTTATTTTTTCTTTATTAAACAATATAATAATATTTTATAGCAATATATTGAGTGTGGAACCCTAAAAAGAATTTATTCAGTTAGATTACTTTAAATGTTTACTGTTGCAAATTTCATGAAAATTTCATAAATTTTTAATACCTACTCATTTATTTACATATAACAGTTATTTTGAGCAAATTAGCTAAGTACCTATAATACCATTACTTTAAAAATAGTTGAAAGAGACAACCTACACTACCTACAGCATTATTCAAAGATATTGTATTTAAGCTACGCACACAGAGTTCGTGAGTTGTGTTCAAATTAAGTTATTGTATAGATTACACACACATATGTCAAGGGTCTGCTAATACTGGACGGAAAGTAAATTTGTACTAAATCGTTGATCGCTCCCATTATACTTTGACGCGCGAGAAACACTCGATTTATCTCTCCTCGTAAACTCTCGTAAACTGAGGTAGAGAAAATACACGCAAATACTCGCAGATAAGTGAAAAACCTATTAAACGAAGGGCGCGCATGTTAGTGTTGGTCGACAAGTTGCCACAGATAGCACAAAATGTACGTAAACACAGACGAGTTCTTTGCTCTGCCATGTTAGCATTCGTAGTCATATGTCAATATGTCTGTTTTACACGAGATAAAGGGTAGACAAAATTTACTCGCGGCGTGCATGCTCGCCGGGCTGGTACCTACACACATCAAAAGTGCCTAGGGATCAAGTACGTTTTCGTGAAAATCAAGTAAGTTTTAAACCGATCTCATTTGGATCAGGGGCAACCACAATGCTCAGATTTATGCGGAGAGTATTGTTTCATAAGTGATCATCCCTTTGCGAAGCCGTTTGGGTAATTCGTTTCATCTAATGCACGATAATGCACGTCCACATACGGCTATAGTCTTAACTCGTACTCTTGCCTCGCATCAACGTTCTGCCTTGGCCTGCTCAATAGCCAGACCTCAACTCCATTGAACATGCATGGGATATGCTACAAAGAAGAGCTCTGCCAAGTATGGATGCCGTGCATACCCCACAACAACTTTTTGACTTGTTACAAAGAACGTGGGCAGCCATTCTTCAAAGTGATTTTGTTGAACTGATTTTAAGCATGCCAAATCTCTGTGCTTGTGTGATTAGTGTTAATGGTAGAAACACAGATTAGTAATTAATATAATTTTACAACAAACATGGCAACAAACCTATTCTTTTTCGTTTTTCTGCCAAACAAGTCAGTTATAGTTCAAAATATATATGATCCCTATGCACTTTTGATGTGTGTATTTTACGGGTTCTCGAGAACCTAGTATAGGAATCAGGAGTTTGTATTATAACTTATTTAGTAAAATTGCCTTTTTAAGAAATAAACAATTATTATTATTATTAAAAATAACAGGTAAACATATCTGAAAATTTCCATTACTACAAGCACAAGTAGACAAAGGGTGTAATAATTATTGATTTACATAATATTTTTGTTAGAAGTTCTACTGTTACTGTATAGCTACTTCTGGTACTATTTCAAAACACTTAAGCAGTGAAGGCAATAGATATTGCTACAAATAAAACGACACCACTCAACGTAAGCTTACTTTACAAAGTTTTCAGAGCAAGCTCACAGAACTTTTACAAAAAAACCTAAAGAAAAAATAATTCGTTGAACCCTCCACTCCCGGTGGCAAGTTAACAAATTGAATAAAAAAGTTATAGCTTCCATTCACGGTACATGACCGCTGATTGTTGACTCTCACCGCTCTCTGTTGAAAGAATTAAAAAAAAACTTTCAAGAGGTATTTATAACTTCTTATACGTGGTTATGAAACTAGAGCTGCTGGCTGGAAAACTGTTAATGTGTGGAGTCTTTACAAATTCTTATTTATTTATATATTTATTTTATTAATAATTAGTACCGCTACATAGCGAGTTACACTAATGATAGGTAGGAAAAACATAAAAACTAGCAAAATAACTTTTTAACAATAAAATAACCGCATAAATATTACAAACAGTCGATTAAAATAAAATTAATAAATCTACAAATTACTACAATAAAATAGGTCAAGATATTAAATGTCAGAATAAATAATAAAATGTCAAGTCAATTAAAAATAAAAATTACTATGTGTCTAAATTAATAAAATGAATCTGGTCAAAATTTATATGTTAAAAAATTTACAACATTATGATACTTATTAATTTAGTAGAAGATATTCTGCTACCAGCGTTTGTTACTCATTCTTTGTTGTACATGGTGTTTATAGTACATTATGCAGCAAGTTAATAAAACAGTGTTTACGGCACATTATGTTTATTGATTCTCGACTAAAAAGAATCAAGCACTTCTGAAATTCAGCTATTTTATAATTACTTCACTTTGTACAACATTTGCAAGAAAAAAGTAATACTTATAAAATTATTTCAGGGATTGTAGTGATTGCCCGAGAAGCACGGCGCGGCAGTGTGGTAACAGTTTATATTAAATCATTATTTAGTATGAAGAAAAATTTTAGAAATATCTGAAAGCTGTTTAGTAAATTTTGAGGACTATTGAAAATTAAAAGATGGATAATTGCTATGAATAATTTTATTTTATTCAAAACGCTGAATAGATATGAAACAAAGTTCATTCAACAGCCACTATTCAATATATAGAACTTAAAAATGCTAAATTCTGCAAAGAAGAATCTGAAATTGCCTAAACTTGTACATTGTGTGATATCCATTTTTTCGTTTTAGTGCGTAGAGGTGAGTAAATGCTGTTACGTTATCAATAATCTTGAAAATTCAGGAGATATGTGGGAGCTGATTATGACAGCTTATTTTGGGCTGTAAACAGCACATAAAGTTATAATAAAAAAGAAACTTAATAACGTGATGAATATATAAAGTGAAGAAAGCTGCTTTGTTAGTCTTCTTCCAGCCATTGTTCAGAAATTATTGCGTTAAACTATAAAGAAACAAATAAAAGCATTATAACTGAATGAATACGAATCATTACAAGTACTAAAGCATTATAACATTCATAAAACTGCTATTAGTTATATCGAGTTCAATTAGCCATTACTGAACTTTCCGATGATACTTATATTTACGAATGCAGTTTACGTATTTTTTTTAAATATGTCATGGAAGCATACAATGAAAACACAAATCTCCCTACTGGCATGTAACATGAGCTGACTATAAGGTTTCAGTTACTAGCTAAAACATTAATCACCGGAAATATACAGGAGAGCAGAGTTTGTTGTTGTGCATTGTGTTTGGCCGCGGGGTGTCATCTACTATACACTAGTTAATTACTGCTCCTATTTAAGTTTTCAAATGCAGTATGAAGTTAATGGAACTTTCGAGTCTCAAGTACTCCTTTGTTGTCAAACAGACAACTCGCGATAGCAATACTTAATAAAAAAAACTCTACATACTCTTAGAAACTCGAAAATGTCAACCCTGTTTTTTGTGAAAACTTAGCCGGTATCATACCCATTTGGCCCTTGATATTCAGTCTCTTTTTTCATTGGGCCCTTACAATGGCACCTTTGAATAAAGATGCCCTCTAAACGGAACTTATCCATTACTTAATTGATCATTGTCTCAAAAAAATTTACCAAAAAATGAAATCGACTTCAACACCCAAAAGTGTGAAATAACTTGTTGAAGTCGGTACCATGATAGTTCAAATGTACCTATTATCACAATATTGTGCGCATGGTACTGACTTCGACAAGTTATTTCACACTTTTGGGTGTTGAAGTCGGTTCCATTTTTTGGTAATGTTTTTTTCACTCTTTTTAGTGACCCTTTTTAGCCGACTTCCAAAAAATCAATTACTTACAGGATCGATTTTCATTCATTGTCAACGACTATATCATCAAGAGGGGTGAATATTTTTCAGTTATTGGAGTGTAACTCAAAAACTGCTGAACCGATTTTGATAAAATTTAAAATCGGACCAAACGACAAGCATCAGCTTTCAAACAAAGAATCAATTTTCAAAATCGGTTCACCCAGTCAAGAGTTCTGAGGTAACAAACATTAAAAAAAATACAGATGAATTGATAACCCCCTCCTTTTTGGAAGTCGGTTAAAAATAAATACATTTGGATTTATTGCGAGCCCATATCAACAGATAACATTAAAGTATATATAATACAATACAAAAATAATAGTTTTGGATAGTTCAGATCGCTTCAGGCACAGGTGATGATTATTATCTCCGGTCGCGCTATCTACTCGTATTGCCTCACTTGCAGTCCACATCGATTATAAACGATCAATATTTATTACACGCATGCACGACTGCGTGCTTCACTTACCTATAGTTAAAATAAAATAAAAATATACTGTACATTTGACATCCATATTAATATTTGGTGTTGTCTCGTTAGAAACAATCATACCTGATCAACCGCTAATTATAATAATCAGGTAGGTCATGCACCACAAGGCTGCCACACATGTGATCGATAAGCTGGAGGACTCTGCTCCTCACGAGACCCAGCGTGCGAGGCGTGGGCCATGCGCGGTGCCTAATCTAATCATTGATAACAGATAATGATAACGCACTTATAGGAATTGAGTTAGGAATTGATTACGTATCAATTAGAATTCAATTTGAATGATCCCAAAAGTTTAGGTAAAGGTTTACAAATAGGCAAATACTCATTTGCATGGTACTAGAATGCTTAAAATCTGTTTGTTTTCCTCCCTAGCTACACTCCACAAGTAGATTCGTCAACAAACACTCGGTGTGTTACGGTAATCAAGAACCAATCAATAGTACTACAAAGAATCGTCTTATAAAAGGTATGTGCGAAGTATTTGCGATGCATGGCAGTTATGGATGAACACGATATAAAAATACTAGAAGCATAAAGTTCGTGATCCAATGCTAGGTACTATAAATCGGCCACGTTATACGAGTAGGTATGTGTACCAGTATTGCTGCTAACATCAGCTTGACATATTATGTTGATTTGAATGAGACTTATTAGTGTACTTAATAATATTTTACCATAGGTAATAGGTAAGATATTATTAATACTAATATATGTCTATACCAGATAGTGCATAACCAAATTTTAACTCTCTCTCTCTCTCTCTGCATGTGTGTGTATGTGTGTGTGTGTGTGTTATTAACCAATTTGTATGTAATCTGCTGTTCGTCGATCGTGTAATGTTCTGTAACAAAAAGTCAAGTAACATAGTTTTTTACTGAATCACGCTAAAGTTTTACAAAACTATATTTTATACTATTCAAAAATTAATGCTGTCATAAAGGATTGGAGCGCTCGTAGCGAAGTTTGCTCAGCCGTTCTGAACCGATCAGCAAAGTTAAGCAACGTCCGCCTCGGTCATGAGTTGGATGGGTGACCGCTGGTGACATTATTACTGAGCGCTTCCGTGCTTCGGAGTGCACGTTAAACCGTCGGTCCCGGTTGTTGTCTTAGGATGGCATTCGGTATAAGTAGTGGTAGAGCATTTTGTAAATGCCCGCCTGGCTAGCTACCACCCTCAAGTGAAAAAACCTGTCGCCAAGCACCTAACGGTGTGTTCCGACAGCTGTCCTTGAGAGCCAGTTATTCTCTAGGTTAACCTGAACAACATCTTTGACTACATCATCACTAACATCAGGTGAGATAGTGGTCAAAGGCTAAACTATCATGCTTAAATAAAATAAAATAAGGATCTCGTGCCTCAAAAAAAAAAACAAAACCTAATCCCTTAAGGAGCGTTAATCTCATCCCAGGACTGCATAAAGGTTATTAAGTTGAAATTTATACTAAATACGAAGGGTTTACGGCACATTGAAAGTTTATATATCGCAACTAACAAATTTGCTGTAATGCCAAAAGTATAGTAATCAGAGTCACTCGGGATACACCATCCTGAAGTCTAACTGTACCCTTGATATCAAAATTTGTATATAGGTGCATAAAAACTCATGGACATAGATTAATTAAATAAAATTTATACCATTTTGATTAGTTGTACTGCTAATCATGTCATATATTATCATATCCATAAAATTAAGACGATAACCAATATATACCTTACGTTGATTTACCAACAAGAAGCTAGTAAGGTAACACAAGTACCGCAAAACATCCGAAAATTTTTAACTTGTTGACATCACAATATCGTCCAAATATTATTAGGAATACAAATTAAGTGTGTGGCTGTTTGTTCCCGTCTTCTGTAATAGTGAACAGATTATAATGGATTACAAATGCATTGATTGATAATTTTATTCCTTGGTTTCTGAATTGTGATAGAGAATAGTTTTCATGCCAATTTACTTAGTCATATCTAAGCAAACACGATACAATCTTTCATCAAAGTGGGTAAAAACTCAACTGGATGGTATTTTTTTTTATTTTTCATTCGTTTTCTAAATTTATATGCAGTAAGGTAATTATTGTTGTGAAATTAATTAAACATAATTAAGAATCACATTGTGTTTGGAATCCTTGTCGCGAAACGCACTCGGCCAGTTGTTATTATTTTTCTTTATCGTTAAAAATGGAAGTTAGCAAAGTACAAAACATACTAATCAATTGAGATAGACTAGACATGCATGTTTGGAGTGTTTATCAGCAGTCATACAGCATTTATTAATGATCACTGATTATTCGCCGACAATGACATGTAAGTTATAACGTGTGCCAATCACGCTTAAATCAAACTTCTCTATCAATAAATAAGTGGAAAGCCGTCTTAGAAATTATGTACTTTTTTAACAAACATAAACCTATTTTTTGTATAGGTGTTTACACGGAAAAGAGTAAGGGTATTTATGATTTGGGATAATAAGGGTAGACTGCCATAGAATTGTTGTAGGTCCAAATCTTACTAATTGTCCATATGAAAAAAGTCACCAAGCACCCAACAATACGTTCCTAACAGAACAGAGCCAGTTCTCGTTATTGAATAGGTATCATCACTTTACAAACAAGTGAGATTGTGGTCAAAGAAGCCTAAGTTGTAAGTCTACTGAATTACGCGCTCCTAATATGATAAAGGTCATCGCATCTAAAACTATCTGTGGTACAGAACCCAGGTGTATTATCTGTCATACATAAATATAAGATTATATAGGTACCGTGAATTCATTAAACTAAAAGAAGATCAATAAACTTAAAGCAGTAAATATTAATCTTATTAAGTACTTACTTTAATCTTATCAAAGCAATTTATATACATACCTATTCAATATCAATATTTTTATTGATTCTACAAGTGCGTAAATTTATTAATGGGCGACAGATGGTGCCACATACTTCCATTTATTTATTTCATTATACAAAAATATTAATATTATTATAAAAATATTTCCATATATTTGAATAATTAAATGTCCGTGGGCCCGTGGGGTGCCAGGCTAGAATGTCACCCCCTTATTTCTTCCCGTGGGTATCGTAAAAGGCGACTAAGGGAAAAATACCGGAAGGTGGGCAGCAGCGCTTTCTGAGAAATTTACACCAATAACTGCGATCCCCAAGACGCCTGCCAAGCGTGAGGATTAGGGCAAAACCTCCTTATGAATAGCACAAAAACAATTCGGCCCCCAGTCCCCAGCAGCTCTATTATTCCTGGCCCTGGCCAGGTAACGGTGGAGCAGGGGGTGCGAAGAATCAGCGGAAGATGCCCGGCTACCAACCTCAAACATGACGACCCTTGGCCCTGGCAAAACACAACATACGTACGCTCAGATAGCACTACAAGATTGTCGAGCTGGAGGAAGAATTGCACAAGTTACGTTGGGATGTCATGGGGTTATCGGAAGTCCGAGGACAGGGACAGGACACCGTTATTCTTGACTCAGGTAACTTGTTATCATACCGGGAAGCTCACCAAAAGTCTCAGGGTGGTGTTGGATTTCTCGTCCGGAAGTCCCTTGTTAACAATGTTGTAAATTCGAAAGTGTGTCGAGCAGGGTAGCATCTAATACTCAGAATTCCCAAACGGTATTCGCTGATTGTCATATAGGTTTACGCACCGACCTCGACACGCTCAGATGAGTGAGAGATGAAGTAGAGGCAATGTATGAGGAGATATCTGAAGCCATACATTCCTCCGAAACATACTTCACCGTTGTTATGGGGGACTTCAACGCTAGGCACACGGAATTGCGCTGAGTTTAGAGTGGGGCCATTTGGATAGGGGCAGCGAAACCAAAGGGGCCAGCGGCTGGTCGACTTCATGGAGAAGGAGAGACTCTTTGCAATGAACTCCTTCGAGAAGCGACCATCCAGGAAGTGGACATGGATAAGCCCCGATGGTTCAACAAAATTATGAGATCTAGTTTATCATGACGACCAGGAAGTAAATATTCAATGATGTCTCTGTGATCCATAAGGTGATAACCGGTAGCGATCACCGTATCGTTAGAGGCACATTGAATATCAATGTAAAGCTTGAGAGATCCTGTCTGATAAACTCCATGCTCCGTCCTAGCGTTGCACAAATCCAAAACCCCGAGAACTTTCAACTCGAACTACATAACCGCTTCCAGTGCCTAGCTGAATTCGAAACAGTGGACGAGATAAACAACGAGTTGGTGAAAGCTGTCCAAGCAGTGGGGTTTCAGTTCTTTAAGACCCCCCATCGAAATAAACCGAAGAAACTCTACGAAGGAACCATCAAGTTGATGGAAGACCTAAGTGAGATGAGACTGCAATCTTCAGCTGATATGTCGAACTACGGCAAGCTCGATAGACGAATTTCGAAGGCACTGTGACACCACTTGCGCGTCTTCAATACAAATCGTATAAGGTCGCAATCAAGCGTAACCAAGGCTCCAAAGTGTTCGCAAAAAATTCGTCTATAGGGCAAAGCCAAATACCAAGCTGAAGATCGACAATGTCAAAATCATCTCATCAAAACCGGAGATTCTGAGAGAGCTTGAGAGGTTTTAGGGACCATTATACACCTCGACACGAGAACCCGTTGTCAGTACAGCTCAGGACATGAGAGCTAAGCTGACCCGACACTATACCGAAGACATCCCGGACATCAGCCTATACGAGATTAGAATGGCTCTCAAACAGCTTAAGAACAACAAGGCGCCAGGTCATGACGGAATCACGACAGAACTTCTGAGAGCGGGTGGAAAACCGGTAATCTCAGTCCTCCAGAAGTTATTTATTTCCGTCATCTCTGAAGGTAAAACGCCAAAAGTATGGAGCAGAAGTGTAGTAGTGTTCTTCAAAAAAGGTGACAAGACCCTTGTTGAAGAACTACAGGCCCATTTCACTTCTGAGCCATGTTTATAAGCTGTTTTTCGAGAGTCATTACGAATCGTCTTGCTCGTAGGTTTGATGACTTCCAGCCTCCCAAACAAGTCAGGTTCCGAAAAGGAGTATAATCGGCCATTATGTTTAGCGTTAATGGACTATGAAAAAGCCTTCGATTCAATCGGAACCTAGGCCATACTGCAGTCTCTTCAGCGATGCCAAATTGACTATAGGTACGTCGAAGCGCTGCAGTGTTTGTATAGGAACGCCACCATGTCGATTCAACTACAGGACAAAAGCATAGAACCAATCCAACTGCAGCGAGGCGTGAGACTAGGAGACGTTTTTTCTCCGAAACTGTTCACGAATGCGTTGGAGGACGTTTTTAAGATCTTGAATTGGAAAGAATATATAGAAGATGGGCAGCGTTCGGGAAGATACGAGACATCTTCTCGTCGAAGATCCCGTAGAGCCAGAAAACCAAAGTCTTCAACCAGTGTGTGTTGCCAGTAATGGCTTATGGTACTGAAACGTGGTCCTTAACTATGGCCCTTTTGGACAAGCTCAGAGTCGCTCAGCGTGCTATGGAGAGAGCTATGCTCGGAGTTTCTTTGCGCGATAAAATCCGGAACGTGGATATTTGCCAAAGAACCAAAGCTCTCAGGATTTGCAAGTTAAAGTGGCAATGGGCGGGCCACATTGCTCGACGAACCGATAACCGTTGGAAAAGAAAGGTTCTCGAGTGGTTACCACACTACATCGGAAGACGTAGAGTTGGTAGGCCCCCCACTAGGTGGCGACATCATGAAAGTCGCTGGGAGCCAATGGTTACAAACGGCTAATAGCCGTTCTTCTTGGCGCTCTATAGGGGAGGCTATTGTTCAACAGTGGACGTCTTCCGGCTGATGATGATGATGATGAATTCAATGTCTGGTCAAAGATAGTGTTTCCTTACCGGCAAAAAATAAGCTTTCAGGACGTGTGGTTTTCTTTTTTAAATGTTATAGCTTGAAAGTTAAGCAGCCCACTCAAGCTTTAGCAGACACGATCTCTTTTAGGTGAGAATAATAATAATGTGATTGAAACCTAGTTATCAAAACTTTAAGCAGCATATTCAAGATATTAAAAGGCTCGTCTTTAGAATCGGTAAACACCACAATTTATTTTAAATAATTTGGGGTTCAAGGGTGGATGATGCGCAATACATGACTCAGGGCAAGAAGAGTCAATCAGCCTCTCTCCACCAACTCCACTCCCAGCCTACCCGCGGTGAAACCTGTTACGTCGAGTAACCTATTATCGAGATTGCGGTAACCAACCCCTTTGGAGATATAGGTCGGCAAGCAGTTAGGGAGATAGGGGGTCCGGACCTATTTTATCACACAGTCCGCATATCGGGCGCTGGCAGCAGGGCACTCTGATTACTTACCTACACAACACCACTGCGGTGCAGAAGGCAAGGGGAAACCACTGCACTATTTTCCCAAGAAACCCGTATAAAAATGCAAGTTAACGAAAGAGCGATGGCATGCAATCCGGCCACCACCCGGCGCCTTGTCGATTCCAGGTCGCATGGTGTGAAGTATGCTACTGGATCCACTGTAGTGACTCATCAGGCTCAGTGCGTACAGGATGTTACTGGTGATAACAATACACTTGTTAAGCGCCCACAGTTTCGTAGTGTCACCTACCTACCTAAGGTTGGTAGAAGGGAGCATAAAAGAAACTAGAGGAAGAGATTCAGAAGTATATTAAATAGAGAAAAGGGTCGTGGATTTCAGACAGGTGTGGCAATAGCGAGCTTCCTTGTTTGAGAACTTATCTCCGGTCCGCTAGCAATTTAGTTGATGCTCAGCAGCAGGTCTGCCGTGCAGTGGTTCAGCTCCAACACTGCCGCGCCGGTAGGATGTCCCAGCTAGGCGCTGTAGAGACGGGAGAATTGGCAGCGGTCGGTGCCGGAGTTCAGGGGACGGCCGGAGTCAGTGGTCAGCCTCGACGGATGGTCAGCCTCGTCAGGTACTGGGAGCGTAGTACGGTACTGGAAGAACCCTGAAAGGATGTGCTCAGGTCAGAATCCTTTCAGTGAAGGTGTTGAGTTGGTGGGTCCATTGTTCCTCTGCTACTGAGCATAGCTAGGAACGCAGAGGTCTCAAGGATGTGACCCGCCAGCAAACAATAGATGCCTGAAGGGCTTAGGTTAAATTGTGTGTTGTGAAGCAACCAAGGAAATACAGATAAACAATGCTTTAGCTAGAAGAGCTATAAGCAAAGTTAGTACATAGGGAAACACAGTAATTACAATGAGATAAAACAATGAGAGTACATACCAAGAACAATTTACAAGTAAGAGAGGTTAGTTTTGTGGAAGTAGGTCAACACATATTCACTCACCCGTTAATTGGGGTTTTGTTGATTTAATTGAGGTATATTCCAATTATGAAGAACTGGTAAAATTATATCAAGTCTGAGCTCAACAATTCGTAAAGATGCTCAGTTAAGTTTATCTTCTGGAGGTCTGCTGCAAAGTGAAGCTGGTTTGCCGTTTTGGCGCCTAGCCACTCAACCCCCGGAAGTTTGCTCCGTAATCCATTACCAAATATGGTAATGCTAGTGGTGACTAGGCCGTTGTAATTGAATAGACCAATGGTTCACTTTTATTTTGTAATTTAAAACTACAACGTGCTTTTAATCGGAAGTAAAAACTATCACCGAAGCCATATTGACATGGTTGACATCTGACGTTCGTGACAGACAGTCATAGTATATTAGTTCTGTCAGAACTACTATGTTTGGACCTATAGTTATTTTATTGTAATATAGACATATTAAAATTCGTTATTTATTTTAAGATTTTATTATTATTTATTTAGCAAGTTGTATTATGAAAATATTATATGGTTTACATACCAGATTTGGTTTAAGAATAGGCGACCTCTCTCGGATCATTGATGTACTACTTCAGCGAGCAACGCATTCACAACTCTTTTAGAACGGATAGGTATTCTATTCTGCTCCTAATGGTAGATAAATGGTTAGATGGCGCTAGTAGTAAATTAAGTAATATTTGTTCACCGTTCAGGAAGGTGACATATCCCCTTTCGGCGAGAAGAATTTTTTGTTTTACTAGAAACAAAAAATTCACTAGCCTCAAGCAGATCTAAGAAAAATACCTCACTTAAGACATTACTTCAGTTACATATATACACTATAGAAGCTCCAGCATATGGTCTTAAGTATTAACATTGTCTAGTCGCCATAGCGATGTGCATATACTTATATAAGAACTCCCTAGAATTCCTTCCCATTGTTTGGATTCAGACATCCCAAGAAACGATTATTGACAGCAATATTGGGAGAAATGGAAGATTGTAGGGCTGAAAAACAGCCTAGCTACATTATAGGTATGCTAGCAATTTAGTTGATGCTCAGCAGCAGGTCTGCCGTGCAGTGGTTCAGCTCCAACACTGCCGCGCCGGTAGGATGTCCCAGCTAGGCGCTGTAGAGACGGGAGAATTGGCAGCGGTCGGTGCCGGAGTTCAGGGGACGGCCGGAGTCAGTGGTCAGCCTCGACGGGAGGTCAGCCTCGTCAGGTACTGGGAGCGTAGTACGGTACTGGAAGAACCCTGAAAGGATGTGCTCAGGTCAGAATCCTTTCAGTGAAGGTGTTGAGCTGGTGGGTCCATTGTTCCTCTGCTACTGAGCATAGCTAGGAACGCAGAGGTCTCAAGGATGTGACCCGCCAGCAAACAATAGATGCCTGAAGGGCTTAGGTTAAATTGTGTGTTGTGAAGCAACCAAGGAAATACAGAAAAACACAGATAAACAATGCTTTAGCTAGAAGAGCTATAAGCAAAGTTAGTACATAGGGAAACACAGTAATTACAATGAGATAAAACAATGAGAGTACATACCAAGAACAATTTACAAGTAAGAGAGGTTAGTTTTGTGGAAGTAGGTCAACACATATTCACTCACCCGTTAATTGGGGTTTTGTTGATTTAATTGAGGTATATTCCAATTATGAAGAACTGGTAAAATTATATCAAGTCTGAGCTCAACAATTCGTAAAGATGCTCAGTTAAGTTTATCTTCTGGAGGTCTGCTGCAAAGTGAAGCTGGTTTGCCGTTTTGGCGCCTAGCCACTCAACCCCCGGAAGTTTGCTCCGTAATCCATTACCAAATATGGTAATGCTAGTGGTGACTAGGCCGTTGTAATTGAATAGACCAATGGTTCACTTTTATTTTGTAATTTAAAACTACAACGTGCTTTTAATCGGAAGTAAAAACTATCACCGAAGCCATATTGACATGGTTGACATCTGACGTTCGTGACAGACAGTCATAGTATATTAGTTCTGTCAGAACTACTATGTTTGGACCTATAGTTATTTTATTGTAATATAGACATATTAAAATTCGTTATTTATTTTAAGATTTTATTATTATTTATTTAGCAAGTTGTATTATGAAAATATTATATGGTTTACATACCAGATTTGGTTTAAGAATAGGCGACCTCTCTCGGATCATTGATGTACTACTTCAGCGAGCAACGCATTCACAACTCTTTTAGAACGGATAGGTATTCTATTCTGCTCCTAATGGTAGATAAATGGTTAGATGGCGCTAGTAGTAAATTAAGTAATATTTGTTCACCGTTCAGGAAGGTGACAGTAGAAAGATCAGGCTTGGGACATGGAATGTCCGAGGCATACTTCAACCCGGAAAAATGGAGATAATAGGCAGAGAACAAGAATGCTACCACCTTGAAATCCTCGGAATCACGGAAACACACAAAAGAGGATCGGGCTATCACACAACCCCTACTGGCCATACACTCTATTTTTCAGGACCAGAAAATGAAAGTAGAAATGGAGTCGGTATTTCAGTTTCTCCACATATCAATAAGTCTGTTCTTGGATACAACCCAGTGAGTGACCGAATAATGACCATGAGAATTAACTCGAAACCATGTCGCCTGAACCTTGTTGTAGTGTATGCTCCCACATCTCAATCTTCGGCAACAGAAATCGAGGACTTCTATAAACTGCTGGAAGATACTCTTAAAAGCCTGACAAGAAGAGATATCACGGTTTTGATGGGCGACCTCAACGCAAAAGTCGGGTCGACCAGTCAGGATAACCACCTGCGAGAAGTAGTAGGGAAGTATGGTCTAGGAGACAGGAACGATAGAGGAGAGAGGTGGCTGCAGTTTTGCGCGGAAAACTCCCTCACCATTATGAACACCTGTTTTCAAAACCACCCACGTCTTTATACTTGGGTAATGCCAGGTGATCGCTTTAGAAATCAAATCGACTATATCACTGTTGGTAAGCGATGGAGATCCTGCATAAGCAACACTAAGACGTAACCTGGGGCTGACTGCGGGAGTGATCACAAACTTTTAGTGGCAGAATTGTGCCTCAAGCTTAAAAGATGTCTAAGAACTACTGTCAAACATCGAAGGCGTCCCTCACATCAATCACTTTTGGTCTTCAAAGAGAGTTTCGATAAAAAGGCTGCGTGTGTTGAACTGGATAACAGTGCTGACATAGACACAAATTGGACTAGAGTGAAAGACTTGATACTCAAATTGCGGAAAGACGTCCAAGATCAGGACACTGATAGACCAGGGAGGGCATGGATCTCAGATGATACATGGAAGGCGATTAAAGAACGAAAAGATCTACTAGCCGGAGTAAATCTGCACAAGCTCAGTATAAGGCCCTTTTAACAAAGGTTGAACGCTTGTGTCGTAAAGACTACAATGAATACCTCAACGCAGTATGTCAGGAAATCGAGGACCATGCGCACACCTTACACACCAAAGATCTTTTTCTGAAAGTAAAGAATATTACACGAGAGTTCAGACCAAAAACCTGGGCTATTGAAGATGATCAGGGTATTTTATTGACGGAAATAGACCAAGTAACGGAAAGATGGAGACTATACTGCGAAAGCCTATATGAGAACGATAGGAGATATGAGGAGTCGTTGATCGAGAGTGAAGACCTGTTCCCAGAGCCTGACATCCTGGAATCTGAAGTAAGAGACGCTCTGAGGAAACTAAAACCAAATAAGTCGGCCGGAAGTGACAGTATATTTGCACAAGAGCTCAAAACCCTTGGAGACACAGGTGTCAAACTCTTACAGTTTCTATGTAATCAGCTTTGGAGAACGGGAAGATGGCCTAAGGATTGGAAAGAGTCCCTTCTGATACTGTTACACAAAAAAGGTTCCACCAAAACATGCGGAAACTACCGGACAGTGGCGCTCATATCTCATGCCAGCAAGATTATGCTTTACATAACTAACCGACGCTTACAACCGTACCTACAACTGCAAATACCAAGTGAACAGGCTGGTTTTGTCAAAGGCCGAGGAACCAGGGAGCAAATTATGAACATCAGACAACTGATAGAAAAGAGCCCAGAATTTAATGTTCCCATGCTTCTTTGTTTCATTGACTATTCCAAGGCCTTTGATTGCGTTAGATGGGACTGTCTGTGGAGAATCCTTCGGGAAATGGGCGTTCCTTTTCACTTAGTATCACTGATCGCAAGTCTATATGAAGACGGGGAAGCGATGGTTCGCGTGAATGAGGTGGTGTCAAGGCCTTTCAAGCCACAAAAGGGAGTCCGACAGGGATGTATTCTTTCTCCGCTGCTCTTTAACATATATGGCGAATACATCATGAGAACAGCCTTAGAACAGTGGGAGGGAGGCATTTCAGTTGTAGGCATCAAGATCAGCAACCTACGATATTCAGATGACACCACATTACTTGCTTCCTCAGAACAGGAGCTAGCTGAACTATTTGACAGAGTTGAACGCGCGAGCGAGTTGGTAGGTCTCTCCGTTAACAAGTCAAAGACAAAGGTTATGGTCTTTGATCGAGCTGGAATACTTATACGCACAGGGGAGCTCTCAGATCTGGAGTTTGTAAACGAGTTTGTTTACCTGAGTTCACTGATCACCGATCAGGGAGGCTGCGATAGAGAGATCCGAAGACGCACACAGATGGCCAAAGCAGCTATGAGCAAAATGGAGTGAATCTGGCAAAATAGTAAAGTCTCCAATATCACAAAGATGAAACTCGTGAGATCGCTGGTGTTTTCGATATTTCTCTACGGATCCGAATCATGGTCAATTCGCGCAGTAGAACGAAAAAAGATCGAGGCTTTCGAAATGTGGTGTTGGAGGAGAATGTTGCGCATACCTTGGACTGCAAAACGAACAACAGATCTATTCTGGACCAACTTAAGATCGAAACCAGATTATCTACAATCTGCTACCAACGAGTATTAAGATACTTTGGTCATATCGCTCGGACACAACCAGATAATTTGAGCGTGGTGACCGATAAGAAAACCTTTTTTTTTCTTTTATTAAATAAATGAGATGTTAATATTAATCAAAATACTTTTATTATCTTACAATACATGTAGGTTATTCAGGAATATTTATCATTGAAACTATAGGTTTATGGTAACTGAATAAAACACTTTGTACACAAATTATACGAGTACAGATATTCACTGTTGTACTAGAGGTCCGCGCCGCGGTCATGAAAGTTGGCGGCGGCGTGCTGGTAAACGTACCCGGCGCGGCGCGGCGTAGCCGGCGTGATATTATTTTTTTAACTATATGGTGGAATTGAAAAATAAATCCGCTGTATATACTAAAAGGGTAAATGTTTATTTTTTTGCATACAAATAAGTACCTACTCAAATTAATTAGTCAAAATATTGAAGAAACAGGATATTGCTACCAACCGATACACAAACTTCCACGAAAGCCCAAAATCGACTGGCCTGAGTTTATGAAAACCGCATGAGAGACCTCAACTTCAAGCCCTGTCACAACCCCAACGGTGGACAGTCTTGCAGAAGAGATCACTCAATGCATACAGAACGCACTTCATACCGCCACAATTAAAGAAAACCCCTAAGGAGAATCGAGATTACCCACCCTCCCCAGCTATATATGAGAGCTCATAAAAGAAAAACGCCTGCTCAGAAAAACCTGGCAACAAACACGAGACCCCATCCACAAAACTGGGCCTCACTCCACAAACTCTGCAGGAAACTTAGGAAACACTCAGAACCGATTCGTCATCTATTCCACGAAAATGGCAGAAAACTCTAACAATAACACGGCTGCAGTATTCCTGGACATGGAGAAAGCGTTCGACTGGATCTGGCACAACGGACTACTCTACAAGATCGCCAAAATATGAGCACAACGACGAGCAGTCTTAACAATCAGATCAATTCGTGGAGGACTGAAAATTTCGTGCTAAGGAGACGGAAAGCTGTCACAAGAGCACCAAATAGAGGCAGCCGTCCCCCATGGTAGCTGCCTCTCAGTCACATGTTATGCCATATATACAGACGACCTTCCCACCGAACCAGGGACGACGATCGCCTTATATATATGCAGACGACGCGGCCCTACTCTGAAACTCCATCTCCTAGGTGCAGCAATCTCATGGAATAATCCGGTAAGTACCTTGGAATCACCATAGACCGGATGCTCACCATAGCACAGCATGTCCAGAACACAGTCACAGTCAAAACGGAAGCTCGAGCCCTATTGAATCCAGTGCTCAGATCAGCCCTTCTACACCGCATCAAGAGAGCCCTGTACTTGACTTACATCCATCCCCATTTAACGTAGGCCGCGCTAGCCTGGCTCTCTCACCGCCAAAAGTCACAGGAATCGCATGAGATTGCAACAAAACTTGGCCCTGAGACACCTCGCAGACGCGCCGCGATATGTACTCAACTCGACCATCTGAGAGAACTCAGAATTGTGAATCTGGATGTGCATATCTCAACGCTAGCCAAAATGATGTTCGAAAAGACTCACCAATCAAACTACGAACACCTACAAGGATTGGCTCCCATCTACGAGAGACACCCCAAGGCAAAAAGACAACCTAGAGATCGGCTCAAGAGCGAAGACGACGACCATACTAAAAATCCCAGTCTGCCCCAAGCAGGGCCACACCTGACGAACCGGCGACAGACAGCGGATAAGAAAGCCAGGGCAAATCAGCCCATCACAACGACCGGTCTAAATGATTGCAGATTGCGATTGAACACCAAGCGCCCGACACCGCATCTGCGCTAAGCAAGACGGTAAGCGCGAAGAAGACAACTCGGCGGTTGCTCACTACAGTAATGCATACGGTACGGACGGGTTGCTAGGCAACGACGTGTGGATGGTGCTTAGAACATGTCTCTCGCGGCGAATTTGAATTAATTTTCGACGTCGGCGCGAATTTGTTCATAACCCGGCGGCGGCGGCGGCGTGCCGTGGTAACTCGGCGGCGGCACGCTGGCGTGGCGCGGATCTCTATGTTGTACATAGATAATAAATACCAATACACCTATATACTTTCTCATACAAAAGTGACGTCATCCAGCGTAAATCACAACAATTATACTTTCTTTCTATGAGCTAACAATTCATTAATTTGACAAATTTAGCGTTTTATTTGGTGAAAACCATTTGAGAATAGCGAAAAAATCCTAGGTCTATGGTGAAAACCAAACAATGTTTTCCGGTAGATTACTTTTCTCTATGCATTACTTCCTCAGTGAACCAAATTTTATTGTGACATCTTTAGAGGTATTTAAAATAAAACATTATATATAATATATACTATGAGCCATCAATTCTAAAGCCTAGAATCTACCCCACTGACAATTTACCTAATATATGAGTTAGAAACAGCTACTATCAGAATTTACACCTTTAACAGAGTCGCAAGAAACCAGCCCCAGCCGGCGTAAAGTGTATTTTGCGCTAAATTTTATGGTGTTTCAGCAGAAAAATAGGCTATTGAGTTCAAGCAGTGTATTCTATAAACAAGTTCTAATTGTTCATTAGAGGTGGTTCCCGACAGAACTTTCGTCTCCAGCAGTATTTTACCGTCTGTCCTGGGAAAGAAGAATGCTGTTAATATTTATTTTGTATGAGTCAGCTTATGGTTGGATTTTTTTTTTGGATTATGTTTGTGTCCGTCTTTACATTACCAAAAATAAGTATAGAAATTACAACTGTTGGTGTATTTTTGTCTTTTTATTCTTCTACTTTCATTTATTTTTAGGAATAGTGTGGCAAAAGAGTATAATATCGAGCATACCTAGGCCTATAACAAGATCAGAGGGGGAAGAAAAATGCTTCTCACGGCACTGCTATGAGTTCGCCGCCCAATAGTCTTTTATGCGCCACCAATAGGAGCACACTCTGATCCATGTCATCATCACTGTTGTATGCTCAATGCTTAGCAACATCCCACTGACACCGACCTAAGTAGTGGCATGCTGCCACGAATTTTGTCTTAGTCGCGTTTTACGACATCCAACAGATATCCTATTATTCATAAGCCACGAACTTTTCGGTATATACCAATAAATGACGCACAAGTTCACTTCGTTTATTTTTATTAAGAACCAAAAATTTTATAACACAGCTTCTACGTTTCACATTCAAATCTTCTTCGTAGTAGTGGTTAGAATGTTGGCGTGAATGCTCACCATGCGGTCATCACCTCAGAGTTCGTAGGTAGCTAATCTGACAATCCGTTGGTATTCCTTTCGTGTTGTTGCCTGTGTTCTTCTGGTGCATTTGCGGACAGTTTTGGTTGATCTTGAAATCTTGAATGGATAGGTGATCTGCTACGAGCCTTATTGTTTTTGATTTAACCATGCACAATGAAGAATTTCATAGGATTAGTGCGCCGCAAGACATATCCAACGAGCGAAATTGGTGTAAATGTGGGCTGGAAGGGTGGAATATAGACGCTGTTTGATGCAGTTTTAGAAAATGCCCTGAATAGGGTCCATCGTACATAAGCATCACTTCCCTCCTACTTTGTGCCTGGTAAACGAAATGGTACATTTCTACTTGTAATCTTGGTGCCATGTTTCGTAGGTAAATTATGAATGAACAAGCACATTAATAACATGAATTTTCGAAGTTTTTATCACAAATGAATACGTTTGTTGTCAAAACCTTTTTTTCTGCCAAAATTTAGTTCCTTTTACGCACTGTAGAGGCGCTGATCAAATATAGTATCACCGCTGTGCCATTCGGAGTGGGAGGTGTTAGGTTATTTTCGTTACGGAATTTCTGGTTCCGTCTCCACGCTCAAGGACCGCGATAGAAGCTATGCAATAGCTTAAAAAAGAAGCTAATTTTAAAAATTTTTATTAGTATTAAAAATCTTGGTTTCTGTAATCAAATATTAAAATTAAAAATCCTCCCTTCAGTGGGGGGCATTCTGTCCTCCCTCCCCCTAACCACAATATGTACGTTATATGTACTAACATATACCATATCTAACTAAAGTCCTTTCAGTGTATGTAGGTGTAAATATTTTTGTAATTATTATTATTTAAAAAAAATGTTTTTCGGTTACCTCCCACCCCTCTGGGGGATGCTATAACCGGGGGGTTGTAGCATGCCCCCGGACTCATCCCTCCACCCCTTCCTGTAGTAGAGATGTATGTGATTCTAAAGTCCTTCCTATTAAAATGTTTAGTACCGACCCCCTTAAACAATGTGCTTATAATAACGGTGTTTTACCTGAAATAAAACATATTAAATACTTACCTTATTTGAAGCTTACTTGATTGAGAGAGGCACTCCTAGTTTTCCAATTTATTTACCCTCTCTTATACTCTTTAGCAATCTATCTCTTTCGCACATCCGTTCTCCCACCAGGCCCCACTGTTTCCGAACTGAAACTCGTTCGGTGTCGCATGGGTTTTATGAGTCATTGAGTCGAAAGCAACACCAGGCAGAATTTAAAATAGTAAGCTTCAAATAAGGTAAGTATTTAATATGTATTTATTTCAGGTAAAACACCGTTATTAAACACTTGTCCGTTATTTGAAGCTTACTTGATTGAGACGTGTTTGTTATCGCCTGGTGGGAGATGACGCCGATGTGAGTCACTATATTATATACATCGCTATATAAATGTATTTATATAAATATATATCTAGGTGAAAGATAATTGAATATTAATAAAAACTACAAGATGTATAATTATGGATGTTTTTATTACTGGACACAAAATAATTTAAAAATTATTGTGATTGACATGTAATTATCGTGTATTATGTTGATACATTCATCTATGTCAGTGATTTGATTTATTATAAATCGAAATAGGTCTAAATACTTATATAATTTAGGGCACAATACTTGTTACTCCTTAAAAAGTTCTGAGAGCAGCTAAATCATTTTAAGGCACTCCAACATAAACAAAAACTTGTCTTACAAAATTGATTATTGGTCATCAATAAGAGAATTATATTAATTTCAGTTTTAATACAGAAATAAGCATAGTTAATTAGATTGAATTAAACATTTTAGTAACACCACAACTAAGATTTGATGGCATAACCCCCTTACAGTAGAAACGGGTAAAGGTATTTTGTGATTTCCAGTTACCCCTCGCAAGAATTTCATCTAAAGGGTAATTATCAGACCAATTTCTAAAAGCGACGGCAGATCTAATACTCCCGGGTGAAGACACTACTCCCGCTTCCAATAACAAAGTTTACACCCATCCCGCAATGACAGTTCGTGAAGCAGCCTTTGGTTTTCCTCGAATATTCAGAAAGAGGCTAGTGCAACTTCCAGACTGACGCTTTTCTTCTAGAATAACTATTGTTCGTTTCACCCAAAAAACTGGGTCCAGGTTCCTGTTAGTAGGATTAGAGGATAATTTCCAACCCGACTGTCTGTATGATGCCGTATCTGTTTTGGATCCAAATATGGGCCATAAGATCAAATAGTCATCCTGAAAGGCTAGGTTATTTGAGTCCACTGCTAGCAAGGTCAAATCGTGTATTCTTTTACCAGAACAAAGGAGCAATAACGTTGATGTGTGTCTACAAATGGAAAAAATACTATTTTCATCCATAGAATAGCTACTTAAATAGGATGCTAGTTTGTCTATATTCCAGATGGCGGGTCTTTGGGATACTGGCTTTTTTAATGCAATAGCTTTAAGGATGTGATTGACAAACACATGAGACCTTAATTTACCAGCGTTTTCTGAGTTAGGTAACGTAGACACAACGGATTTGTGAAGTGCAATTGTATTATATGCCAATCCATCTATAATATATAAATCTGCCAAAAACCGCGCTAAGATTGAGCCTGTTGGTTGAAACGGATTTAATTTATGTTTTATACACCATTTAATCCACCTATTCCAAGCTACTTGGTAAGTCTTCTTGGTTGATGGTCGCCAAGATGAATGGAAAAGCTGTAATTGAGAATCATTCCACCCAGTTAAATTCTGCGCCCACCCCCACATTTCCATACTTCCATTGTCATATCTTGGACTTTGGGGGGTGGGAGGCCGGTTACAGCGTCTATCAAGTGTAAGTGTAGTTTCTTGATTGTGAATGGAGGTGCTAACGCGCGGGCTTTTAGGTCGGGTCGCCAAAACACTTGTTCCCACCGAGGGACTATCAGCAGAAATACTCCGGACGCTGTGTTGAGATGTTCCAAAACTTTGGGTATCAAGTATGGCGGTGGAAATACCCAAGAGCGCGGATAATTCCAAGTTTGGGAGAACGCATCGTGGTATATTGCGTGTGTGTCCTTTTGGTCTAGTGGCACGTAATTTGATACTACTTTCGCTCGTTCTGACGCGAAAAGGTCTATCATTGGCACTCCAAACTTTTTGAATATCATCGATGTACATTGAGGTAGGAGATGCCATTCAGGTGGACACCGGTGGCGTGACAGATGATCCGCATGGCTGTTGTGCTTTCCCGGAATATGTTGGATCTCTAGGTGAATTTGACTCTGTCTAGAAGTACAAAAATGTCTTTTGTTAGCTGCAACAGATTTGCAGATCTAGTTCCTCCCTCGTTTCGTAGGTATGCAACTACAGTCCTGTTGTCGCATTGTACAAGGACTGTTGACCTGCCCAAGCATGTACCTTGTTTTTTCACAGCCTTCAGTATAGCGAGCATCTCCTTTTGATTGCAATGGAGATGCTGCTCGCTTTTTGTCCACGGCCCTGACGCAACCGTCGGTCTGAGCCCCCCACGCTACATCGGAGGCGTCTGTGGTCAGGAAATGTGACGGTGGTGGATAATGGATTGGCGACGCTCGATTGCAATTTAGTAACTACCATTTCAACTCCTGTTTTACGCCTATGGGTAGCACATGCACACTCGCAGAACTTATTCTCAAAATCTTGTTTAAAAACATCAGGGTTTCTCGAAAGTGAAGTCTGCCTGTAGGCACGGCAAAACTGGCAAAGTTTAAAACTCCGACAAGGCGCTGCAGCGCTTTTAAAGTCAATGTGTTTTTGTGTAACAAATCCAAATACATCTCCTTTAATTTTAGGACCTTTTTGTGTGGCAGGGATCTCATGTTTAACCGCGTGTCCCACATGATACCCAGATATACTAGGTTTGTGCACGGCTCTGTGACTGATTTTTGAAGATTGGTCGCCATCCTAAGCAGTGTAGACGGTCTAGCACTATTTGGATATGGGCTTTTAATTTTTCTGACTTTGGTGTACTACTAGAAAATCGTCCAAATATACAAGTATCCGGATGCCTTCTCGTCTTAATGTTTCCGCAACCCAATTGGTCAGTGTTGCGAACACCTTGGGTGCAGTGCTGAGGCCAAATGGGAGACAAGTCATTTGTAGCAATTTCCCTTTGTAAATTAGTCTTAGAAATCTCCTGTGTGATGGAGACATTGACAGATTGAAGTAGGCCTGTGAGAGATCTATTTTGCAAAGCCAGTCGCCTGCTTGAAGGAAGTCCGGCACCCGAAAGAGGTTTATGAGCTTGAATGGCTCTGTGAGAACAAATTCGTTCAAGATTTTCAAGTTGAAAATTGGGCGCTGGGACCCGTCGTCTTTGGGAACTAAAAACATTGTCGATAAGAAGCTTGGTGACATCGGAGCTTCTTCCAAAACCCTCTGTTTTAACATTTCCAAAATTATGGTTGACAATGCTTTGGATTCCCTTTTTTCGAATGGGCTCTGGGCTTTGGGGATAACAAGAGGGGTTTTTTTGATAAAAGGTATACGGTAGCCCTTTATTATGCGAAGAATATATTAAATTAACACTTGATGTACATATTCAAAATATAATAGCCCGCGGTTTTAAAATGTTTAATTTTGTCATAAGGTCCTCTAGTAACTTCAAAAACGAATCAACGTATTTATTGTTAATAAGTCACTGGTTCGATCTCAGTTTGAATACGCTGTGGCAGTATGGAACCCACTTTACAAATGTTATATTAATGATATTGAAAGAATTCAAAAGAAATTCTTACGATGTGCGTATTACAAATTTTTCCATAAAATTATACATTATGATGAGCTACTTAGCAAATATAAATTAGTGGATTTAAACTCTAGGAGACAACAATTAGATGTTATGCTTCTGTATGACCTATGAATTACGTATTGCACAACCACGGAAACTGCTGCGTAGTTCCTACCTACATGCAACACGAGGCGTCGAGTCAGCGGAACGTGCGGAAGGCGACACCGGCCGAGTGCATGGCTACAAGCGTCACTTTTGGTTCCCACATCGACCAGAGTAGACATTATTTTAGTAATAGATTTAATATTAAATTGTACTTTTAAATAATTAATAAATTAAGTTGCAAGTAATTTTGTTTTTTTTTAAGTCCTTCGGCTGGTGCCGAATTTACGTACGTATTTGGCGCAGTCGGTAGGATATTAGAGTCAGTGCACGGCAGTCATAAGCTCCAAAAATCGTTGCGGCTTGACATCAAACGTCGCTGGCAGGCTCTCCAGTCTTCATCTAATATCCGAATCTACGTGGCCACAGTTCTGAGGACCAGTATCCGACCATTGATACCAGAGGAAACCAGTATGCATATGTAAGTGCGCAAAATCTTTCTTTTTTGTGTTGCTTCCTTTTTAGTCCTTATCCTTGCAATTTTTCAAGATTTTTCATCCTAAGAATCGGGGTGACCGGGAGACTGCACCACGACAGTCTCGCCGTTATAGAGATATAGATAGTATTAGAGAAATTGATTTAGAGACCACATCATCTGTAAAAATGCCTCACAACCCTGATGCTATTTTTAAGGCCTTACGCCCAGTACCAGATTTTGATGGAAACCCAAACGTCCTCACCAGATTTATAAAAATATGTGATCAATTAGTAAAAACTTTTATGTGTGAGGAAGCCGGCAATGAATTAGGAAATTTAAGTTTAATAAATGGTATATTAAATAAAATAACTGGGCCCGCCGCTACAGTCATAAACTCAAATGGCATTCCTGATAGTTGGTTAGGGATTCGGAATTCTCTTATAAATAAATTTGCAGACCAAAGAGATGAAACTGCATTATATAATGACCTCTCCTTAGCCACACAGGGAAATAAGACTCCGCAGGAATTTTACGACTACTGTCAAACGTTATTTAGTACTATTATGACTTACATTTCGCTACACGAAACTATCGATACCACTATTGAATCAAAACGCGCGCTATATAGGAAATTATCAATGCAAGCTTTTGTACGAGGCTTACGAGAACCTTTAGGTTCACGAATATGATGTATGAGGCCTTCTACTATGGAGCAGGCTTTGCAATTCGTACAAGAAGAGCTGAATATAATTTATATGCAGCAGCGAAATAACGAAGCCGAACCTAGCCATAAGCACCAGTCAATTTACAGAACACAGGTTACTACTCAAATGCCACCTTCATCAAGAACAAATTATGTAGCAATGCAGCCCATGATGTTAGCGCCCATGAGTCAAAGACCAACGTTCATGCCACAGCAGCAGGCTTTTAAATTCAATCCGCCACAGTCGAATCAATTTAAATTTAATGCAGGTCCCCAAAATCAGCCTCAATTGCGTATGCCAACTCGCACGCAACAGATGTTTAGTGCACCGCCACCAAATTATAACGCGCGGAGTAATACTTTCCGACTTCCACCGCGTAACCAACCCCAAAATTCTGCCCCTACGCCCATGAGTGGAGTGCAGCATTTCACCCCTAAAGTCTTACCTCCGACTGGACTTACTGGACACGACTGGAATAAACATGGCAATCCGCCACCCACCAACTATTTTAAGAGTCGCGAGATGAACTTTAACGAATGTGCGAACAATAGCTATGTAGACTATTACTATGAACCTAACCTTAACTACTACACTGATTACTATGAGAGTCCAACGTATGCACTTGAGTACGTTGACTACGACAACCACGCTCAGAACCGGTTCAGGTGTATGAGTATTCTAATGATGATGACTCTGCTACAGAGCCACAACACTCTACCAGCCACGAAAATTTTTTTCAACAGGCCTCAACGTTAGACAAGCCAAAATAGAAATTAATTTACACACTCAGCGACAACTTCCATATATCCAAATTTCAAATCCCCCTCTTAAACTTTTAATTGACACTGGAGCCAATCAATCTTTTATCGATCCTGAAGCAGTTGAAAATTTTTTTTCTCATGTACCTCTAATCTTTGATCCATTTTAGGTTACCAATGTCCATGCAACTACTCGTAATGATTATTCTGTGTCACTACCATGTTTTTCAGAATTTCAGGACTCTGAGAGTATTAAATTATATGTGTACCGTTTTCACAATTATTTTCACGGACTTATCGGACTTGATTTGTTAGAGAAGTGGGAAGCTAAGATCGACCTTAAGAACAAAATTTTGATCACGCGTAACGCGACCAACCCCTTTGAAATGTATAACTCACATAACGTGAATCTATACGAAGACGTTATCCCGGCGAATACGTCGAAGTTAGTTAAAATCCCTATTAATATTCATGACGGAGAGGCTTTCATACCGGAACAAACGATCTCAAACTGCGTTATACAAAATTGTCTTACAGTAGTAAAAAACAACCGCGGTTTTTTAGAAATAGTCAATCCTTCACCGCATGACATTATATTCTCTATGGACCGTCCCGTTGTAGCCGAGGTTCACACTAACGAGTGCACTCGTACTGAACAACGATCCGTACGTGACAAGGAAGTCCTATCGCGACTTCGCACGGATCACCTAAACGAGAAAGAAAAGGCTAACTTGATAGCGCTTTGTTCAAAGTATTCAGATGTCTTTTACCTTGAGGGTGAAAATTTAACATTCACAAATAAGATTAAGCATCACATTCGCACGACCGATGAGATCCCGGTTCATACAAAGAGCTATCGTTACCCTTTTGTTCACCGACAAGAGGTTAGCAAACAAATTAATAAGATGCTAACTCAGGGTATTATACGCCCCTCGGAGTCAGCGTGGAGTTCACCAATTTGGATTGTTCCCAAAAAGGTGGACGCCTCAGGCAAGCAGAAATGGCGTCTAGTGGTTGACTTTCGTAAAGTCAACGAAAAAACCATAGACGACAAATATCCTATCCCTAATATAGCGGATGTTCTCGACAAGTTAGGAAAGTGCCAGTATTTTACCACCCTAGACCTGGCCAGCGGTTTTCACCAGGTGGAAATAGATCCCGCTGACGTCCAGAAGACCGCCTTCAACGTGGAACATGGTCATTTTGAGTTTCTCCGGATGCCAATGGGATTAAAAAATTCCCCATCCACGTTCCAAAGGGTCATGGATAATATCCTCAGAGGTCTCCAGAACCAGATCTGCCTGGTCTACCTTGATGATATCATAGTGTTCAGCACATCACTGCAGGAACACATGACTAACTTAGAAAAGGTATTCCAAAGACTAAAGGAATCCAACTTCAAGATACAAATGGACAAGTCTGAGTTCTTGAAACTGGAAACAGCCTATTTAGGTCATGTTATTAGCAGCGAAGGAGTTAAACCCAATCCTGATAAAATTTCAGCGATAGAAAAATATCCAATGCCAAAAACAACCAAGGAAATAAAACAATTTCTGGGTCTTTTAGGCTATTATCGCAAATTTATCCCGGATTTTGCACGATTAACGAAACCATTGACTGTATGCTTAAAAAAGGGTAAGAAAATAACTTTTGACCCTGAATATGTCAAGAGTTTCGAAAAATGCAAAACGCTGTTAACAAACGATCCGATTCTAAGGTACCCTGATTTTAATAAGGAGTTCGTCTTAACAACAGACGCGTCCAACGTCGCCATAGGCGCCATCTTATCCTAGGGAACTGTTGGATCGGATAAGCCCAATGCTCCTCAAGCAAATTCCTCAACGGAGACAGTCCACACCAGTAATGAAAATCCTATATTGGAGGTTCCTATATCAGACGACCCATTAAATAAATTTCATCGCCAGTTAGTTTTTACGATTGTTAGTGATGTCAAAAGACGGCCAGCGGTATCAAAACCATTCGAAACTCACACTCGTGTTTCCGTTCAAGTAACCGAGTCCAATTTAGAGCAGGACGTTATTAATGCAATAAAAGAATTTGTGAGCCCTAAAGTAAAGACAGGAATTTTAATTGACCCCCCTTTAGGATTGTACTCTATAATCCCAATTAAACAGAATCATTTTAGAAGTTCATCAATGAATCTTGTATTTACTAAAATTGAATATGAGAATGTAAAACCTTATCTCAGACAACAAGAAATAATAAGACATTATTATGAGGGCAAAACGAACCACAGAGGCATCAACGAATGTTATTTGTCCCTATCGCGAAAATATTTTTGGCCAAAAATGCAAGAACATATAACAAAATTCATTAACGAATGCACTATATGTGGCCAAGGAAAATATGATCGTAACCCCATTCAGCCACGGTTTAATATCGTTCCACCACCTAGTAAGCCCTTAGAAATAGTTCATATGGATTTATTCACGGTAGATAGCGAAAAGTATGTAACATTTATAGATATATTTTCAAAGTATGGGCAGGCATACCATTTAAGGGATGGAACCGCTATCAGCGTCCTACAATTATTACTAAAGTTTTGTACCCATCATGGTTTGCCATTAACGATTGTTACCGACAACGGAACTGAATTCAGCAATCAACTGTTCTCGGAATTCTTGCGAACCCATAATGTAAACCATCATAAAGTGCTCCCGCATTGCCCTAACGATAACGGTAACATAGAGCGTTTTCACTCGACTTTACTTGAACACTTAAGACTTTTAAAACTACAACGTAAAGACGAACCAGTAGTAAATTTAGTACCATATGCAATCATTGCTTACAACAGCTCAGTCCACAGTTTCACTAAATGCAGGCCATTTGATATAATAACAGGACATTTTGATCCTAGGGATCCCATTGCAATAGATTTAACACAGCTTCTACTGCAACAGTATACCCAAAATCACAGAGAACAGATGAAACTTGTTTATAATATAATAAATGAATCCGCACTGCACAATCGCACAGCCCTTATTGAAAATAGGAATAAGGATAGGGAGCCTGAGATACAGTACGAGCCGGAACAACAAATTTTCATAAAAAATCCTTTAGCTAGCCGACAAAAGTTAGCACCAAGATACACCAAAGACAAAGTACTAGCAGACTTACCTATACATACTCGTATATATACCTCCCGGAAACGTGGTCCTGTAGGCAAATCTCGCCTTAAGCGAGTACCTAACAGTGCTAAATAGTTTCAGAATTCTGCTGATGATCATGGTGCATCTTGCTCGGGCGCAGGAGATAAGATTTGAGAATCTTAACGACGGCCCTGGACTCCTGCCTTATAAACTAGGACGAACTCATCTCATAACGCATTATCATAGTTTTTTACAGTACATTCAAATAGATGACATAGAAATGAAGGCCCTTGCAGTTAGAAAACAATTAATGGATTTTGAACTTAAACTTAATAATGACACATTTATATGACCTACAAATTAACTATTTATCGCAGAAGATCGAGAAAGTTTTAAATCACTTAAAAGGTTTAGAACCGAGTCGGGTAAAGAGAGGTCTTATTGACGGTTTAGGTTCCGTTATCAAAAGTCTCACAGGAAATTTAGATTATCAGGATGCAATTAAGTTTGACACCGCGATAAAAAATCTCAATAATAATGAGAACAAAATTATTACTGAATTTAACTCTCATATAAGTCTTGGTAAGGAATGGATGACGCAACATAATGACGTCATTAACCAACTAGTAAGAAACCAGCAAACAATAAATTCCACACTTGAACTTTTATTGAATAGCAATGCCTATAAAGAAACAAGCCTTTTAAAATATGCTCAATTCGCTCAGTTACTGACAATTATAACAGAGAACGTAGATGACTTATTAAGTGAATTAGTTAGAATAGAAAATATGTTAGCTCTAGTGCGCGCCTTAAGCACGCACCACTCTATGGTAGACATAGTTACTTTAAGGAAAATGATAAACCGACTCCATACCATTTATGGAGATAGTAAAGTCTTAAACTTAGATTTACGTGATTATTATAGCGTCATAAAGCCTGGGTCGTACTATGCTGGTAGACAAATTATCATAGTTTTTAAAATTCCCATAGTTAGCGAAGATACATTCGACTTATACAAACTATCAGTTGCCCCGAATAGGTTTGGTCAAATCCTTATTCCCCCTCTCCCATTCCTAGCAACCAATAAGGAAGCGTATGCGTACATAGAGGCAGAATGCCCGAAGATAGACAAGCAGTACCTCTGCGTAGAAGATACCATAAGCCACGTCAAAACCCAGCATGACTGTACGCGAGAACTCATCATTAATCACGCACTGGGAGCCACCTGCAACTTGACCGCTGTAACCCTAGAAAGAGAGGCAATGGAACAACTGGATGACAAGAACTATATCGTAACTTTTCCTCGTTCCACAAGGATTCATATGCGATGCGGAAGAGAAGAGTACAAACAACTTCAAGGAAGTTACCTTATCACTATACCAATGAACTGCAGCCTGAAGACATCAGAATTTACACTTGACAACGAAAATGATCAAATATCTGGACACCCCTTACTAATCACAGATATCCCACACAATTTTAAAGAAAAACCTACTACACGACAGAAGTTAACACTGCAATCCATCGACCTAAGAAAACTACATAACGCTTACAATCAGGCCATGATGCAACCTAACTTAGAACAAAACTCAATAGCAGAAAACGCAATGTACCATACCACAATACCTTTTTACGTGGTACTATTCAGTGCATTCGCACTTGGCCTTGGTATAATTTTTCGTCACAAGCTATGGAAATGCAAGAAACCCGAACGCCAAGACGAACAAACACCTTCGAAACACATATACGAAGATCCCGAAAATTCTACAGCTTTTCCAGCAACTTTTTCACTAAGCGTTGGAAAATAGTTGCTGATCTGCGGCTGGAGGAATTACGTATTGCACAACCACGGAAACTGCTGCGTAGTTCCTACCTACATGCAACACGAGGCGTCGAGTCAGCGGAACGTGCGGAAGGCGACACCGGCCGAGTGCATGGCTACAAGCGTCACTTTTGGTTCCCACATCGACCAGAGTAGACATTATTTTAGTAATAGATTTAATATTAAATTGTACTTTTAAATAATTAATAAATTAAGTTGCAAGTAATTTTGGTTTTTTTTTAAGTCCTTCGGCTGGTGCCTACGTATTTATCATAATAAATATGACTGTACAGGGTTGATCAATGAGCTTCGGTATAAAGTACCTTTTAGACCTCAACCTCGCCATACACATGAAGTGTTTGCTGTTTCCGCGTGTCGTACCAAGGCTGGTCATCGATCACCACTGTGTCGTATGACAGAATCCTACAATACTCTTTTCAATTCTATAGATATATTTCACGAGCGGGTGAGTGGTTTTAGAAGGTCTTTGTTGGATCTGCTCGAAGGTAGCGTCAGTCATCACTCGTGATGATCCTCCGTTATTGTGCCTGATAAGTTAACTCAGCCTACCCTACTCATGTAAATACTGAGACTAGAAGCCATATATTATTATGTATTTCTGCTGACCTATACGAGTATATATATACTATGATATCACTTTTATAAGTTTACTTGCATATATGTTGCGTGTATACATTTTTTTATTTTTTTTTTCTTGATCAACAATTTGAATAATTTTCTACTGTCTACCTGTGCTATGTCTAACTTACTACAAATGTTTACATAATTTGTGGTTAACAATGTTGGTCTCACAATTATTATTATAAATAAGATTACCTTTAATTAAGAAATATTGTGAAACTGTTTGTTAATACTTAAATAAATAAAAAAAAAAAAAAAAAAATTGTGTGTGATGCACCCATTTTATGCCATCGATCGTCATAATGCTTTAACTGGTCTGCTTTGAAATAGTCAGAATCTGCCCCTTTTATTACCTGCGTGGTAATCCTGGGCTGCATTACATTTTCTGATACCTCTGGACGGTTCCTGTCTATTGCCTTGTTGGTTACCTCCACGTGGACGAAAGGATCCACGTGTGTTTTGGTTGGACCCACGTGCGCTACTGTAGGTATTGTTACCAGTGCCCTGCGAGGGACGGTTACACCCTTGAGTAACATGAGTATGTTCGTAACCCTCCGAGGGTACGAATAAATTAACTAACCCTTGCGAGGAGTAGTGAGTGGCTTTCTTACCTACTGCTTGCGAAGCAGCTTTATAGGTACTGGTTTTGCTTGGTGGTAAAATGCTTTTTTGACCCCTCCAGCCTTTTCCAGAGCCAATGTTAGCTGTTCAGCGTTGAAAAAATGACGATTCGAAGGTGGAATTTCGCGTACAGATGACTTTACTAGGGGATCGCGAATAGAGTTAGCTATTCCATCTCTACGCATTTGTATAGTTTCTGCACGATGACCACATATAAGCTGCAGCATATCAGAGGAAACTTTATGATACTCTGCTCCATCCGAAAACAGTTCAATAATCTTATCTCGCAGTAGATTGGGTGTTACAGTGTCATTGTTCTGAGTCCAAGCGATCAGATCTGACATAGCATTCTGTAACACTTCCTGTTATTTCAGCAGATAAAAAGTCAAAGCTCCGTAGGCTTTGTCAGCATAAGCTAAATGTCGTTGTAAATCATAGGGCTTAATTTCTTCGTTGATTTCCAAATCCGTAAAGCCAGGAGTGTGATTATACGATTTCTGTACCTCTGAGTACCTAACCTCACACCACTCAGTTTTATCAAGGTGCTGTATGTCCTGCAACACCTTAAGGTAGCTTTCGGGAGCCTTAGGAACAGATGGTTCCTTTAATTTAACCTGAATATCAAAATTGAATTGCTGAGAATTACGCGGTTGTTGATTTTGATCGCCTAAAGCCTCGTCACAACACAGAGACATACACTCTCGGCTGTCTAATAAGGATATTTCGTCATCGATATCAACCAACTGTACGTGTGGTGGAACACCAGATGTAGTTGTAGGGCGCTTGCTAAGGTGTCCTGCAACGCTACCGTCATCATAAAAACGTCTACGGAGTTCGCTTACTTCAAGAGATAGTTTGTGCAACAAATCATCTTTGCGATTATGTTTGCCTCCCCTTTTCTTATGGCGACGGCCGCGATGACGTGTATTTTTGCGATCCGATTTAGCAGATGACGAAGATTAAGATGATTTTGAGCTACTACCTTCGCTAGAAGTGGTTGACCTGGTTCTTGTCCGTTGTTCATAGCGTGGTGCTGAACTTCTCCCTTGAAGACCTGATGGCCCTGGGACCGGTTCGGCGGTCACGTCCTTTGAGTTGTCCATCCTAGTAAAAACAAAGTGTTAAATCGATTCCAAATGTAGAAAATCTCGTTATAGTGCACAATATATATATATGCACTGTAACAACTATCGATACTTTACGATACTCGTGGAAAATGGTACATAAAAGAATTGAGTAAAAATGAAGTAACAAGAAAAAATATTTTCTGTGAGGGTAGGAACTTTCAATAGCTAGAAACTATCCGCGAAAAGCCAAAAAATAAACCTCATTTTTTAGTCCATGGCCGATCGCCATGCGCGCGAGAATGTAAACTGATTATTTTTTATCGCCATTGCGAAAAAATAAACTAGCAGAACCAGGTTTCAGATTGGCAAACAAAAATATAATACAATTCCTTAAAATGTTACAGTGCTCTCAGAACGAATGTTTAAGCTGCATGTTAAACATATTTTTATTAAAAAAGCGTATGTATTATACAATTGCTGATTATTAATAAATATTGTAATAATTTTATAATAGAATTTCAAATTGTAACAAAAAATACACAAAAAGTATGGCCCCTAGTTTCTTGTCCGTTCTTGTTGAAGTGGCTACATACCATGTTTACTGAACGCAGCTGTAGAATATATAATATACGAGTAGTATTTTGTAATTGACGGCCGTGGAAACATCGTAGATGCCGAAATTTAATTAATGATTTTGACTTTGATAGATTTTAGAACTTGAAGGTGAGGATTTTAATATTAATAATTTTTAAAACACCGTTGTACTTTCATGTAGGTAATAAAGAAACGCATATTTTTAACACACTTGCTCATAAAGTGGATTGGTTTAGGATTACACCGCAATAAATATTATTGGTTGAGATTCTTTGTTCTTAAAAAAGTTTCTATACAAAAAAGCTCGTGTTCAATAGTACAAATATTCATTAATTTTAATGTAACTATTGTTTGCTCATTTCATATAACTTCGAATTTGAATAGATAATTTCAACTTGTACGTGTTTAATAAATAAAACTTTTACTCATATACAACTTTTATTTTCTCTGTAATTAAGAAAACTTTATATTCCCCATTTTGTACGTGGCTTAAACGAAAATATCAGCGAAAACGCAAAAATATAATCCTCATTATTTAGTCTATGGCCGATCGCCATGCGTGCGCTTAGGAAAACTGATAATTTTTCCCGCCATTACGAAAAATGTTATATAACTCCTTTCCCTGTTGAAATCAAATGATTTTTTAGTATAATTTTCTTCACAAGTGTGTTGAAAACGTCGTGTGACACACGTGTGTGTTGATGATTACCGTCCTCGGCTCTCTTGAGATGGCTCCTCAGCGGTGATCATCAACATTACACACTTGTACCATGAGATGTACTAAGAGAATTCAAATTATACTTGACAACATATTTTTTTACTTTGTACCTACTTATGTAGGCACGTGCTAATTTTTGTAATGATAGGCCCACCATTTTAACCCAAATTCTCTCACTTTGGGGTTTCAATTTACAATAATTGTATACAATAATAATAATTATATATTTTTTTAAAGAAAACACAACCGACTTCAAACATTTAATACGCATTATTAGGGATTGCTCAAATACTACTCATCAGATTTCACTAAAATTTAAATATGACCACATTAAAAGCATATGAATGTAAAAAAATTAACAAAATAGGCACACCCTGTAAAGAGTTATGAGGACACACACAAAAAAAACCAGCAAAACCTCCTCCTTTTTTGAACTCGGTTAAAAAATACTACTCACATTTAGGCTGAAATTACTATTAAATCCCATTCACAACGTAAGTATACAGATATCAGATATAACCAGAAGAATAAAAAAGAATTGAATATCTATACCGTAACAAATTCAGAAAAGTTTGTAAGTAAGCAGAACCGTTCACAGCGGTTCCGTTCCGTTGTGGGAAACATTATGAACGTGAAAAAGCGACAGGTTGCGTTGCGCAGTGCTAATGAGTCCTCTCGTGATTCTCTCTCCGTCTCAGAGATGTTTATTTTTAAAGCTACGAGGAATAACGAGGAGCTCCTCTTTAATTACAGGTGCTTGTGCTTAATGTCGGGGCCTTCTTCAAACGGTTCACACTTTTTGCCAGCGTTACAAAATATAAATTTTTTTAGAGAATCAATTTTATATTTTAACATGAAAATATAGGGTTATTAGTAGCTCACATTTCTATCTCAAAATTACTAACTTATTTCCGCAACAGCTACTCTCACTTCACAAGAATTTGACAATTTGAAACTATAACAGGGATAAAGTGCTTCTCTTACCAAAACTCATGTCTCTGGATATTTTATAGCGAGCAGTAATAAAGTCGCAATTATCCTACCCAAGTACATTCATATTTTTTATAGCTCTTCATATCACCTCTAACTGCTTTCATAAATAATCTATCTTTTTTTTCTGTAAATGCAACAATTCAAAATGTATGTGATATAGTTGAGGTTCACTCTAATAAGCCCGAAATTCGAGACCCACATCGGAAAATAGGAATGAGTCAACAGAGGAAGGCGGCAACTCGTGTGGAGCGGCAACAGTATGTAAAGCAAGCCACCATCCGAAATGAAGAACGTAACCACCACTCCTCCAAAAATGTACATGACTAAGAATATCTCCTCTCGTTATGTGATAAGATGACAAGCAGTATAAACCTAAAATTGGAACTAGCTCTGAAGGTCAGCTACCGGAATACACCGCTAGTTATATCCATGCCTACAATAGGTACCTATAATGTATATATATATATATATGTATATATTACATGTGTTTAACGTATAATTGCTGCAGGTCCATAGTTCAATCTCCACCGGCTCGCCAGCTTGAGCTTCACCACATGGTAGAAGGGCATTTTACGGATGCTATGAGATATTTTTTTTATTTAAAAAAAGTGCTTTTTATTTGTTTTTGACAGAATAAGTACGAACGCCATATGATGTTAAAAGTCTCTTGTGTCTGTAATGTATGATTTCATATTAATGTAATTGAGTGCGATTCTGATTTACTGTGTGCATCACGGTGCCAGCAGAAGGAGCGTTAGTCATGTCTGGAGACGATAATGCGACTGCAATGTGCGAAGATAATAGTAAATTATGCAGTTTCGCAAGCCCAGCCGTTGACGTTCCTGACAAATTTGGGGATTTATCTACATTGACGTCTGAAATAAGATTACTTCGAGGAGATGTAGGGAAAATGAAGTCACATATGATGACGTTAATAGAACATATTAAAGAATGCTTCTTACGAATCGACGAGCAAGGGAAAAAACTGGAAAATGCGCAGTCGCGCCTGCGAATACTTCAGGAAAGGGAAAGCGAAATTATCATTAGCCGTAATACAATAACAGAGCTACGACATGAACTTAGTGTGCGTGCCCAGGCTTCCTTGAGATATGAAATAGAAATTTCTGGACTTAACGAATATGCTGACGAAAGCCCAATGCATCTAGTGCAACTAATTTCGCATAAAATTGGTTCTGCGGTTGACATTAGCGACGTTGATTACATAGCTCGGGTTGGACCACGAAATGCTAAAGTGAGCCCTACGGGCACCCAGTCTGTTAATGGGTCACCACGACCTTAAGTGGTTCGATTCCTACGTCAACACGATCGGCAAGCGTTTTTGAAGGCGGGTAAAAGAAGGCGCAATCTGACGTCTTCTGACATAGATCTAATAGGTGTCACCCGTACCATATATATTAACAAGCGCTTGACTCAAGAAAACCGCCACTTTGTAACGGGCCCCACGTTGGGCGCCAAATGTAATGAAGCGGGCTGGAGGGTTCGAACCTCGTCCGTCCATTTGACATTCTACGCAACGGGGGTGCGTAGTTTAGAAGGGGTTGGCCTGCTAGCTTCCCTAGCGTGAGGACTTTTGGAAGTGAAACAAGGATACCACGGTACTTTAATATATTATCTTAGAACACTTAACCTCTAGTTTACAGTACAGGGGGGTGGGGGAGTTGGTTGCGTGACATGCGTGAATCTAATAATCTGGGCTTGACGCGAGATAGTTTCTCGTGCTTGCGTATCTACCTATACCTGCGACTCGAATTGCCGCGAGCCGCACTGAGTGTCTTGGTTGCATAGGATACCGTGCTGCCCGGAGAGCCCCTGGCCGCACTTGGTGATACCCACGTCCCTTCCTAGAGCCAGTGCCTCCACCGTGCTGCTCGGAGTACCACGAGCCGCACAGAGCAGAGTCTGAGAGTGAGCCTCTGGCCTTTGGGTTCCTTCCACAGTACAGGTACGAATCGAGATTTCAGTCTGCACGTCTGTACCGCTTGGGAGCCCGCGAGAAGTAGCTCCCGTTGAATGAGTTCCGCTCGCTTCTATACCGTCGCCCGCAGTGGGGTGAGGCTGTACGTGATAACGCAGAGGCGGCCGGTGCGGGGGCTACGGCGCGGGGCGCGGTGGTCCGCTGGGCTACTCTTCTTTATTCTGTGTCTTGGAATGCGTATGCGCGGCATGCACGCCGCTCGCTGCTTGTTGCCCGTTACAACTTATTTCGCTCTGCCAGACAACAGGCTAAATCGAGCGATTATAAGTTTTGCTGGGTTAAGAACGGTACTGTCTACGTGCGAAAATGCGAAGGAAATCCAGCCATCCTCATTAGGACCACAGAAGAACTTTCACGCCAATTTACTCAATCAGCAGCATCAGAATAACAAAAAAGACGTTGTTTATGTAATCATCATAATGCAACTCTATTTATTTATCATATTTAATTTAGCGCTAAGTATACCAAGTAAAACCTTAATTTTTCTTTTGGCCTCTAAATTGATCTTGTACATTTGAAGCAATGATAGCTCAGTGGCTTTGGGTACGGACTGCCGCGCAGCAGGTCCATGGTTCGAATCCCGCCGCGGGCTTGAGCTTCACCGCATGGTGGAAGGGCATTTTTGCGACTGGCTAGCGACCACCCTCAAGTAGAAAATCTGTCGCCAAGCACCTAACGGTGTGTTCCGGCAGCTGTACTTGAGAGCCAGTCATTCTAGGTAAAGCCTGTTAACACCTTCGACCACATCATCACTTACCATCAGGTGAGATTGTAGTCAAAGGTTTACCTATCAGCAATAAGAAAAAAAAATTGTCGTATCGTATTAATTTACTTAGAACCAATGATTATAAACAAAATAGAATATTTCACATCATTCAAACACTCACTCACCCTTGCACACAAACACATCACATGCATATATACGCATAATCTTGTAAATCCCATAGTCCGTAACATTTCTCATAGAAGGACAATCCTGACTCAGATACTTTCTTCTCCTTTCTTTATGTTTTATCATTATGGCATTACTTAGTGTAGTTAATGAAATTGAAGAATCCGTATCAATATATTGTCATTCGTTAGATTCTATAGATTCATGCAAAAGTATTTTTACTAAGCCCGATTATGCATTCAAGGTCCTCTCTTTTAACATACGAAGCTTCCAACGTAATTTCGATGAGTTTGCTGTGGCGTTGAAGCGAATGAATATCGAAGTTATCGATGTTATTATTTTGTCTGAATGTTGGCTTACTGATGGTCTCCGTATAGATCCTCTACCGGGCTTACACACATATAGAACTTCTGTTCAGCAAAACAAAAATGGAGGTGTAATAATATATGCTAAGGCCACCACCCAAACTACAATCTATGAACCCAATATACGAGTAAAAGACTCTGACTCACTTCTTGTAACATGTAATTCAAATTCAAATTCAAATTCAAAATCATTTATTCAATTTAGGCGTCTACGACGCTCTTATGAAGGTCAATTACAAACTTTAATATTGAAATATTCTACATTGTACTGCCACGTTCAGCAAAAAAATTTATAGAGCCACTGCGAGAAGAACGGGCAAGAAACTCGGGGCCATTCTTTTAAACGTCTGCTTACAATTTGTTATAAACAATATAATACAAATATTACAATATTTGTTTAAATTACGTAGGAGACAGGTGATGGCTTGGCAGAGGTGGAATTTTCCAAGCATTTTTGTCGTTTAAGTAATCACAAACTGTGTAGTAGGATTTCTTAATCAAAATGTTTTTCACATGTAATTTGAATTTTCCTTCTGTGAGCATTGTAATATTTTCGGGAATTTTATTATAAAACCGCACACAATTACCTAAAAAGGACCTTTTATTGTTGTTTGCTAATCTAAAACACGGTACCGTTAATTTATATTTGTTCCTAGTGTTGTAATCGTGGTTGTCACTGTTTAATTTAAATTTACTCAATTTTTTCCGAACATACATAATATTTTCAGATATATACAGACTCGGTAAAGTTAATATATCAATTTCTTTAAAAATATCCCTTAGAGATTCCATAAGATCCATTTCATATATGGCTCGAATTGCACGCTTTTGTAAGATAAAGATTGTTTCCATCTCAGCAGCAGCTCCCCACAGCAATACACCATACGACATAATACTGTGGAAGTACGCGAAATAAACTAGCCGTGCAGTAGCTACGTCTGTTAACTGTCTTATCTTACAAACTGCAAATGCAGCAGAACTAAGTCTTCCGGCTAGATCATGTATATGTGGATCCCACTGTAAAGTTGAATCCATTTTGATTCCCAGAAAGACTGTTGCTTTGTCAATAGAGAGTTTATCTAAGCCAAGCTTTGTTTGGTTCAACATTAGGAACATTTGGTAAAGAAAACTTTAAACATTTGGTCTTTTTTGAATTTAAGAGAAGATTATTAGCGGCGAACCATTCAGAGATCATAGATAACACATTATTTACATGAATGAGTTCACTATCTTTCCTATCTACTTTAAAAATCAGAGAGGTATCATCGGCGAATAAAACAATATTGCAGAAATCTTTGACCATGCAAGGCAGATCATTAATATACGCTAGGAACAGAAAAGGTCCCAAAATTAATCCCTGCGGTACACCTATTTTTACCAAAGACCCGGTATAATATGTAATAGTAAAATTGCAGTTTTAAGAATCTACAGATCGCCTTCAACTCCTCTACATCTTCTTGACCCTTTCATTATCTCTCTAGATTCCACTTTGCACACCTTAAAAAGATATTCTCACATTGTTGTAGCTGGTGACATAAACATAGATATATGTTACTAAACTAACGATTCTCATGTTAATGATTACTTGTGTCTAATGGCAACCCACGAACTTCTTCCTAAGCCAACGAGATATTTAACTTGCTTGGATCACATTTTCGTCAAAACAAAGCTCAATAGGCGTTGTATGCAAATCTTCAGTAACAGACCATGCCTTCGTCTTAGCTGGCTTGTCCTTGACCAACCTTGCAGCCCCAAGCTCTCGTTTTAAACACAAAATGGATCTTGACTCAGCTGCTGCTCAGATCAACGAAGCAGACTGGTCTATCGTCACCCAAGATTGTCATGTAAATACGGCAGTTCTCTCTCTAAACCAGATACTTGCAAGCGTTATAGATAGGCACACAAAGAAGGTTCACATTGGGTGTAAGTGGGTTACAATGAAGCCATGGATTACCCCGGGCTTAATCAGATGCATGCGTCATCGTGACAAACTATACTTGGAGTCAAGATCACATCCTGATGATGCTGTGCGGCGTAAAATATATAGTTACTCGATATCCAAATTTTTGTAACAAATTATTAAAAATACTTCAAATAGAATATAATCAACGCCAGTTAGAAGAAAATAAACATGATACCAAAAAACTTTGGAAAATCATTAAAACTATTTGTCAGACGTCAGTTTATACTAATCACTCTACTGAGTTGTTAAATTGTATAAATAATAATCCGTTCACATCAATTCGAAACTGCAACGATCACTTTGCTTCAGTGGGCTCAACTTTAGCAGAGAATATTCTACGCAAGCTCAATATTACCCAAGAATCACTTATCTCGGAGTATAGACCTGACACTTCTGTTTCCCATTTATTTTTTTTCGGCCCCACTGATTCATATGAAACGACCAAATTTATTTTGCAACTAAAAGTCGACACTGCTCCTGGTCCTGATAAAGTTCCGGTTTCACTGCATCAGAAGTCACTTAAATCCTTACTTATTTAAATAGTTGTAGTCAATTTGTTAAGATAGGTTCCCATCACAGTGATAATTGATTTTGGCGTTCCGCAGGGAATCATTCTTTGACCTACGTTTTCACGCTTAATATAAATGACATCGTCAAGTGCTCCCTGAAAAATGCACAGGTTGTTGCCTATGCAGATGATACCGCGATTCTTTCCTATGGGAAGGACTGGGAACAAGCCTATAATTTTGCAGAAGAAGGCCTTGCGCATATTGCAAAACTGTTACACAATAATCTTTTAACATGAAACGTACATAAAACTAAATATATTGCTTTTTCGAAAACCTCTGTCTCTAGTCCCCACTCAGACAGGACTTTAAAAATACACTCATGTTCAAATAAGAAATCAATATGTATGTGTAGTTTTATCCAACGCACGAAATCAATCAAATATTTAGGAGTTGCGATAGATGAGAATATGTTTTATAAGGAACAAATCATTGAGCTGTCAGGACGAGTGCGCAAACTTATTTTTATAATGAAAAAACTAAGAGACTTCACTCCATTAGATATTTTACAACAAGTTTACCTTGCCTTATGCCAATATGTCTTACAATATTGTATCTCAGTTTAGGGTAGTGCTGGAAAAACAAATTTCATTACCATTGAAAGAGCTCAGCGAGTAATCATCAAAGTATTTCTCAAAAAGCCCTTTTGGTACCCGACGGATAGTATTTATGAAGAATTTCAAGTACTACGAGTTCGCCAACTATTTATCTTGAGTGCCACAACAAAAGCACATAAGATATTTCTCAATCACGATGATTACGATTCCCTGCTTTCTAGACGCGTATTTCGACTTCTTGTTCCGCAAGCTACATCCTTACTCACTAAAAGAGGTCCAGCATTCTCTCATCCTCATATTTATAATAATGTATGCAAAATCTGCGACATTAAAAACTGTAAAGCGTACCAATGTAAAAAGCTGGTTAAAGAATTATTGTTAAGACTATCCTATGAAGAAACAGAGGATCTAGTATGACTCCATAACTGGCATGAATACGAAAAATTCACAAATCACACACACCCCCTTCACACACACAGCCTCACACTGACATTACTCACACGAAAACGGTTTATTATTCTAACTCGTATTCACTTTACAGCGCTCCTCACAAACTAAATATACTGATGTTTTACTTTAGGTAATATCTGATACTCTCATTATATTTATTCTGTATTTTCGCATCTCAGAGTTCCAAGATACAGGCTCATGCCTAGTTTGGAACTCGCTGGATAATGTATTTTTTAGTTCAAATTTGTTAACAGTTGTGGTCTTTAATAAGTGTATGTAATAGTTATGTAACTCTTTCTGAAATAAATATTTATTATTATTATTCACGTCATTTATTTTATAACATAGTTTTAAATTTTTTACAACATTCATGAATAAAAATAAATAAATATTATAAAAAACTTAAAACTAGGATGCCGCCGGCAGCGGGGCAGGGCTCAAGCAACCGGTGGTTATAGGGTTGCAGAGAGAGGAACCTCCGGACAATGCGTGTAGTGACAAGTATTACTGCCTTCTGCATCTGACCCTTGATCCAACCTTCTAGCGAGAGCCTCTTGAGGTGTTGGTCGAGGCTCTTCGCTATTAAGCCGTTCGCCGAAATGACTATCGGGACAATGATCGTCGAGTCAACATCCCACATGGCGGTTACCTCGTGAGCCAAGTCAAGGTACTTGCTAACTTTGTCCTTCTCAGCCTTGATGCCTGATGTCGACGAGCACTGCCCGGCGCTGGGATCGGTCGACCACCACGATATCAGGCTTATTGCAATCAATAGTCCTGTCCGTGATGATAGAGCGGTCCCAGTAGAGCAATGCACGACCATTCTCGAGAACTGGCGCCGGTGCGTACTGGTAGTACGGCACCTCTGACTCAACAAGGCCGTATTGAAGAGCAAGTTGCTGGTGGATGATCCTATTATTTTATTATTAATTGCTGTATAAGTGGAATTATAGTACCTTTACCTTACTTTACGCACATAATGAATCCTTATCATCTGCGTTCTCTTATCCACCGTATGTGGGGTGTTACAAAACATAATTGTTATGTTGCAAAAGGATATTATCCTAAACATACTTTTTATGTAACCGTACATATGGACGACGCAGAATATTAGGTGCATAAAAAGCTTTAACTTCAGTTTTATTGCCTGCTGGCTACCTAACGCCGACCCATTTTTTGATTCTCTTAATTTCTAAACCATTAGTATAGCAAACTCTCAGTTAATAAGGTCGTTAAAATGATAATTCGGCCAGTTGTGTGTCAATATTCGCTGATTGACTTGCCTTTGGGCCCTGGCTCAGATGGCAAGTGATGATAAGGTCGAAGATGTTGTTCAAGCTAACCTAGAATTATTGACTCTGAATGAGCAGCAACATCCAATTACATCAAGTAGAAAATGTGTCGCCAAACGGCTGATGGTGTATTCGAGCAGCTATGTTTGAGAGCCAGTTTTCGTTCTAGGTGAATACTTTTGTAATATTAGTCAAAGTCAAGAAATATCAGCACAGATTATTTACCAGAACACCTTCAAATTATCCACTTTCAAATCCAGTGACTTCCGAACCTGTCTGTCGCCGACTGTGAGGAACCACCCTAACGTAGACTCAGCATTTTGCACAAATTTCATTGAATAAAAGTTCAGTTAACATTTTGCTGAAACGATCCGAATACATACACAAATACCTCGAATACAAAAACGAGAACAAATCTCTACAGCAAACAGAAAAGTGAAACGAGTATCTACATTTTGATGTTTTACCGCGGGTCGTCCCCCCTGTGTAACGCCTCCGCCCCCGCCCCCGCCCCCGCTCCAAGCGGTTCTCATTAAATATTTGTAAAGACGGCAGAGGTTACGAAGCGAGGACTTGTTCACAGAATAAAGTAATAGTAGGCACTAAGGCCTCCACTCGGCTGAAACACGCAAATCATGAACCCGCTAATTAAGACGTTCTCACCATCGCGTCGCTCCCTATTTTTCCACTCCACCCCTTTGCTCCATCACTCTAAAAAAGCCAATTCTTCTTTGTCATCCGATAAAATTTCTTTGGATTTTTCTGAGCAACGTCATTATTTCGCTTCACTTTTTCTTCAACCATCCGTCTTTGTCGTTTCGCGCGTTAATTAGTTGTATAATAAAAGATCACATCGTTCTTATTCACATTTTATTGAGAAACTCCAATTAATATTAGTTGGTTTATAAATTCATCCGCTAGCGTAATGTCTAAACAACCTGCTTACATTCCAGTCTTCATCCCGCGGCCTTCGAGTGGGGGCCCTTGCTTCGGAACTACTATGCTCAGGCCCCTTTTGGGGCCCGCATCTCACAACGCAACTGAGTGGCCTCTAGCCAACGTTTTAGAGCTTTTGCTGTCTGCTAATTAATAACAGTTTTAAAAAATAACATATTTAAAATAATATGCAAAACTTGAATTTTGGTAAATATTTTTAGAGAAAATGCAATCAAATCAGACTCTTAGAGTAGCATGGTGTAAAGTTAAGTTATTGAGCAAATGTTGCTTTTTGTAGGACTTTGAATGTATGTTAGTAAAACAGCTCTTAAGATCCGAAACGTTAGCCCTCACAAAACACAATAACATACCGTAAAGTACATTCGCTAATAAACTATTTAAATACATCATAGTTTTAATAAATGTATAATACAAATCACCTTTGGTTGCACTGCTTATTGCTATAGTTAGTGTCCATAGAACATTGTCTATCCATACATCGTCATTGCACGCACATATTCTCACTTACACTCTCACATACTCGTACATACAAATTATTTATTGAGATAAACTCCAAATATCAAAATACATCGTCATAACAAAGTAGAGACAAGAAAGTCGTTGTAGAGTTTCTAGATAATAATTTACATAACCTTAAATATAGAATATAATATTTACAAATGAAGTTAGGACGATATTACTAATGACTAGAAATAAAAATATTTGGCTGAGTCTTAGGCTAGTGAAGTTAGTGCGATAAACGTTGTCAAAATGGTAAACAATTATATTTTACAATTATCCTGTGACTTAATTCGTTCAGTTTACACAATGTTTGGCTAAAAATAAAGATAATATTGTTTTGGCACTATTATTACGGTGTATAAAGAGTTAATTGAAAGCAGCTGTCAAATTTCTTGTATCGATTATAGTGTCTTAGTTGACCAACAATAATACATATTATGTATCTCTCGACAAAGAGCCTCAAATCAAAGAAGTAAACTCCACAAATGTTGACTCAGTATGAGCTATACAACAGCTCACACGACAAATAAGCTTCCTCAGAAATAGGCCATGGACGGATCTTACTTAAATAGAAACGTACAAACCAATGAGGTTCGTTTACAAAGTTCAGGATCTTGAAGACAAGGAAAGTTCCTTAATCTTCCAAATCGCAAACACTCGAACATTGATACTCACGTCTCTTATTATATAACGAAATTGAAATTTAATTTACATCCTCGAAGTTTTATCCGAGCGATGTCTTTTAATATTGAATATGGCGTAGGTGACGTGAGTGATGTTGTAGGTGAGTAGGTGATGTTATTATTTAAAATTATACACAACCATTCTCATTATCCGGGTAGTTTCATAATTAAATTGTAAATGTACTAAAAATGTACAAACGCGTCATATTACGCCAAAAAAAAACACATCCTTTAAATTGTATGTATAGCAGTTTTATAACTATGTTTGTGATTAAGAACTATAATAACATAACCATTCACTGTTTTCAATACATTAAATATATTTAAATTATTATGTACAATCATTCAAATTTATTTAAAAGTTTCATTGCTTATTTTCATCGGGATCCAATATTTATAGCGTCTTATATGTATAAATTATGTTAGACCCAAAAGTATCAGGCAGGAGTAAGTGATATTGGCTAAAGTAGAATGATAATGCTAATTTACTATGATTCAATTACTAGCTCCAACATGAACGGATGTGAGATTTATCTTGGACACTTAAAATAAATATTACACAAAAATGAAATTTTATATATGATTGCGTAGTAAAGTAATTGCAGAAACAATTAAAATGTCCCCCACACGAAGAGACAAAATAGTTTTATAGCCATTGTTTGTACTTTACCAGCTGATCGTAGCATTTCATAAAATGTGTATTATTTGTTACCAAATTTAAATATTAATAATGCTACTCATGATGTGAGAATGAGTTGGTACAAAAAACCCTGATATATATAAATAGATACCTGTATAATTATATTCTTTGGAAGAGGATGAGCATTATATTCCTGCGAATAATTAGTATGAAAGGTTATCCGAATAACCTTAAATAAAATAAAAAGTAATATCCGAAAAAAATAACTAATATTTTTGTTTATGACTAAAATAATTTGCGTCAGTCAAAAGAATATATTTTGGTATCGATAGGATCATACGGATTATCATCAAGTACGTTTAAATAATCAGTTTTCTTTTTAGGAAACTAATAAATATTATATACAGAAACCTAAAATATCAATTCACAAGTAGCAATCAAATGGATCAACATATAAGATGAACTTTAAGGCAGGTTGGAATATAAGTGTGAATTATTAGAGCTGGAGCTGTTGCGGAAGACGGACGTGAGGCGCGGGTCCAGATTCTGGTACTCCTTCCCGGAGCGCGGCCGCAGCGTGCTGGTCGTCTGCCGAACCACCCTGAACAAGAAACGAGCATTTTATTAGTCCATTTAGGTCATTACTACACTTGCCAATGTTATGGAGTAGCAGGTAAAACCAGAACGCACTGCCATTCACATTGCTTTCAAGAAATATCTGCGTGCAATTGTTGTGTATTGCAATCATTGTTGTGTATAGTGTTAGGTCACTTATTTAATTTCTTTAATAAAAAGTATTTATTTATTTCAAATGTATTCTTAAAAGAAGCGCAGTTGACTACGGAAGTACTAAGTGGCGCCATCGTGACGTTTCATGTAACGCCACGATGGCCGCCAGACGAGCATTGCAAAAGGCAGTCTCACTTTCGTCGCCGAACAGAACGGTCGTGCTAAGAGGGATATTGCTGTTAGAGCAATCTATAATTATTTACGAAATTGTAAATCAGTGTTAAGTGATAAGTGATGATTATGTGACAGCGAAAAGAAAACTGTAAGTATTATACGGAAAGAGTGGATATACACGAGGTGTTTTATTTTACTCCGCTGGCCTCCAAAAATAGGTAATTAATAAAAAACTTAGTCGAACACACAATTCAAGTAAAATGCTGGAATTCTAGTTTTATATAAAGACCTACAGAAATAATAATACCTTGCATTCTTACAGTATATAGCAGTGAAACAATTTGGAGAATAAACTTTAATATAGATACAGGGGGTATCATCAGGTAAATTTATACGCGGCCATATTATTCTGTGTATGAAAATAATTTCTTAAGTTCATATCATAATAAACGAACCGTAGCTGTTGTTCTTAAGAAGGAAGTGTTGTATGAAAGAGGTTTACATCAACCGCAGTATTCTTTTTTTTACTAGAAAACTGAATGAAACACGTTCAGTATACAAGTAAAAAAAATATTACCTAATTTTAATTGCGTTAAAAAATCACAAGCCAAATATTAGAAGATAAGTCGCGTACCTCATGGTAATAGGAGTATCAGTAGAGGAATGCGAAGAGCAAATCGAAAGGGTTTCAATATAGTCTGACATGTCTGATGTGCCACTTGACGTGCTGTGGGTGTCAATCACACCTGTAAAAGAAATTCATGATAAAAATACAAAACAATTAGGAGTTCTATTGAAAAGCAGAAATCATGAAATATATATATATACCTCTGAGTGGTTTTACAGAGAGAACTGGTACTTCGGCTTCGGCTGAAGATGATTTAGCTGGCACTTTGATTCTCTGAAGGGAAGCAAAACCCCTTAGCGGGTCGGTAGACTTAGAGCGGCGCGGCAGCGAGGCGGGCCCGGGAGCGGTAGCGGAGGCGGAGGCGGCGGCGCGGCGCACGCAGCGGTAGTGGCGGCGCGCGGCCGACGTCGTCAGCGGCAACTCGAACTCCGCCAGCTCCGCGCCCGGCCGCAGCGAGCAGCTCGACACGCCCGAGTCGTTCGAACTAGATGAGTCTCTGTTCCCGCCGGCCTTCCCAGGAACCGAGGAAGATCTTTTTGTCAGTAGAAGGCCTCTTCCTCGCCCTTTTGATGCTTCTGAACTGTCCGCATCTGAGTGTTTGTTGTCTGCTGTATAATCGCAAGGGGTGCATGTTCGTTCGTTCTCGAGCGCCATGTTTCGGAGGGTTTCGATTGACGACGTGGATCCGTGGCTGCCGACGCTCCCGTCAAACTCTTTTACGTCTTCGAGAAATCGAGAGGAATCCGCTGAACTCGAACGTTTCCTGTATTCTATTCTCTCGGCCTTCTCACTGGCAGACCGCGATGGACGAGCCTCGACAGAATCTTTTCCGGATGCGTCTATATTTTGATTACTTCCAAGAATGCATAGCGTGGGATTGCTTGCAGACTTTTCTTCTAATAGTCTGTTGATAGGGCTTCGTGCTGGATTTTTTAGAGTATTGAAGGCGAAAGTGCCGATGGGTGACATGGGTGTGTACCCTGAAGGCAAAGATTTGCATTGATCTTGCTTGCTACTTTCTAGAGTTTTGGGCTCCATCATCAAGTAATCATCGCCGGTTGTGATTGTCAACGATTCAATATTTTTGTTTTCAACTTTAGCAGGTGGATGGCCGCACTTTGTGCACATTCCCTTATCATCGACTGCCACAAACGTAGTTGGTCTCAGGTTGGTGCTTATAGCGTTCAATTCTGATTGCGTAACTCCGGCTCTTCTCAATAAATCTTTTGCATTTTCGTAATATTCTAAGGACAAAGCAAAATTTAAATTTTCATAGTTGGCAAGTGGACCGTCATCTACTTCCACTTTTTGAGGATCTATAATTTGGTTAAGCTCATCATGTTCAGTAGGGTGTGTTTTTCGTCTTGTTTTTCTAGAAACATCGATGGTCGCGTACAATGCACTATGATTACTAGTACTCGGCTTCATGTTTTCCTTATTTGGTGCTAAATTCTCACTAGAAACAGTATTTTTTCTACAATAGGGAAGTCTAATCCAGTTATTAGCCCAGTCGGTAACTCTCTGGCATGGACAATTTGCTGGTTGGATATTTTCATCAGTATCTATAACTGTTGGTTCTTTCCGCTTTTTACCGAATTTGAGAAGACATCCGCAAGGTTTTTTTAGTATTACTGCATTAGATGTGGAGCTCTTAGTTATTTTGAATAGTTCATGATTCAAACATTCCTTTAATCTTTTAGGAGTATCGTAATACTCTCCTTCAACCTGTAAAAATAAAATATAAGTATAGTTAACAACAAAACTGTTTTATATAAAAGCATGAAACAAAACTTCACTTGAAATTCATGAAAATTTTAAAAAATATTAGCTAATAACCTCTAGTGGTGTAAGTTTGGGCACATCGTAATTTTCATAAGGACCTATTTTGTTCGATTTGTTTTCTTCAATCGAGGTGACATGCGAGCAGGTGCAAATTTGCACCGGCAATGGCATTGGGGGCTTTTTATTTAAGTTAAGTTCTAGTCTGTTGGGCTTCGGAGGTCTATCAGGCGGCCTTTCGGAGCAGTGACAGATATCTTCAGTCTTATTAATTGCACTAGGTAATGCCTCACATCTCGGCGTGTTTTTGATCGGCTCAGGATAATTCTCTTGAACCACTTCCATGGTCCACGCAGGGTTGAAATGTTTCGCTCCGGGTGTCAGTGCAGCTGTTGAAGATCTAGACAGAGCACCAAGCTTGGACATACAACTCATACACCTCTCTAAGGAGATGTTGCCTGTAGTATTCCAAGGTGACATATCACTGCCTTCCATAGTTTCGTTAACAGACGCCGTATCACCATGGCCCATGTCTTGAAAGTGTGTTCTTTCCGTAGAAGGCCAGTATGGGGAGATAGCTCCAGCTTCTTCACCTATACAAGGATCTTCGTAAAGCCGGAGGTCTAACGGAGGAAGTGAGTGGTCTATGGTATTTAATTCGGAAAGCCGTGTATCTGGCCGGTACGCTTTGTGTGATTTAGGACTCTCTGCGGCTGCTGAAAAAATATTGATGGTATTAGATTTTATTACATCTCAAAAACATACCTATGTGAATTGATAATACTAACAGTTCCTACCATCAGTTTTCTTGAAATTGAGGGGTCGTCTCTTTGGAGACAGGCGTCCTAGAGAGGCCAAGTCAAAGTCATTGGCTATTTCTTTGGCCTGATCAGTGATGATGACATGCAATCCCTCGCCTTTGCCACAATGAGAGCCACCTTCGAAGCAGAAACGTCCTTCTACGACGCCGTACCGCCTGGAAGAAAGGAATATCCCAGTCACTTTTTTACTAATGAAAAGAAAACAACGAGTAAATTTCGAAACAATAGATAGTATGTGGTTCGGAAATACAAATAGTAATATAATAAATAAACTGTTTAGGTGACAGCCTTATTCAGCACCTTGCTTGCCTTATGCTGAAGTAATTTGTCAATTATATAATAAGATGCAAGTCATCATGTAGGAAAATTATTTACGTATATAAAAAAAATACGACGCGTTGTAGTCGCGTTAAATGACGCTGGAACTGGTCTAATTACAAATCAACTATATCTTTATTGTATAGACTTACTAACCCTGCTGCTAATTACGGTCAATTAGAAATAAATTTGAATGAAACTATAATGCTTCATTATGAAATAGGTACTAGTGTAACCTAATTGAGTTTTATATTTGTCTGTAAGTACCTCAAATGCGTCAGTTCCCAGATCCCGAGAAGCCGCGGTGGCACTCCGGCCGTGAGTGCGAACCGGCGCTCGTGCAAGTGCAGCCTTGCTGGCCCTGCGGGCAGCCGCGACCTGGCACCTCCCCCTCCCCCGCCCGCACCGCCACCCGCAACCCCCACGCCCGCCGCCGAGCCCAGCAGGACCAGGTAGCTGCGGGGCTCTCCCAGGTGCGCGCTCACCTTCACCTGACCAACAACAATAAGGGTTACAATCTTCTGTGAAATAGAATGATTAGTAGATTCAACGCTTGTAGGGAAAAAAGTTTCTAGAATATTGTTAAAGAAATCTAACATAAAATCGTAAATCATAAATAGCTTTGTATGCAAACTTTATATGTAACAAAGCTATTTATGATTTACGATTTTATGTTAGATTTATCTAACAATATTCTAGAAACTTTTTTCCCTATTTATATATATATAGAGCAATGGGTGTATTGAGAGTCAATCAAATCTTTAGAAATGTGCATGCAATTTTAAAAGTAAATTTTAGGTTGCTACCCAAAAATGATCTAATATAATACACGATACTAGAGGTGAACGTGGTTCAGAGCGTTCAATACATTTTCATATTCAGAGTTATTGCAAGTGTATAGAGCAAGATAGTGCTGCTTAGGTATGCCGCCTGCAAGTTAAAATAACATTATTAAATGTTAAAAGCTAAAAAGTAGTGATATTAACCTGCCACTGTATGAGCCGCTCGCGCGTCTCGAAGGCGAGGATGGCCACGAAGTCCGTGCAGAGGAGCGCGAGCGTGTTGGAGTGCTTGTCGAGCGTGAAGCCGTGCTCTGCGCCGAGGTACTGCTGCAGCGAGAGCGCCGCCTTGCAGCCCGCGCCGCCCCAGCGCGCCGCCGAGTCGCGGTACAGCTGCAGGTGCACGCAGTCTGCACACACAACATATACTTACATTCATTTATTACTTGCCACAAATCTTCAAACAAATAAATCTGAATATATGTGGATTTCTGAAACATCTAAGGGCACTTCTAACGCTAGTGACTTTGTAAGTTATTTTCTTGTTACCAGTATAATAACTTAACGAATCACACAATTTATAAAAATTAAATTAAATATTTGTGGTATTACTATGAAAAGTTGAGGTTATTTTTTTTACCTTAAAACTTATTTCCTTCATTAATAGTTATCAAAAATACTTGAAACATATTGTAAGTATAGAAAGAACTACCTCCAAAAAACTTGGACATATAAATGAGACGGTATAGATATCGATCAACATCCAATTCGATAGAAGCCACTTTTTAGCGTGACCTATTAAGAATCAAATTGAAAAAAGCCACTTAGTGGCGTGACTTATTAAGAATCAAATTGGAAAAAGCCACTTTATAGCGTGACTTATTAAGAACTGTATTGGGATGGCATGTTGATCGATATCTGTACCGTCTCATTTATAGCCCCATCGTTTTAGCATGGTAATGTTATCTATACAGTATTTCAACTTCATAGAAACAGACAAAACGTGAGATATACCTACGCGCCTCGATCTCGGCCTGCGCTCGTCCCGCAGACAGTCTCGAGTGTCGCGACTACGCCGCAGTGACGAGCGAATGGTTTGTTGTTTTTTAACAATAACCACGCGATATTTTTCACCAAAAATAAGTTCAAGTACATATTTACATATTAAATATAACGAGTAAGATATATTGTGCTGTTTTTAGTTACATGAATTCGTCAAAAACGCATCCAGAGATAACTTTTTTTAGATTACCTGGAAACTGAATTACTTAATACTATGAAAAAATTTTACTTACTAGTAAGTAAAATAATTCTAAAGTCTACATATACAAGTTGACGGTACATAATGTGTGTCTTTTTAATGGACAAGCATTTCCTTTTATCCCGCGAGAAAAAAAATCTCAATTAATAAAAAAAAGTGAATACAGTGAAGAAAAGTGATTGACACGAATGAAATAGGTAGTAGTTATAGGCAAGTTATAATAATATTACAGGTAGTTATTAGAATGTGGATGTTTATTACTTTAAAATATAATAATAAAGCGTCTTTATAGTAATAAATCGTACGTCACCCAAATATTTTTCGGTCACCAATTTTTAAGAACGATTTTTTATTCAAACATAACGATGGTTTTTTGATGAAATCAACCTTTGATGAGTCAAAAAACAACACGCATTTTTAGCGAGCACTTCCTGTTAAATTCACAGAGTATTTTATATGTTTATTTAAAAAAAAGTATATATACTAATCACAAAATTAAATAGAAACACAAAGTAGGCAAATGTAATTAAAATGCTGAAGGCGGGCAGCCTTCAGCATTTTAATTTTAGCATGTTTACGTACAGAGCGGCTGTAGGTACTTATTTCGAAGATTGAGCCGAGTTACAATACTGTATAAATAACATTACCATGGTTTTAGACAGACTAATTTACTATATGTACTATATATTAATCTGTGAATAAGTACTATTAACCTCCCCTTGGATACCCATCGGTACCTTCACTATTAGAGGCTAGCTTATTATTCCTGATAGAATTGCCGTTGACCACAATGTCACCTGTTAATAAGCAATGATGTCGTCAACGCTCTTATCAGATGCCACCCGTTCGGTATGACTACATATAATCATGATCCTCTTGCTTTTTTATTTTTACATAGACGTGGTTGGCTGGGTAATATGAACACACAAAGGTTCATATTAAGTAGTTTCATTATTCTAGTACTCAGTCAGATCACATGTTTGGAAATTTGTGTTTATGGCGTTACCCAGTCGGAACCATTTTATTGGGTTTAAAAAGAAACTCTTTAATCTTTTTGACTATCACTTTATTCACAACGATGGTACCAACTATTTCGTCTTCATATTAATAATTATATAACATAAATATATTCTCCATAGTAATTTCTCCACGTCTGGAGCCAACGAGTGATCTTTTCAGAATGATCCCACAGTACTCGGGTTCGTTCCGTAGTTCGTTCCACCCCTACCCCAGTAGCTTGTAGTGGTGGGAACGAGAACGGAATGGGAGGGGAGCACGATACCAGTGTTGTCACTATTTTAAATGTTACCTGTAGTCATACGATTAAATAAATAAATAAACTATTTTTAATCGTCGAAGTTTTTAAATCATGACATTCGGCCATCTGGCATCGTGCTGCCCCCTGGCGCACGTATATAGTTACACCATCACTGTTACAATTTACACTATTATAATTTACACTATAACAATTTACACTATAAGAATTTATACTATTACAATTTAAAATATTACAATTTACACAATTACAATTTACACTATTACTGATTACATTAGTACTGTTGACACAATTTTTAATTAAACTAGCTACAGTTTATTATTTTTATTTTTATTTATTAATATAATGATCATATATCTCATATATATCTACATAATTGGGTAAAGATACTTTTATATATACTACTCTATTTAAATGATTCATTGCAAAACTAATTAAAATTACTGAATTAGATACTATGTGTAATTTTTAAATCATGACATTCGTTGATTGCAGCTGTATATATATTTTGACTATATACATAAAATTCTTACTTTAAATAAGACTGAACAAATAATAATAATAAAAATCTTGTACTACAAATATATAATACATATATAGGCGCCCACATTTCTAGTATAGCATTTGATGTGAAATCGATATGACGTAATTAATTATTGATGTGTTCTATTATTTATATGATTTATTTTCAATCGTTATTATTTTTAAATTAGTTGACATATTATTTCTATGATAATTTTAAATTATTCAGATAATTTTAGACTATGTATTTATTTAAAGTCATGATTAAGGCACTGCGCCACCTCATTTGTAAATTTTATTATATATGTAAATTTATATGTATGGAAAATAATTTAATCCTTTTTATGATTTATGAAACACTATTTATATTTAATTTTAAGTCAAATATCACATTATGCTAATAATCTATGGAAGTAACACCACATCCTGTTATCAAATTACAGGTGTAACTATAAATTCAAATTATTTAAATATTATAAGCAACGTGTTTGTAATTTAACAAATTAAAAGAACTATTCTAATATTTCAGTTGAAAAATACAGATAACTGCCTATTTTTCCAGACAGAAAACAATTACTTGTTTTCAAAATTTAGGTCTAGTAGCATCGACGGTACCCAGTATAAGAAAACTTTTCGGTGTCAAACACCCTGTACGAACTTGATAACCATAATTCATTCAAGAATCATTAATCTGTGAAATCTAAATCACTATCTTCACAAAGGGGAAGTCTATTAACTGTTATTTTACTGCCCCCAAATCTCCTCAAATTAGTTATAAAGTTTGAGAGCCATTGATAGAAGTGATGACGGTATGCTTGTGTCCCGGTTACGCGACATCCGGTCTCGGAGTGTAATACCTGGCGTATTATATTATTGTATCATGGTTGTTACCATGTTGGAACTAGATTACGTAAGTTTGTTAATTCATTAATTTACTCATTTTGATTGTCTTCTGTAAATAATTAATTAACGTATAATTTTTTTTTTTTTTTTTTTATAATTTTTTTTCTGTGATTAACGTATAATTTAAAATAACAGAATCCAAGTCATAATTACTATCTCCTGAGCTAAGTAGAAAGTTAAAGTTATTTTTATTATTGTAATTATTATTGATAGACTTCTAATAGGAAAAGAAAATTACTATGTATTTTCGTCAAATAGGTTGAACTGTGTCAATGCCTACTAAAATAGGATTATTTATACATGTTAGCGACACGTAAATATTATTTTTTGAATTGAATGTTTACCATCAAGTGCCCGAATGTTCTTATTTATATACTAAGGCTTATATTAATAGTGACTTTAATGTATTTTATCAAGAATTAGCCATACTATTAGTAACTAATGTATATATACATATATTAAGTGGAATGTTCTCGTTACAACTAGACACAAAGTTACGATAATGTGTCGACATATGTCAAAATGTTACTTAAAGTTGTCGTAAAGTGACTGGATTTATATAATGGTTCCTCATGTTTTATTTTTATGGTATTTCTCAGTTTTATTTTAATCAACAAAATGCCATTTGACATTGATATCACAAACAAGGATCATCGAAATTAATATCTCTTGTACCAAGTACTTGAGTTAAGAACAGCATCTTTTTTGCTGCCAAGATCAGTGAAAAAATATGATTTGGAGCTCTTCAGATGTGATGAACCCAGTCAACCAATAGAAAGTTGGAAAAATACTAAAAGCAAAGTTACAAAGTCAACGTAGAAATTGACACAATTGCAGAAGGGCTTAAACTGGACGACTATATCCCAACTATTGTGAATTATATATTTATTGATTAATTTGATGTCAAATAATGCCAATTAAGAAATAAATACTGTATTCTTTTCATTACTAAGATTTATTAAACAAAATACTATGAACTATATACAACACTACAGCTACTACAATAAAAGCATTTAGACACCTATAAGTCATAGCAGACTCATAGGCAGTCCAAATGCTCCAGCCCACTCCCAGTTGGCAGCGTGCCCAGCATGCTGGCAGCATTGCCCCGTTGAATTGCAATGCTTATTCGTTGAGCCAAATATGTGCCAGCATTTTGATCACGCGTCGCATCGACCAAGCGCTCAGATAGGTTTTGGAAAATACGATGAGCTCCCGGTCCCCACGGACCCAACGTCTCTACACCAAACGGCTCAAATATGTAACCCATACCGAGGTTAGCATATTTGCGCCGCTTGAGTTGCTCCGCCGAAGTAGCCGCAGCGCCAGCCCTCACGTTGGTTTCAGAAAGATGTGACGGCGCTAAAGTGTCCACGCACGTAGCGTCCCACACTAAGGGCCGTCCTAACTTCCACGGAACCAGAGTCATGCCGTCAGGTCTTTTACCATCGTCACGCATCAGACCATTCGGTTCGAGAATAGCTGGAACATTGGCGCTGGTAAAAGCCCGGCGAATGATATCATTAAGGCTGGCGTGGCGGGAAATTCGACCAGCACTTCGAGAGCAGGAGAGGCCATGGTGACCGAGTTGATCAACTGCAGTACCACACTGGCAGTGATGTGCAACACAACACCTTGCACCCAAGCGTAAGCTAATAGCTAGACGAAAAGCGGATGGATCTATAAGGCTACCAGTTTTGTAAGAAGGAATGGCCTGTAACCAAAGACCGGATTCCCACACAGAAACAGCGAGAATACGAGCACGATCTGCGATGCTAGAACACGTATTTAAAAGATCTTTCCGTGTTAGCTCGCATAAGGGCCGATCCCACTGTTTCTGAGATGACAAAATTTTTGGGAATTCAGTATTTGGACAAGCCAGTCTCCATGTGTTTTTAGCCTCAGCCAGATATGCTACATCGAAAGAGCCTAAAGATCGTGCAAGATTTTTTTCTACTAATTTGTGTGTACTGTGTACAGAAGACAAAAAAGCTGGTAATGCCACACTAGAAATTTTGCGTATCCCTATGCCCCCCAACCTCACAGGGAGGGAAGCTTGCACCCAAGCCCTATCATCCATCTCAACATTCAAAACCGACACTAACGTATCTTTTACTAAGTTGTCTAAGCTTAACAAAAGCTCACTGTGTTGCCACATCTGACAACATCTTAAATAGTATGTAAATTTAGGAACGAAAAGGCAAAATCTTATAATTGTAAAAGCCATATGGGCGTTAATTTTGGATAATCTGCTAGAAGCATTTCTAAACTTTTGAATTTGTTCTTCTTACTGTATTCTTATATTTATATATATATATATTATTACTATCCTAACTAACGTTATCGATACTGGAATAAATACTTTCTGGATATTGCAAACCATAAATAAAAGTTTACATTTCACATAGTTAAAAATCAGCGAATAAAAAATGGCTATAGAGGTAAATTTAACTAATTTAATAATTTAATTTAACCGTTAGGTAAATTTGAATTGAGTACTATCAGGTATATTTAAGTTATTGGCACGGTTACATGTTGTGTCATAGTTTAAGAACGGTTGTTGTGGCTTTCGTGAACCAAGAAAGTTAAGTAGATCCTCAGGCTCTGAATAATGCCTGGGCTCCACTTCTTTCAAATAAAAACAACTATCGGAAGAGCCTCAAACCATTTATTTACAAGACCAAAGAGTTCTTGTAGTGAAAAGTGAATTGTTTGCTTGTAATTTCACCCATAAATAATAGCCCAGCTCGTTTATCTTATGCAACCAACCCTCTATGGTTTGAGACCCTTTTGTTGGGTCAAATACAGGAATAACGTTATTATAATTATTGTTATTTAATTTAGAATCCTTATTTGACTCTCCTTTCCATGATAACAACAAATTAAAAGCATCCTTAGACTTAACTGACTCACAACTTTTACGCTTCCTTCGTGGTGGGGCTTCAACACACTTCGAGTGGATTAAGAAGATGAACTGCGACGTCGGGACTTCCTTTTCTGTCATCTCTTTTTAAGAAGGCGTACCATGTGGAGTGCCTTTCCTTCTAAAATGAATCAACTCCTTCGCTCGACTGTGAAACTATTAAATATAATCAGCGAAATAATCTGGTTCTACCCCATTACAATAATTGTACTCTAAAGGGAATAGTTTGATTAACTGGTAACTTTAGAATAAATGTAACATGTGTATAACTCAATAAAATTTCATCAAATAGAGTGCGTACATCTACAAGTCTTTAAACAAACAAATAGCTCAGTAGGCACACTTAACCTACATATAACCTGCAAATCGTTCAACAGGCGCACTTAACCTGTTTCCCGATATAATAGGCAGGCACACTTTAACCTGCAAATCATTTAACAGGCGCACTTAACCTGTTTCACAGTCTAATAGGCACACATAACCTATGACTATCTTACAGGCACACTTAACCTACATATAACCTGCAAATCGTTCAACAGGCGCACTTAACCTGTTTCCCGATATAATAGCAGGCTCACTTTAACCTGCAAATCAAACATCCGACGACTATAAAGTTTTATAACGTTATAATTATTTTGCATATTTAGAACTACCGGGGAGTTGCCCTGGCCAAATGCCGTTTACAACATTAATATATAACGTTACTGTCGATAATTACTGACGTAAGATGTTATCGGAGAGTTGCCCCCATCAAAACATCCGACGACTAAAACCTTTGCATCACTATGTAGTGTACCACCGACAATACCAAGGAGTAGCCCCGGCCAATTGCCCTGATACATCTACACGTCATGCATAAAACGTTATCAGAGGGTAGCCCTGCCCAAACACTTTAATTCTGAATCATTGTGGTTGCGTAAGCATGGAATAATACATAGTAACTAAAAAAGAAAAAAAAAAGGAAAAAAAAAACTGTTTAAATATGTAGGTAGATTGAAAAGGGAGATCATTAATTTAAAGAAAAATCATTACGAAATATATATTTTACTGTACCTTTGTGAGTGTAGTGTATCCCACTTCTGAAGTAAAAAGAAACTCCTTAATCTTTTTGACTATCACTTTATTCACAACGATGGTACCAACTATTTCGTCTTTATATTAATAATTATATAACACAAATATATTCTCCATAGTAATTTCTCCACGTCTGGAGCCAACGAGTGATCTTTTCAGAATAATCCCACAGTACTCGGGTTCGTTCCGTAGTTCGTTCCACCCCTACCCCAGTAGCTCGTAGTGGTGGGAACGAGAACGGAATGGGAGGGGAGCACGATACCAGTGTTGTCTATATTTTAAATGTTACCTGTAGTCATACGATTAAATAAATAAATAAACTATTTTAAATCGTCGAAGTTTTTAAATCATGACAGGTTTGACTTCATCGCGTACATCGTCAGGTAACTACTGCACGTCACATCACTTTACCTAGTTTATATGTGAAGTAAAAACTAATATATATATTTTTTTTATGTTGGCTTATGCCTGAAATAACCATGCAGAAAAATATGTTTTGCTCTGAAATTATCTGTCACAGAAACATGATAAATGGTGAAAATAATTAACGTACTTGTCTTACAAGAATCTGATTATTAGAACATGATTACACCCGGATGGTACAAGAGTTCGCTTCAATCACTTGGCATTAGAATTTTTGTATATTATTTTACATAATAAAATTTAGTTTAATATTTGTTTTGACTATTTGAACACAATTTGAATGTAATGCACATGTCTCGCTCACACTCCTTAGAGAGGTAGTGCAGCGATTTGATGACGCCCTGAAAGTGATCCTAGAAGAGACGCTAAATGTCAGACTAGATGATTCGCAGTGGAGCCAGGCCGGCCTGCCTATTCGATACGGTGGCTTGGGCGTGCGTCGTCTGCTTGAATCCGGTCCCTCCGCTTTTCTTGCTTCCGCTAATGGAGTCACGGAGCTTGTCACTCAAGTCTTACCGAATAATGGTCATGGGATCTGTGTTCCATACGCGTCAGAGGCGTTCAGCGTCAACAAATGCAGCCATATGTTTCTATGGGCCAGTGTTTATTAAATTTAAATTTATAAACACTGACATAGGTCAGTTTATAAATTGTAATGATATATATATATATATATATATATATATATATATATATAGTGATATTATATTATATATATCTTATTATATATTATATTTCCTAGTATATTATACTAGGAAACATCTATGCACACACACCTATTTTTGGAAACTGCTATGGGCTGGTCCTGGACGCAAGTATTAAGTTGTTATTTTAGTTTTGATCCTGAACGATCAAACTACTCGTATCAATAACTACTGCGAAGACCATTAAATTCAAAACGATTTTCCACTCATTCAAATCTAAAGTTCGTTTTGTCCGTAGTAAAAAACACTTTACGGCGTTTTCGATTGTAGAAATAGTGAGGATTCCAGGACATATTGCAGTGTGACGTCGGCGCGGGGTGGCTGTTCATCGATTGCAATAAAGCGCGGATCTCGTAAAGCTGGGGGTCGGTACATTCTCCGTGTTTTATGGAGTCGAAAATAAGCGTCGCGGAATGCTTTGAGCGAGCGATGGCGGCGGTGAGAGTTCCCGTCCCCGCCTCCACTGACACACAGCCCAGCGCAATGACACAATAACCCGGCGCGCCGCGCGGCGCAGCGCGTGCGGTACTACAGCGCATAGTGTTATTAGCAAAAAGCTTGTGTGCGTTTGCTTTTTGCATAGGAGAGCATTGACTTACTAGTATATATACATTGAATAACAAACTAATAATTGACTTACTAGTCTACATACATTGTAGAAGAGTCAGTTGCAGTATCAGTGGTGTCTGAGCGTTTGTCATTATCACCTATGGTTTTCGAAGTGTGAATTTTTCACGTATAAACAAATTAGGTGTGAGATAAACTGTGTTCATCTGTGATCATGATATTTTACCTCTAGGCAAGAGTTGATTTAAAGTACTAAATTATTTAGTATAACAACGAAGTTTTATTAGCAATTTTCGGATGTAAATATATCTTATTATACTTAAAGCGTGACCTCCGGCAACTCCAGGATACCGTCCTGTCGGTTATGGAAGCGGGTGCTAGTCGATTTTTTCATCCACTTTGAATGCATGTCTACAGTTCTGGATGATAGCCTATTTAAAGTTTAAACCAGATAAATGACTACTGTCACGTAGGATATTTAAATGCCTATTCTAGTCGGATACCTACGGTTGAACATATCACAAGTTGTAGTCTGAGATTTAAAGTTTTATGAGTATCTATGTAATAACGTATAAAGTATATAATAAATATGTATGAGTATACTATAGCTGATCAATTTGTCGCTACGTATAGACGCGTTTTAAATGATTGTTAATAATTATAATATTATCTTTAAGCACGCTAGTTATTTGCTGCGGTACGTGCATTCGGGCGCGCACACATACAAGCCGCACGTTTGGCACGTAGCTGATATATGAAGTCAAACTACTTGTCTTGTTTTGTATGATGAAACTATCATCACAGTTTTACAATCGATAATTGTAAAACTGTGCCACAAAATAAAACTCAAGCGTTAATTCTGTGCCCTTCCTCATATTCACCATGTTCACTGAATAGTAACAATGAAATTTGTTTTCGGCCTTCAAAGTTTATAGTAAATGGGTTCCAGTCAATATACTACAGACGAGCTACTGAATACAGTGGTGGGGCCATTGAGTGCGATAGTTGAGGGTGATTCGACGCACCTTCGGTTCGAGCCCGTCGACGCCGTTCAGCCCTTCCCTCCCCGCGCCCCTCTCTTGTCTGAGATTTATGTCAGGATTCTTAGGGCGCTTTATAACGACGGCCGTGAATCAAGGGAACTCGCGCCGAAGCACCAGCGTCAGGCCTAATGGCACGGAATTACAGATAGAAAGTACGGATTTCAACTACTTTCAAGTGAACTCGAGCGTAAAGCGCTTCTGTTGTTAGGGTTCCGTACTCAAAGAGCATAAGTAAGAGCCCTATTTATAAGAATCCGCTGTCTGTCCGTATGTCACAGGTTTCAAGCTTGTAAACGGAATTTGTGCCAAACTTGAAATTTGATATTTTGTGTAGAATGTTGACTCAAAGACGCATATTGTACTAAAGATTTATTCAAATTATTTTTGAGGTTGGCCACAGAGTAAGTACATGCGACGGTAGTCGATAATAAAATTTGTTTGCGCCCCAACCTATAGGTACCCCAAATGTCAGCGTCTGAAGCTCATTGATTAGTCTATAAATATCTATATTTTATAACTTAAAAATAAAGTTGCCAGTCAAGTTTTCAATCTTAGACGGGAGCTGACAAATTAAACTTATTATGAATTGCGCTATATATAAGAATATAATTCTTATTCTCTATTTAAATAAAATACATATACTGAAAATGCTAATTTATGTGGTTTTTTCCATACTGCAAAAATATTAGTAGATACCTACTATTGAAAATTAAATATCTTTTAGAGCTGATTTTTTAATATTTTTTTATTTGGAATAATGCATGCTCTGCGGATTACATTACAAAATTACAAATTTACGAGAGGAACAATTCAAGTCAGGTGTGGGATTCGAATTCAACCCTTTAGCCGGGGTATGCTCTATTCTCTAGATTAGTCCAATTGAGCTAACATGACAATGTTAGCTTAATTAGATTAGAGCTTAAAATTTTTCTTCAATTTTTCCTCTCGTACAATTGTAGTTTTAATTTTTTTAACTGTTATAAAGATTAAAAATTCAGTTAATATTATATTGCTAGCGGATAAAAACACTTTAGCACCCAGATTTCTTGATAAACGAAACCTTTTCATGTAATGTAAGCTGAAATACTAAGGTAACAGAAAATTACAAAAACCAATTTAAAATAAAATAACTGACGGGACTCAGACTGGAAAAAGGGCAAGTGATGCAATAGAGACAGTAAAACTAAAACGGAACTGACTGCCATTCATAAACACTAAATCATCTGAAATAATTTGATTGTCTCGCTATCGTGATGACCATAATATTGTATGTTTTATTCATTTCCGCACTAAAGGTTTGATTGTCCCATTCACCAACAATAATATTCAATCACAACACAAGACTTATTGCGATTGACGGCCGCGAACCCCGATCGTTTCCCGTTGAATTGAGCGCGATCGGAGCTATACTTTTTTAAATATAGCAAAATCTTAGTAAATTTCACTTAAGTATATATCCCCATACCTTAGGAATACGACATAGTCAATTTCACGTCCAAATATAGAGTGTAGCCTACCTAAATTTGCGTTTCTGGTAGCGCAAATCAACTAGACAGTCTAAATAGCATCGTACTATTGTGAAATCCTACACCAGACAGCAAATACCTGCTTTTGCAAATATTTTTGTAAAAAATTTCATATTTTCGTGTTGTCTTTGTTTGTTTCCTAATTGTGTGTTGTTTTTGTATTTGGTAATTTGCGGCCGCTGGTAGGGGACCGTCCAGCGTTGTTTTTAAGTATTTAGTGTCAATAGTCAAAAAGTTATCACCATTTTATAGTCATATTTTTCAAAATTTCGTGTATTTTTTAAATTAAAAATCCGATTTCAATCTTTTTAAATAGCTCCACGCATCAAAACACGCGGGGGCCGCGATCCCCGATCGTTTCCCGTTGGATTGAGCGCCATCGGAGCTAATATCGATCGATATTCGCGGTGTTATGCTTACCACACGCTGAGTTTGGCCCAAGATGTACACTTCTATTACATTTCATCTCAGCGTTCATACGCCTTTCATGCATATCATAATATAACGCAGTGCATCCATATCTTCTCCACCCTTCCACTGCCCTTATTTTTCGTCTACAGTTATATTAAACACTCTTTCAGTTTATATGTTTATCGCAACTCTCATGACAATGCCCACACCCCAACAACCTACATATTTCTTCTATTATTTTCTTTACTGTTGCTGCTTTCAAGCTACATACATATTATACACACTATTAAATATCCCGCCTATCATAATATTTCACAATAATCTTTAGATTTGCATCATTGCTACATGCACTCTTTTCATTGCAAGGGTATAAAAACTTATCGCTTGTTTCAGGCTTGTTTATTCTCATTTGGCTGTCCCGCAATTTTTATTTCAAGTGCTGTCGTGCATAAATCAGATAAAGTGAAACAACGTCAGCTACGTTGTAGTGCAGTCGTCGAATGCTCCCAGTGCTGCATCACTACACTACAAAGCGACTCATCGGGCGGACGCGTTTTGTTATAATTCACATTTTTACTCTTATTCCACTCCCCATTCTCTTTGAAGGCAAGTAGAGCGGAGACTGCAGCGAGAATCTATCTCCCAACTATCTACGTTCAAGTTACAGGTGCCAAATAAATTATTATTTGTTATACAACCCTAGTACGCCTTTTTATTACGCATTGCGTGCGTGAAGCGCTGCAGGGTCACGGTGTCCTTTTATTCGTGTTATCTTTGTGGGATGTTATTTTAATTTCGCGTAAATGAATCTTGTACCAAAACGTTTTTAAACCTACTTTATCGCCTAGTTAAAACAAAAATATACGTTAAGAGCTGTCTTTTTGAATGTAAAATAATGTGTTATTATAAAAAACGAACGGTTATGTAATAAAAGTTTCTTTATTTAAAAAAATAGATGCAATACAGTACACACTTAAATAATGGGTATACCTTTAATGCTGCCCTTTCATATAGGAGCTGCCTTAACTGACTTTACCAATTAGAGACTAACAAAAAGTGCTCCTGCGCATTACTAAAAATATTTCAGGTACTAAATTTTATATGTAATATTTAATTTTATATGATTGTAATTTTGAGCTTAAGAACTGTCACGAATTTTGGCCATAATTATTATTTAGCAACTGGTTAGGACTCGTGAAATATGATGGATGTGATATTTGTCGAACCAGTTTTGAACTCATTGTAATTTTTCTATGTTTACGCTGACAAAGTTGCCAAGCCTTTGGCAGGGTGTGGCGAAACAGCCTTACTAGCAAGCTTCCCTCATACGGCTTATACGATGGCTTCTGTGCCTGGATAAGATCCCTAATTTTTAAAGTAGATCGGAGGGATAGTGAACTTATTCATGTAAATAATGTATTATCTATGATCTCTAAGTGGTTCGCGGCTAATAATCTTCTCTTAAATTCAAAAAAGACCAAATGTTTAAAGTTCTCTTTACCAAATGTTACTTATGTTGAACCAAACATTAAGCTTGGCCTAGAAAAACTCTCTTTTGACAATGCGACAGTCTTCCTGGGAATTAAAATGGATTCAACTTTACAGTGGAATCCACATATACATGACTAAATAGGCGAGTCCGGCTGGGACTCGCGTTAAATTTACCGGATAGATTCCGACCAGTTTCGGGCTATATTGTAGCCCTTCGTCTGGGAGTCACGGTTGCGCGAGGCGGCGAGCGCGGGCCTCAGCACGTAACTGACGTAACGATGGCGCTGTCTTTCCCGGCTCAGCTGCACTTGTCAAATTGTCCGATATGTCATTAGCTTCGTTGTCACTGTCACTGTTATGTGCCGTGTAGGGCTGCCAGCCGGGTGCCTATTTAGTCATAATGGACAAAACTCGCGATAGTTTTCTAAGTGAAGTCACATATACATGATCTATCTGGAAGACTTAGTTCTGCTGCATATGCAGTTCGTAAGATAAGACAGCTAACAGACGTAGCTACTGCTAGGCTCGTTTATTTCGCGTACTTCCACAGTATTATGTCTTATGGTATATTGCTGTGGGGAGCTGCTGCTGAAATAGAGACAATCTTTATCTCACAAAAGCGTGCAATTCGAGCCATATATGAAATGGATCCTAGGGAATCCCTGAGAGATCTTTTTAAAGAAATTGATATTTTAACTTTACCAAGTCTGTATATATTTGAAAATATTATGTATGTTCGTAAAAATTTGAGCAAATTTAAATCAAACAGTGACACTCACGATTATAACATTAGGAATAAAGATAAAATAGCGGTGCCAGGTTTTAGATTAGCAAAGACAAATAAAAGGTCCTTCTTAGGCAATTGTGTGCGGTTTTATAATAAATTGCCCAAACATATTACAACGCTCACAGAAAGAAAATTCAAGTTGCATGTGAAGAATATTTTGGTAAAGAAATCTTACTACACAGTTTTTGATTACTTAAACGACAAAAATGCTTGGACTGGTTCGCCTCTACCAAGCTAGACCTAAACCTAACACCTACGTAATGTAAATTAAGTATTGTTATAATTTTACTATTGTTAAAAAACGTTTAAAAGAATGGCCCCGAGTTTCTTGCCCGTTCTTCTCGCAGTGGCTCTATAATTATTGTTTGCTGAACGTGGCAGTACAACGTAGTATATTTCAATATTAAAATTTGTAATTGACCTTCATAAAAGCGTCGTAGACGCCTAAATTGAATAAATGATTTTGATAGTAATAAGACAAGAGTGGTCGTGGACGGTAGCTCGTCTGATTAATTGGCAATTAATGCCGGGGCACATCAGCGGTCGGTTCTCTCTGCAACCCCGTTCTTGCTGCACATCAACGACCTCCGTTGTTGGGTACGCGGATGACAGCCCTGTGGTAGTGAGATATTTGTCTTAGTCTTTGAGCTAGTGGAGCTCAAATCCAGTCTCTAAGAGAGACCAAGGTTGAGCGTATGAACTTGGCCTTGCAGGCATTCTCCGATTGGGGTGATTCCAATCTGGTCGTGTCTATTCACCACCAAACGGAGTCAGTTCCATCTGACTTCCAAACGTATATGGTTGAAATTCCTCCTGACTCCTCAGACAAAGCGATTTGCGCCCACGTTCATAATGCAAACAGCGAAGGAATGGAACATCCTCCCACTGTCTCTGTGCCCCGAGAGCTACAATCTTGAAGATTTCAAGTCTAGAGTGAATAGGTATCTTCTAGGCAATCATGCTCCACCGTCGACCGCGTCGTCACTTACCCCCAGGTAAGACTGCGGTCAAATGCTTGTCAATTCGCAATAAAAAAAATAAGAATTTAGTCCATAAATGAAGCGGAAATTCAGCCGAAACGGAAGTAGAGCACCACACCGCACCCCAGACATTTCAAGTGTTCAATTCAAATTCAAATTCAAATTCAAAATCATTTATTCAATTTAGGCGTCTACGACGCTCTTATGAAGGTCAATTACAAATTTTAATATTGAAATATTCTACATTGTACTGCCACGTTCAGCAAAAAAAGTTTATAGAGCCACTGCGAGAAGAACGGGCAAGAAACTCGGGGCCATTCTTTTAAACGTCTTTTTACAATGTGTTATAAACAATATAATACAATTATTACAATATTTGTTTAAATTACGTAGGAGACATGTGATGGCTTGGCAGAGGTGGAATTTTCCAAGCATTTTTGTCGTTTAAGTAATCACAAACTGTGTAGTAGGATTTCTTCATCAAAATATTTTTCACGTGCAATTTGAATTTTCCTTCTGTGAGCATTGTAATATGTTCGGGAATTTTATTATAAAACCGCACACAATTACCTAAAAAGGACCTTTTATTTGTCTTTGCTAATCTAAAACATGGTACCGTTAATTTATATTTGTTCCTAGTGTTGTAATGATGGTTGTCACTGTTTAATTTAAATTTACTCAATTTTTTCCGAACATACATAATATTTTCAAATATATACAGACTCGGTAAAGTTAATATATCAATTTCTTTAAAAAGATCCCTTAGAGATTCCCTAGGATCCATTTCATATATGGCTCGAATTGCACGCTTTTGTAAGATAAAGATTGTCTCTATCTCAGCAGCAGCTCCCCACAGCAATACACCGTACGACATTATACTGTGGAAGTATGCGAAATAAACTAGCCGTGCAGTAGCTACATCTGTTAACTGTCTTATCTTACAAACTGCATATGCAGCAGAACTAAGTCTTCCGGCTAGATCATGTATATGTGGATCCCACTGTAAAGTTGAATCTATTTTGATTCCCAGAAAGACTGTCGCTTTGTCAATAGAGAGTTTATCTAGGCCAAGCTTAATGTTTGGTTCAACATAAGGAACATTTGGTAATGAAAACTTTAAACATTTGGTCTTTTTTGAATTTAACAGAAGATTATTAGCGGCGAACCATCCAGAGATCATAGATAACACATTATTTACATGAATGAGTTCACTATCTTTCCTATCTACTTTAAAAATCAGAGAGGTATCATCCGCGAATAAAACAATATCACAGAAATCTTTGACCATGCAAGGCAGATCATTAATATACGCTAGGAACAGAAAAGGTCCCAAAATTGATCCCTGCGGTACACCTATTTTTACGAAAGACCCGGAAGAAGTATTGCCATTTATTCCAACCATCTGTAGCCTGTCAGACAGATATGACTCTATTAGATTCAAAGCTTTTCCACGAACACCATAGTGTGAAAGCTTACGAATCAGAGTGCAGTGTTCTACACAGTCGAATGGCTTCAAGTATATGTGACATCAATTGAACACCTGCATCTGTTGTCGATCTGCTCTTAGTGAAACCAAACTGATTCTCATTCAATATATTATGCTCATTAAAATGAGATAAAAGTTGTTTGAGCATAATTTTTTCGAATACTTTACTCAGAACGGGTAAGATGGAAATAGGTCTATAATTGCAAGGGTCAGATGCAGCCCCCGACTTCAAAATTGGAGTGATTTTACTTAGTTTCATTAAGTCAGGGAAACTTCCTCTATCAACACAAATATTGAATATTGTTACTAAGTATGGTGCAATAATGCAAATAATAGACTCTGCCACTTTAACTGACATACCCCACAAGTCTTCAGTTCTCTTTATGTTTAAACTTTTGAATGTCTTTATAATTTCAAAATTTGTCGTGTATCTGAAAGAGAAGTCCGGTGTTTTGCAGGGAAAATTATGTTTTAATAGGGCTTCTGCTACATTGGGACAAGAAGCCAATGATTTAGTGGCTTCTAGGGGTAAGTTAGAAAAAAAATTTTCAAATATATTCGCCACTTGTATTGGATCAGAGATTTGATGTTCAAAGCAAGCGCCTCGGCAATTACTCGGCGCTCATTTGAATGCAGGATGTTAGAAAGACAACAAAGCGCGTTTTGTCGCGCGCTCGTAAACGCCGCTAATAGTCGCATTGACGCGGCTAATGACGACCGCACACAGCGTCTTGACACGCGACTAAGAGACGCCGCGCTGTGATGCCGCACGTAGCGTGGCGGAGATCACTCAACATGTTTCATTATTATACTAAGGATATTCCTACCCTTTTAATAAGTCTCATTATATATTTTAAGATTGATATATTGTACCTTCAGGACAAAGTGAATATTTCAAGGTTACATTTTTCATAGCGACATTGAAACCATGAGAATTAGCGATAAAAATATTCAAACAGTCTAGAAGACGTTTTGAATAGTTATGTAGTAAGAAATTATTTGGTCTACCGTCAATTAATTTCTTAATAACTCATGTGACAAAATAAAACCAATTAGTAATGTAGTGTTAGTTATTGCTAAAATGTCGTTATTTATCTCTTGTCACTATCAATAGCACTTATCTTACGTCATAAAAGCTTATATTATATTTTTGCTATTCGTCGTAGTATGTATCGGAGTATTAGATTAATACATGAAACTGAAAATAAAAATCAACCTGTATATCTAATATATTTTTATGGTAAGCCATTTTTTTCAATTCTGTCAATTTCGATTGCCATTCTTTATTACATAATATACTGCAAGAATATGTCATACTGTTATATAAAATAATATACAAGTTATTCGAATATAATATGTTGAAATTAATTAACGGATGTAACAAGGCAGTTAAGAATAAATAGAAAACTATCCCAGTTCCTGGAGGCCCCAACACACGCAAGCGTCGGTCGTTATGTAAAAGGTTTAAATCGCGCGTAAATCATCCGTTGGCGATTACGGCAAGCGCCGCATTTGTGAGCGTCTTTGTTCGAGTGATCGCGTCCTTTGTCGACCGCCTTATTTCTCCCCATATGTCAGTCACGCGTGATTTGCTCAATTTATCGTCTCGGAAGTATTTGTGACATGTGTGGAATGAAACATAGGAATGAAAAACGTATTGGCTTTCCACGTACTTATAACGTGCCGTTGTTAAGAAGTTAATATGAGTACAGTCAAGACGTTACCGTTAACAGTTTTAAAGGCTCCAAAGGGTCCTATTATTAATTAGGAAATTCTATATCAAACTACATAATTTCTACAATAAGTCATTATTACAATAATATTAGTAATTAAAAATGAGTAATGTTTAGTAAATTTAATTTAATATTCATCCTTTGTATCTCCCTTTATCGTAGTACAATTAGTATTTTATGGTATTAAAATCATATTAACATTTTGATAGCTATCTGTCAGGTTAGAGGTCCTATTATTAATTCCGAGCCAATTAGAATCGCAAACTAGCCGAGCGCGACACGGCGCGGCGCGTCACGCGACACTGTAATTAACTGCCAGATTAATCGCGTTTTGATGGCAGCTGCGGTCGCGACGTGTGTGGCCGGCTTTATAGGCGTCGGTGCCACACGCACTGGCTCGTTAAAAAGTGTCCCCTATTGGCAGGCTGTCAACACACGGGGCTTTAATAGAGCATTACCATCTTTATAAATTATACTTTTGCATGGAGAAAAATAATGATATCATACTAATGTATGTTCAAAAAGTAGTAAACGGCAAAAAGATCTTATCTATTCGTAATTTTTTTTAAAAGTTGTGTAATATTATTTTTTTTTAATATTTTTTACTGTTTATATTAGTTTCATCCTGACGCATTAACTGAAGTTTTGCCCTGATTCAGTGGATCATAGGCACGGCGCGTTTCAATTTTCACGTGATTAAGTAACATGAATATTACATGAAGTTCAGCAATAAAATAACGAAAAACTGACGCCGCACCGCAGAACAGGGGAAACGGCGCGATGGCAGCGACTCTTTCTAAGTTTTAACTAAGGTGTTTAAAAAAAACAATTTGTCATAGGTAATATTATGCTACAATAGACCATCAGTGCATACAGGCAAAAGTTATCCAATACCCCTAGAAATTTTCATCTAGCGTCCCAGTCTCCCCTACATGTACCTATGTTAGTACATTATTGAGATTGTATTATTTTTAACTAGAGATTAGGGTCCTATGAAATCTACGAAAAGTAATTGTTACCTTTTTTTTTTTTTGTAATAATAAAATCATTTATTTGGCAAAAACATGGCATATTGTACATAAAATACATAAGAGCCCCTGGAGGTCTACTCCCAAAAACGAAGTTCGAAGTTTCGTTTGACGGATCGCACCTTTTCTTACCACGAAACACTTTCGGATCCGAACTTCGATCCGTACTTCGTGAATTGACATATTGCCCGTATTTGACCCTACTCCCAAATGTTATTTGACATTTATTACTTCGTATTTAGACAGTAAGTTGATTATGGATGAATGATAATCTATAGATACGCCCTACTGTTACGTCTGTCAGAGTCATCACTGCTTCAAAATATATATATTTATAATATGTATAATGGTGATGCGCTTGGCGGTGGAAGAAAAAGTTATGGAACATGAATGTACAAATACCTTTGTATACAAGAGTCGCCGTTACAAGAAATAAGAAATCATTCTTGTGTTTTCAAGAATATGTTTACTTAATTTAGGAACGCGTTGCATGGTTGTTCATAAAATGCAGCGCGAGAAATAGGTTCTTACGTCAAAAAGAAGAAGCCCCAAAAATGAATCTGCTACTTGAGAAAATAAAAACATTCTGACGAACGGTGTATTGAACATATGGGCTTATCTACTAATGTAAGACCCATGGTTGCATTCTCGTTGTCATATTCGAAGTAGAATTTACGAAAGAGTTTATAGTGTTAGGCATCATTCAATTAGGTTCTTTGTTTGTCGACGACACAACCATCACTCTGAAAAATACTTGTTTACTAAGAAAACAAACTGTAGAATACATTAAATTCCACATACACATTCATGAATAAATAATTTATTAATTATCGAAACATTCTTCTTCACAAATTCTTTTTGGTTATTTGTTTTTGATTTATTCATCATATCTACCATAAAGAACCTGCCCAAAGATTTCAATATCACTCCACTATAATATTTGTCTATGAATCCGAAACGAAGATCGTCCGTACAAGTCGCATCCGAAGTTATTTGGTAGTAGGGTACAAGTTCGATGTTCGTCGTTACTTCGATCCGAAACGAAGCTTCGAACTTCGTTTTTGGGAGTAGACCTCCTGGTTCCTAAACTAGGCTCAAGACCCGTGGCATAGGTTCCAGGACTCTTTCGTCGGACTAATACAGAAATTATGCCTTAAGTTTAGTTACAAAAGAATACTAATTAAGTATATAATTTACAATTTTTATAAAGTATTGATATGATGGTGAGATAGAAGATGAGTTATTTAATTTAGTGTAGGTATAAAAATATAGAATAAATGTTATAATGCAATATAATATATACTTATATATCGAGGGTGTAGAGTTAAAACCCAATAAGTCGCTCAAACTGACTTGCGAGATAATCGATGTTGAATGTTGTAGAAATAAAAATACTTTTTTTTTACACATATTCGTCGCTGATACGTAGATAAAAAGTAAGATAATATATTTAAGATTATTCATTATACATTGTCACCATTGTTTTGTATTCAGATTTTGCATAAAATTGAAATAACAAAATTGGAGGGCCGACTTATTGGGTTTTAACACTTAGTAAAATACACATATTAGTTTCTTACATGTTTGATTCTATATTAAGATGAAAACTTCTATTCTAAACTATAACTATTTAACCATAACTATAAGCATGAGGATGAATCACCTGTCTCACAATTTTCAACCGTCTTCATCCCCCGGATCCAGCCGTGAAGTTCTTCCGGTATTATTTGTGCTGTAAATCATCTCTAGATCCTTTTTCTGTGCAATTCGGATAGCTGTTGTGAATTCAGTGTTTCAATTTCTTCTGACCGCTAGTTTTCAACTGAAGGCGGGTATGATCTTCGTGTTTTTGGGGTGTTTTGAGCTCGGGAGACGTCAATGTATCGAAAAATCTCGCTCATCTCGTAAGTATATTTTCAGCTCTCCTTTGACATGGCGTATTATTTTCATATTAAACCAAACCAGTACAGGTGCTCACTGGTTATCGATGATTTTATTTTTCATCAAAAGTGTGCTTAATTTTTTTAAGATCCAACATAATATGAAATTTTAACTCTTTTATTTACATATAAAAAAAAGAGTTTAAATTCTACTTGCTGGTTGCCTTATCTCTGATTTATGTGGCGGTTCTTTTTTCTCACGTCGGTCATCTACTGTGTAAACCCCAATGAATTTGCTTTAGTGACAGCACCCGTGATTACATCCAAGCTTATGTACAACGTCACCAAGAAAAACTTTTGCTAAACTTAGACTTTTTCATAGTTTATTTGATTTTTTTTTTACTGACATTCAGTCTTTCTTATTTAATGCTTTATAAAATTTTCACTTTTCTAGTGGCTTAATTTTCATGCAAGACAGAATGAAGTTTTTCTTATCTATGAAATCCATTTTATTAAAACTTTTACACAAAATGTCACGTTCTATAATATTGAACTTTTCAGTGCATTAGTAAATGCATTTATTTACAAATTACAGGCTTGGGAATTCTTTCTGGTCTAATACCCCTTTAGTGACACAATAGTCATTCCGCTCTGCTTGCCCAATAATTGTTTTTCTTCCACTCTGATGTTTGAGCTCTTTTACGTCATTTTAAAGGCTTAACTGATTTCCAAACCTTTTTCAGAATTATATCAAATTCTAAATATACATACGTAGGATCCTCACGCGAATAATCACTCCCAAATAAACAAAAAAACTTCTTCAGGAAGCTGATTGACGTTAGGCTTATTTTTCCCCAATTTACGTGTACAAAGACCCAAAACAAGTCTAAGTGGGTAATAGACAACAAAATAAGTCATGTGCGGGGTTCGAACCCGCGTACATCCACCCCTTTAGCCGGGTCATGCTCTAATCCAATTGAGCTAACACGACAATCGGTCATAACTTAAACTTTTCCTATCGTTCTTTAACCATCGTATTGGGATGGAGCTTTGTAATGTAATCCGCAGAGCATACGTTATTGCAAACATAAAATTATTCAAAAAATATCGACTTAGGATCTCTAGGTACCAGAAAGTACTTGTTATAGCATCACGATAAAATTAAACATCTTCTTGACTTCATTCTTCTTTCGGATATCTCCATCTATTTATCATCGAGATAAGATGAATTTTAAATATCTGGGTCAAGTTGCCAGGGTAGTATAAAAGCCCGATAGTTATTACTAGCTGATTTTAACCGGAACAAATACTGTCAATATTAGGAATATTTGTATTTGTTAAAACCCAATAAGTGTTGTTATGTGATTTTATCACAAGAGCATGCATTTTTTATTAGGAAAATATTTTTGTGATAAAATCCAATAAGAGTACAATATTGGGTTTTGTCACTTACTAAAAATAAAAATTTTACCCATAAGTCGCTTTATAGTATTTTAAACTAAGACAATTAATTTTTTTGCACTTATTGGGTTATTTTGTGAGTCAATTTCTGTGATAGATTCTTAATCGGTTTATTTTAATAAACCACCTAAAAGAGGACAAAAAATTACATGTAGTGAGCTCTAAAAGTGATTTTCCAAAAAAATTCGACTTATTGGGTTTTAACCCTACACCCTCGATATATGTATATACATACATATATATCCATATTACTACATTACATGATTATTACTGAGTATTGTTACTTCATCAATTTACAAAGTTTTAGCAAGTAACTTTTCTGTTTCTTCATAATTGAGGTTAATTAATATATCAAAATTTTTGAAATTGCTCTCATAAATATTTAATGAATAACTTTTACAATTTGCGTTTATTTTATTGTACAGTGACGGTCCTGATATGCCTCACTGTGAGTAATTGGCATTCTTTATATAACTGTGCCGTGGGATATCGATAGTTATGTTTAGTGCTACATTTGAGAAGACCCCTCTGAGCTCTTTCAAGGGGTAATAAGTAAGTTTTAAAAGTGCCTCCCCATGAAGTAATGCAGTATGTTATAATTGACTGACAGAGTGAGTAATATAACATCTTTACAATATCCCAATCAGCACAATCTCTAATTTTTTTGAAAACTGCTTTTAATTTTCGAACACGTTTTGTAAGTAGACTAATGTGTGGTTGGAATGACAAATTGCGATCTATAACTATTCCTAAATATTTGATTGAGGTAACTCTTTCCAGTATAGGACAATTACAGCAAGATAAGGGCATGCCAAGGCATTTACTATCTCTCTGACCCACTATTGCATGATTAATAGCATAATCGTGATTTTTTAATGAAAAAGTAACATACTTTGTTTTCTCTATATTGAGAGTGAGCATATTATTTCTCAACCATAAAGAGATCTTATCATAAGCAGTTTGTGTATTTTGGAAAGCCTCCTCCCAGCTATCTCCTTGAATCATTACAACTGTGTCATCTGCATAAGTCAAAATAGTTCCTTGATTTATAGGAAGGTCACATAGTTCGCTGATGTATATCAAGAAAAGTGTAGGGCCAAGAATGCTACCTTGGGGTACTCCAAAATTTACAGGCAAAGGACTACTTATATAGTCCCCAATTTTAACACTTTGAGTCCTTTGAGTTTAAGTTGTAAGCCTCTGATACCAATTCTTTCCAACTTGTTAAGCAGCAGGGGAATAGAGACACAATCAAAGGCTTTAGCCAAATCCAAGAACAATGCAATAGTTTTCTTTCTAGAATCAAGATTTCCAGCAATCAATTCAGTAAGTTTAAGTACACCATTAGCGGCTGACTTTTTCCTACGAAACCCAAATTGATTTTTAGAAAACAAATTATTATTTTCAACAAAATCCACAATGCGTTTATTATATATTTTCTCAAATATTTTAGATAAAGAAGTTAAGAGAGAGATAGGTCGATAGTTTCCTACAAATGTTTTGTCTCCGTTTTTATGAATGGGAATGATGATGGCGTGTTTCAGTGATTTAGGAAAGCATCCTGTATTTATTGACAAATTAATAATATGTGATATCACTGGTGCTAAAATGTCTTTATTAAGTTGAAAAACTTTTGATGGAATGTTATCCCATCCTACCGAACTACCTGTTTTGAGCGAGTTTATAACTGCAATTACTTCACTTTCGTCCGTATTCAATATAACTAAAGACTTTGAGATTGTTGAAATATCAGTGGAGGATTGTATACCTGGAATGATGCTGAGGTCGAGTACTTTACCTACGTTAGCGAAATAACTATTTGCTTCATCAACACACATTTTCGGAGTTTTTAGGGTTTTCAAAAGCTCCTGAGAATTTTGAGATTTAATTTTATAGTTTGTTATATCGTTAGTTACTTTCCAGGTATTTCTTACATTATTACTGTTAGCAGCTGATTTCAACAGTTTTTTATCATATTCTGATTTGGCTTTTTTAAGAATGCTTTTGCAAAAATTTCTATATCTTTTATATGTTTTATGTAAGATTAAATTATTTGGTTGTACACGTAAACGCATGTGCATACGATCTCGATTTCTCAAGCATCGGACTATACCTAATGTGATCCATGGTTTTTTAGCAACATGTCTATTTGGAATGTATAACGTGATAGTACTGTTAAAAATTATTTGAGAGATAGTTTTAATCAGAAAATCTGTGGCAATATTGCAGTCTTCAGCTAAAAAAATATAAGAAAAATCTGTGCGTTTAAGATCATTGGTTATTTTCGTATAATTTATTTTTGAAATGTTTTTGTCCTTTTTAAGTATAGTCGATTTTTTAGTGTCCATTATTAAAAACAACGTATGGTGATCAGTAACGGTATTTTTTTTTACTAAAGATTGACAATGTAGAGAAATTATTACCTACTATTACAGCACATAATTTCAATTGATTTCATGGTTTCCGTATAGAATCCAATAAATTATTCTTTATTACTACTATACGTGAGCTATCTTTATCTACATTCGTATGTACAGTTCTCTTGCTCTCTTTCAAATACAAACTAGCGAAATTGGTCTCACTTTGTATGTCAGTGTTTAATTAATTCATTAAAAAACGAATGTGGAGTTATTTAAAATGTAATCGTTATAGTCGGTGTTACAGCAGCGGTCGCGGCGCGGGGCGGTGGCGTTGCGGTAGCAGAGCGGTAGCGGCGCGGGGCGGTGGCGTTGTGGAAGCAGAGCGGTAGCGGCGCAGCGCGGTGCGTCACGTGCGGTTCGTATAATTTGCGTTTCAATTAGTGGCGCTGCCTGTATTCGCGGTAATTAATGAACGTGTTCAACGCAATGCAAGGGAGGGCGCTCGCTTGTCAATGCATCGTTGCGAGCTCAGACTGGGTTGGGATCAGCGGCACTGTTAATATGTACCTAACGCAATTACGATTATTCGGCTTATTATTTTATACATCAATGCCAGTGTAATTTTATCACATTGAACTACTGAGTGATTTGATTCGAGTAGAGTATTAAAAACTTTTTCGAATCAATGGGTCTATTGATACTATTCATGAATCATCAGGAAAGCAGTTTTAGATACAATTTTATAAAAACCACCTTCACATCAATTACGCGAACTGACACATCTATTTCCATCTTCCATCTAATACCGCAACAGACGCGCAAGCTCGATGCTTAGAGACGCTTAGTTCTGTTCAGATATATAATCAGAGCATTTTAAGTCTGCCTATCTATTTACTATCAACCAACCTTTACTGCATCTGAAAACCATACAGTGAGTGATAATTTACTATCAGTACTATAGTATCATAAGTAACGATCACTCATTATTACAGCTCCATTTATCGCATAAAAGCATTATTTCGCGGACTCGTAAATTTGTAATCGGATAATTACGTGATGATTAAGACTTGTCCCCTTTTCTGTATCCACTTATGTGGTGTAACCATGACATAGGTATATCTTCATTAAAACCTTGGACATGTAAAAATTCAGGTTTCATTGTTATGACTAACCAAACCTGGAGTTTTCGGTCTTTTTCGGAATTTTGGTTGTAGTATATCATCGTATAACTAGAAACACTCGTCTCAAACAACGACTATAGCACTATGCAGTATAATACTGTTCATTATGCACATTATTTTAAGCGAGGAAATAAAATCATTGTTTTAGAATTATTATTTTCATGAACAGCCAAATGAAGTTCTCTATTTAATAAATGCTTCTAGTTTTCGTGGGAATCAAGATCTTTTTCATAGCCTACAAGCACTAAACAGCTGATAAATACTCTTAAATCATCTGTATGATCTGGCGATCGTATGGACGTGGTCCAAGGTGCTTTGGAAACCAGTTTGTTCGGGAGGCTAGAAGTCATCATACCTATGAGCACGACGATTTGTAATGATTTTCGAGAACAGCTTATAATCACTATTCCAAAGCGAAAAACGCGGGTTTAAAACGTCACCTTTTTGGATGAAGTACCACTACAACTTGCTCCACGCTTTTAGCGTTTTACCTTCTAGGATAAGAAATCAAATAACTTCTGGAGAACTGAGAGTACTGGTTTACCACCCGCTCTCAGAAGTTGTGTCGTGATTACGTCATCATCTGGCGTCTTGTTGTTTTGAGCTAATTAAGAGCCATTCTTATCACGTATAGGCTGATAACCGAGATATCTTCGAATTTGAAGTATTGATCTGTATTTGAATCAGTTTTGGAGTAATTGCTAAAAGTCTTAGAGATAACGTTGAAACGGTCTAGATAAATTTCGTCTAAAGGTATTGATTTGATCATGCATATTACTATGAAACTTTAGACTCCTCTCACAAGTTTAAACTTGCATCTTAAACATAGTAATTAAACAACTTTAAACGGTTTAAATCGCGTATATTTTTCATTATTTTTGTCCTGATGTTTCAAACACTTTGCAACATCAGGTCGCGATCGCGAAAACCTAAGACAACATTGGATCTTAAACTTCAATATTTAAAAATAATCCTACTATAACATAAGTCTACCACCAACTGTCGTGATATAAGAATCTCCTTAGAGACCAACAAATATTTTTGCAATCTATTATCCACTTGTAGTGCAATCTTATCAAAAGTAAAGTGACATTATATTGGGGTCGACGCGCGCTGTTAGCGCCCGCGCCGTGCCACCATCACCACAAACAACGTTCATAACATCCATAACAACAAACTATTTATAACCGCAATAAAACGGCCGAGTTCGTTACAACCCGTCAGCGCGTGCTCTATTGATTTGTGACAGAGATGCCTACAGGGTTGACTACTGCCTGTTATTTACCTAACTTTATTTTTGTTTTCGTGTCAAACCTTGTAAAACTCTAAATTCTAATGTTTGACACTTTCATTCCAGTTTTATATTTTGCGTTCGTATAATGTATGCCAAATTTATAGGTTTTGATCATTAATTTCAAATCTAAGTTGTTCCTTCCTACGCTATTCCACGTTGGGCGCCATTACATGTTTGTAATGAGAACTATATACTTATATTTATATCACACGCTCAGTTATGGAGTATAATTATAACTCTTACGTAGAAGTGTTTAGCATCATCGGTTCGACTGATTTGTTTTATTGTATGTTATCTATATGAGATTTTATGTCATGTAATTTATTTATTGATATGGTAGTGGCATTCACCACTTATTTTAATATTGTGAACACCATTATTGGTTCTAACTCAAAAGCTGGTAATAAAATAAGACTTCCGTCCTTTATCACTGTTCGATAAACAAAGGTAAGCTATACAATCGGTTTTGAACCCTGTTGCGGAGCGTTTAGTGTTCGTATTCGGGCAGACGCGAATCTTGTTATAATTGCGAGGAGTGTGAGAGACAGCACGCGGCCGCCTGTCACCATTTATTTTAAAGTCAGCCCACTATAGATCTCCGGTCTGGTAACTTGGGCGCATACAGACGTGCTGCGAAAATAGTTATAACGTATTCGTATAAAGGGACTCTAAACATAATAGTGATACAGTGTTATGGACACGGTTTGGTGTGTTACTGTGTGTGTGGAGAGAGATTAGAGTTGTCTTGGGCGCCGGGCGTTCGGTCGGGAGGAAGGGAGCATCTCTTCTTCAGCGGGCTACGTGCGTTAACCTCAGGAGTCACGGTGGGTTATCGGAATAGAATTCCTTTCGTTATTGGACTGCAGTCTCATAAGCTAGGTATTTCCAGATAAGCTTCCTTTGACAGAGCGACTGGCGGGCACTAAGGGGTAAGTTGCCGACATTTTGTTTGCACGCAGTTGTTAGTTTGATTAAAACAACAACGTTAAAGTCAAGATCATTTATTCAATTTATGCGTCTGCGACGCTCTTATGAAGGTCAATTACAAATTTTAATATTGAAATATTCTACATTGTACTGCCATGTTCAGCAAACAAAATTGTATAGAGCCTCTGCGAGAAGAACGGGCAAGAAACTCGGGGCCATTCTTTTAAACGTCTTTTAACAAAGTGTTACATACCTACAATATACATTTTATTTACACTTTCACTGGTTTATTAACTATCAATTAACATATAAAGTCATGGTTTGCATAAACAGATATTTTCTTATTCAATATTTAATAATTGTCAAGAACGTTTTTAACAAACCATTTTAAGAACCATTACTTTACATATAAACGAGTTTTGTCGTTATGCAATATCAGAAAAGAGAATAATAAATTACTTAACTTTACCATATCTTGATCGGGCAGCACTTCGTTGTTTTTAAGGCAATTTAAGGCCAACACTTTGATTATACTTTATAACACTTCAGGAGGTCTGCTCGGCGCGGCAGTCGGGCAGAAAAGTCAGTTAAATCGCCTTAGGCTACTCCTTTTATAGGAAGGAACAAACAAGGTGACTAAGCGACAGCAGTCACAGTGCATAGTATTAAATTCAAACCACAGATAAAATATACAGACAGATAAATAAACTTTTACTTATTTTCGTCTGTGGAAGGTACACAGAGTATTTCGAAAAATAAATTAGAACGTCATATTAAACCAGTTGTTCTAATTATACATAGCTTACTCATGTAAAAGTGAATTCTGCACCGTACATTTAAATAAGTACTAAAGGAAATATTACTAAAATAAATTTAAAAACAGATTATGCTTTAAACAGCCAATCAAGTGAAAATGAACAAATATTTCAATAAAAAGTAAGCCAATTTTCAAATAATCTATCACAGTCATATATATTGGCTGGTCTTCCTGTGACATTCCAGGAGCCCAGTCGAATACGCCACGACATTGTGGTACAGTTTGGGACTACGGGGATTGAAAAGGGCCTTTGCCCAAACAATCACTGTCTCAAGTAATAAGCCGCAAATAAGCTCAAAAGATAATATGTCATAGGGGCCGCTAGGCAGTGGAATGCTTAGTTTCTAGAGCCAGGTCAGTTAAGGAAAAATGTTTTAAGTTGTTAGTTTTACCAGTTGTCAGCCCTGAACAGTTTGTTACCTGAAGTTGCAATAATCAGGGCTGCCCCGCCCAAGCCGTGCTTCGCTTACTTACGACCCTCAAGACATACTAACTACTGCCTTATCTATGGCCGTATCCTGACCCTTGTGCTTTTACTCTCTGACCCACTGTCCCACGGGATCATTGAGTCTTCGGTCTGGTTTATAAGTAACTACATTCAAAAATCTGTTTATAACCATATAATACCTTTAATTGAATTACGCGTAAGAAAGACTTCCAGATTATAACTATCGGGAAATAGACACATTGCTAGTTGTTGTTGTTCCATATTTTGGCCGTACGCATTATAATGCTGGATTTAAAACTCTTTGTGCATATTTTCGGAATATTCGGAATCCGCATGTTTCATAATGTGAAGTAGTAACTTTGAGATTTAAACGTCAACTTATTACAATGCTTTTTATGGTATAAATATTATTATTTATAGGCTGTATAAGGCTGTGAATCATTACGCTGTAAATTTAATAGAGTAGAGACATAAAATAAAACAATATATATCAGATTCTATATGAGTTTTCTCGTAATTAATGCACACGATTTTGTTTAGCGAATTGCTTGATCCACTTACGCGCAGCCAAATGAGGCGCTGTGGTTTTGCCATACAATTTAGCGTTAACGCGCTCAGTATTCCGTGAAAAAACTACTAATAAACCCTATGCTACACTAGGCACACCCAGCAAAATAAACTTATTTTGTTATAAATACTGTGGAGCAAGTATATCAATATCGGAATAATTGATATTATTATACATATTTACCTTTCTAAAATTTCGTTACTGTCTGTTCTATTATCTATGCTACTGGTTACTGGAACGCATACTGTTTGTAATAATGAACAAACAAAAATTAAACTTAAAATAAAGATTGTCAACTAGTCCATTTGGACCTTAAAAATTTTCCGTTTTGTCACTGCATTTGAGTACATAAGATTATAAATTAGAACTTGATTTCACTTTGGCAAAAAAAACAAACTGTCTCACTTCTGTAAAGCGCTAAGGTTTGCAATGCAGTGATGGCTCAGTGGCATTGGCTATGGACTGTCACGCAGCAGGTCCACGGTTCGAATCCCGCCGCGGGCTTCAGCTTCACCGCATGGTGGAAGGGCATTTTGCGAATGCCCGCCTGGCTAGCGACCACTCACCCTCATGTAGAAAATCTGTCGCCAAGCATCTAGCGGTGTGTTCCGACAGCAGTCCTTGAGAGCCAGTGAAAGTACAGGCACATGAGACTTAACAGCTATGTCTCAAGGTGACGGACGCAGTGCAATTCGTGACTTATGACGAAATGCATCTATTATAGGCAGAGGTTAGTCCACTTAACATCAGGTGGGCCTCGAGCTTGTTCCGTCACAATAACTTAAAAAAAATGAAACTGCAGGAGGTTATTGATAATATGCCATAGTTTGAATTTTAACAATATGTCCACTATAAAATGCAATTTATTAAATTTTTATCTGCTCCTATGATATACGAACTGAGTTACACTCATGCACGACTGATTATATTATATTTTTTATTTTTTATTTATTCAATTTTTTGCACTACAGACTCTGGGTCCGTACTCTTTTTAGATTTTCCTTTTTGTTATCAATTTATTACAATTTATAAGTTATTTGTCGTCTCCAATACATCGTCTTCCTGAAGGGAAGGGTGTTAGTATGTAACAATCTTAACACTAGGGTGAGTCCTTTTTTTTTTGTTTTATATTGTACATGTTTTGTTATATATATTTTTCTTATATCTAGTTTGTTAGCAGCCGAAATTTACATTAAATTTATATTTACAGTACATCTACAGTCTACATCCTAGGTTGAAGGGCCGGCCACTGGTTCCGGCGTTGCCCTTGATGTTTGTATGTGAGCCTCTACAACCCCTTCGTCCCGGTTTTTTGTGGCCATTTTTAGGTTGTACTCGCTTATTGCTTTTCCATTTGCCTCCGTTGCCCGCCTCATGAATCTGCCATGTATTCTGCTGTATTACCTTAGCATAGAGATATAAAATATTATCTTTTCTGTGTACCTTAGTATGTACCTATATTTATTTCAATTACCAGTTACATTTACAGCAACGCCAAGGCATGCAACTAGACAACAATTAGAGAACAACTAGAATTACTATTTTTATATGACAAACTATCATACAGTCAATTTATCAAGTACTCGTATCTAACTATTATATAAAATTAATAATGTCAAGTTTTAAATATTATAAAATTAATCCAGTTTTAGGTATAGTAAAATTATTCAAACATATATTCAGAAACATCCATGATCTTATATTAAAAATGACATATTTCTTAGTATTGGTTTTGTTCGACATAAACAAAGCAAACACGTTACACATATTTTGTAATACAATTTGTGTAACGTCAAATTCTGACTACAGTTGGTAATGTTTTTAAATCAATAACGGGTCTAACCGCGTACGAATCAACAACAAAATAATAATATTTTGACTAACCTCGACGTTTCGATCAAGTTGCATTGACCGTGGTCACGAGTAGACTCACAGTTTACATCATGAATTTAAAGAAAAGTAAAGTTGTTAATGCATTCCTACATATTATATTGTACGTATAATATTATATTGAAGACTAACGAAAATATCGGTTGATTCATGTCTAATCTATTCATGTAATACTTCGAGTGTTCTTATCTGACATCCAGGAAATACCAAGTAAAGGTAGGTGACGTGTTTAGCAACGCTGTTGAAGTCACAGAAGGAACAGCCCAAGGCTCTGTCTCAGGCCCGTTGCATTATCTGGCTTATCTTAATTATATGGAACATGTTTTAAAAATTTTAAATAATCGCACATGAACATAACTGTTTACAATATAGCGGATCTTGCTACTGTGACACCATACAACAAGTAAAGTCTCACACCTACCTAGGGATAGTGATCGATAACAGATTCAGTTGGGACTGTCACATTCAGGTATAGTATGTGACAAACTACGAGCGATATTCGCAAAATTGTATATATTGAAGCCTAAAGTGCCCTGTGAATTCTTGCTGAACATGTACACAGCGATGGAAGAATCAATCATTTCTTATGGTATCACAAGCTATGGAAGAACATCTTACCTCGAAAAAATATCTTAATAACGTGCAAGTGAGGTTGTTGAAAGTGATTGTCCCAAAAAACATTAAAAAGCAATTCAAAGATAACATCATAGATATTTTCGAGTATTGTAAAGTACTACCCGTACAGAAGAGAGCTCAATTGTCTCGACTAATTAATAAACACGAAAATAATTCGATACAAATAGCAGTATCACTCGGAACGGTAACATGACAAATAACTAAGAAAAAACTTGTAGTACCAAAAGTATGCAACTAATACGGTAAAATAACAAATGCTTATTTAATTCCTTTATTAGTAAATAAAATTCCTCAGACAGTAAAGCAAAAAATTACGATTAGAATTATAAACGAATTTATAAAAAAATATTTTTATGACGGTTTTAAAACCAACCAATTAATAAATACGTAAGTCCATTTATATATCACGGATAGGATGTAATTAATGGAACAGCTGATAAGTAAACAACGAGCCGGTGTGGAAGGGGTGGCGAAGTTCTCGTCGTCGTGTCGCCGCTTCCAAGCCGGTTACAACATTACTATTCTATTGTTTAATATTTTTACTATGTAGGTATGTTGTTTTATATATTAGTTTGTTTGGGGTTAATCTCCTCAAGCTGAATTTACTACTTTCCTTCGTTTGAGATATAAAATGTACCTACGAGTATTTAAACTTGTATTTTTTGTTGATAACATTAAAGTGTAGAATAGACTGTGAAAACATGAAATACTTAATGCAATTTTTTGCTCGATTCTACTTGTCAGTATTTGTAAAACCAGGGTATTTATATGTAACTTTTCTTTGGATAATAATAGGCAGGTTCTTAATTACTATATAAGGCAGTGCTAGGAAGCTACGAATATGCCTACGTCAAATTATACTTGGTTTTGTAGGACTTTAAAAAATATAAGTGTAAATGTTAGAGATATAAAAATAAATTAAAAAAAAAAGTGCTTCCCGTGGGCAAATCTCGCGCTACCTGTGAGCTTCTGTAAAATGGTGATCATAATTATGTTCACATTATATGTCACGGTTAAAGAATAACTGTACTCAACCAACTTTTGTCGCTAATAATCGTCAATAATTAGTTATTTCTAAACTAAGCTTTTTTATACGACGCACAGACAGAATGTGTAATAAAACATGTAATAACTGCGTGAGCCCCATCTAGATTCTATACACAGTGCGATTTATCAGGGCCTTCTGTGCACCCTTCAGTCTCCGGGGAGCAGTGTGCCGCGTGCCGCGACTCAGCGCCGCGCCGCCTCTACCGTGTCACAGGTTACTTAATAGTTCACTTCTATTCAGCTATTTCATTATGAGACAATATTCTGATTTTAAAATATCTCGTAATATAATGGTGCCCAAAATGGCCCACAAGTACTAAACATTCATGAGTGATTCATGTTTTACACATTTTTTTAGGTGTTTTATTTTGAATTCGTATTATGAAGTTCTAAACTTAAATACAACATAGAAATAATTTCACTAAACTTCATTATTAAAAGTTTATTGATCTTTATTTTTATAAAAACCTCATAAGACGTACCTATCTATGATCAATGATCCAATATGACATACGAAGCTTTTTGATTCTGCATCCAAGCAAAGCAAGGCGTATTTGTTTTTTTTCCAATAGATTTAATCAAGGCATATTCAAGTACCTGGAGAGTGAATAAGCATCTTTGAAGTGAGTATTTTAAGATTTGCCTCAGGTTCAGACTACTGATTGGCACATCAATAGCGTTATACATTTTAAATCGATTTATGAAAGTATGTATTCTTTCGATATATACATAATCTATATCCCTTATAATTCAAAACATATCAAGTGAAATTAAAAAACCATTTTACTACTTCAATGCATGCGCAGGTTGGTTCACGACCCACCTCCCGCTCATTCTCGCTACTGACCTTGATTTGTTTACGTTTAAAGACAAAGGGATCGCCAAACGCGCCGCTACAAATTATCATGCGTAAGTACCTACCTCCAATAAAACAGTTCAAGAAAGATTTGATGAATGGCTCTCAGAAGAAGCAGAGGGCAGGTTCGGAACAAGTGTTTGTTGTCGCAACAGATGATTCCTCTTACTTACATAACTGTTGGCACTGTTGGGGTCTGAGAGGGTTCTCAGACGACGCCCTCATATGGTAGCACGAACAAAACCGACAGATGTTATTATTGTAATTGCAGTAAGGACGTCCAAGAATAAGATAATATAAAACATTAATATGATAATATACATATCACATATATTACATATTCGGCGGAGCAACTCAAGCGGCGCAGATATGCTATCCTCGCTATGGGTTACATATTTGAGCCATTTGGTATAGTATCGTATTTTCCATAAAGTATCTAAGCGCTTGGTCGATGCGACGCGTGATCTAAATGCTAGCACCTATTTAGCTTAACGAATAAGCATTGCAATTTAACGGGGCAATTCTGCCAGCATGCTTAGCACGCTGCCAACTGGTAGTGGGCTGGAACATTTAGACTGCCTATGAGTCTGCAATGACTTATGGGTCGTCTAATTGCTTTAATTGTGGTAGCTGTAGTATTGTATATAGTTCGTAGTATTTTGTTATCACATATTAAATATTGTACTATGACTTACAAAATGTTAATTATTACGTACTAATATATATTTCAATGGCATAGGCGTTTAGTTTAAACCGACATAGGTCCTCGATTCGATGCTAGTATTATAAAAGACGTATTATATTTTTCATAAAAAGGATAGCAATTATCGAAAATAATAGATGACAATAGGCACGCCCTAACATATCATTCTAACTTAATTCGGTTATTAACTGCTTATTGAATGACAATTTAAATCCATAAAAATCAGATTACATTTTTTGTAGTTTTTACAGGAAAAGACTGCTTATTAACGTTTCATTCAACACACATTTATATTTTTCTGCTTGAATCTACGATTCATTTAACTGGATAAACGAGAAAATTGGCACAATGTAAGTTTAGCAGCCGTTAGCAAATTTGCGTGAATCGATGAGTGCGATCACTTCCCGACAAATAATTCAATTCCAATTGAGACTCGAGTCTCTACAGGTCCCATTGTGGAAACTTCAACTTTATCTCTTACATATAAGGATAACGATGAAGTAAACTGAGATTGCATGAGCTCTTGCCATCGGTGTGAGTAACGGCTAACGCGGCTAACGAGGTATTAATCGAACAATCTCGATAAATAATTGTTAATTAATCGCCTGTTGTGAATACGAGTGGGTACGGCTCGCTTGTTTGGGAAACATCAAGTATGATTTATAGGTGAGGGAAGAAAAATGGAAATTTATATCCTCGGATAGATCGGTCGGAATCGGTGTAGCTTAAGGGTACAAATTTTGATGTGACGGAACAAGCACGAGGCCCACCCGATGTTAAGCGGTATAAAAGATGCATTTCGTCACAAAGTTAAAGTCAATGTCAAAATCATTTATTCAATTTGGGCGTCTAAGACGCTCTCATGAAGGTCAATTACAAATTTTAATATTGAAATATACTACATTGTTATACTACGTTCAGCAAACAAAAATTATAGAGCCACTGCGAGAAGAACAGGCAAATAACTCGGGGCCATTCTTTTAAACGTTTTTTTAACAATGTGTTAAGTACATACTATATTATAGTAAAATTATTACAATATTAATTTACATTACGTAGGTGACAAGCGCTAGCTTGGCAGAGGCGAACCAGGCCCCCATACAAAACGCAGCTCCAATCTTATTTTAATAATAGCGAATAAAACTCAATGATTTTTTACCTACGTAATCACTACCCTAATATCTAGGTTTGTGGTGCATCAGATTTTCATTAAATTATACAGTTTTGAAATTACACTAGCTCAAAAACTCGTAATTTTAGATAAAAGAAAGACCCAACTTTAAGCATCTCTTTCAAGAAAAATAAGCATGTTTTTAATATTTCTATTGCATCACAAACCTGGGGAATATAATGAACTTTCTATAATGGTAAGTTATTTATACGTGTATACTATACTTTTTAAATAAATCTGGAGCTACGAATAACTGGCACAAACTCCTAAAAACGAGTGCTATATAGTTCATCAAATACTGTGGAAGTACGCGAAATAAACGAGCCTAGGGGTGCGTTCTTATTTGTCGTCCGACGACGTCCGACGACGCCACGAGCGTTTTTATATGCCCGGGGCGATCGTCCGATGATCATCCGGAGCGTTCTTATATATCGCTCGACGACGCACCGGTCGCCCCACGAAATCGGTGGATAAATATCGCCCTGACGTTTCATTTGACAGTTGGGACTTGATTTTTCTTTGTTTTAAGTTACTTTTTGTTTACGTAGACTTCTGTTTACAAAATTTTATTATTATTATTGTTATATTATGTATGTTTGTTTTAGTTATGTATTCTGGAAAAGTACATAATTGTAAATACATTTCTTCTGAGTCAGTGAAACATTTTAAGTAGTGTTCTTGATACAGATATGATACAGAGCCGTTCTTAAAAGGCGGACGAAGAGCGTCGCTCTGCTTGGAGCGATCATCCGTCGTCGGACGACATATAAGAACGCACCCTAGCAGTAGCTACGTCTGTTAGCTGTCTTATCTTACGAACTGCATATGCAGCAGAACTAAGTCTTCCGGATAGATCATGTATATGTGGATTCCACTGTAAAGTTGAATCCATTTTGATTTCCAGGAAGGCTGTCGCATTGTCACAAGTGAACTGCACTGCGCCCGTCACCCTAAGATCCACAGTTGTTAAGTCTGCTCATGTGCCTGTAATTTTCCTGGTTCTCAAGTACAAAATGTAGGTAGCATAATGATTCTTGCTTCTGTCTGCAGTTTTACCAACGAGCACATAAGTTAGGGCAGTCAGGTTGATACTGCCCGACCGCAGCACTTAGACGTGTACGTGTTCATCTCAAGCGCTTATCAAAGTACTAGTAAACAAGTAACACAGTACCTACTAGTAAATTACTATCAATGCAATTCCTTGTTTGCACTCTTTACATCAGAAATGTCTTTTTTAGTCAGAGTGGAAATTAGAACTACTAATCTACAACGATAAGTAATTGTATTTGTTTCGGTTTTTTACCAAAACTAGGATACGAGCACCACCAACGGAATTAAACGTTAAACTTTTGGTATGCACTCTGATTTCGAAAACACAAACCTCACGGCTCACGTTTTTACAGAAAAAAAAATATATCCCATATTCTAGGATTCGAGTAAGTTAAAAAATATTATCGGGATTTCCCAGCCTCTTCGGTAAAAATTCCGAAACGCAGAATGAAGTAATAATTTACTCCATTCCAAAATAATTTACAAAGTTAAAATAATACCTAGTAGTTATATAAAAATACGGTGACAATATTAGTCAACAAATGTAACAAATATAAATCACTAAATGCCATCAAAATCTGTATATACGAGTATACCTACCTATATCCTTTAAGTGCTAACATAAGCCTGCATGTATAAACTATCCATTTAATTCGTAAGAAACGTACTACACAATAAAACCAAATCACTTACTTAATTTAATTTCATGTATTCTGACTTAGTAGTTCCTATCCGAAGCCTACTATACGTAAAAACTTGCAATGGATTATATAGTTCCATCGCTACAGCGGAATGCTGTAAACTTGTTTATCAACCCTCGACGCTGGTGGCGCCCCAGTTCTTCACAAGTACCTGCATCACGTGAATTACCTCGTCATAGCCGCAATTCCTGTGTTCATAAAATATGCACGCCGGAGCCCCGTCCGAGTCGGAACGGGGCCGGGAGGGATATTTGGGGATGCCCCAATTACGGCCGGGATGAATGGGGCTCGCAGATAGGAATTAGGCATGTGTCCTGGAGGGTGATTACTAGTACGAGGGACATTATCTATGCGATAGATAACGTTGACTAACTTTGAAGATGTGGTTACTCACATAACTGAAATCTTATTGATTATATATATCTTCTTGTTATGGATATTGGTTGTTAACAACAAATATAGAGCGTCACATCGCGTGTACGTAAAAATGCTGCTACTATAGATGATCCCTACACATGATAGTTATAAGCAAAGTTTGTGGGTGTTATTGTGTGCTATGGTGCCCTAGTTATTCAAAACATCGGGCATCGAGCCTCTACATCGGGTATCGGGCCTGTACTCGTACATCGGGCATCGAGCCTCTACATCGGGTATCGGGCCTGTACTCGTACATCGGGCATCGAGCGCCGACATATCGTGGCTGTGTGAACAAATACATATGGCTTACTATTCTACATCACATTGCATGTTTGAACTCAAACATGAAACTGGGACCTCGGGAACTGAAACAATGGATAGGGAGCATTCTGTCTACGTAATCATGTTCACAGAATATATTTATAATAGCATAAAGTTAAAAAAGAATACGGAACAAGACTCTCAATTTGATCCATGTTGACAACATGGATCAAATTGTATGACAACGTATAACTTGTTACTGGGTTGTCCGATCTCGATGCTTCTTTTTGATGCTAAATGGAACAAAATACGTTTTCAAATCGGTTCCATTTGATTTTGATTCTTTAATAAAAAGTTCAACTCTAAATGCGATTATAATAGGAACTATAACGCCTATGGTGACCCCTTTCTTACGGTCAGTGAATTACACAATCGATCCTGAATGCAATCATAGAAGTAATTTTGTTTAATTAAACTGTACCAGTAATGAAATGCAGTTTCAAAAACACTAGCCCAGCAGAAAAAGCAAAAGGATATTTTATGCTTTATATACGTTAAGATAGTAACTCATATTACCTAAATTTGAGATTGCTAACTTATTTTTGACATAGTCCTCTTAACAAATGTGACATTAAATATCGATATAATATCATAATACATTTTCAAAACGTATACTTTTCATATAAATATGTGTTTGATGATTTCGATAAGTATTGTATGTAAAACACTTAGAACATGTTATTTAATTAAAATTCAAATACAATTAATTTTCAAGTGAACGTGTTATTAATAGTTAAAAGGCAGGCGCCGCGCGCTGCACAATGTGCAATTGGAGTGCTTCTTAATCAACGGCATCAACGCGGGAAGTGGTGTCGATGGCACTTCGAGCTATCATTAACACCACTGCGGCTTACTCTACCTGACACTAATTTGAGGGTTATTTAATTATACCATAGCGCTCTGTGTAAAACTTCAATCTAAGCACAAACTAAGTAGACTGCGTGCCCTAGAAATACGTTCGCCGACAAACGCATCATACACGTTTATCATTTTAAAAGGGCCTGCGAGGACTTCTTGTATGCTCCTAAAAATTGAAAAGATTCAATAATTTTTTTAGAAATAGGTTAAATTTTTGGATTTTCTTGAGGTCCTTAGATCATAGCATTAAAACGGTGCATTTTTGATTTATGATAAAGGCCATAATTTTTTTACTAATAATAAGTTGCTGAAAACAAGGAAATGTCAGCTCGTGTTTAAAACGTAGGTCTGATATAGTGGACAAAATTTCATGTTATTAAAATGATTCCTCTAGAGGCATTATCAAATAATAAACTAGGTGAATACATTAGTATTGAGAATCGCACTCAGCCTTGACATCATAGACTCGCGGAACAATGCACTTCTCTAAGATTGTTATATACGGTAATAGATACACTTAAAGTACGAGTCTAATTATTGATAACTTCAATTTACTGAAACTTTGTGTAAATTTACACCTTAATTCTCTAGTAAAATATGAACCTTAGACAAGCTTCACTTACACTTTCATCTATATTATTATTTTTCAGTTTAATTGTATCAAGACGTTACATACCCGATGTGAACTATTGCACTGTTTCAAAGTGATCCTGTTCTCACAAAGAATGCTTGTAAAACAAACAAGTGCTCTAGATATGACACGAGCACGGTAAGCGGAACAGGCAACCCTTATGGACAGCGATATACGGCTAAGGGTTAAAACCCACCTCTCACCACGAATATGTTTTGTGTGACTATCAATTAATATTCGTGTAATCTAGCTGGACGATACTCGATGTTTTTACCAAGAGTAAGCAGATAGTACTACACGCCTTGTTTTTGACTTGAGTTCGATGAACCTAATAAAATCAGATGTGAGTCGTTGAACTGCATTTTCAAGACGACTTCCATTTGATATCTTCTTCGTGTCTTCGTTTGATATCTGCCGTGCGTATTTAAACGCGCGGTGATGACAATGACAAATTTAATCGATGTAAGTAATAATTTATTACATTCAGGGGTTATTTTACGGAAATCTATATTTAAAAATAACAAATAATTTCCATATTTTAGAAAAGATATGAAAAATTACTAATCACAATTCCGCCTAACTTTCCTGCAAAATCCACGTGACGTCATAAACCCGAATTTTTGACGTGTTTAGATTCTACACGAAGCATCATCAAAACGTTTTTATTTTTCAAGCTCACGAAGAATACCAGAAAGTGTGCAGCAATGCGTCTGTAGATCTGCAATCTCTCAATAGTGTGAAGTTTCTCGTCTAATCGTTTCGCTACTAAAATTTAGAAATGGGTGCTGGCCGGTGGAATTCAACCCTAACTCCAACCCCCGCTGACAGAGACACTATTTCCAAACTGTGGTTCTGATAGCGTGAAGTGGCTTACAAGCTTTCAGCGACGCTTGCAGACCATACGAGTTGCAAAGGCTAAATTAACAAATCAATTTACGCCGACCATACGCCATAGTATATTGTACACCGAGGGGAGAAAACGATCTATTTCTGTTCGACAGCATGTTTAATGCATAAAAGAAACTCGAGAACTCGAGAACAGAAATAGACCTTTCTTTCGAGTTATACATAGTGCTTTGTGCTACACCTACGAGGTGTATAGGCGATAAAATCATCATAAGTTGTCTCGTAGGTACTTATCTCGAGACTTCTCAGGAAGTAAGTTCTTTATGTCTTCTTGAGCTGCATTTCTTATATCTGGTGGCATCATCATTATAAAATCTTCAATTTCACTATCAGATGACATTTTTGAAAACTATTTAGAATATTTTTTTAAAAATTAAACTGATAAAATATCAATTGATTCAAAAACTAAATTTTACAAATAATGATAATCAATTAGACGTTTGTATTTTTTTATGTTCGCAGCTAATAAAACACTTTTGTTTTATTAGCTGCAAACGCTAGCAGGGCAGATTAATTTTCATACAACAGTCCGGAATGAAATTCCATATAACGTTTCCCGCCATACATGTAAGGGAGAAATGACGAACTTTATAATACGTTTTTAACGAGTAAGAAGACATCAAACGTTTGTGAGTGTGTCTGTATGATCATTGCTTCTTCAGCCTCAAACTACTGGATCGATTTTGATGAAATCAGGTATGATAGATAGCGAGATAGATAACTCCTTATTGAAAACACCACAATAAAAACAATAAACTAATTACTAAAACATAAGTACATTAAAACCGAGTGTATCAATGGGTAGTCTAATCGCTCAGAGCGATCTCTTCCAGACAATCCATCAACAATCGATATGGTCAAAATATTGGGCGGGGTTTCTTATGGTCTAAATAATTGTAACTGCTGTAGGTATAGCGTTATAGAGCAAGAGCCCGTGAACCCCAGACCTTCGTTATTTTATAAAAGCTGAAAGTTTGTCAGCGCATGCTCCCAACACAGGTAAGAACGAAGGCCCCTTATGAAATTTGGGTTGCCCTGGCTTTGGCAGGTAAACAGTACTAAAGGTGTGTAATATAAAAAGCTAGTTTCTTCAAATAATCAAGAGAAATTTTTTGGTATTACCTTTGGAATATTATTAAAAATCATATTATTCATTGCCAGACACTTAACATCGTGGCAACCCCTTGCCAGACACCCTTAATGTTCAGGACATAATAATTCTACTTTTAGTGTAATAGCTGATTTTTATACATGATACTTATATAATGAGTAGATGATGTTTTTTTAGTAGCCAGACATTATTGATAGTTCCAACCCCCTGCCAGACAAGCATGTAGGAACGAGCGCGAGGTAGAATATATATTATGTGGGTGCGAGTGAAATGGCGAGTTAGGTCTATTGCGATCCTTGAACGCGGAGCTGCCATTTCTACTGCGCATGTTTTGTTTAGTGCTCAGTATATTTTTACATCAACAAAAATAATATAATACCTTGTCTTGAAGTTTTATTTATTTAATATTCCTTATTTATTATTAACATATTCCGAATCTATCAAAACTATTAAGTGAATTCAATATAATTAGTGGATGCTACGTAATGTATGATATCCTACTAATATATAAATGCGAAAGTTTGTGAATGTGTATGGATGTATGGATGTTTGTTACTCTTTCACGCAAAAATTACTGAACGGATTTGAATAAAACTTTACAATAATATAGCTTATACATCAGAAGAACACATAGGCTATAATTTATAAAGATATACTGGGTAAATTGACGAAAATATCAAAAAAGCTGTTAATAAGCCACACTAGAAATTTTTGCGACGTCTCAACCCGGATGAAGGCTCGCGTCAACAACGTCGTCCGTAGTGCGCGCGCAGGCAGCGTTGCCATGGAAACAAAAAACGAGCAGCGTTAACATTAACATTATTAACATGAATGATTATTATGATAGCGAATGAATTAACAGTATCTTTTATACACTATAATAATATGTCGTATCATCGATCTATTTTTTTACCCTTCATAACTTGTAGTGTCATTAATCTACATTCAATAAAATAAAAAAAATATTTTTATTTGGCTTTTCTTTTTAACTATTTACTGACAGAATAAATTATAATTTTCAATAATTTCTATAGTAGTAGTAACAACGAACGTAAATTTACATCAATTAATAATCACATAAATCGGCCAATAAGCTTAATTAGACAAGTCATTCTTATTACGAATCTATTTTTAATTAATTGTCGGGCATAGAGGTTGAAAATATAAAAAAATGTCTGGATAAGGAAGAAAAATCATCTAATAACTACCTATTATTTAAAAAATTAGCAATTTCATTACAACGTAACTAATGGTATAAGTAATATTACTCTTGTAATTAATTAAGAATATTGAATTAATCTTTGAAAATAGCATAATAATATTATTTTTACTGATATACGCATGTACAAAATATTAAACAATACAAGCGCATCTCACTCGCACCCACATATATATTCTACCTCGCGCTCGATCCTACATGCTTGTCTGGCAGGGGGTTGGAACTATCAAAAATGTCTGGCTACTAAAAAAACATCATCTACTCATTATATAAGTATCATGTATAAAATCAGCTATTACACTATAACGTAAGTAAAATTATTATGTCCTGAACATTAAGGGTGTCTGGCAAGGGGTTGCCACTATGTTAAGTGTCTGGCAAAGAATCATATGATTTATAATAATATTCTAAAGGTAATACCAAAAAGTTTCTCTTGATTATTTGATGAAACTAGATTTGTTTATTACACACCTTTAGTACTGTTTACCTGCCAAAGCCAGGACAACCCAAATTTCATAAGAGGCCTTCGTTCTTACCTGTGTTGGGAGCACGCGCTGAAAAACTTTCAGCTTTTATAAAATAACGAAGGTCTGGGGTTCATGGGACTATTAAGTTTTCTTATGACAGTAACGACAGTGAATAGAATGAAGAAATTTAAATTATTCCTTGAGGTAGCGCGGGGATAAAGGATTGAACAGAATACTGTAAACGAGAGATTATATATGAGCATTCCGGTGACGACGAATAGGGAGCCACTTGAGCTTATTACGAAAATAGGAGACTTGATTATATTTTCGTAAGCCATATATATATCTTATAAAAAAAATGGTATGGAGGTAGATATGGCACTTGATTAACACATAATATAATACATTTTATCATCATCATCCATCACCACGCGGGTGTAACCGCAGGGCGCAGCTAGTATATATTATATCAAAGTTTTTGGTGTTAAATTCTCACCAACTCGGAATTCAACAGACGTATTGTTGGATATTCCTTGAAATTAGATCAGTTAAAATTATACAAATTATGTCTGAGCAAGGATCGAATCTCTTCAATAGCATTATATTATAACATGTTGACAGCTAAGGCAATCACTTTGAAAAAAGACCATGTTTTTTTATTTGTTATTTATAGCTGATAGGGTGGCCTTTGACCACTGTCTCACCTGATGGGAAGCCATGATGTAGTCAAATGTATTTTAGCCTAACCTAGAGTTACTGACTCTAATGAACAGCTGCGGAACACACCGTTGGGTATTTGGCGATAGTATTTCTACTTGAGGGTGGTAGCTAGCCAAGCGGGCAATCCCAAAATAGTGCAACTTAACCCACGACGGTTTGTATCGCAGGTGTGCGTCCTGACGCGTGATGCGCTCCGCAAGGATACTTCGCTAGAGGAGGGGGCGGCGGTCACGTCCTCCCCTGTGTCATCTGTGCGAGGACGGTGAGGGCTGTCAGCAGGTATTACGTAACGCTACCCTCGCAAGACGAGCACGCGACTCATTTAATCAACTGTACATTTACTTACTCTGACACCGCTCGAGCCCCTCACGCTATAACAATAACATAATACATCCGTTCGCAGTTTTATGCTCAGTAATATTTGATAATGTTAGATTGTGTAAAGTCACATTAATGTGCAAGCCTTTCCTACATTACCTAAGTTATTATATATTTTAGCATTGGTACAGTAATGTTGTAGATGTATGCTTAATCAGAAAATCATATACGGGTTATTTTTTAACAAGCTCGGCAATAACTTAATTTGAACGAGACGTGGTTTAGAACCTCCGCACTTGTACAAAAGTAATTACCATGGAGACTATATAATACAAATATCTTATTTAACAGCTTTTATGAGAGCTGGTCGTGGTTTCTAAAGGCAAACCAAGAAGGTTGCATCCAAGAGCTTATGGTATTAATGAGGTATGAAAAGCCGCAATTGAAAACTATTACTATAAACGTTGCGTTCGGCTATCACTGGATGTATGAACAATTTACTCAAGTACCTATTGTCCTCCGCAAATTAAGAAATGTACTAATGGCTTTCGAAAATGAGTAGATCTTGTCTCACCTGTTGGTAAGTTAGGATGAGATGTCACCAAAACTGTCGTTCAGACTAACATTCTAGAACGTCTAAGACATTTTCAATGAAATTATGATAGATTACTTTAGGATAGTCAGGCAGGCAAATACTCACGAAATACTGAAACTCAACCGCGGGGCATCTTTCGAAAAATAAACCCCTCAGCGGCAGTTTATAGTTATTGACTCTGGATATCCAAACAAGGTGTGACATGGTAAACAATGATTACAACAGTCGCTAACATAATTGTTTTTATAAACTGCTGTATCACTTTGCAACGTGTGTACTAACGCTCAGGTAGATGACGCGTCACGCCGCGATCGAGAGTCGCACCTCGCGCGTTGTCCCGCCGCGACGCGCCTGCCTCGGAGCCCCGGCGGGCGGCGGCGGCGCGCGGCGGTGGCCACACGCGTCACTCACAGTGCACACTGTGGGATAATGTGGTGTCGTGTCGACTGTTGATGATGCTTGTATCGAGTATCACTTCATGTAATTGCACTAAAACTTGAATTTAACCGTTTAGCTATTGATGTTTCATCACTTGATGTAATTTATTGACAGTTTTAACGAACAATCAGAGATAGTGTCCACATCCAAGTTAGACGAAGATTTTGGTGAAATGAAATTCAGTGTTAGAGAGAAAAATTGTAAGGTCATTGATAAACATCTAGTTAATTATTTTTTTCATTAACGTGAAGTTATTAGCGTCCGCAGTTTTCTATGCGGAGGGCAAGGTCTGGTAGGTATATATGTTATATTAAGGCTGTTCTCTCATAAATATCAACATTAACGAGATCTTTGAGCTCGTACAGCTTTTCAAATATTAAAGCTATGATTCTCTTTATATATATATACTCGCAGATATATTTATTTCAATTCATTATGAACAAAAGCGCCAAGACAGTTTTTTTAATTGTTAAATTTTGTTCGATGAAAAAAATTACAAAATTATCTCAATTTTGACATATATTTACTCTGAACCAGTTTGACTTATTGACTTGATACTGTTAGCTACATTAATAGTTATCATATTTATGGTAGTATAATTATAAGGAAATACTACTCGTAGGTACTATGTTTTAGGAATATTTATAAGGTTAAAAGTATTTGTTATGACTTTGCCTAGCTAGTCACGTGTACCCTACCACTAACGAGTGCGGTAGGGGTTCTCTTAACGCCAGTTACATCTGGCATGCTTAACTCAAAAGGTGTTATATAGTAAAAGACCAGACTATCTTTTTGAAAAAATTACGTGGGTCAAAGATATACATCAGGTTAATACCCGCTCTAAGCATGGAAATACTCTAGTGATTCCTAAACATTCCACACAGGGTTTTAAAGGCTGCTTTAAGTACAGAGCGTCTAAAGTCTGGAACGATATCCCACCACCTTTGAGAAGAAAACTTTCCAATCAGACCTTCAAAATGCATTTTTAAACTAATTCTATTACTTCGCCAAAACATAACTTTGAAGCAACATTTAAAACCCAAGGAACAAAAAAAAAACAAGAAACCAAGTAAATGTATGTAATAATTAATTCACAAACACACACACCCTCACACACATACACACACACGCACACACACACCCTAATACGCACGCACACCTCAGTCGTTTAAAAAGAAATGGACTTATTTGTACTGTATAATATGGTGTTGTCTAGTGGCGGTGTTGTGTGTCGGGTCGCCATCTTCCCTCAAATATGGTTGAGGAAGGCGATGGCTGGCACATGCATCAACTCGTGAACGGGTGCTGCTAGAGGACACAGGTCTTCTCTGGATGCTAGTGCTAATGACTGTGGAGTGTAGATTTATACAAATTTGTAGTAGGTAGTCAGGTCTATAAAAATTACCTATTAAAACATATGATAAGGTACCTATTACCATCAATCATTTGTCACTTTTGTTATCAGATAAAAGTTTCATACTTTTTTCTCTCCAATCTGTTTCTAACCATCATCTGTAAACTAATTTATCTGTGTTTCTACTGCTTAACCAATTTCCTCTTTCCTTTTTCCCTTTTATCTGTATATAGCATAGGTATTTAAATGTAAACAAATATTAGATATTTGTGTATTAATTACTGTTCTCAGACTTGATTGTTTATTTTGTTTATAGAATTAGGTATGCACCATTATTGTAATTTATATAGAAAATAGTTGTAACTTTGAGTTTGAATTGTGATAAATACATACCTCACACTTAAAATACTTCTTGAAACAGTAACTTAGCTACTTTTATCTGTTTTCCAGATATTGTGCAGAGTTGTTGGTATCCAAATATGCCTGTAACTACTAGGAAAACCTTGGCAAGAGAACTGGAAGAGAAACTCAGAGTTGCTCTTCAGGACCTTAAAAAGTATAAAGACCTCTCTGATCAGCTCCTACAAGAAAGAGATGACAGTGAGGTTGAGGTGAACAAAATTGTGTCAAAAAACACTGACCTCAAGAATGAACTTGCCGGTCTATACACAAATTACTCAGAAGCGCTCCATCAAAATGAACAACTACAAAACATTGTACTATCATTTAAAGAATGTAGTGAGACACATGAACAGGCCTTGAGTCGTATATCAGAACTAGAGTTTGAATTAAGCAAGGCACAACATGAAATCAAATACAAATACAAATACAAATAATTTATTAATAGTTAAATTTTTTAAATTTATTAACTCTAGGTTAGCCTGAACAACATCCTCGACCACATCATCACTTACCATCAGGTGAGATAGTGGTCAAAGGCTAAACTATCAGGCATAAAAAAAAAAAAATATTAATAGTTCCTTTGCTACACGTCAACATGTTAACATAAATCGTTAACAACAATAATAATCAAAATAACATAATAATAGTACACACGTCAATAATCGTTAACAACAATAATAATCAAGATAACAATAATAATAATAATTAAATTAATTAAATTGACATGTCTAACTTTAAATAATCGTCTATGTCATAGAACAGTTTATCCTGTAACCAGGTTCTTAGTCTATTTTTAAACGTCACGGTGGAAGGTGCATCTCGAACGGCTGCAGGTAAGCGGTTGTAAACAGCTGGGCCTAACACGTAAACTGATCTCTCAGATTTAGCGAGGCGGTGCGCCGGCGTCACCCATTGATTTTTCAACTTATTGCTGCGTATATTCCACCGACTGTTTTCACCTTTTTGTTGAAAGACACCGAGATGCGTGTGGGTAAATAAGGCTACTTGATAAATGAGTTCGCAGGGCAATGGCAGTATCTTACTCTCCCGGAAAAGCTCTACGCATGAGGTGCCCTCCTTGACTCCACATATGGCGCGGATGGCTCGCTTCTGCATTGCAAAAGCTCTGTTCCTGTCGGCAGCACGGCCCCACAGCTCCAACCCGTACGTAATGACGCTGTGGACGGTCGCGAAGTAACAGGATCGCACGACATCGCGGGTGGCGGTGCTCGCGAGCCGCCGGAGTGCGAAGCACGAGCTCGAAAGCTTCCCGCATAACTCCTCTATGTGCGTCTCCCACGACAACGCGCCGTCAATGTGAAAACCTAACAGTTTCGTACATTGTACTTGTTGGAGCGCGGTATTGCCTACTGCAACCTGATATGTCTTTGTCATGTGACCGTTCAGGTTGAATGCCAGGAAGCAGGTCTTGTCCCTGTTCATAGCTAGCCCGTTTGATCTGAACCACCCGTCGAGTTTATTTGCCACCGAGTTCAGCTTCGACTCCAGCCGAACGTGCGTCGGCGCTGTGATCACCGCGGCAACGTCGTCGGCGTACATATATATCTCGGCTTCGTCGATGGCATCGGGTAGGTCGTTCAGGAGAAGACTGAACAGGGAATTTGACAAACAGGAGCCCTGTGGAACACCCATGACATTTTCCATTTCGGAAGACATAACGCGGCCAAACGAGGTTAGCAAAGCCAGTGCTGGGCCCCGGATTCCGTAGAAGCTCAGCTTGGCAGCGATGAGACTATGATCGGCAGTATCGAAGGCGCGCGACAAGTCGCAACAAAGCAGCGCGACTTGCTGCTTCGCCTCGCGCGCGTCCAGCACTCGCCGTACCACCTCCCGCACCAGGTCTGTAGTCGCGCGGCCGGCTTGGTACGCATACTGTCTCCGTGACAGTATGCCACGGTCAACTACAAAGTTAAGGAGTCTTCTGTTGAGACCAACCTCAAACACCTTGCTTACTGCAGGGACAAGGGATATTGGACGATAAGACTTGGGATCCGCTTTTTTTCCTTTCCCTTTGTACAGTGGGCAGACCTTTACTTTTTTAAGTGCCGCAGGGTATATGCCTTCCCGAGCGCAGGCACTGAATAAATGGCTCATGACGGACGCTATTGTCTCTATTGCAGGTTTTAAAATACTGGGTGACAGGCCGTACAGATCTGCACTTTTTTTAGGAGCGATACGCTTGGTCACTATTGTTACTATCTCCGCGAAAGAAAATGGTTCCAACCTAATAGACACGTCGCTCGCGGTCTCCTCGTTTCCGAGCGTAGCCAGTGCACTGGCGTCGTTAGCCGCGGGTGCTCCGTACCTACTTGCTGCCGTTACAAACTCAACATTGAGCGCGTCAACTAGTTCTTTTTTCGTGGCGTATTTTTGACCATTCGCGTCTCGCACCACGTCTGTATAGTCGACACGCTCTCGGGTGCCGCGGCCTAGCTCGGTGTTGATGACCTGCCACATACGTCTCGGATTCGCTTGAATTATATTTGAGTAATAACCTACGCGTTTCTCTTTCAGTAGGGAATGATACCTAACCCAAAATTCATCACACTTAATACGCAAAGCGTCGTCTGCCGGGAAGGTTTTCTTCAATTTTACAGTCTCGTGCAACAAGTGTCTAAAGTTGTGTATTTCATCGTCTACCCAGTGTCTATTGTGCGCGAGCTGTTTCTTAAACGGAAAACAGGCATTATACTTGTCAGACAATATCGTTATTATGCTCTTGGACAGTGCGTCGCAACAGCCGCCAGATTTACAAATAATTGCGTCCCAGTCGACCGACCCGAGGGCGCATTGGAAGTTGTGCTCGTTGAACGCAGAGAAGCTGCGACACAATCGGTGCGCGGGCGCGGGCGCGGCGGCTCTTATCTTGTTGTTAAAATCAACAAAATTTAATGAACAGACCGCTGACACCTTAAATTTATACCATGAGCTGGTCGGTAGTGGCATGGAATCAGCAAGCTCCCTGCAGCCTATTGAAACTATTGACTTGACTGATGAGAACACTATATGTAGTCAATTTCCAGTCTTTCAGAGCCATAAGAAAATCAAAAAGTACTTTAAACTTAAGAAACTGATGCGTAAGTGCAAAAAACAACTTAAAAACCGCAAATATTTCACGAAAAATGTGAATTTGGTGAAAGATAAGCTAGATTTACAGGAAAAACTTCAAAATTGTTTGGATGAAGTAGAAATTACTAAGCAATTGTATGATGATGATACTTTGAGTCTTCGCTCTGAGCTGCTAGATAAAGAAAAATTATTGCAAAATATTTTCTCTAGCTACTTATCAGCTCAAAACCATCTTAGTGAGCACTACAATGAAGCTATAAGTTTAATGGATCTTGTGACCACCAATATGGAGAGTGTGAGAACTACTGAGTGTGCATGCTCAAAGTCTCATAATCAGCAACCAACTAGAGATTCAATACCAACAATTTGTCATACAGTTCAGCCATTGAATAAAACATGCATTGAAGCAGTACGGAGGGAGAATCAAGGTATCACCTCAAACCAGGATATGGTTACCAAAGTATTCGTTTTTTCAGATGCAATAGGCAGAAATTTTGGTTCTGTGCTTTGTAATTCACTAGACTGCTCTGTTGAAAATTACTGCATGCCTGGTGCTTCTTATGCTCAAATTGAGAAAAAAATTATGTCTGCCGCAATTGATAGCAATACTATAGTCATTGTCTATTTAGGCCAAAGTTTAGGTATAGACAAGAAACAGGTTATAGCAAATGTAACCTCATTGTTAAGCCTTAATGCATTTAAAATTATGTTATGTGCTTTTCCTTACTCAGATGCACTAACTAAAAGTCAGAATGAGCATATTAACTGCTTAAATACAATTTTATATAATATGACATGTCGTCATAAAGACAAACTTTTATTTTTTGACTGTAATAAATTTATTACTAAATTTATGTTGACTCAGGATAGGATGTACCTACCTAAGAAATGTAAGAATTTAATTGCTACTTTGGTAGCTTATAATATTGAGTCAGTTATAGGAAATATAACCATGTCTTCTATTGACGATACAGATTTTAGTACATGTACTAATACAAATGTTGAGTCAAACTGTTTAAACTTTTAAGTCCGTCAACAGGGAAGTGTTTTGACATAGCACTGTACTACCAAAATATAAATCGCTTCTCTGGCAAAATACTTGAAATTGAAATGCTCTTAGATAAATATCCTTTTGATATATTATGCTTTACTGAAACATGGTTAAGCGCTGATACAATGTTATTTAATGTTAAGAATTTTAGTGTAGGCAGTGCGTTCAACAGATCATCTGCAGAAGAAGGAGGGTGTATTATTCTTGTAAAAAATAACTTAAAATTTAAAGAACGCCGTGACTTAGTCAGATGTTCTGGTTAACGTGTCTGTGAAGTTGCTTGTGTGGAGGTGGGCAGGCATCTTGTGTTGTGTGTATATCGACCACCAACAAATGAAGGTCGTGCTCAAAATTTTACAGAATTCTTAGCCACTCTGGAAAGTATACTACTAAAAATTTCTAAATGTAAAAAACCCATATTTGTATGTGGTGATTTTAATGTAGATATTTTATTGAAATCTAAAAATAAGACTGATCTTATTTCATTGTTTAAGTCATTTAATTTGAAATTTCTATTCTGTGAGCCCACTAGAATAACAAATACTTCAGCTACCTGTATAGACAATATATACTCGAACTGTAAGACTAAACAAAAGTCAATAATGAAGGGTGTTAGATCTGATCATGAGGGCCTGGCAATTAGATTTGGTGGAAGCAGAGAAACAGCAAGGTATGAAATTGAACATAGGCCGTTAACAATCAGTAGGCTAGAAATACTCAGTACCAATATAGAAGCTAAGCTTGCCATTACAAGTTTTTCTCATAGTGACCCGAATTACATTTATAATAGTTTATTCTCTCTAGTAAATACTGAGTTTCAAAAGTTTGTCCAAAAATAAAGAAACAAGTAAATGGAAAGTTGAAGTTCGGTGATTGGGCAACTATAGGTATTCGAAAAAGTAGAGATTATTTGTATGATCTGTATCGCAGGAAGAATTTGACAACCTGAAAGCAGTTTCGTGATTATGTTAGGAACTATTCAAAAATGTTTAAGTCTGTTTGCTTGTGTACTAAATCTCTTTTTATTAGAAATAAAATTAGCAAGTCTAAAAATAAAATAAAAACTATTTGGAATACTATAAATACTGAGACCGAAAAAAATAAACCTAGAGATTCTACATATGTCTTAAATGTTGATAAAAATCAAATATCTGATCCAATACAAGTGGCAAATATATTTGACAATTTTTTTTCTAACTTACCCTTAGAAGTCACTAAGTCATTGGATGCATGTCCCGATGTAGCAGAAACTCTGCTAATACATAATTTCCCCTGCAAATCGCCGGACTTTTCTTTCAGACACACAACAATATTTGAAATTATAAAGACATTTAAAAATTTAAATAGAGCACCGAAGACTTGTGGGGTATGTCAGTTAAAGTGGCAGAGTCTATTATATGCATTATTGCATTGCTATTTTGAAGTCGGGGGCTACATCTGACCCTTGCAATTATAGACCTATTTCTATCTTACCTGTTCTGAGTAAAGTATTCGAAAAAATTATGCTCAAACAACTTCTATCCCATTTTAATGAGCATAATATATTGAATGAGAATCAGCTTGGTTTCACAAAGAGCAGATGCACAACAGATGCAGGTGCTCAATTGATGTCACATATACTTGAAGCCTGGGAGAGTTCACAGGATGCTATTGCCGTATTCTGTGACCTTTCTAAGGCATTTGACTGTGTAGAGCACCGCACTCTGATTCGAAAACTTTCACATTATGGTATTCGTGGAAAAGCTCTGGATCTTATAAAGTCATATCTGTCAGACAGGCTACAGAAGGTTAGAATAAATGGCAATACTTCTTCCGGGTCTTTGGTAAGAATAGGCGTACCGCAAGGATCAATTTTAGGACCTTTTCTGTTTCTAGCATATATAAATGATCTGCCTTGCATGGTTAAAAATTTCTGCGATATAGTTTTATTCGCAGATGATACCTCCCTAATTTTTAAAGTAGATAGGAGGGATAGTGAACTTATTCATGTAAATAATGTGTTATCTATGATCTCTAAGTGGTTCGCGGCTAATAATCTTCTCTTAAATTCAAAAAAGACCAAATGTTTAAAGTTTTCTTTACCAAATGTTACTTATGTTGAACCAAACATTAAGTTTGGCCTAGAAAAACTCTCTTCTGACAATGCGACAGTCTTCCTGGGAATTAAAATGGATTCAACTTTACAGTGGAATCCACATATACATGATCTATCTGGAAGACTTAGTTCTGCTGCATATGCAGTTCGTAAGATAAGACAGCTAATAGACGTAGCTACTGCTAGGCTCGTTTATTTCGCGTACTTCCACAGTATTATGTCTTATGGTATATTGCTGTGGGGAGCTGCTGCTGAGATAGAGACAATCTTTGTCTTACAAAAGCGTGCAATTCGAGCCATATATGGAATGGATCCTAGGGAATCCCTGAGACATTTTAAAGAAATTGATATTTTAACTTTACCAAGTCTGTATATATTTGAACATATTATGTATGTTCGTAAAAATTTGAGCAAATTTAAATCAAACAGTGACACTCACGATTATAACACTAGGAATAAAGATAAAATAGCGGTGCCAGGTTTTAGATTAGCAAAGACAAATAAAAGGTCCTTCTTAGGAAATTGTGTGTGGTTTTATAATAAATTGCCCAAACATATTACAACGCTCACAGAAAGAAAATTCAAGTTGCATGTGAAGAATATTTTGATAAAGAAATCTTACTACACAGTTTGTGATTACTTAAACGACAAAAATGCTTGGACTGGTTCGCCTCTGCCAAGCTAGCGCCTAACACCTACGTAATGTAAATTAAGTATTGTAATAATTTTACTATATAGTATGTACTTAACACATTTTTAAAAAACGTTTAAAAGAATGGCCCCGAGTTTCTTGCCCGTTCTTCTCGCAGTGGCTATTATAATTTTTGTTTGCTGAACGTGGCAGAACTATGTAGTATATTTCGATATTAAAATTTGTAATTGACTTTCATAAGAGCGTCGTAGACGCCTAAATTGAATAAATGATTTTGACTTTGACTCTGACTTTAAATTAGGGCCATTACGGCGTCTGTTTTGATTGTATGAAAAAAAAAAAAAAAAACTATAGTATTCAAATTCTTTATTTGCTTCAACATGGGTACAATTAAATTACAGATGTTATTGTTAACAATGTTTCGTTCGCCATGTTCCAACCTGTTTGAGGTATGCAACATTATTTTATAAAAATACATGCACTTACATATATAACTACGCAACAAATACAAATTATCAGCCATGAATAGACCATTTGCTTAATTTTGATTAATATTTAAGATGTTTTCATTCCAAAATATGTACAATTTATGTGATTAAATTATATAAACAATGACATATTAAGATATACACAAAACATTTATACTCGAAACACATTTCTATGCATATCGTCAGTATTACAGTCATGGTAATTATATTAAAATATATCACAAATTATAAATATAAATTCAAATTTTGTCATCAAAAAATTCATTAATGTAATAATAAGCTTTAGTTGTCAAAAATAATTTAAACTTGGTTTTAAAGACACTGAAACTATTTATTTCTTTAATATTTCGTGGAACTTTGTTGTATATTTTAGGTGCCATATACAACAAACTATTTCCAAACATAGCAGTGTTATGATGGGCTGATCTGATTATGTGCTTATGTCTCTGGCTGTTCAAAGTTTCATAGTTTTTAATATTTTTCCTAGTTAGTAGTGCCATTTCCAATATGTATAGCGAGGGAAGGGTTAGAAGCTTAAGGCTTTGAAAGTATGGATTACAAGAAACTGTCTCTTTTAAATTGCATATTGCACGGATACACTTTTTTTGTGCTTTAAAGGCCGATTCTTTTTCGGTGGAGTTACCCCAGAACAATATACCATATTTAAGAATGGACCCTACATATGCATGATATGCGCTAAGAGGTGCACTTTCATTTGCCACTTTTCTTAACATGTGCAGTGCATAGGAGAATTGATTTAATTTAGTGCACACATGTTTTATTTGAGGTTTCCATGAAAGTTTTGCGTCAATGTGTATACCTAAAAATTTTGTGCATTCAATTTCATTTATTTTTTTATTTAGATAATTAATATTCAGAATGTCAAAGTTAGAGTTTTTATTTTTAAATGTCAGAATGTTAGTTTTGTCCAGGTTTATTTTTAGATTGTTAGAATGTAACCAGTCAATAATAGATGTCAAAGATTTTTTTATATCATTTTCATGTCCACCGTTCTTGTTATCTGTAAAAATCGCTGTACTATCATCAGCAAACAGGACCATGGGCTGGCTTAGTACTTTAGGGAGATCATTTATATATATCAAAAAAAGAAGAGGCCCTAATATGCTGCCCTGTGGGACGCCGAGCTTAACTGTCCTACAATTTGACCAGTGCTGATCTTCAATTTTAGTGGCCACATTTATCCTGGTTATCACTGTACATTGTTTACGTTTTGATAAGTAGGATTGTATTAAATCTAGAGCAATTCCTCTTACACCATAGGACTCAAGTTTTTTGAATAGTATGTTATGGTCCACGTGGTCAAATGCTTTTGTCATGTCCATGAACAAAGCAGTGACACGTTTTTTATTGTCTAAACCAGTATGTATATTATCAAGGAAACTTGAAATTGCCAAATCGATTGATTTGTTTTTCCGAAACCCCGCTTGCTCTGCTGCAAACAGATTATTTTTTTCAAAGAAGCTGTTGATACTGTTGTGGATAACTTTTTCAAAGATTTTGGAAAAAATAGGTATTAAAGCGATAGGTCTATAACAACGCATATCATTTCCGTCCTGCTTTTTAAATAGTGGAATTACAATGGAGGTTTTTAATTTATCAGGAAATGTACCTCTCTCAATATTAATATTAATAATGTAACTAAGTACAGGAGATATAAATGAAGAGCAACGTTTAATAATTTTGGTGCATATGTCATCATACCCAGTGCTGTTTGTGTTTTTTAAATTTTTAATAATTTTCATAATTTCGAAAGTATTTGTTGGACAGATAAAACACGACTTTAATTGGTTGTTTTGTAATTCATGTAGACCGCTGGCATTTTTTATTACTGTTTCTTCAACTTCATCTATGAAAAAATTGTTGAAACACTGTGCAATTTCTACCGGATCTGTAATTATTCTACCATTAATATTTATTTGCATAATCTCTTCGTTAATGTTGTATTGTTTGTATTTATTTATTATATCCCAAACAGCTTTAGATTTGTTTGTGGCATGTGATATGTGATAATTATTTTGCGTCTTTTGTGTTTGTTTTATAACAGCTTTTAATCTATTTGAGTATTGTTTAAAGGTTCTTTTGTTAAGTTCATTTGTATCATGCCGGTATTTCCACAATAGGTTTCGTTTACGTTTGGCACAAAGTTTAATTCCTTTACTAAGCCATTTTGGTCGTTTTATTAGGGATATTTTGACTTTTAATACTGGAAAGCAGAGATCATAAAAAAGTTTGAATATGTCAAAGAAATCATTAAATAAATTTTCTGGGTCATCTAAATTATATATGTCATGGAAACTGAGATTTTGTAAAGAGTCAGTGAATTTGGTTAAATTTTCTTCGCTATAGTCTCGCTTATACCTAAAGAAGTGACTTGTAGAGTAGCTCTTTTTGACAGGGCAATTCATTATTTGTGCTGTGTGATCTGATACGGCAAGCTCTATGACTGATGTCTTACATCCTTTTATGTTGTGTGCAAAGTTGTCTAAGCAAGTATTACTTATAAGTCTTATTGGTTGATTTATATCTAACTTCATGTTGTAACCTGCAAATATATGCTCTAATTGCCGTGATGCAGGATTATTTTCCAGACGATTAATATTAAAGTCGCCACAAATTATAACTTTTTTATTACGGTAGCATATTTTATTCAAAATTTGTTCAAGCTTTGAAAAAAATTTATTAATTTTTTCTACTTTTTTGTTCGGCGATCTATAAAGGCAAACAATTACAATTTTGTGTTCAATCAATTCAACAGCACTGCATTCAAAAATGTTTTTCTCACAGATTAAATTAATGTCAGGTAGTGTTTTATATTTATGTTTCCTGGAAATCAATATGCAGGAACCGCCATTTCTATTTGGCCTACAGAAACTGGCGGCTAAAAGGTAGCCCGGTAAGTATAATAATTGTAAATCGTTTTTAATCATGTTATGTTCGCTAACACATATAACATCGATGAAGTTGTTGTTATTTCTGAAATGTTCAATATAAAGCGCTACTTCGTCTAATTTGTTGATTAAACCATTTATATTCTGATGCATGATATTAATATAATTATAAACGAAAAAACTTATTACTTGACCTTAGTGTGTGGTTCGAATCTGTTGGAGCTGTATCTAACAAACTATTTTCTGTTTGTGTGTCTCGATCAGTCATACGTTTTTCTTTTCTTGCTTTTATAGCCTCTAACATTTGTTTATTATAATTATTATTACGCTTGTAACAGTAGTCTAATCGTAATATTTCTCTTAATATATTTCTACCTAAGTTGATACAAAATTGTTTTCCGCTTGGTATAAGTCTACTATAGTTTATGTCAACGAAACATACGTGGTTATGCTTACCACATATGGATTTCAAGCCGCCATTGAGTTTTCCTACGTGACATGATCGGTTGTACGGTATTTCACAGATAATGATATTTGTGTTTCTGTAATGTGTAAAAAAACTGTTCAGGCTTGCTTGAAACTCATATGGGTTGGTTTCATTCGTACCCCCTAACAATATAATGAAGTCATTTTTGCTAAGGTTTTGTAGATTTTCTCCATGGCTGCTTATGATATTGTGAAGTTTCGCTCCGGGTTTTAAGTAGCTTGAAACTGAATACTTGGGTCCTAATAATGTTTCTAAGGTTGACCGTAGTGAACGTCCTTGTTGGTCTGCAAAGATGACTATACGGTTTTCATTCATGATTAAGTCACCAATGACATTATCTTTTGAGGGCGCTGTAGGCTCAGCCGGTTCATCTTGTATGTAACAATGGTCGTTGAAGATTGGGCTTATGTTATCTATGATGAGATTAAATTGATTTGTATTTTGTGTCGTAGTTGGGTTATTGTCTTGATTTTGTGAAACCAGGCATTGTTTTGATGCCTCGCTTACGGGTAAAATAGAACATGGTGTATTTATCATTTCCGTAATTTGTTTGTTTGACTTATTATTTAGTTTTCCAAACGGTGATGAGGTATGGCATATGGTATCAATACTATCTATACTCCCATTTTTATCTATTAATTTATATGCCTTTCGCAACTCCTTATGTAGTCTTTCATTATTCAATTTCAAGGATTCGATCTCTAGGCTGGCTGATGATAATTTTTCCTCAAGTAAGTTGATTTTACTGTGCAGCTTCGTTGTGTATTGATTTTCATCTATTGATGTATTCGGTATACTAATAGAGGTATCAAAAAGTGTCGAGTTTTGTGACATTGTAGTTATATCATTTGCTGAGCTGGTTCTGCGCAGTTTCCGGAATGTTATATTTTCCGTGCTGCTATCCATTTTATCCTATTATTTAAATAGTCGTTATTTATGTAATATGGTATTATCTTCGATTTCCAATCACAAAACGAAACAAAATCGTTAAAATAAAAAAAATTCGTTGCAAAAAGACAAATTGCAACTCATTGCATTTCGATATCCGGGATGGCTGATTGTAAAGCGGCTTACTATTCAATGTGCTACGGATGTTGTCTAAAGAAGACTCGAAAATAGCCTTCTAATAACACTCATATATTCGTACGTTGTGTTGTTACAATATCATTCAACGAGTTCAAGGTCAACGTTATTTAAAACGAGGTGAGCTAACTGTCATTTAAAATGACGCTTTTAGTGAAAAAACACACACACACACACTGCAGATAATCCAAATATATTTGCACTTTTATATTGTTATGGTTGTAGGGAATGGTACGTTTAGTTAATTGATAAAAATGTTTGATATTTATCAATTTTGAAAATTCACAATTTGTCGTATTTTTGTTATTAACACTGATTTGAATTGAAAAATCACTGAACCACTCCTTTAATAAGCTATAAATTAAACACTGCTTGCACTATTCACAGTTAATTTCAATGTTTATGATTTTTAAATAATATTTTACTACGGAGTCGATGTTTTCCGTGCGGCGCTCGGTGCTAGCCTATCACTAGTAAGTAATGTATTAAAATCCTATTTGTCCAATAGATCGCAAGCTGTCATATTAAATAATATTCAGAAAAGCGAACCATTACCAATAAAATGTGGTGTCCCGCAGGGATCCATATTAGGTCCATTACTTTTTTTAATATATATCAACAATATACAAGACATAGAACTCAAGGGTCATCTTACAATATACGCGGATGATACATGTCTATTTTACTTTGGACCATCAATACACGATCTTATTTCACAAGCACAACACGACCTTAATAACTTATTTCTATGGTTTCAACACAACCTACTTACAATTAATATTTCTAAAACATGCTACATACTATTTAAAGCTAAAAACAAACAGATTCCGCCACACTCACCCCTTACAATAAATAACATACCTCTAGAAGAGAAGAATAGCGAAAAATATCTGGGCTTACATATAGACTCGAAACTAACATGGAATATTCACCTGGAACACATAAAAAGTAAACTGTCATCAGTCATAGGCTCACTCCGCCACATAGTTCGATCCATACCACGCAGTTTACGATTAAACATTTACAACACTCTAGTTAAACCACATTTGCTTTATTTGGTTGAAATTTGGGGTAACGCCGCAAAAACAAATCTAGCAAAGCTCCAAATTAAACAAAACAAATTAATTAAAATGCTTTTCAACTATCCGTACCTAACACCTACACATAAGATATTTACCGACACAAAGCTAATGAATATTAACCAATTATATACATATAACACTTGCATTTTAATCAGAAAAATTGTAGACAAAAACATACATACGGACCCAAATTTCGTAAAGATAAAAAATATAACTAAACGCAGTTCCCGACGAGCTAGTTTCTTAGTTTTGCCAAGGATCCGCACGAACTATGGTCGGAAAACAATAACGTACGATGGAGCAAAGCTTTATAATAAAATACCCACTCACATTAAAAATGTACACTCATTCAACGTATTTAAAACTAAATTGCAGGACTACATTTTAGCACAACAAAATAAATACGTTGAATGAGTACCTTCATAATGACGACGATGTACCTAATATTATTTTTAATTAATGTTCTCATGTAAGTGACTGCACTGTCTTGTTATGAGAATAAATATCTTTAAACCTAAACCTAAGTAATATAAAGTATAATTAATTTATTTTGTGTTTCCCGTATTCTTCAATTACGTTAACATCTCGGCCAAGACCTTAGCCCAAGCTCAGGGGTACACTGAAAAACAGCGTTATGATCACATCACAGTGTGAACATAACACATGCTGAGTGTACCCCTATTGCCATAAAATATATATTTTTAACTAATTTTAGTGTGTTAATTTGTAATATAGTATGTTTATTTGTATATTAGTAAATTGATAGTGTAAACATTTTGTTATTTTTCAGTGGCAATAAATGATCCTTTATTTTATTTTTTTTATTTATTACAAGCATTTTTTTGTAAATATGTTTAAATTGTATATGTGCGCGTGGCCCCCACGGATACATTGTTTAAACCCCAAACGGCACAAACATGTAACCATTGTTTAATGTTGTGACGGAGCAAGCTCGAGGCCCGTCTGATGTTAAGGGGACTAACCTCTGCCTATAACAGATGCATTTCGTCACAAGTCACGAATTGCACTGCGCCCATCACCTTGAGACATAGTTGATCAGTCTCATGTGCCTGTTTTCGATGTTAACCTCTTTAGAGATTGACATATTTAAGGTATTTTTTAAATAATTTAAGGTTAGAATCAACTAAAATGCTCAAATTGCAGTTCTCTATAAAATAAAATTTTGGGTAAATAAATTAATATTTTACATGTAAATTGTTTGGTATATGAGTTTCGCCAAATATTTCATAGGTATACCTCACTACGGTCGTTTTATTCTGTGCCACGGTACCACGGTGATTTAGGTTTTAGGAGACATTTCGAGATCAATGTCATGTATTTACATGACAATATCCATATCTAATAGCCGGATCTAGTCGGTACCTTAGATTTATTTATTTTTAATTAATTATTTATTCATTTACATCAAAAACTTACAGTCAATGACCAAACGTTTTTAAGCTTAAGTTATGTTAGGAATAAAAACATAATTCAAATTCAAAATCATTTATTCAATTTAGGCGTCTACGACGCTCTTATGAAGGTCAATTACAAATTTTAATATTTAAATATTCTACATTGTACTGCCACGTTCAGCAAAAAAAAATTTATAGAGCCACTGCGAGAAGAACCGGCAAGAAACTCGGGGCCATTCTTTAAAACATCTTTTAACAATGTGTTACGTACAATATAATATGACTATTACACTATTTGTTCAAATTACGTACGTGACAGGTGATAGCTTGGCAGAGGCGGAACTTTCCAAGCATCTTTGTCGTTTAAGTAATCACAAACTTTGTAGTATGATTTCTTAATCAAAATATTTTTCACATGCAACTTGAATTTTCCTTCTGTGAGCATTGTAATATGTTTGGGAATTTTATTATAAAACCGCACACAATTACCTAAAAAAGACCTTTTATTTGTCTTTGCTAGTCTAAAACCTGGTACTGCTATTTTATATTTATTCCTAGTGTTGTAATCGTGGTTGTCACTATTTAATTTAAATTTACTCAATTTTTTCCGAACATACATAATATTTTCAAATATATACAGAATCGGTAAAGTTAATATATCAATTTCTTTAAAAATATCCCTTAGAGATTCCATAGGATCCATTTCATATATGGCTCGAATTGCACGCTTTTGTAAGATAAAGATTGTTTCCATCTCAGCAGCAGCTCCCCACAGCAATACACCATACGACATAATACTGTGGAAGAACGCGAAATAAACTAGCCGTGCAGTAGCTACGTCTTTTAACTGTCTTATCTTACAAACTGCATATGCAGCAGAACTAAGTCTTCCGGCTAGATCATGTATATGTGGATCCCACTGTAAAGTTGAGTCCACTTTGATTCCCAGAAAGACTGTCGCTTTGTCAATAGAGAGTTTATCTAAGCCAAGCTTAATGTTTGGTTCAACATAAGTAACATTTGGTAAAGAAAACTTTAAACATTTGGTCTTTTTTGAATTTAAGAGAAGATTATTAGCGGCGAACCATTCAGAGATCATAGATAACACATTATTTACATGAATGAGTTCACTATCTTTCCTAACTACTTTAAAAATCAGAGAGGTATCATCTGCGAATAAAACAATATCGCAGAAATCTTTGACCATGCAAGGCAGATCATTAATATACGCTAGGAACAGAAAAAATTCAAAATTGATCCCTGCGGTACACCTATTTTTACCAAAGACCCGGAAGAAGTATTGCCATTTATTCCAACCATCTGTAGCCTGTCTGACAGATATGACTCTATTAGATTCAAAGCTTTTTCTCGAATACCATAATGTGAAAGCTTACGAATCAGAGTGTAGTGTTCTACACAGTCGAATGCTTTGGAAAGATCACAAAATACGCCAATAGCATCATGTGAACTCTCCCAGGCTTCAAGTATATGTGACATCAATTGAACACCTGCATCTGTAGTGGAACTGCTCTTAGTAAAACCAAACTGATTCTCATTCAATATATTATGCTCATTAAAATGAGATAAAAGTTGTTTGAGCATAATTTTTCCGAATACTTTACTCAGAACAGGTAAGATGAAAATAGGTCTATAATTGCAAGGGTCAGATGCAGCCCCCGACTTCAAAATTCAGGTATGTGTCGTATACAAAATACTCTCGTGACAATACAATACTCTTATCATTGGACCTAGCCGATTGTCTCATCACAAATCCTAATGCTTTATATGCTTGCTTGCACAACACCGTAATGTGGGTATTAAATGTGAGTTGAGTATCGAGCGTGAGTCCCAGGTCTCGCAACTCCGTGACGCTAGATCTAAAGCAGCTGTGTGAAATTGTACTTCTGAAGACTATTTCCGGCGCCAGTGCACAGTGCACAGTGCACGTGGGTTCACCTAAACAGATACGCATGACCAAGTTAATATAACGGTTCGCTCCCCACCGGCACCGGCTCGAGCTTCGCCGCATAGAAGGGCATTATGTGAATGTTCGCCACCAGCCTCAAGGAACAAATAAGTCGTCAAGCACCTAGCAGTGTGTTCCTTGAGAGGCGGTACGTTACAGGCACACGAGTCAGGTTGATAGGTACAGTGCAGTTCGTCACTTGACGAAATGAAATAAAGTCTGCTCATTCTGGATCGTTTTTATGTGGTTAAGTATATGAATTTATTATATATACATATATAAACTAATAAAGCTTGAACACCATTTTCTTTAAAGGCTCACTTACGTTTTTTTTTTTCGATATGTGTATATATTATTTCTAGTTTATGAACCAAATTTAATTTTAATTTTTTTTAACTTATATTTGTTTAAAAACCGAGGGGCAAATTTACCTCTTCAATTTTATATACAATTAATTAATTTTGAAAAATATCCTCTTACTTATATCTCTAAACATAGACTGTGAACTAAACCGTTAAAAATTATGGGTACATATTACGGAATATTTTTTTTATATTAAATTTTAGGAAAATGGGTGGATATAGGTATACATAGAAATGGAAAGTCTGTAAATAGCAGATGCAAAGAAAGCTGAAGCTGAACTGAAGTAACTTGTCTGACTATAACTACTTATAACAAGTTAGGGTTGACGCGGGCTTATTAGGCTGACATTATATTAATACGTATAAGTACAAATATACAATGTTGTAAATGTGAATGTCGATGCAATCCAAGCCAGCTCGGCGGGCGCGGGGGAGAGGGGCGTATCTCGGCAACATTTACATGAATTCTCAAATGAAGCATTGCACAGATTAGAGTGGGAGAGAGGTGAGTTTGCGGGGAGGGGACGGGAGGGGGACAGGATTATGCACGTACGTCACATCGCGAGATAACAGCGATTTATCCCGCGATGGCACTCACGTACCTGATTGATGTACTTGTACCTACTTAATGTTGCGCATAAATTTATTAATTTTAATATACTATTACCTATAATGTATGAAACTATGTTATAGTTACAACATATAGTTTCATTCATTATACGAAAGACGTTATGTATGTGAAATGTGATGAGAAATGAATACTGTAATGGGATGCCATCAACTGTGCTCGAAACACAGTCACACACAGTCGGGAACAATAAAATATATCGCTATACAGTTGATATTTATTCTTCTTTTGGAGGTCACAATGGAGAAAAAAACGTGTAAACATATAATTTTGAAATGACAAAGGATAAAATTAAGATACAAATTTTTGTTGATTACTAAAAAACACAAAGTATAGTTAAAAAGAGAACGTATTTGTGTAAAAAGTTTGATATATTTTCATAAAGTTATTGCTTGTGTTTCAATAACTGCCTATTATTGTATTGTTCACACACAAAGTTTGTTTTCATAGTTTGAAACAAACTCGTAATTCAAATGATAAAACATGATCTACGCTCCTTCTCACTTGAAAGCCGACGACGATGTTTGAACACAACGAGATTTACATTGTTGTAAGATTAAAAATTATGATAATGATGGTCCCGAGGCAGGCGCGGGGCGGGGCGGGCGGGGCAGGCTAAACAACGTCTTTGTCTCAGGAGCAGTGCCCTAATCCTCTTGATCCACTTCTCTGTGCTCTCATTAAGAAAAGCGGCCACCAGCGAAGTTCAACAGAAAAAACCAGTCAATAAATGCCAGCACTTGCACCAGCTTTGTTTAAAGTAAAATCGTTCATCAAGTCCATTAACTCATGGAATATGCTTAATTCAGAAAGTTATACATGAATTGTTATATGGTCTTATAAAGCTTTGAAATAGTGACCGGCGAGCGGTAGTAGCTATAGACTGTTGTGTTAGCCAAATCAGGCGTCGTTTTAAATTAGTTTTACGCATTCAATAGATAATTACAATTCATATAACAACGTCACAAAAGTAATTAAATGCTAAGTAGACATTTCGTTCATTGTATATTTCAGAAAATGAATTTTTTTCTAGCCATTTACACAATATGACGTAACTTGTTCTGATTTTGAGGACTTAAGTCTCATTTCGAAATATACCAAGATGAACAATCTATGCTATATCTATATAATACTGCGAAATGTGGTCTGTATGGTCTAATAAACCCAACTCTGATATATTAGCAGTACATTTACGTCCAATGTGAACAATATTTGCAAATACACGTACCATCACCATCCTTTACAGTATTATTTTGGTTCGGTATGTTTATATTGAAATAACCTAAGATTTTTTGCCTGTAGATGCGTTGTATGCCCTCCATATTTACTAGACGAATTCTGGGTAATTACCAGAGTCACTACCAGTCCTGCACTTCCCAGCGTCCGGTGAATACATCGCCGCTAATCGTTTTTTGTAGGAATAATCTGTGGACAATAAGCCTTCCTTGTGTCTTTAGACTGCACCAATTATACAAGCACTGTGAGAGATAAGAAAACTGTTTCATTTCACGCGTAATTATTGCTTTTATTGATGAAATAGAAAATTTCGACATTTTGTTTTATCTAAGGAACTATTCTCAATGAAATGGATGAGCGGCGAGATATGTGTATCGTTTGGTGTGAGAGAGTGAAAGAGATCGCAGTGTAATGGTGATCGGAACGTCTCGTGGCAGTTCGGTGGTTACACGAATTGCTTATTTATCTCTTTCTTACAACAGATATGACGCATAATATTTGAACGTTCTTTCCTTGTCATTACAAACTGCATATACATGTGCGTAGGTATGTAGATAGGTAAATTCTAGTAAGTTTTTAGAGCAGTGGTGTTCGGATATAACTACTCTAATATTTCAATTCTCTGGAAATAACCTTTTATTTCTAAAGAAGGACAACTTTTGAAGCATTATATCTAATTGAGTCATAAATATATCAATATTATCCAGTTTTAATATTCTATGTATACGTACTATGATCAATTTATGGAGAGTCATATCAATAGCACAACACTTCAACTTGATCATAGATTTCACAACACAGTCCAATATTAAGCTTTTACTATCGTGGAATTAGAAGTTTTAAAAATAAGTAGTTTTTACTAGACAAGGTACGCTTCTCCACAGTATCTCATAATCATTGGTCATATTATTATGGAACCTTGTGAGAGATACCTTCCCAAAAAATGTAGTATATATTATACTACATCTTTTATACATAATTACTAGCTCTCCGGCGGCGGCTCCACTCGCACTTAAGTATGTCAGTTATCGCGCAAAATCAATAAATCCAAAAATACAAAACTTTCCTCTTTATAATATTACCTAGTAGCGTCTTCTCTGTTTCTTATGAAGCAAGATTATTTCATCAAAAGATAAACGACGAATATCTGGCGATGAACAACTGCGCCAGAGTCTTGTGCCAGCCAAACCTATATTGAGTATGAAATAAAAGTTGTTAAAAAGGTTATGAAGTTAAAAGAATGAGTATCGTTTTGAGACAAAAGTATTCAATGTTCATGTTGCACAAACTAATTTTATTTTGTTCGATTACAAAATAGTTCAGCTGAGACAACACATGCACGTAATATTAATACACACTAATCACAGAATATTGTTAATTGACAGCTTTGTGATTTTTATTAATTTGCACAGTTCCGAACTGATAACGACGGATGAACTGCCAAGTGCAGGAGGTCTACTCCCAAAAACAAAGTTCAAAGTTTCGTTTCACGGATCGCACATTTTCTTACCACGAAACACTTTCGGATCCGAATTTCGATCCGTACTTCGTGTATTGACAGATTGCCCTACTCCCAAATGTTATTTGGCATTTATTACTTCGTATTTATACAGTAAGTTGATTACAGATTAATGATAATCTCATGAGATACCCCCTACTGTGTACATCTGTCAAAGAGTTATCGTTTGCTGACAAACGTACTACTTTGCCGCAACAAAACTTGAGTGATTCCGTTTTTTCACATTTTAGTTTTTATCGCCGCCTTAGTACTTGAATAGCCAAACGACCAGAAAGCAAATTTTACATGAGGCATTAATTTTAGTTTGCTATCGATTCAGGGAAATTTTATTACAACGAATGCTAATATATGATTGGTATAGAGAGACTCTTTTTGGAAATATACATATATCATTAAAATATTAGCCAAGTACTGCATATTCAACATTGCTTGCTTCTACATATACAACATTTAACGCTGACGATTCATCTAACGCTGATACATTGACTGCAACTCAGCATTGCCTAAATAGAGTCAATGTTGATGAGCGCGCCATCCTCAAAAAATTGAAGAAATTAGACGATCACAAAGGAGCAGGCCCAGATGGGATACCTCCGCTTTTTTTGAAAAAGACTGCGTCAGCTCTTTCTCTACCTTTAAAGATTATATTTAATTGTTCTCTTAACACTGCCACGTTTCCTAGCTTGTGGAAGGAAGCTAATGTCGTGCCAATCCATAAGAAAGGCATAGCATCCGATATTAAAAATTATCGCCCTATTTCAATATTGTCCATATTTTCAAAGGTTTTTGAGTCTTTAATATATCCAATGCTTACTTGGCATACAAAAAATATGATTTGTCTCCAACAACATGGATTTACTAGTTGTAAATCCACTGTTACTAATCTTCTTTCGTTTATTAATGACGTATCATACACAGTTGACAAACGAATTCAAATCGATGCACTGTATACAGATTTCAGCAGCGCTTTTGACAAGGTTGACCATAAAATCTTAGTTAGAAAGCTACAAGCTTGCGACATCCATGATCCAATGTTAAGCTGGTTTCGGTCCTATCTCGAAAATAGAGTGCAACGTGTAGTTGTTAATGGTTTTGCTTCAACATCATACATGGCCAGCTCCGGAGTCCTCCAAGGATCACACCTTGGACCGGTGCTCTTTCTCATATTTGTCAATGACATTGTCAATTATATACACCACAGTAAAGCTTTGCTTTTTGCAGATGACCTTAAAATTTATAAATGCATAGCGTCCGCTGATGATACTACACTACTCCAGAAAGATCTAGATGCTGTAAATAATTGGTGTAAGATCAACAATATGACTTTAAATGCATCCAAATGTTACCACATAAAAATAACACGGAACAAAAATGTTATTAATTCAGCGTATTCAATCGATGGAGTTCAATTAGAGGAAGTATATTGCATTCGTGACCTTGGGGTGTTGGTTGACAGCAAACTCTCATTTGTCCAGCATGTTGACTGTGTTATCGGCAAAGCCTCGAAAATGTTGGGTTTTATCAAACGAAATAGTAAAGATTTCAAACATATTTCTTCTATGTGTTGCCTATTTAATGCTCTAGTACAAAGTCACTTAGAATACGCATCATCTGTTTGGAATCCCATATACCAAAACCATATCGAAAGAATTGAAAGAGTTCAACATCAATTCACACGGTTCCTTGTCTTTAAAGGTATGAATATTCCAAAAAATCTCAATTATGATCAACGCCTATACTATTTTAAGATGGATTCACTTCTCACAAGACGTACTGTCATGGATATGATTAACTTCTTTAAAATTGTTAATGGATTTTTGTATTCTCCTGACTTATTGTCTGATATATCTATAAAAGTGCCACGTTCTAATTTTAGATTAAAAACTCGGCAAATCTTTTCTCCAAGACAAAGTAATACAAATCTAGGACATTACTCACCGATCGACCGTATGATGAGAACTTATAATGTTTTATTCCAGATTAATACAAGCCTAGATATATTTGGTCTCAGTTTATCTCATTTCAAAAAAGAGTGTCGCAAAGCTGTTTCCAAATCTTAAAATGTTTATATTAAGATATGGAAATGAGTGGAAAATTGAGTTATTTTTATATGTATAATTTTAGTTTACATTTTCTTCTTTTTATGTTAAATATTATGTAATATAAAGATTTAGTAAAATTAAGTATATAAGTCGTCTATATATGTAAAATGCTATGTAATAGTTCTCAGAAAGCGTTGTACGTACCTATAATTGATTGATTCACCTACCAAATAATAACCTGTGTCCCTATATTGTCTTGAATGTTTAGTGAATAAGTCGTTGGTGCGTCTTAAAATAAATAAATAAATATTCTCTATTTTTACGTGGAGGTTGGGCAAAATACCTCAAACTAAATTGCGTAGATCGATATAAGGCACAATGATCTGAATTTAGGGCACTCATATTGAGTGTCAGTTACATGCTTGTTTGTCTAAACAACCACCATTTTTAATATACAGCATGTTCAGTTTTCCTTCATTATAATAAGTGCCCGTGGGATGCCGGGCTAGAATGTCACCCTCCAGAACAACAACAGTAGTAAATAACCAGAATATGGGCACACTGCGATACTGAACACCCCATGCTAAGCGTGGGGATTAAAGCAACCCCCTTTAATAGGAAAGGCTCTGATCAGCATTGGACAATCCAGCCGATACAATATTCGTTCATTATAAAGCATACTGCGACCCCCAAGACGCCTGCCAAGCGTAGGGATTGTGACAAATCCCTATCATAGGGGAGGCTGTTTTCAGCAATGGAAAATCCAGCTGATACAGTATTTGTTCATTATAACGCACACTGCGATCCCCAAAACGCCTGCCGAGCGTGGAGATTGTGACAAAACCCCATATCAGGGGAAGCTGTGTTCTGCAGTGAACAATCCAGCTTATACAGTATTCGTTCATTATATCACACTGCGATTCCCAAGGTGCCTACCAAGCGTGGGGATAATGAGAAACCTCAGTAATAGGGGAGGCAATGTTCAGGAGTGGATCATCGTTCATTATACCGCACACTGCGATTCCCAAGACGCCTGCCGAGCGTGGGGATTATGACAAACCTCATAATAGGTGAGGCTGGGTTCAGCAGTGGACAATCCGGCTTAAACAGTATTCGTTCATTATATCACACTACGATCCCCAAGATGCCTGCCAAGCGTGGGGATTATAGCAAAACCCCCCTTAATAGGGAAAAACTGTGCTCAGCAGTGGACAATCCAGCTGATACAGTATTTGTTCATAAAAGCGCACAGTGCGATCCCCGAGATGCCTGCCAAGCGTGCGGATTATGATAAACCCCAATAATAGGGCAGTCAGTGTTCAGGAGTGGACCATCGTTCATTATATCGCACACTTCGATCACCACGACGCCTGCCAAGCGTGGGGGTTATGACAAACCCCCTAATAAGGGAGGCTGTTTTCAGCTGTACACAATCCGGCTTAAACAGTATTCGTTCATAGACGCCTACCAAGCTTAATGGGGTTATAACAAACCCCATTAATAGGGAAGCTGTGTTCAGCAATTATGGCAAACCGCAGTGAACAATACAGATTTCGAACGAAAGTCAACGGAGGTTAAAAACGAGGTTTTTAGCATTTTTCAATAACCCTGTATATATATTAATTTATATTATATTATAATTAAAAGAATATTAACATTTGCGAATTAGTATATTATATGTTGAAGAAATATTTATAAAATTTTTAAAATATAGATTTTTCATCACCGCTAGAGAATAAAAAATATTGTTACAGCAAATAAAATCAGCCTTTATGAACAGTGCGCTCCTAATTCAGACACTAAAACCTGCGATGAAATATAGGGTAGATCCCCGATCGGCGCTCGAAAACGGCACCGTCAAAACAAGGCATAAATGGTGTAGTATGCCTTGTTTTGCTCTCAGTCGCGTGTGACCGCTCCAATCGTGTGACGTGTTGCAATGCCGAAGTGTGCAGTGAAAACATGCAAGAATTGTACGTTAAAAGTGCAATAAAAGGAGGGCGTATCGTACTTTGAGTAAGTATTGCATTGTTATCCATTTATTTGCATATTAACTAATTTTTTTGTATATTTATTGGCATATTTACTAATATTTTTCTTAATTTGCAACCACGCATTGTGTACGCATCTATCTCTTTCACTCTGGCTCGGACTTCTATGAGCAAAAACGAAACGAAACTAGATCTTTAGAACAAGGACTGTATGAGAGGATACGGAGTCGTCATTCCCTTTTTATTTTTTTTGTGCGTTACACTTTTGTAATCTTTTTGAAATACTTCGTTTGTTTTAGTTTTCCACAAAATGAAATACAAAGGGAGAAATGGAGGTGTATCATATCACGAAACAGAATAATGTGTAATTTGTTCGGAACATTTTTGTAAACAGGATGTGTATGTCACGAAGAAAGGATTTAACAAAATAAAAAAGACAGCCATACTAAATATAGGGGTAAAGTTAAAATATTAACCCGCTGAGGATGTGGTAGGGTCAATTTGACCGTGCTGATTTTATTTGATGTAGAGTTTTTTTACCTGCCGTCGCATGCTATCGAACTTATCAGTAACTGTAGTCATTGAATAACCCTCTCTTCTTCGCACCTCCTCTTAGCCGGGTGGAACACGTGCAATCAGGTAAACGAGCGCAAACGCAAATAGGGCAATTTTGACCCTTCCACAACCACGACGTAGTACTTTTATGCCATTTTTCAAATTATTATTTCATTGATTTTTGTCGTAGTTTAGAGTGTTTTTAATCAAAATGGACAACGAACGAACGGTTTTACTTATATCAAGTCTTTACCACAATGCTCAAATTGATGACACAGCACTGCTAGTAATTTATTTCGACAAATCGGCATTTATATGTTTGTGTATAATATGTATAAACAAATGTTTGTATCTTCGACACTAGGACAAGTATTTTCTTTCTCAAATTTTATTTAGGTATATTAAAAACTACGTAGTCATTGATAATCTTTAATTTAAATTTGTTGTAAATTGAATGATCTATTCGTTTTATTTAGCTAGGGGAATCAAAGAAAGGGAAAAATACAATAATATCATCTCGAGTTGTGATCGCCGCTCCAGTTACAAGAAATGATAAGACATTTGTTCCTAATGTTATGCAGGTATATCAAAAGCCATTTAATTATTATAATCATTAATTTAAATTTATTGTTTCTTAATTAATTAATAATATCTTAATACATCGTTATTTTTTAGCTAGAAGAATCATTCACATTATATTAAATACTATCCCGTTTGTAATTATGTGTCCTTATTGATCCATTTACCATTCTCAAATAAAAAACAAACTAAGCGACTCCACGCTTCCTAATTACTTTGTTCCTAGCGGTCGAGATAAGGTAAGTTCATGTCCAAAATGATGTAACTCTTTTTGGGGGATAAGCGTGGAGGCGTGCTCGTCGCATCCCCTGCCGGCCCAGAGGGCTGCAACTCCACTCGAAGAACCACCGTGGTGGTAGGACCTTAGGGTCCGCCTGGTTAACTACCACCCTCCCGTTAAAGTGTAACGCCAAATGTCCATGCCCCAGCTTGGACGTGTACTATTGCGGGAGTACCAGTCCTGTGTGACTTGTACTTGTCCTAACTTTTAGGACCGTACTGTGAGCTAAGACAGTTAACTGCTAGTCAGTCGTGAGAGGTTGGCGCGGGGTCCAGGGAGACCCGGTGAAACGGCTGACCACTGGCCGCCCGCGGGTCAGTAGGGGACCCGAACCCTGGGATTGCTTTTAATCTCCGCCCGGGGAGGCTGTCCCGCCAACCGGCGCATAATCCTGTGAATCAACTGACGTGCCGGAGTAGGAGACCGGAGTGGATCCCGTCGGTTGGTTCCAGGGGGGACCGGGGGCCCTTCCGTCCCCCGCGCCAGCCACTCACACCACTGTTTGTTGTTGCTGTTGCAGCTTCAAGTCGTATTCTTTGCCCTATCGTTGGGATGGGTATAAGTCACACCACCCAACTCTTACATTTACCCAATGGCTAATAATAAAACTAAAAAGAGATGTTATTCAGCGGCTTCCAATTCCACTTTATCTGTGGACTTCTGTAACATTCGGGGCCTCCACTCCAACCTAGATGCCGTTCATCAACACCTTGAAACGGTTAAGCCGGCCCTTCTCTTTCTAACGGAGACACAAATATCAAACCCGGCGGATACCTCGTACCTATTATATCCAGGTTACACGCTCGAGCACGCGTTTACTCGTCGCGCTGGGGTTTGTCTATTCGTCCGGGAAGATATTTGCTGTCGGCGTCTTAATGGTTTTGAAGATAAAGACCTATCCATACTGTGGGTTCGCGTGGATTACGGTGGCAAAACTCTAGTTTACGCTTGCCTCTATAGGTCACATAGCGGTGATATGGAGACTTCCTATCTTTTCGAGCACCTTGCTAGAGGAGCCGATAAGGTCGGAGAGCAGTACCCGTCGGCGGAGTTAGTGGTGCTTGGAGATTTCAACGCTCACCACATCGAGTGGTTGGGTTCCAAAGCTACGGATCACGCCGGCCGTACTGCTCTCGATTTTGCTTTAGCGTATGGTCTCTCGCAGTTGGTTAACACACCAACCAGAATACCAGATGTCGAGAACCATTCACCCTCTTTATTGGATCTGATGCTGACTTCTCACCCGGATCAGTACCAGGTATCAGTGGAAGCGCCCCTGGGTTCTTCTGACCATTGCCTGGTACGATCTAAGGTAGCGATTGTGCGCAACCACCGTAACGTGCCTCTCGGAAATCGTACGGTGTGGCATTACCAGTCTGCTGATTGGGATGGAATGAGAGATTTTTTCTCGTCCTACCCTTGGAGGCAGATTTGTTTCTCCTCGGAAGATCCAAATGTGTGTGCAGACTCCATCACTGACGTCATGCTTCAGGGTATGGAATGCTATATTCCTAAATCTGTTGTGCGCGTTGGCGGTCGGAGCCGTCCATGGTTTAATAAGTCTTGCGCTGACTCATCCGGTCAGAAAAACGCTGCTTATAAAACCTGGACCGAAGCACATACGCGTAAAGATCCCAATACCGCCGAGTTGAAGAAGAAACTGAATGCTGCCTCCAGATCTAATAAGAAGACAATTGCTAAGGCAAGGTCTGAGCACATCAGCAGAATTGGCGACCAGCTAGCAAGTTTTCCCTCAGGAAGTCGTGCTTTTTGGTCTCTTGCTAAAGCTGCTGAAGGTAATTTCTGCCAGACCTCCTTACCAGCGTTACGTAAGCCGAATGACTCTCTGGCCCACAGTGCTAAAGAGAAAGCCGACCTTTTGGGTACTCTCTTTGCCTCTAACTCGACTCTTGACGATAGGGACGCAACACCTCCGGTAATTCACGGATGTGAGAGTTCCATGCCAGATGTACGTTTCTCGCAGAGAGCGGTACGGAAGGAACTCTTATCCCTTGATGTGCGAAAGTCGAGCGGGCCGGATTGCATCCCGGCTATCGTCCTCAAGTCATGTGCTCCTGAGTTGACTCCGGTGTTAACGCGCCTTTTCCTGCTCTCCTACTCCAAAGGATGCGTGCCGTCTTCGTGGAAAGTTGCTCATGTACACCCCATTCCCAAGAAGGGTGACCGTACAGACCCATCCAACTACAGGCCTATAGCAATCACCTCTCTACTCTCTAAGGTGATGGAGCGAGTAGTTAACAACCAGCTCCTAGGTTACTTAGAGGATCACCAACTGATAAGTGACCGTCAATACGGTTTCCGTCGTGGCAGATCCGCTGGTGATCTTCTGGTTTACCTCACTCACCGTTGGGCTGACGCAGTTGAAAGTAGAGGTGAAGCTTTAGCTGTCAGCTTGGATATTGCTAAGGCTTTTGATCGGGTCTGGCACAGGGCACTTCTTTCGAAGTTGCCATCTTACGGCCTTTCCGAGGGGTTCTGCACATGGGTCGCCAGTTTCTTATCTGGACGGAGCATTCGTGTCGTTGTCGACGGAGCTTGCTCCGATCCCATGCCAATTAATGCTGGCGTCCCTCAGGGATCAGTGTTATCGCCTACGTTATTTATTCTGCATATCAATGACATGTTGCAAATCTGCAACATGCATTGCTATGCGGACGATAGCACGGCCGATGCGCAATATTCTGGCCGTGCTAATGCCCCTCGCGTCGGAGTAGAAGAAAGCCGAACTGGTCTTGTGTCTGAAGTTGAGGGTTCATTGGAGCGCGTCTCACATTGGGGACAGCAGAACCTTGTCCAATTCAACCCTACAAAAACTCAGACATGCGTTTTCACCGCGAAAAAGACCCCGTTCATCATCGTTCCGCAGTTTCAGGGTATTCCCCTAGAAATCGCAGAGAGTATTGGAGTTCTTGGCGTCGACATTTCCAAAGATGTCCAGTTCCACTGTCACATCGCGAGTAAGGCTGGATTGGCATCCAAGAAACTTGGTGTGCTTAATAAGGTGAAACGGTACTTCACGTCGAGACAGCGACTTTTGCTTTATAAAGCGCAAGTTCGCCCTCACATGGAGTACTGCTCTCACCTCTGGAATGGCGCACCAAAGTACCAACTCCAGTCTCTCGATGCTATTCAGCGTCGAGCGGTCCGAATTGTCGACGACCCCGCGCTCTCTGACCACCTTGAGCCACTGAGCCTCCGTAGAGACATCGGTTCGCTCTGTGTATTCTACAGGCTCTATAACGGGGAATGTTCTCAGGAGCTGTTTGATCTTATACCGGCATTGCGATTCTACCATCGTACCTCGCGTCACCGGTTAAAAGCTCATCCACATATAATCGAGTCCTGGAAATCTCACACAGCTCGATTTATGCGTTCCTTCTTACCGCATACTTGCAAAATGTGGAATGATCTTCCATCTAGCGTCTTTCCGCAGAGCTACAGTATGGATTCCTTCAAAAAGGGTGTTAAAAGAGTCTTACAGGGTCGGCAACGCATTGGTAACGCCCCTGGTGTTGCAAATGTCCATAGGCGACGGTAACCGCTTACCATCAGGTGGGCCGTCTGCTTGTTTGCCACTCCATTACATAAAAACATAAAAACAACTCGCATATTATTTGAGACGAATTTGTATTTTAGTGTTAACTATTAAGGATGTTTCTACATTAAATATATTTTTAGATGTCTTGTTTTATTTCTGGGTATCATCATCCATAAAGCCAAAAATAATAGTTACAGAGCTCTTACAAATGTTTTACAACTCTACTACAGGGTATTAAGGTTCATTATAAAAATGATATAATATCCACTTGTGGACTTTTTTATATTAGCTAGAGATGTATACATCTGTATATGTACGCATTAGCGCGGGGACACTGTTGAGGTTTGATTTTCATAGAGACTGGGTATCTATAGTATATTTGATTGAAGACTAAAACTAAATAATCTCAACGAAATGTACACGTAACTTTCTAAATCCAATGCACTGTGCATGTAACTCTCTTTTATAGTAAATTCTGTCAAATCTGAGCACTTTATTAAAAATATTTTATCATTTTAACTGTTAATAATATTATATTTGATACAATATCGCTGCTACACTCAAATCATTACAAATAAGATAGCGCCACGTCCCATTCAGATGAACAGTTGTGATTGATCGGTTGATGGTGGTTGGGCATACAAGAAAGAAGCTTATTGTTTGGATGCGTTCGGTTGAGCAAAATATGGCGTTCGGGCAAACAAGCACTCAACACAATTTAATAATTTTTATTTTCGCTAGTTCTGAACGTTATATTACAAATAAAACGAAATAATATATATGTAACAACGCGTAATCAACTTGTCTATGAATGGGTATAAAAAAGTCGGGTTATTCCTGTTGTCCCCCACTTTTCGCCCCCAGTGGGGGACAAAAGGATTTTTTTTTTCCTTTTGAGCCCCATAGGGGCCAAAAGTAATTTGAATTCCTGTTGAGCTCAATTTGGTAAAAAATGGTCTGTTAGCCATTCAAGTAGGGCGACGATATAGGTTCTTAGTATACTTGACCTAGTTTAAATGGGCACGTACACCGAGTATACTTTTTCATAAGATTTTTTCTACACACGACCATTTTATACACATTGTAAATATAATCCCTCAATTGCAGCATACGTCATAAAAATTATATTAACTTATTTTCTACTCCTATAATGGTAATGCCCTTGGTGGTGGAAGAAAAAGTTATGAAGTCGGAACATGAATGTAGATATTATATACACAAGAGTCACCGTTACAATATATATTAAATCATTGTTGTGTTTTCAAGAATATGTTTACTCAATTTAGGTACGCGTTGCATGGTTGTTCATAACAAGCTGCGCGAGAAGTAGGTACTTCATAAAAGAAGAAGCCACAATTGTGGGTCTGTATTTTCAGAAAATAAAAAATTCTGACGTATGTTGTATTGAACATATGGGCTTATCTATTAATGTAAGTCCATGGTTGCATTTACTAAAGAGTTAATAGTGTTAGGCATCATTAAATTAGGTTCTTTGTTTGTCGACGACACAACCATCACTCTGAAAAACATTTGTTTACTAAGAAAAATTGTAGAATAAATTGAATTCTACATACATGAATAAATAGTTTATTAATTATCGAAACATTCTTCTTCACAAATTATTTTTGGTTATTGTACGATACACTATTTAAATATCGCTCACCTATTTCTTAAGTTAGTGTATTACAAACAATTCATAAGAGTGCACGTTAGTTTTTATTTCGCTCCCGTACCGAACCTAAATTGAACCGTAACACAATAAACAGTTATCACTTTTTATTTATTTATTGATTTTTACATGTCTACCATAAAGAACCTAATCAAAGATTTCAATCTCCTCCACTAAAATAAAATCTGAGCATAGACAATTGAAAAATAGTTCACAAATAACTGCACGAAAAATTATTAAGTACGAGAAAATAATTATTGGGATAGCTAGTAAAATTTTACCTTTTTTTATTTATTTATTCGGAACAAAAAGTGGTACCCTAGCCAGTGATTCAGTACATTTTAATCGATAAACTTTTCCATCGACTTAAAACGATTTATAGACACGACCTTCAGTGTCAGTGAAGATGCTGACTAAGAAAAAGACGATAAAAATAAAATAAAGCTATTACTGCGAAGCAGCTTAATTTCGATATAATATGTTATAGGCTTGCTTATTTGTAGTAAAATTATTACAACACATGAAATTCGCGTAAAGGGTGGTATTAGAGATGGGCAAAGATAGGGATACATAAAAGTAAAAGACGAGGTTAAGGTCGAAGTGGTGGTACATATAAAAAGAGGTAAATTGCAGAAGAGTTCAAGTAAATATACATGTTGTCGGTCAATATAAATTGTCAAGTCAAATTTAAAAATTTTACAGCGTTCAGCCGTTTCACCGGGTCTCCCTGGAGTCCGCGCCAACCTCTCACGACCGTCTAGCAGTTAACTGTAACTGTACCTACAGTCCTAAAAGTTAGGACAAGTACAAGTCACACAAGACCGGTACTCCCGCAATAGTACCGGAACACGTCCAAGCTGGGGCATGGACATTTGGCGTTACATTTTAACGGGAGGGTGGTAGTTAACCAGGCGGACCCTAAAGACCTACTACCACGGTAGTTCTTCGAGTGGAGTTGCAGCCCTCTGGGCCGGCAGGGGATGGAAAGAGCACACCTCCACCCTTATCCCCCAATATTATCCAAGGCAGATAGGAAGTTTAGAAACATCGCCCCACACACATGAGAATATTTAATCAATAGGCACATACTACATTCTGAATCGCACGTAAGATTCGCATATAAAAGCCACGGTAATGTTATCTATACAGTATTTCAACTTCATAGAAACGGACAAAACGCGAGTTATACCTACGCGCCTCGATCTCGGCCTGCGCTCGGCACGCAGACAGTCTCAAGTGTCGCGACTGTGCTGCAGTGACGAGCGAATGGTTTGTTGTTTTTTTAACAATAACCACGTGATTTTTTCACCAAAAACAAGTTCAAGTACATATTTTTTTATTAAATATGACGAGTAAGATATATTATCCTGTTTTTGGTTTCATGAATACGTCAAAAACGCATCCAGAGATAACTTTTTTTAAATTACCTGGAAACTGAAAGCTAATACTATAAAATAATATTACTTACTAGTAAGTCCCCTAGTTACTACTAAGTAAAATTATTTTATAGTCTACATATAGTTGACGGTACAGAATGTGTGTCTTTTTAATGGACAAGTATTTCCTTATATCCCCCGAAAAAAAATGTTCAATTAATAAAAAAGTGAATAGAGTAAAGGAAAGTGATTGACACGAGTGAAATAAGTAGTTATAAGCTATATATTAGAATACGGATTTTTAATACTTTAAAATCTAACAATAAAGCATTTCGTACGTCTCACAAATATTTTTTGGTCGCAAATTTTTAAGACCGACTTTTATTCAAACAAAAACATGGTTTTTTGATTAAATCGACTAGTCTGTCACGTATTTTGAGTGATTCACAAAGTATTTTATTTGTTTTTATTAATAAAAGTATATTTACTGTTTGGGAATGGGGCCCCTTATGATCTCCGTAGTCCCACACTTTACCGCTGTGTCGTGGCGTATTTGACTGGATTCCTGGAATATCACAGGAAGACACCAGCCGATGTATGTGCTATTATTCACGTTGTTGAAAAGGAGCGGGAAAACGACCTACCTGCGGACGACGTGCTCGTCCATCGAAAGGGGCTTAAGATTAAACACCTACTAATTAAGATAAATGATCATTTAGCTAGTTTGAAAGGAATTATATTAAAATACGTCCCTTGATCTTGATGTTGAAGTGGTTGCCCGCCAACAGCAATCCGTTGCTAATATATATTTATCAGTCCGCTGCTAACACACCCGGTCGCCGCGACCCGAATTTTATTCACTCCGTTTGCTTCGAATAAACGTACGTGCTGGCACGAGTTCACCTTGTAACGGACTGCCTTTGAAAATCAGAGGTGAACGGCCGGCGCGGGCGCCCGCGCGCGCTAGGCCGCACACATTCAAATCCATCACAGATAACAGGGACACCAAGATTCACGTCCGCGCGTTCAAAAACCGATAGCATTGTTTACCTGTATTTACCGAACATTTACAATCACAAAAAAAAATGGAAACACAAAGTAGGCAAATGTAATTAAAATGCTGGAGGCGGGCAGCCCTATCGCATGTTTACCTACAGCGCGGATGTAGGTAGTAACTTCAAGGACAGAGCCGAGTTAAAATACTGTATAGATAATATTATCCTGTCTAAGCGCTATGGCACGTCTTTGCTCCCTTAACGGTTTTGACGGCATGACTTGTTGGCAACCATGTAGTTGAAATCTCAAGTGCTAGTTAATAGCTACGGAGACCTCTGTTATAAACCGTTACCATATCAGGCTTATTATGTCGTTTATGGAGATGGTGGTAAATTGTGACAGCTAAAAGGAATTCTTCCTCATCCTCTCCCATCGGAGGTGTGTCATCATCACCTACATTGCAATGTTATCGTGTGTCGTAAACGGGTCTGAGCTCTGCTGCATGTAGATGAGGCGTCGCGTGTTGCCAAGATTTGGCTCGCGACAACGCGGCGCGGCGGTAACTACAGCGACTCATTTCTCATCCTGTCGAGCTCGACTGGGTGACATGTTGCAGCGATTAATGTAACACCTGAACTATATGTGGGTAACTACTTTAGCGCAAAATCACTAGGAGTTGAGGTTTAGAATTTTCACTATTCACACCTACTTGAAATCTTATAGGTATACGTATAGGATTTCAAAGAGGTACGAATATCACAAAATTACAAATTTACGAGAGGAACAATTTAAGTAATGTGCGGAATTCGAACCCGCGTCCATCCACCCTTAGCCAGGGTATGCTTTAATCCAATTGAGCCAACATGACAATAAGTCATAACTGAACTATTTTTTCCTATCGTTCTTTAACCATCGTATTGGGGTGGACTTAAATTTTTCCTCTCGTAAATTTGTAATTTTGTAATGTAATCCGCAGAGCATGCGTTATTGCAAACATAAAAATATTAAAATGGCACGAATATTGTTTTAATAGGTATATGGCAGCCTTCGATGCTTGTTCTACATTAAGAACAAGCATCAACGGCTGCCCTAAAATACTAATACTTTTATAGGTATCAATACAAAACCCAACAATAATATTTATGAACGGTAAAAACTTGACTTCAGGTTGCACTCAAAGGGTGTATTCTATTTTGAGGTCACAATGTTTACTATAATATAAATAATATAGATATTAATATAAATAATGCACAATTTATTATGTACACAACCAGGCAACTTTAGCTCTTTGCAAGAATTGCAATGACAGCTATTTGACAGTGCTCATCAGATGTCGTTAGCGTTGCAAGTACCTACTGGTAGAGGACGTCTCGGATCACGTCATAACTTTGAGCACGCTCACGCTACTCAAAGTGCTTCAAGCAAAAAATGAAACGCACCCAAAGTCACACTTTAAAATCTTATTGAAACCAGTAATTTTATCACAAAGATACTATTTGCTTGTCCTTAATAAAACAAGATAATTATGTTCCTACCTTGTTTTTTGTATTGAGTATTGAGTGTTGCACACCTGTCACAGTTATCTTACGAGTATATCCGTCATAGAAGTTGTTATCTTCCCATGAGTATGCGATATCTTGGCTGCTGTGTATTCGTTGCTAAGTAGAACGTTGCATCAGAGAGATAACGGGAGGAGATAGCACTCACCTGCCACCGGGGACAGCTTCCGCATCACGCACCATCGCGATTTCCACTGTGAACAAATACATAGGTTTGTTTGATGAGAACCATCACAGGAAATCACGTTAAGGACTAAAATACATAACAGAACATGACTAGCGGGCCGCGCTGTTATACTTTGAGATGTAAGCTATCCTATTGCGTGTGCAAATCAAATTTTAAATTGTTTCACTAGTTTAGGAGTCTACCGCGGACAAACAACGTGACACGTAATTTTTATATATAAACACCCAAATTAAAATCATTCATTCATTAACTCATTCTTTCAAATGTTTATATTTCTAGCTCAAAGGTTAGTTAGATCATGTTTTGGTTTACATTATTATTTTATAGTCTCTAATATTTCATTTTTAATCATTGTCATCAAATTCTTTGCAGAAGCTGTTTCTAATTTGTCGTATTAAGCTTTAGTAAACCGTTTTTTTTAATAACTATTATATGTCTTGGCAAACAACCGCCCGAGAACAGCAGGGATATGCTGAAAAACAGCGCAGCGATGCTCCTCTGAAAAGAGAACATTGCTGCACAAGCTGAGCATAACCCTATTGCCAAAATTCATTTTTAAATTTGTGTTAATTTAGTAATTAGTATTTTTTGAAGGCAATAAATAGATATTTTTTTTTTTATTTTATAAAAAAGATTTAAGTATAATGATGATACTAAGCAAGCAAATTCATCACGTCTATCATTAGAAAACTATTATTAATTAACACGTATATCAATAGAACTTTTCTGAGGGTAGGCGAAAGAAAAACACACAATAAAAAGTTCTCTGTTTCAATAATTGAAATAAATTAGTTTTATTGATATAACTAAAATTAATTTTATGGTATATTAAAGTAATTAGTACAATACCTGCCGGGGAACGTTATTTCCTGAAATCACACTAAGTTTTCCTATCAATTTCAACACTTTAAATTTTAACACTATTTGCACTACAAGATGGAAGAAATTAAGGAATCACTGTCTGAAATGCGCCAACTGTTCCTGAATAGGATGGATGAGTTCAATGGTGAGTTACACAAAATACCATCTGCTACACCCACAAATGCCAGTCTGGCTCAGGAGTTTCACAACTTCAAAGCTTTCATTATGATTGCCCTTCAAGCTCTACAAGGTCAAGTTGAGTTGTTAGACCGAAAAATGGATAGCTTGGAGATGCACTCTCGCCGCAAGATTCTATTGTTGCATGGACTGCCTGAGTAAAATCAGGACCGAGGCAGTAGTTGTGAAGGCAGTGGTTGACCGGTTGAAACTGAAGGATTTTTCAGTAAATAACATCAGCCGTTGCCACAGAATGGGTAAATCGTCGTCACTAGACAAGCCCAGGCCTATTCTTCTGAAGTTATGTGACATGTCTATACAAAGCAAGATATGGTTCGCCAAAACAGAGCTCAAAGGATCTGGTGTCACTCTGTCGGAGTTCCTTACGAAGTCGCGTCACGACACTTTCATGGCTGCACGGCAAAAATATGGTGTAAGTGTTGGATATTATGGTATTATGGTATTATATTATGGTACGTAAGTGTTGGACTCGTGATGGCTTCATTCACGTTATTGGGCCTGATGGCACGTGGCATCGGTTAACGTCAATGTCGGAGCTAAACAAGGTGGACTTGCAAACCAAAAATCGGCGGCAAGTGTAGTGCCCAAAGAGACTGTGGCACCGAGGAGCAGACGTGCCGCTTCGGCACACAAAAAATGAATTCCCATTGTAATCAATTTCTTCTCACTTGCTACTATTTTGTGTTGTACTTTCTTGAGACGTAGTGTAACTCACAACATAAGTATTAATTAAGTACCCGATATAATATTTTCGATGAAACGTGTAGATATGTACCCTTTATTTTTACACATTTTATGATTGTCTTGAAATTGTAATATCTGCATTATTTGCACTTTGTACTCAGGTTACTTTATATGCAGTTTGACAGTTGACACCATCATTGCTCCATCACCAAAACATTCTGAAATAACAAATGTCAATTCTGACGTTGACGAACCATAATACTTATTTAATATTTTTTTTTTGATTTTATGGTTTGTACATTTACCAAATGTAACTTACGAATAGTGTAATATATGAAAAACACGGGTGTTTGAGCGTAAACTTACTATGAGTCGATATCGCTATCGACAATGTTTCGGCTTCTACCGGAAGCCTTGTCGCGTGACGCGACCGCGGCGGACGTACCACACTCAAAATCCTGAGGAAGGCTTCCGGTAGAAGCCGAAACATTGTCGAAAGCGATATCGACTCATAGTAAGTTCACGCTCAAACACCCGTGTTTTTCATATATTATATATAACTATGAGCGTAAGTTTTTATAATATGTTACGAATAGTGTAGTAATGTTTTACTTGTGTTGTGAGTACGAAGTAGAAAAGTTTATTTACATAGACATATTATGTTATCGATATTTTTAAAAATGTTTAATTTTAAATTGAGTGTAACTACGTATTGTGTGATTTATATAATTTTCTCTGATAATCTAGCATTCCGTTATATAACGATGATAACCGGTGGGTAGAGGAGCAAACGCGAACTATAAATTATAGCTATATTGCTGCTTTAATATCTATATAATATTATTATTAATTTATATTTATATTTATATATATATATATATATTATAATTATTTAAGTAAGTACGAGTATATATGTTTGTTTATTATGTCTTTGCCTAGCGATGATAATGACATGTCTGAAACATTCGTAAGTTTTACATCTTCTAGTAATAACAATGACGACAGTTTTATTAGTATTCCTTCTCTGTCTGAAAATCTAGAAACCCAATTCTCTGATGTGCCAAAAAATTTTACGTAGTTCATATTAATGTCCAAAGCATTCCGGCTCATTTTCCCGATATGCTGGCGTCTTTTGACAACAAAAATATTCATGCTATATTAGTCTCCGAATCCTGGCTTAAGCCTTGTCTCTCTTCAGTTTTATATCCGCTACCTGGTTTCCGTTTAATTAGAAATGATCGCACCACAGTATTCATATTCTCAGTAGTAAGCACGTCAGCTCAACCTCCACCACCAAATAGCGGCGAACATGTTTTTATTGAAGTTCTCCTCTCCCACACCAAAATTCTTCTCGGAGTCTATTATAGCCATTCCTCACGTGTAAACTACTTTGACTCTTTTGAAATGATGTTACATAATCTCAATCCTTTATATAGCCACACAATTATCATGGGTGATTTCAATACATGTCTTATTCAAAACGACTATCGTTCCACCAGACTTAGATCCGTAATTTATTCAAGCAACATGCACATTCTCCCTTCCACAGCTACTCACTTCTTCCCTTACTGTTCTCCTTCACTACTTAATCTTCTTATTGTATCATCTTTAGAGCATGTTGCTAAGCACGGTCAAATATCTGCCGATGCGTTTTCTTACCACGAGTTGATTTTTTTGTCCTACAAAATTCGTCTTCCAAAACCTAGGCCCACTATTATTCTGCAACGCAACTTTAGCGGTATTAATGAAGAACATTTCCTTGCCGACGCAATGAAGATTGATTGGTCTCCTGTTATGGACGCCAAATCCATTGATGATCAATTATTTTTAATACAATAATAACGGGACTCTACGATATCCATGCTCCACTGCGACGTATTAAAATAAAACATCAACCAGCGCCGTGGCTAACTACAGAAATCAAATCACTCATGCAGAAAAAAACCATTGCTAAATTAAGGTACAAGTTTTATCCCGATGATGTCCATAAAGAAAAATATGCTCAATCACGGAATCGCTGCAATAGGGTGTGTAGAGATGCACAACGTCGCCATATTGAAGCAGTGATAGCTCAGTGGCTTTGGCTATGGACTGCCGCGCAGCAGGTCCATGATTCGAATCCCACCGCGGGCTTGAGCTTCACCGCATGGTGGAAGGGCATTTTTGCGAATGCCCGCCTGGCTAGCGACCACCCTCAAGTTGAAAATCTGTCGCCAAGCAACTAACGGTGTGTTCCAACAGCTGTCCTTGAGAGCCAGTTATTCTAGGTTAAGCCTGTTAACACCTTCGACCACATCATCACTTACCATCACGTGAGATTGTGGTCAAAGGCTTACCTATCAGCAATAAAAAAAAATAAAAAAAAATAAATATCATAATTCTGTCGAAAATTAATATCCAGCTAAAGTCTGGAAGTTTCTCAGGTCGCTTGGAGTTGGTAAATCTCGCCAAAATTCTTCTTCTAATAATTAAGATAATGATTCTTTAAATAAAAATTTTTTTTCATCTTCCAATATAATGGACTTAGATAAAAATATAACGTTACAACGTCTTTCTACCATTTCAACTCCTGACCATCAACCATTTTTCTTTAGTCAATTTTCCGCTTGTGATGTTAAGAGGAGCATATTGTCTATCACTTCCAATGCCGTTGGAACAGACGGCATTAGTCGAAACATGATAATTCCAATCCTTTGCCATATCCTAAACAATTCCATATCAAATGCTACAGTCCCTTCAAGATGGAAGGAAGCACAAATTATTCCCTTACCGAAGAAACTAAATCCTAAATCATTTTCCGAATACCGTCCAATATCCATACTTCCTTTTCTGTCCAAAGTCCTTGAGCGTCTAGTTCACAAACAATTAAACTCATTCCTTATTCATCACCAACTCCTTAATCCTTTCCATTCTGGTTTTCGACCTGGACATAGTACAAAGACGGCTCTAGTAAAAATAACCGAAGATATTCGTTTTGGTATGGAAAACAAAACTTTGCTTGACTTCAGCAACGCATTCAACACCGTTGACTTTGATGTCCTTCTCGCTCTACTTCGCTCCATAAACATATCTCCAACGACGATTGACTGGTTTCATAGTTATCTGTCTGGTCGCCGACAGCGGGTTCGCCTTGATGAGTCTGTGTCCTCTTGGTGTGATATCACTGTCGGTGTGCCTCAATTTTTATAAACACTATATCTCAACGTCTTACTTCTGCCTACCACCTCTATGCAGACGATCTCCGAATTTACTCCCAAGCCCCACTTAGCCGTTTAGATGAAGCAGTTAATATGGTAAATAATGATGTATGTTACATTTCGGACTGGAGTAAATCATACGGTCTAACAGTAATCATTTGAGGCAGTTCACGGACTATTTGTAAAATAGATTGGGACAATTTACCAAATATTTTCTTTGAGGGTGTGAAAATTCCGTACAGCAAAATAGTAAAAATCTTGGGATTATTTTTGATGAATGCTTTACCTGGATCCCACAATTGGAAACTGCTAGCCGTAACACGTTTGCTGCTGCAGGTTCACTCAGAAGACTGAGAAACTTTTTGCCGACAGCCACTAAAGTTGCGCTTCATCATCATCATCATCAGCCGGAAGACGTCCACTGTTGAACAAAGGCCTCCCCCATAGAATGCCACAAACAACGGCTATTAGCCGCTTGTAGCCATTGGCGTTCCTATTCAAACACTTCAGAGCTTCGATGTACCTATAGTCGATTTGGCATCGCTGAAGCGACTGCAGTACGGCCCAGGTTTCGATTGAATCGAAGGTTTTTTCATAGTCCACAAACGCTAGACACAATGGCCGATTATACACCTCAGTCTTCTGTATAATCTGGCGAAGCGTATGTATGTGGTCTATGGTACTAAAACCTTTTCGGAACCCGGCTTGTTCGGGAGGCTGGAAGTCATCAAACCTACGAGCGAGACGATTCGTAATGACTCTCGAGAACAGCTTATAAACATGGCTCAGAAGTGAAATGGGCCTGTAGTTCTTCAGAAGTTCTTGTCACCTTTTTTGAAGAACAGTACCATTACACTTCTGCTCCACGCTTCTGGTGTTTTACCTTCAAGGATGACGGAATTAAATAACTTCTGGAGGACAGAGTACTGGTTTTACACCCGCTCTCAGAAGTTCCGTCGTGATTCCTTCATCACCTGGCGCCTTGTTGTTCTTAAGCTGTTTGAGAGCTATTCTTATCTCGTATAGGCTGATTTCCGGGATATCTTCGGTATAGTGTCGGGTCAGTTTAGCTCTCATGTCCTGAGCTGTACTGACAACGGGTTCTCGTGTCGAGGTGTATAGCTGTCCATAAAACGTCTCAAGCTCTTTCAGATAATTTAGACCTTACGGAGGACCAGCTTAACAAACTTGAGCGTCTTCAAAACTTTTTAATAAGGTTCATATTTGGCTTGCGCAAATACGACCACGTTTCTGAATTTCGCACCAAGCTCAAGTGGCTTCCTATACGACGTCGCCGTAATTCTCACATCCTATCTCTTCTCTACAATATTCTGTTCAACCCTTATTCACCCCAGTACATTAAAGAGCGTTTTGATTACCTTAATCCCTCTAATTCTCTTTGCTTACGGTCATCAGAGAATCTTATGCTTTAATTTCCTCCACACACTACCTCGTTTTATGACCGTTCGTTTTCGGTCGAAGCCGTCAGACTCTGGAATGCATTGCCACTTGATACCAAACGAGCTCCGTCCTTAAATGTTTTTAAAGACAAAGTTAAAGCTTTTTACCTGTCTTGCTAGCATAAGCTCCATACGTGTAAACATCATATTAATGTACTGTATTTGTATATTTGTGTATATAAATGTATTTCGTATATAATTGTATGTAGGTATATGTATATATATTATGTAAGAATACATTTATTATCTATATTGTATATTATATTGTAGATATTTATAAATATCAATACTATTAAGGATATTGTACACTGCCATCCCTTGTCAAAACTTGCTCCTCTCCAAAGGTTGTGTGGAAGAGATCTCTTTGAGCGATAAGGCCGCCTATTGTTCACTATTATAAGCTAAATATTTTTAATTTTGGTATAGTTTAAGGTGTTCAATAAAGAGTTTATTTAACTATCTATCTATCTAGAAATAAGTAAGCCTGGCTAGCTACCTTAAGTAGAAAATCAGCCAAACACCTAACAATGTGTTCCAGCAGCAGTTTTTGAGAGCCACAAAAATTACAGGCACATTAACAACTGTATATCTCAGTGTGACGGGCGCAGTGCAATTCGTCACATGACGAAATGCATCTGTTATAGGCAGAGGTCAATCCGCTTAACATCAGATGGGTCTCGTGCTTGTTCCGTCATGACCAAGATAAAAAAATGTAGGTTTAATCAACTTACAAGTAGTAGGTACATACGAGTACAACACGGAATCATTTACGTTTGAATAGCTGGTTCGAGAACGGGACGTTTGGTGCGCCCGCGCCATGCGAGCTGTGTTGTCGACCACTCGTTTGGTGCGCCCGCGCCATGCGAGCTGTGTTGTCGACCACTCGTTTGGTGCGCCCGCGCCATGCGAGCTGTGTTGTCGACCACTCGCATTGTAGTAGGTACATACGAGTACAACACGGAATCATTTACGTTTGAATAGCTGGTTCGAGAACGGGACGTTTGGTGCGCCCGCGCCATGCGAGCTGTGTTGTCGACCACTCGTTTGGTGCGCCCGCGCCATGCGAGCTGTGTTGTCGACCACTCGTTTGGTGCGCCCGCGCCATGCGAGCTGTGTTGTCGACCACTCGCATTGTAGTAGGTACATACGAGTACAACACGGAATCATTTACGTTTGAATAGCTGGTTCGAGAACGGGACGTTTGGTGCGCCCGCGCCATGCGAGCTGTGTTGTCGACCACTCGTTTGGTGCGCCCGCGCCATGCGAGCTGTGTTGTCGACCACTCGTTTGGTGCGCCCGCGCCATGCGAGCTGTGTTGTCGACCACTCGCATTGTAATTAATAACAATAATGTATTTAGAGAAATTTAATAAAGTTTATTTATTATGACCTTACTAATATTTATGAAAATCAAATAATGATTACCAGGTAATGTGAAAACTGCAAAGGAACCTGCGTTATATTCAAACGTTACCTAAACAAAAGTTTTTGTTGTATAATAAATACCCAGCAAACGAAAAATATCTACTATAAAATGAAGTTTTCATTATTTCGTAGTCTGGAAATATGCCTGATGGAGGGCAGTAGGCTCGCTCCCAATAGAGATAGGGCATACACATGTCTGGTGAAACGACAATGTTTTCAGTGTCTACTCCTTTGGGGAATACAAGCGTGACGATGGTTGTGGTATGTCGCGGCTAAACAATGCATCTAAAACATGTCAAACAAGATAAATTTGTTATTCTGATATGTTATCCTATAGCTTACCTTCTTTCCATCTCTAAACTTGACGGTGCCTTCGATGATGGTGTTGTCGTCCGCCATGGCTTCACTGTCACGGCGGCAACGGTTACGTCACGTCACATCACTGTCACTGTCACTGTCACTGCGCGCACATCACTATCTCACTATCACATCACAATTATATCTTCTAGCAGTACCTGACAAACAAACAGACAAAACTTTAATTATCATATATATATTTTTTTTTTTGAGCTTGATAGGTTAGCCTTTGACCACTATCTCACCTGACTCTCAACACACCGTTAGGTGCTTGGCGACAGATTTTCAACTTGAGGGTGGTAGCTAGCCAAGCGGGCATTCGCAAAGTGCCCTACCACCATGCTGTAACGACTGCCATCCTAAGACAACAACCGGAACCGACGGCTTAACGTGCCCTCCGAAGCACGGAAGCACTCAGTAGTAATGTCACCAGCGGTCACCCATCCAACTCATGACCGCGGCGGACGTTGCTTAACTTGGCTGATCGATTCGGAATGGTTAAGCAAACTTCACTACGAGCGCTTCAGAAATATAGATAAAAAAATATAGATTTTGGCGAGAAAATTTTGTTAGCGACATTCGATGATAGTAAAAATGTGATATCGGTAATGAATTTTCTTGAAAAGCAATTTCACTTAATTAGTCGAAAATGTGGTTCCTTATTATAGCAAGGTTTCCTTATATCACTACGACGCGACGTTCTAGCAAAAATTACATTTTCATGTTCAGCTGAGAACGACATCAGTACTAATATTATAAATGCGAAAGTAACTCTGTCTGTCTGTCTGTCTGTTACGCTTTCACGCCAAAACTACTGGACCGATTTGAATGAAATTTGGTATGGAAATAGTTTGAGACCCGGGAAAAAACATAGGATAGTTTTTATCTAACTGCGCAAAAAGAGGTTAATGTTTTTGCGTGATAAGTTGATAACCGACATGCGCGCGGGCGGAGCCGGGCCCGGAAAGCTAGTATTATATAACACAGTTTGTATACACATATAATACATATAATATTGTAATATATGTGTTTATTGTTAGATTATATTCCTGAAATAATTACCAATTAAAAAAAAGCCTTCAACATTGTTAGTGCAAATATACTTATCTATAATATTGAAAGTACTAAAGTTTCTTTAATTTTTTAAGTACCCAAATGTTTTTCCCAATCGATCCCGCGTCCCCAAGATTTGTGCAGAGTACCCTGACTGTGTGACCCGTGGGGTGCCGGGTTAGAATTGCACCTCCCTATTTCTTCCCGTGTGGGTGTCGTAAAATTCGACTAAGGGAAAAATACTAGAAGGTGGGCAGCAGCGCCTTCTTAAGAACTATGCCATCTTGCACTGCGATCCCCAAGCCTCCTGCCAAGCGTGGGGATTATGGCAAATACCCCCTACACAGGGTGTGTTCAGCAGTGGACGATCCGGCTGATACAAGACAGTACCCTGACTATTGGAATTTGTGTTCCTACTCTATTATTTATTGTATGTATTTAACCATCATAACATAGGGGACGGAGAGCGCTCAACAACCAGACTTCACATTCTGACCCAAACAAGTGCGGTTCTGGTATCCGAACTAGAAAAGGGGTCTTCTAGATAACAACCTGCGGCTGTCCGCCCACGCATCGCATCCGACCTTCTCGCAAACTCTGTATCTTTATAACTGTAATAGATAGATAGTACACAATTTTTAATTGTGGTATTGTAGACGTTAGTAGGATTTCTTAGCAAAAGTTAAAACAAAAGGAGCTCCTCATAGATACAACCTTATATGTTTTTTTTTTGCTCTAACGTAACATGTACATAACATTATGTCAAACTAAAAATCAACCAATTTTATTACGGACCACCTAACAATCTCGATCAATATGAAAAAAATAACAATTTATTGTATATTCCAAGTCATTATCGGCATTGGAGTACAACTTGCACTTGACCGTTTTATTTTTCAAACACTCATCTCTCCTTGCTACCTATGAAACATTGAAGCAAAAATAACGAATTAATTGAAAAAAAAATGTTAGTGTGATTTTAGCTTATCACACTATGGTACCGGTAATCATATTATTTAGAAATCAATTTACTATTTATTAAATTACGGATGAAATATGAATTGAATTAGGTACATCAAAATGGCTCGCATGTTGTATCAATCATTGGTTACAAATACAGTTAACATTGGTCGGGGCATGATGCGCTACCTACCACCTAAACCAATCAAACAATATACATACCTACTACCCATCTAACACAAACAACGTCATTCCGATAACTTTGGTGCTATTGCCGATTTTAATGTGACGTTTGGCTTTGACTTGCTGTAAAAGTGTCACCTATGTTCAAATACGAGAAGGTACATGCGTATATGCATTTAGATGCATAGCTACGTACGTTCACGATAATGATATGTTGATAAAAATTAGTTCATCCGGAAGTGGAAGTGCTGCCACCACACCTATTTCTACCACCGAACAGTAATGTTCACATTACTGTGTGTTCTGTTAAGGGAATGTGTACCGGTGAGACGCTCATCAGACTTAACAACTTTATGTCTCAGGGTGATGGGCGCAGTGCATTTCTCTGTTATAGGAAGAGGTTACCGCTTAACACCAGGTGGGCCTCGTGCTGTTTTTAAGAGAATAAATATTCAGTGGCTCTGAAATAAATGTATTAGTATTTAGATTTTTTATAATATTTAAACAATAGAGAAAGTGTAAGAAGTTGTTAAAACTTTCGACCAATTTGCAGGCAGAATACACATTCCATATATTTCTACCTTATTAAAAGTGTATTATGATTTTTATTTTCTTACATTTGTAAATATGTGTATTTGTAATAATTAAATAAAAGTGTAAAAGTCTCGGAAAATTTATGAATCTTTCAAACAAATTCGAAAATAGTAATCGATAGTGAAAAGGTTCGGTTATTGCCCTTTTGTTAGAATTTTCTTACTGTGCCCACAACACTCATTCTTGTCCATGCGTTTGAAGAGCCAACACTCTAATCTGATGATGATTCGTGTAGAACCGTAACGCGTTGGAAATTCTTCCGGTCAGGCTACCTACGTGACTCCATTGATGTCACGTGGGTTTAGGTATAAAATTAGGCAGAATAGCCCCTTCTTAGTTATATTTTTAAGTGTTTTCTGAGATATTAATTTTATATTATCTTAAATATTTTTTGATTTTTTGTTATTTATAATATAAGCCTAATTTTTGCTAATATTCTTCTTGGCCACAAAAGTACGCAACAAAAAAAAATTACATCATTTGGGTTTCAAACTTTTGAAATCTCAAAGTCCAGATTTCAAGGTGCAACGAAAACTATAAATCTTACATAAATTGTCGAGCGGGTCGCTGAGAAATTAGCTCCACTCAATAAAAAAAAAAATCTATTTTAACTCTATACCTATATAATATTGTAAATAAGAAACAAGTATTTAGATTGTATAATCATCACTGTTATAACATCGCTCACGTGCAGAGAACAGTTTCAAAGCCTCGACCCTGAAAGATATTTATTGCTGACCATGTTACTAAAATATTTTTTATCAGTTTTAGACGTTATCGCCACATATCAGCTCTAGTATCAGATTACTGAAGTGTTCAACCAGGTAGTGGAGGAACTATTGTCGGCGCAATAGCACCATATCTCAAGGCGATTAATTAATTCTTCAGATAATAACAACCATAAAAGATATGACTTCGTTATCTGCGACGATAGCCGATAATCCACGGAGCATATTAACATATTCTGTGATGTTAAGTAGGAAGTTTATTTTTAATTTCTCTTTCTACTATTGCCGCACGTGCTCTTTATATTCATTTGTTTCAAATGCTGTAAAGTTTATTCCTCTGTCTATATTGTACGACTATCATTGATATTTCAGTCAAATTGCGGTGGTCGTGGGTAGAGACATCAAGGTTAGACAATATGTAATTTCATATTCATTTGTACGTGAATAGACTTGTACGTGTCGAACAATGACTTGCGAGTAAAATTTTCAATCTGGCGTCAATACAAAGATACTACTAATAGGCATCATATTTTGAACTCCCTTCGGGGCAGATAGATTATATAATAATATTTCCCCATTCTTGAGGTTCCGCTCCTATCAAAGCTTCGAACATCAACATGGCTATCTTGTAGGCATGGCTAGCGTTGTGATATTGTATGTAGCTGAACCATTCCCGTAGGTGTTAGCCTGTATCTCGACTCGCACACGCTTATTTGGTTCGCAAATATTATCACTTATTCTACTTTAATGTTCATACGCTTTTGTTATTTATCATAAAACTTGAATTTGATATCTTTATGCGCTCACTGCCCATAAGTTCTACAACGTGGATATATGCGATTTTTTTTTTTTTTTTTTTTTATGTTATTGTGACGGAACAAGCTCGAGGACCACCTGATGTTAAGTGGTTTCCTCTGCCTATAACAGATGCATTTCGTCACGGGTGAAGAATTGCACTGCGCCCGTCACCTTGAGACATAGTTGTTATGTCTCATGTGCCTGTAATTTCACTGGCTCTCAAGGACTGCTGCCGGAACACACCGTTAGGTGCTTGGCGACAGATTTTCAACTTGAGGGTGGTCGCTAGCCAGGCGGGCATTCGCAAAAAGCCCTTCCACCATGCGGTGAAGCTCAAGCCCGCGGCGGGATTCGAACCATGGACCTGCTGCGCGGCAGTCCATAGCCAATGCCACTGAGCTATCACTGCTTCAAATTTGAATTGAAAATACCAAAACAAACCACTACCTTAGTTACTCACTTAGTTTCAAAGCTTTCACCACGCTCAAAATGTCTCCTGTCGCCAGTGCCTTATAATATTTTTACTTATTATTTAAGTAAAGTCAAGAAACAATATCGAGTGTTACTTTTGCCCTGATCCCAAGGGAGACGCCACATCTATGATAATATTTTATCTGTGATTCTACCAAATTTAATGAATTTCAAAAATCAATATTAAAGGCTCTTTTGGTAATCACTACGATTACCAAAAGAGCCTTTTAAATTGATTTTGGAATTAGGCGTGACCCGTTACCTCGAAAGTACCGGTGGGGTGCCGAGGTAGAATGTCACCGCCCATTTCTTCCTGAAGGTTTTGAAACAGGCGACTAAAGGAAAAATACCGGAAGGTGGGAAGCACCGCCTTCTGAAAAACTGACAACCTATACTGCGATCCCCAAGACGACTGCCAAGGCTTGGGACTATGGCAAATCCCCCCAATAAAGGATACTTTGTTAAACGGTGGACATTCCGGTTGAGGTTATGATGATGATGAGTCTCAAAAGTGGTCTTTAAAATCTGTAAATATATATAAAATAGCCCCCAAGCACAAAGTAGAAAATTTTAATTTCGTTTAGCTGTCCGGTTCGGTTTGTCCATCTGGATTATATAGCCTTATCTAAATCAATCTACTTTTAAAGCATCACATTAAAATAAAAACGTTTAACGTGAATCAGCAGTTAACAATGATTGTCACTAAATAATTATCAAAGCGCCAAACCATTCACATGTATGGCGTATAACACGTGGGCCGAGGCACAACAACACGCGATGTAATAGAGTCCCAGCTGTACCGTATTAATCCACAAGCCAGAGACAAAGCCTTTCATTGGTATAATGGACTCTAATGTTAAGACTAAAGAGTGCTTTTTGTAATGGGCAGTACGCGTTGGATGGTTCAAGTAAGCGGTTTATACGGGATATAGTTAAAACGAGCTCTGGCTTCACGTCGTTCCGCTTTCGAATTTCTGCATTATTAGAGCAAAAGACACAGACGTTGGTCTGTTCGGCTCGACTACTCGGGCCCGGGTGGGCTTGGATGCCAATAGCCACCCTTTAACAACCTCCCCCGTGCGAGCTCTTCTTCATTAAAGTATGGTGTCGTGTTGATGAGATTAGGAGTAAAGTCAGCTTTCAAATTAGAAACTGCACTTGCCTGAGCTGAGTTAGAGGTTGAGGTACCGTACTGTGTACAATATGTAGATGTAACAGTGAGCACGCGCGTCGCGTCGATGCATGTCGATGCGTCTACTTAACTAGATAGGTGACTAGGTGCTGCCGAAAACCATTGCTGTTTACTCATACATAAGTGCTACAGATATTTTTGGTTCTAAATTTAGTACGTTCTAAACGTTCATCCATCTTACCAAGTTTTTATGACAACATGACATATTCTCAATATAAACGGTTTTTATTACCAAATAATACTGTAAGGGCAGAAGTTTTATATTTATATCTTTTTTTTTAATGCAATTGTGACGGAACAAGCTCAAGGCCCACCTGATGTTAAGTGGACTAACCTCTGCCAGCTGCATTTCGTCTCAAGTCACGAATTGCACTGCTCCCGTTACCTTGAGACATAGTTGTTAAGTCTCATATGCCTGTAATTTCACTGGTTCTCAAGTACAGCAGCTGGAACACACCGTTAGGTGCTTGGCGATAGATTTTCTACTTGAGGGTGTCGCTAGCCAGGCGAGCAATCGCAAAATGCCTTTCCACCACGTGGTGAAGTAAGAACCACCCGCGGTGGGACTGTAACCATGGACCTGCTGCGCGGCAGTCCATAGCCAATGCCACTGAGCCATCACTGATTCATGATCTAGTAGAGTTAGAGTACTCAGAGGTGGTCTCTGAACCTTTAAGTATATTTATTGAGATAAAAATGATGAACAGTTACATTTACCTCACAGATGATAAGACAATATGAATAAAAGTTTGAATTCAAAATTATAAATACAGTTAATGACTAACTAGAATTAGTAGAATTAAAGAACGTACAATGTTGATTAACGACAAACAAATGTATTTTATGTTACGTAACACGTACGTAATACATGGAATCTCTGGACATTATGCGTTATTTACACTCTTATTTTACTAATTCTAGTCATTAACTGTATTTATAATTTGAATTTGAACTTTCGTTGAGATTTTGTAAGATTATAAACTGTGATAATTATTAATTCCACCTGTGTAGTGTAAATATTTAAATTTAAAATGTTATGCAAGGCAAATTATGTCAAATAACATTATTAAATGTGAAAAAGCAGCCAAGTGCGAGTCGGGCCTCGCTCTATGAGAGTTCCACATCAGAACAACCAGGGATAAATATTTGTTAGTTTTGATCACAGCATACATCATTTGGTTAAAAAGAAATATAGGATATCGTACACAGCACACCGACATTCAGTTTTCCAAACCAGTTCAGATTTTGAGATAGACCCTGCGATAGACACGGAGAGATAGTTCAGGACAGGGCTCTTCTGAAAACTATGGTACGAGTACTTAACTACTTTTTTACTATACTTTGTAATCTATTATTTTTTGGTCAACGTTCACTATTGAATCGACATTTCAGGTTTGTAATTCAACCTCTAAGACGCATAATGTACGAACAGATGGACAGAATGACATACAGACAGCAGAGTCTCATTAAAAGAAGGCATGGAACCACATAAGGCAAGTTGTTACAATCTTCTTACAATGTAGATGTAGAGTCAATCAGTCAATTATGTATGAAACAACGAGTCACAAGAACGTGTTATAATAGTATTAAATCAGATAACGTCATATATTTGTGAACGGAAGACAGCTTATTTTAGTTACAGTTTCTGTAGAGCACAGTGATGGCCGGAAGCGAATACTTCACATAAGTAGGAGAAGATCTGAGCTGAGCTGTCCGTGTGAGCGGGAAGCCTTTTGGCGGCGAAGCCCTAGCGACCGGCTCGAGGAGGCAGCGCCGGGTGGAGTGGCTCACGGCGGCGTGCGCCGGTCGCAGCCGCCTCGAGCCGGCTCAAGCCGGTTTACGGACCGGGACACCCGTATTGCGCTCTTTGCATACGTATGGAGGCCTCAGAGCCGCCTCTCCGCGATTATAAAGTAACTTTCTTGGAAGATTTGACGTCCAAACTCACAACTATTACATACAAGATTGTCGGTTAAACTGTTTAATTTAAAACTTAGACTTGACTAAAAATGTATATCGTCTGAGATACAGTTATATAGTATTGTCGTTCATTTGTTATAAATACAAAATAATACCCTCGTCAATACCACGGAACAAACTCAATCTATTACAATTGTAAGACAATGATCTTTCTTATAAATCTGTTCACAGAATTATGCCCTATGAAGAATTACTGAAAAAATATAAGTTATTCATTTAAAGTCTAGAAGGAAACAATTAGATGTAATGTTATTGCGTGACATTTGTAATAATCGATACGACTGTTCTGAATTAGTCAATAAGCTTAGCTATACGCATAGTAGCATGTACCCATTAAGGCCTATTCACGTTATCATAAACAAATATTTGCTACAACATTTTGTCGTACCAATGCTAGCAAACGATCTCCCTTGTACCGTATGGTAAAATCTAAAGTTTAATTCTTAACATATTTTTAATTAGAGATTGGGATGTTTTAAAAAGTCAGTGTTTGGGCTGCTGAAGGAAGTAGGACAGGGCACGTTGGTCTTGCCAACATATTTTTTCCTTAAGCAGCTGAGATCACTTTGTGAATCGCTTCTATATACATATTTATTTTCTATATTTTAAGTACCTACCAATCTTAGTGAATCATATATAATAAACAACTCAACAAACACTTTGCAACATATAAAATGCTTTGTAGTCTTCATTGTCAGCACATGAATATGAAAATGTATATTTGTGGTCGCCGTCGCGTCGCGTCGCGTCGCTGGTATCGCAATAACTTATATCTTTCGTCTCTAAACTTGTTACTACATACATTGTGTGTACTATTTGTTGATCATGAAAAACAAAAAAAAATACAGACACTAACCGCGTGCTAAACGAAAATCAGATTCACAAATTATTAGAGCACGTACCTATTGTAAAAAAAATACATATTTTTAAATATATGTGCTGCTCTTATGATTTCTAAATCAAATTAAATTTTATTTGAGGTTTAAATCACTGAGAAGGAAATAGTTACAATCTACTCAGGATGCTGTTTTCGCGCCTCGCACACTGATCCCGATATCCATGTATTTGTAGATCTATGAAACTATCTCTTTGAAACTGTTACCTGCGTTTATATTTATAGTTGTGCTGTTATAGGTAAGCACATGTTCATAACAGGAGATCATTGAAAGCAGCGCGTCTGCAAACATCAGCACAACAAAGCGTCGAGAGAGATATCACAACACCATTAATTTGGTAAGTGTGTCGTACGAGCGACGGCTGCCTCGTGACGTCACGTTTTAATTAATGACGCATTGTCCTTCCGCAAATATTGTACCTTACCGGATATATCACCAAAAGGAGGTACAACTACACAGGTACAACTTGGATAGTAGGTACTGCTTGTCTTAGAGTACATAATATTGTGTCTAATTTTGTGCATAAGAGAACTAGGCAAATATATGATAAAAATAAATATAAGTACACCTAACTACTCATTTTGACTATACAAACGAACCTAGTACGTGGCAATAGCATCATGCTTATGGAACAGGACTAACGGTGTCCGACGACGGTGGGTTTTCAGCTTTGCCTTTTAATGAATACAGTTGTGATTTTTTTTTTAAATAAGTTTATTTGTTATTTTGTTTGCATATTACATATATTCAATATATATTATAAGATATATTACGAGTATTATTAGGTGTAAGCACCAATATTTCTATGAAAAGTTAAGGCTTATATCTGAAAACACAGAACTGGAAATCCAGAAGACAGAGATTTGGTGTATTTTTTGCTTGTTAGAGGTTATTTTCAACAGTTTGTACATTCTAAGCCTCTATTTGTAGCACCTGGAATATGAAGTTTTCATCGTTTTTCGTATCAATTCAGTGGTTTGTAATATTATGCTCCTTTTATAGCAGGTGGCGACGGAGACTCAACGCGAGGCTCAGTCGAGTCAATACACACGAATTGTTCGGGCGCTGCGCTGGAGGACAGTTTGCGCTCTAACGTGAGCCACTCCACCCCTTTGTAGCTTTGTTGTGACATCTCTACTCATTACATATACTCTCACATTTTACTTTGTGTCATTGTTTTGGAATTATTACAGTGAAATAAGCCAGAGATATTCAATTTCGCAAACACGTGGATCACGTGGAAGAAACGAAATGTGATACCAAGTTGGAAGTTCTCGCTAGATAAAAAGTTGTGGTTCAGAACTCCACTAGACAAAAACTACCTCATTTTCTTGTTGAGCCGACGTGATTATATTTTGTTTAAATAAATATTTAGCCATCTACTTAGTCATCAATAGCAAACATAATAATATATTTATATTCCATATCTTTTCAGTTTTAAAATTAATGGAAATAACTAACTTATGTAAATTGGGATAAAATAAAAAAAACTCTAAATACGTGACGTAATTATTCTCATTCTCCTCTTTTGAATATGCGTGAAAGACTACTCGGTTCGTTGCCGGTGCTCTGTTTCTCGTGAAAGGCGATCAAATAATAAATCTGACAACACACAGAGCGAGAGCATTGAAACAAATGTTTAGTGTGACCGTTTTTATATTGGCTGGCAGTTGTCCTAGTGGCAAGGTGAAATAGTTCCTACCTGTTGGTAAGTAATGATGTGGTCAAAGGGGTTATATACATAGGTTAAAGTGCAGTTCAAATGGAAACTGGCTATTAAGGAAAGCAGCTGCCGGAGCACATCGTTAGGTGTTTACCCTACTATCATCCAGTTAATGACGAGCCAATGGACACCATAGTTCATAGTCATGGACAACCACCGTAACTTGATATTATATTTCATTTACTGATCGTCAAAGAAATCTAGTATATGGTAAATAAACAGCACCTTGTGAATTTCACGAAACTAAGTATAAAAAGAGATAATCAGTACTCAGTACTAATATTATAAATGCGAAAGTAACTCTGTCTGTCTGTCTGTCTGTCTGTCTGTTACGCTTTCACGCCAAAACTACAGGACCGATTTGAATGAAATTTGGTATGGAGATAGTTTGAGACCCGGGAAAAAACATAGGATAGTTTTTATCCGACTGCGCAAAAAGAGGTTAATGTTTTCGCGCGATAACCGACATACGCGCGGGCGGAGCCGCGCCCGGAAAGCTAGTATATATATATAGTGGACCTCGTTACTTGGACCTCAAAAGTGTGTTGATAATTGGCCCGTTTTGAATGGAAAACCTCTTCCGGAGGTTCGGACCGTTCAGGAGGTCTTGACTCACCAAGCGCTCGATCAAGACAGTGTCTCGAACAGGAAATCCAGAGTGTCTCGATCGTGCGCTCGGTGAGTCAAGACCTCCTGAACATGCTTCGTTTAGAAGCGAAACTAGTCGGGTATTCTTCTGGTTAGGCTGCGTCACAGAACATAAAAAGCAGTTGTTTATTATGTTCTGTGGGCTGCGTGATGTTTGTGACGTCACGTAGATAACAGGAAAATTAGGCGGAATGGTCACTAGATATATAATTTTCTACATTTTTAAATGTTTTATTTAAATATTATTTAAATATTATTTAATGTTTTTTAAGATACCTTTAAAAGTATTTGTTATTATTATTATGATATTCAGGAGCAATGACTAGCGTAATAGTTATAGACTGTCGTGCCGTAGGTCCGGGGTTCGACCCCCACCACCGGCTTGAGCTTCACCGTATCGTGCAAAAGCATTCTTTGAATACTTGCCTGAATCACCCTCAAGTAGAAAATTTGTCGCCAAGCATCTATCAGTGTGACTCGTCAGCAGTCCTTGAGACCCAGTAATTCGAAGCCTAGACCGTTTAAGATCCTCGACCTCACTCGACATCACTTACCAATAATTATAGGTGAGATAGTGGTCAATGCTTAGCTTTTCAGTTGTCATACACAATAATTAAGAAATAAACATTAATATTAAAAATATTGTCTACTAGAAAATACTGATTATTTAATTGACAGAAAATTAATCGCTGATTTAGTGTTTAGTGACACCATCCCACCACCATTGATGTTGTTAGACCATCCTTAGTACAATGATGTGTTTTCGGGCTCTTCTTGACAACCATTTACTAACTTACAATAGGCCAGTGTAGCATACTGGCTGAACGTTACTTTCCATCAGGTAAGAAAGTGCTCAAAGTCTGTTGTCCATTATTTATTTATCTAAGGGAAAACCAACAGCTGAAGTTACTTATATTATATGTAACACTAAGAGTAACAGAGAGCTAATTATATAGGTTTTCGCGTATAGTGACAACATAGTTACAAAGTGTGAGCAATTACAATATTGCTTACGAAACACATTTATGGGAGAATAAGTAAAATATCTTAAATAATAAAGTATTTATTATATTTTTAAGAAAGAGAAAAAGCTTTGAAAACAAATAATATAAATATCACTTACAAAAGAGTTTATGTATCACCTCTGAAGAAATTAGTACTCAACCGTTATCTGGCTGAGTTGACGCGCGTACAAAATAGATCTAGATCATTATGCCTGCAGATTTTATTGAAATTGGTTACTAGCTCGCCATACAAATGAATTTTGTCTATAGTTTGTTACTACAGTGGGAGTACAAATAGGAGGGTTACATCGAGTGATTTTAAAGGGGGCGTTAATGGAAATTGTGCTTAGCAGCTCAGGACAATCAATTTTATTTGTATTTATTTTTAGTAGAAAAGATAAGTCGGCAATTTCACGTCTTTTATACAGTGGAAGAAAATGAAACTTTTTGCAGAGTTCATCATAATTGAAAGACTTGTTATAAAGAGATATTTTATAAATTTGATTTGATTGTTTTCTATTCTATCAATATGTATGTTGTAATGGCGGTTCCAAACCTATATATATAAGAATGCTTCGTACAAATAATATTCGCACAAATTCGTATAATTATAATATTCGTACAACTCATACAACAAAAAATGCCTAATGAGTTGCATACATAGTTGTGTAACTTGTGGATTTCCAGACGCCGCGCTCATATGAAATCGGTAAAACATTGTTCACTATCGGACATCAGCACGGCCTAAGTATAGTGGAATTCATAAGATGCTGAGTGATCTAACATAATATGTACGTAATGCCAAAGTCGAGCCGATTAGAGAGAGCTTGATCGTCAACGGTTCGTTTTTATGAGAAGTACCTAACTATGCTAACAGTGTCACATTTTGAGATTGAGACGAAAATCTATGAAAGGGGACCATAGTTCACTCTTCTGTTATGCACAATACAAAGGCTAGCTATCAGTAATCAGAGAAATGTCTTTGACTCCGACTTGCTTTATGTATTGACGTATTCAGTACGACCAGCAAAGTGTAAAGGTTAGTGTTCGTTGAAAGAGCTGTAAAAGGTGGCAAAAATATAATAAAATAACAAATGTTTTCGGTGCGATGTTTGGTATTAATCATTTTGCCTTAAGGTCAAAGGGTAATTTTCGCTTATGTTAATCTTGGGACGGCATATAAGGCGAAGTAATGAAGGATGGATTATTGTTAGTTTTGGTGTAAACATAAATCGATCCACTAGAAAATCAAAATCTCTAGAAAACGATAAGGGTGCTATAAGGAAACCTAATTATAAATTGAACACGCCTGGAGGCACGTCGATAGCCGGCCAACATTTAAGAGATATAGCATTTATGTAGCCTGTAAGCATTCTGGTTTATATGCTATTTAGCAATGTATTTTATATTTCCCTTGTTAGCGTCCTTCGGGAACTAGGTACTATACGTGAATAGAATTAAACACTAAATTGTGGGAATTGAGATTTAATGACATATTCATTCACCCGCGACTATACATTTGTGAAATATGTTCAATAAAGCAAATTCCAGAACTAATCAAAAGTCGGGATAAAAGGTACCTGTTATATGATGAATGATAATCCGTGACCCAAAAATATGTTCTATGCCAGTCCAGCCGTTCTGAAGCTTATTGAGACACATACAAATATTCACATAAAGTATCTATACAGACGTGAGATATTTTTTTTATTAATTTCAACAAACTATCTTTTGCCCGTAACTTTGCCCTCATGGAATCAGTTTATGTAGTATTCACTCGGGAGCTACTATAATAAGTCAGGATAAATAATAATTTTCCTTATTATACATATTTTCATGACCTACGCACCTAACCTATAAAGGGCATTTTGCTAAAATCTGCCGGGCTTCCTACCATCCACAAGTACTTAAACATGTTACTTCCGTGTACCGCCTTCGGCCACATTATCAATTACCAACCATCGTGTGAGATTGTGTCCTTCTTGGTGATGCTGATGTGCTCAATGACATAGTTGTATTTTATCAATCCAGTTTAATACATACGTCAAGAAACTCCAAGTAGATACCTGGAGTACAGCAGGCCTAGCATGGACTTTTTACTTCGCAATAATATTTCATATTACATAATAAATGATGGATAATATATAATTTTAAATTAAATGATGCACATAATGTAATCAATAATTATACTTGAATTTTGGTCAATGCAATTTAAAAATTGGCGCCCAACGCGGGGTTTAAAAAGAACTATACGAAATACTTCTACGTTGTAATGGATGTCCTTAAATTAAAATATGTGAACAAATTGATATGAAATTGGATGTACCTGGTTAATAACAGCGAGTATCAAACTTTCACAAGTAACCACACTAAACTTTTTTCCCGCACTTTTCACAAACTTTATCCAAAACACAGACACAGTTATAGGCTCGTTACTTTTTGTGGTCGTTGATGTAAGTCGTTCACCGGATTGAATGAGTTTATGGAAAGTGGCTCTCGTATACGATCGTAAAGTTTCGTTTAGTCGGGGTTCGTCACGTTGCCGGAGCGACAGGCGGCGGGACGCGGCGCGCGACTCGGACTGCCGCCGGAGCGACTCCCAGCGGCCGGCGGCGGCGGCGAGCGGCGGCGGCGAGCCGCGGGACGAGGGGGCGACCTGCCTGGAGCTCGCCGCGCCCGGAGCCGACGTTGTCTTCGGGGAAATTTTGACGAATGACATTTTCGTAATGTTTCACTTTGAGAGCAACGCAACGTTCCGCGGGGGCTATGCACTCCACTAATTGCACTTTTAATGAATACTGATGTGACATTGCGGGGTAGAGGCGCGGCCTGAGGCGGGGGAGGGCAGCGGAGGGAGGGGGCGTAATGAGCGTTGAGCAATTTGTGTAATTGGCAAAGTTCGGTCGCCGATCGCGAGTTTTATTCGATTCGTTCGGTTTGACGCGCGGAGCCGCGGTTCAGTATTCCGTCGGAGCCCATCTTTGTGCTATTCACTAGGTACCTATAGCTAGGACAATATATCAACAAGTCGGAGTTAGTTTATTGTAAATGGGTTTCTGACTTCAACAAATTATTTGCCTACATATTTTGGTTTCTAAATATCACATTAACATACCTTATAAACTCTGTGTACTTATACTTAATATTTTACCCTTTTCATTCATTCCTAGCTATATTTCCATGAATTTGTTTGAATTAATAAGGTTTCAATACGTATCTACCTATCCAGATATACCTAAACCATTTTTAGACATTTATAATATTAGAAAATATAGGGAAAGTAGGTAAGTACTTCTTTGTCTTCGCAGTTGCCTTTTTTATTAATTTTCATAGAGAATCTAGTTTGGTTAGAGTTCTTAAGAAAAGATCAAAAAGTATGAAAACCTTTTGTAGTACTAAGATCAAATGCTACAAGTATTAGATAAGGTTTTAGAAGACTTTTGTACTATATTGCTAGATGTTTAGGTTCAAGTGTTGCCCGAGTTAAGGAACCCCAATACACCCAAATTAGCTTCATCATAAAACCTCACCACGAGATCAGCAATAGCTAAGTAGGACATGAGGCACTAGTGGGGAAATGCTGAATTGTAGAAAACTAGTATATAAGGTTAATATATTGTAAATTAGAATTAATTATTATTTGGATTAAGACTACGTTGTAACTCTGCTTGTTGAAATAAATTATTTTTTTTAACAAAACCAGTAGTCGGCTACTTAATTGGCGCTAAGGACAGGATCCTTGCAGTGATTCAGCACAGTTTCATCATTAACTGAGGCAATCGACGTCCGTTTCTACGGTTTGGCAAGGATCGACGAACAAATAAATTTATTAAGGAGCAGTACTGGACAAATACAGAGGACAAACCAAAGCCAAATATTAATTCAAGGATTGGCGAAGTTCAGCGGAATATAGTTCCCGTTGAATTAAATAAAAGGGCAACTAGAGTAGCAATAAAAAATGTAAAACGTCCTCCACAGATCATGTCTGGTACTCCTGGTACTAGTGAGCAAAGCAACCTCGCTGGAACTTCAAAACCTCGATCAGAACCCGGGGATAGCCTCACTGAAGATGGGAGTAGCAGCGAAGAAGAATAGCTTCTGGACTATATTTAAGTCTTTAGATTTAGAACCATTAGGATCACAGATTAAGAGTAACATTGAGGATTTTAATAGATTAAAGAAACTAATTAAGGATAATAATTTCAATAATGAATTAGTAGGTATAGAAAATCAGATAGAATATTTAATTAATGTCACTTCCGAAAGATTATTTCAAATTTTACCCAGTAATTCACGTAGTAAACGAGCAATTTTTAGTCCCTTAGGATCATTAGTAAAAGCTATTTCAGGAAATTTAGATGAACAAGATGCAAGTAGGTATAATAATCAGATAACGATGTTGTACAACAAAGAACACCTTGCGGAACGTAAGATTTCATCGATGCAGAAAGCTTTCGATAACTTAGTAAACATCTCGGAAACAATAAATTTAAATATAAATGAGTTAGGTTTGAAAACTAACAAAATGGAAGCAGTATTACTATACGAATCTAAATTCAATCATATGATACACTTAATGAACTCATTGTATCAGATTTTAAGTAACTTTCGAACTTGCTACGAAAACATACAAGAAATAGAAACAGCGATAGCATTTAGTAAACTTCATATATTACACCAATCAATTATAAATAGCACAGAATTATTTAATGCCTTATTAGTTATAAGCAAACACGCTAGATCAATATACCCGATGACTAAAGATAATTTGTCAAAGTTAGAACGTAATATTATTTTAAAATCTTATATAGATAGTACTCGTAGTAAATTAGTTTTTGTATTAGAAATCCCTTTAATAGACACAGAAACATATAATTTTTACAAGGTTATTCCTATTCCTATTTATAATTCCCTTAACACCTTTATCATAATTCCAAAATACCCCTATTTAATGGTGAATAGATTGAAATACATGCCCGTAGCGACACCCTGCGAGGAAATAGAAAATAACAGATTCCTGTGCGATGAAACCAACATAATTCAGTACCCGATGGAAACCTGTATTGAACAGATAATGCTGCTGAAAAATAGTCTTAGCCAATGCTTAAAAAACTATATTAAAATTGAGAAGACCAGAATACAGAAGATTACAAAAAACGATTGGTTGATTTACTCAGAAGAAAACATAATTTTAACGGAAAATTGCAACAATGAAGTTCACAAACATAATCTTAAAGGAACATATATTTTAACGCCGAGTCAACATTGCGAAATACAAATAGAAGATATCATCATAAATGCCACTTCAAATACGACAGATTCCAGCCTTCAGCTTCCAGTCATTCAAATACCAGAACTACAGTACAACATTGAAACCAGGACCAAGAAGATGGACTTACGAAATGTAGACTTTACGGATATAAAAGAAGTGTTACAAAGTGCAAAATTAAGTTATGATGATGGTGAAAGTATAGAAAATAACATAGTTACATTTAAAATTAGTATATGGACTGTATCCCTTTACATTCTTGTGGCAATTTCAGGAACAATTTTATTTATGTTTAAATTTCAGCATAAGTTATATTGTCGAAATTCTCCAAAGTCGTCTGAGCCACCTTCGGATAATTTCTCTCTTGGGGAGGGAGGAGTTAAGGAACCCCAATACACCCAAATTAGCTTCATCAACAAAACCTCACCACGAGATCAGCAATAGCTAAGTAGGACATGAGGCACTAGTGGGGAAATGCTGAATTGTAGAAAACTAGTATATAAGGTTATTATATTGTAAATTAGAATTAATTATTATTTGGATTAAGACTACGTTGTAACTCTGCTTGTTGAAATAAATTATTTTTTTTAACAAAACCAGTAGTCGGCTACTTAATTCCCGCGCACCATGTACTAGCGAACAGCAGTGTATAGGTATTATAGCTAAACATTTTTTTTAATATCGAGCACAATTTTTTTATGTCAAGAAATCAAAGCAACGCATCCTCGAGATCTTTGTTGTTAAAAATAACGAGCGTACAACTGAGTCGTAAAGTTTCCGAAAGGAATAATACCAGAATGAGAGCGGCAGTGCCTTCTGAAGAAAATAAATACTTCTGTAGACGCAGTGTAAGATTTGCGATCCCCACGAACGCATGGCAAGCGTGGAGATTATGGTAAGCCCCCGTAATAACAAACAACTCTTTAACAAAAGCCTCCGCCTCTATTTAACGGTGGACGTTATGGCTGATGATGACAACGAGGAAATTCTTAAGTAGGTTTTTATAGTTGAATATAAAATTTAGTGCATCTAGTAAAAATAATTTTGATTAAAACACCGATTAAATCTACCAATTTTGTATTATGTTAAGATAAAATAACTTTAGTAATAAGTTATATATATAAGTTTCAATTACAATAAAATTTCTTTGAAAAACAACAAAGCTTCAGCTGGAAAATCAATTTACTAGTTCAAAGGAACAATTTAAATGTAATAGAATTCGTTTACAGTCAGCTGAATACGAAAAGACGATAACTGTTGATTTACTGCCCAAATTAAAATGCTTCTATCGATTTGCTACACATTTGGGAACAATTGAATGCGTCGCCTGCGATCCTGACACTCATTTCTAATCGACACCCTTACACCATTACACGACTAATGCAAGTCACACAGTAATGTGGTCCTTATTCAGTGTACAGCAGGGTCGGTATCAGCGCGCTCGGCACCGCAGCGCAGTATGCAAGTGTATGCATATCGCAAGGAGGTGGGAGGGTGTGGTGTTCAGTACATTTGGCGCGAGATTTATGGATAAGTCGTCCCTCGCGAGTGGACCCCTGTGGATCGACATCGTCTCCGCCGCTTTAATTGATATATCACTGGAAGCAACACCGATATACCATCAAAGGATATTTGCTTTAGGTTCAATTCTATCGAAATAAATGTGTTCCTAAAAATTATAATAACCACAAAACGTCAAAATTAAGCACCGATTCATTGTATTTTTTATTTAATTGTTATTTATCTGTTCTGTCTTTATAAAAAAAAAAATTAGAGCGCTTACTCTTAAATCAGATATGTTGATTTTTCTATTGCGTCCTTTTTACCGACCAAAACAATAAAGTAAAGAAATGTACTACCAAATGGCACACGTTATCTAATGCTTTATATAGTTGTCTAGTTTACAATACACGTGACATACAAACATGTTATGCTGCAAATATATTGGAAGATTATCTTACTGGTATCAAAATAAGTGCAAAACTTAGCACGAATACTTTTGCATCCATTCAAATTAAAAGCTTAAAATACAACAGTAATTATAAATGCATTCAGTTTATATTACTACATTAAATAATTTTGGGATCGATTTAATACAATTCATTTTCATTCGCCGTTTCACCCGCGTAGACATTGATCAAAAGTGAAGATGAAAAGTAGCATGTGTAAAATCCAGGACCTTAACTATCTATTTTGTAAGTATCATCCAAATAGAATCAGCTATTCAGCGTGAAAGAATAACAAACATACACATTTACGGGTGTAAATGTGTATGTTTGTTATTCTTTCACGCTTCTTTCACACCCACATTTTTTTCCGTGTATAAAAATCGATTTAAAAGATGCATATCTTCTGTAGTAGCTAGATTGATAGATAGATGAACATACGCTTCAGTTTTGTTTATTACGGATATACAAGTGGTTCCAACTTCTGAAAATTGGAACCAATATAATCTCTCATTTTAAATGTTGTTGGGCATTATTTTTTCAACATGGTAACATTCACGCATTATCTTGTAGCTATCGCTCAGTGCAGCCGAGCCGCGCACGCGACTGCACCACAGATTGTGCAGTAAGTATCAGACGGAGCGCACCCTCTCTCAGCCTTTGGACCGCGTGCACTAACAACATTTGGGAATTAAACTAATTTATAAAATCGCCTATGAAATTACTTTACGTAAGTGTCACGTTTATTCAAACTAGTTTAAGCGTGCTGTTCTGTAATGCTTTTATTTATTATCATATTATCAGGCATTGTAAATCACTGTGTTAGAACTGCTTGAAGGCTATAGGCATCGACCAAACCTCAATTTATAATATTCTCTTAACATATTAAGTAACTAAATAAATACGACAAATTAGGATTGAATAAAATATATTAAAAAAACCTTAATAAAAAATTATAATATGTACTTAAATGTGTATGAAAAATACTATTTACTTTTTTTTAAATCTAGATTTTATATTCATCATCAACCGGAAGACGTCCACTGTTGAACAAATTCCTCCCCCATAGAACGCCACAAAGAATTGCTACTAGCCGCTTGTAACCATTGGCTACCCGTGACTTTAACAATGTCGTCAGTCCACCTGGTAGGGGGCCTACCAACTCTACGTCTTCAGGTGTAACGTGGTACCCACTCGAGAACCTTTCTTCCCCATCGGTTATCAGTTCATCGAGCAATGTGGCCCACCCATTGCCACTTTAACTTGCAAATTCTGAGAGCTATGTCGGTGACTTTGATTCTTTGGCGAATATCCACGTTCCGGATTTTATCGCGCAAAGAAACTCCGAGCATAGCTTTCTTCATAGCTCGTTGAGCGACTCTGAGCTTGTCCATAATGGCCACACTGTTAAGGACCACGTTTCAGTGCCATATGTCATCACTGGCAACACATATTGGTTGAAGACTTTAGTCTTCAGGCTCTGCGGGATCTTCGAAGAGAAGATATCGCGTAACTTCCCAAACGCTGGTAAGGGTGCAACATGAACATTTGACATAATTTTCGTCTTATCCATACGATACGATAACTCTTTATTGACACCAAAAAACAGGAAAATACACAGAAGCAATAAAAATAGTAAGGTACAATGGGCGGTCTTATCGCTAAAAGCGATCTCTTCCAGACAACCTTTGGATGGACAGAGAATTTTTTTTTTTTGAGCAGGGAGGGTGGTGCAAGTCTCATATACATACGTAATATAAATATAGATTGCTGTATAACAGTATAAAATAACTACATAAATATCACCATAATATATGATACTATATAGTACTATATATACATACATACATATATATATATATACATATATTCATAAAATATATATTATCCATGTTCATTTTAAGCGTAGTAGTTTTAGGTAATTGTGTGCGGTTTTATAATAAAATTCCCGAACATATTACAATGCTCACAGAAGGAAAATTCAAATTACACGTGAAAAACATTTTGATTAAGAAATCCTACTACACAGTTTGTGATTACTTAAACGACAAAAATGCTTGGAAAATTCCACCTCTGCCAAGCTATCACCTGTCTCCTACGTAATTTAAACAAATATTGTAATAATTGTATTATATTGTTTATAACAAATTGTAAACAGACGTTTAAAAGAATGGCCCCGAGTTTCTTGCCCGTTCTTCTCGCAGTGGCTCTATAAATTTTTTTGCTGAACGTGGCAGTATAATGTAGAATATTTCAATATTAAAGTTTGTAATTGACCTTCATAAGAGCGTCGTAGACGCCTAAATTGAATAAATGATTTTGAATTTGAATTTGAATTTGAGTTATAAGGTACGCTACCCATCTGCTGGGAAACTCTACTCAGGTCGCTGAGCATTGTACTGAGTTCCTCAAGCGATTCTGCCATTATGACTATGTTATCGGCGAAACGTGGGTGAGTGATGTATTCGCCATAAATATTAATGCCGAATTCTTTCCAGTTCAAGAGCTTAAAAACGTCCTCCAACGCATTCGTGAACAGTTTCGGAGAAATAACGTCTCCCTGTCTCACGCCTCGTTGCAGTTGGATTGGTTCCGTGCTCTTGTCCTGTAGTCGAATCGACATGGTGGCGTTCCTATACAAACACTTCAGCGCTTCGATGTACCTATAGTCGATTTGGCATCGCTGAAGAGACTGCAGTACGGCCCAGGTTTCGATTGAATCAAAGGCTTTTTTATAGTCCACAAACGCTAGACACAATGGCCGATTATACTCCCCAGTCTTCTGTATAATCTAGCGGAGCGTGTGTATGTGGTCTTGTTCGGGAGGCTGGAAGTCATCAAACCTACGAGCAAGACGATTCGTAATGACTCTCAAAAACAGCTTATAAACATGGCTCAGAAGTGAAATGAGCCTGTAGTTCTTCAGCAAGGTCTTGTCACCTTTTTTTGAAGGAAAGTACCACTACACTTCTGCTCCACGCTTCTGGCGTTTTACCTTCAAGGATGACGGAATTAAATAATTTCAGAGTTTTCCACCCGCTCTCAGAAGCTCTGTCGTGATTCCGTCATCACCTGGCGCCTTGTTGTTCTTAAGCTGTTTGAGAGCCATTCTAATCTCGTATAGGCTGATGTCCGGGATGTCTTCGGTGTAGTTTCGAGTCAGTTTAGCTCTCATGTCCTGAGCTGTACTGACAACGGGTTCTCGTGTCGAGGTATATAATTGTCCATAAAACTTCTCAAGCTTTCTCAGAATCTGCGGTTTTGATGAGATGATTCGGCATGATCGTCGATCTTCAGCTTGGTCATTTGACTTTGCCCTATAGACTAATTTTTTGCGAACACTTTGGGACCTTGGTTATGCTCGATTGCGGCCTTTTTACGATTTGTATTGAAGGCGCGTAAGTCATGTCGCAATGCCTTCGAAATTCGTCTATTGAGCATGCCGTAGTTCGACATATCAGCTGAAGATTGCAGTCTCATCTCATTCCGTCATCTGACCGTCGTCTCATCAACTTGATGGTTTCTTCTGAGAGTTTCTTTGTTTTATTTCGGCGGGGGGTCTTAAACGACTGAGACCTCACCGCGTGGACAGCTTCCACCAACCCCGCTATTTATTTTGTCCACTGTTTCGCATTCAGCTAGGCACTGGAAACGGTTATGTAGTTCGAGTTAAAAGCTTTCAGTGTTTTGGATTTGGGCAACGCTAGGACGCAGCGTGGAGTTTATCAGATGTGACCTTTCAAGCTTAACATTGATATTCAATTTGTTTCTAACGATACGGTGATCACTACCGGTTTTGACTTGATGGATCACAGAGACTTCATCGAATATTTGCTTCATGGTCGTCATGATAAACTCGATCTCATTTTTTTTAACCATCGGGGCTTATCCACGTCCACTTCCTGGATGGTCGCTTCTCGAAGAAGGAGTTCATCGCAAAGAGTCCCTCCTTCTCCATGAAGTCGACCAGCCGCTGGCCCCTCTGGTTCCGCTGCCCATATCCAAATGGCCCCACTTTCAACTCATCGCCATTCCGTGTGCCCAACTTAGCGTTGAAATCCCCATAACAACGGTGAAGTAAGTTTCGGAATAATGCATGGCTTCAGATATCTCCTCATATATAGCCTCTACTTCATCGCCTGAGCGTGTCGAGGTCGGTGCGTAAGCCTGTATGACCTTCAGCGAATACCGTTTGGTGATTCTGAGTATAAGGTACGCTACCCTGTTCGACACACTTTCGACTTTTACAACGTTGTTAACAAGGGACTTCCGGACGAGAAACCCAACATCACCCTGAGATTTTTGGTGACATTCCCGGTAGAATAACAAGTTACCGGAGTCAAGGATAACGATGTCCTGTCCCTGTCTTCGGACTTCCGATAATCCCATGACATCCCAACGTAACTTGTTCAATTCTTCCTCCAGCTCGACTATCTTATGGTCCTCCTTGAGCGTTCGTATGTTATGTGTTGCTAGGGCAAAGGGTCATCGTGTTTGAGTGCGGTAGCCGGGCGTCTTCCAGAGATTCTTCGCACCCCCTACTCCACCGTTACCTGGCCTGCTACCGGGGCCAGGAATGATAGAGCTGCCGGGGACTGGGGGCCGATTTATTGTTGTGCTTGTCGTTGGGGGGTTTTTGCCTAAATCCCCACGCTTGGCAGGCGTTTTGGGGATCGCAGTTATGGTTTTATGGTTTTTCAGAAGGCGCTGCTGCCCACCTTCCGGTATTATTCACAAAGTCGCCTATTACGACACCCTCGGGATGATATTATATTATATCGCCCTCGGGCGATTTTATATTATATAATAAAATCTAAATATAAAAAAGTTAGTAAAACTTTATTTCTAGTAAAAAGCCAACTTTTTTTACAATGTTTTAACTAATATACTCTTCACAAAGTTTCGTAAGTACAAAAACCACGTCCGTTCTGTGTGCTGATAGTCTTTGATATTAAGAAACCATACCTCAGAAGTTGTAACAAATTTTATTTAATCAATATTATATAAAAATGTCAACAAAATTAAATTAAAATAATATAATAAATTAAAAGATATTAAATGTCAATATAACTAACTAAACCTCAGAAGTAGTCTAGCGCTGCATGTTTGAATAATTTGGTTAGATGATGCAGCTTAAGCGCTGTAAGCGAACTTTTTTCTTCGAAACATTAGCCTGCAAGCGTTGTGGCGCTGCGTGTTTGTATCGTTTGGTTAGACGATATAATTAGTTCTAGACTGCAGTCCGATCTCGTAAAGCGCTGAAGCCCACTTAAGTTTAAATTAGCAAAAATGGCAGAGACTTTTGTCTCAAATGTCTTCTCAAGTGTAACGTATATCTCGATGATTGGGTGAAGCTTTGAGTACCTGCGTACGTAGCACAAAACATTTATATATGAACAAACAGTTGCTGATACAATATCGATATTCCAAATTTCCGAGTCTAGACTGAGATAAAAATCATATATAAAAACGTATCTTGATCTGCTTTACGAGGTTCAATAAAAATTTCAATTAAATTATACAAAATCTTACTGACTGAACAGTAAGTAATATACAACACGTTGTATTATACATGATAAACTTAAGCGTCTTCAAAATTTTTGCATTAGATTCATATTTGGTTTACGCAAATATGATCACGTCTCTCAGTTTCGTTCTAAGCTCAATTGGCTGACAATACGTTTTCGCCTGAATGCTCATATTCTCAGTCTCCTTTACAATATATTGTTCAGTCCTACATCCCCGCGCTATCTCAAGGAACGCTTCGATTTCCTTCACTGTTCTTCATACACAGAAAATCTCACACTTGAAATCCATCCTCATACGAGTTCGTTTTATAGCAAATCCTTCACTATTCAGGCTGCCCGCTTGTGGAATTCTCTTCCTGTATCAATCAGACAAGCACCGACTCTCAATATGTTCAAGGATCAAGTTAAAAGGTTTTATTTGTCCAATTAATTTTGCACTACAATTTTGTCAATTTCAATGCTATATATGAGATAATATTATAATATTTATATATTTTTATATAATTTATAGGTATATGTATATATCATTATCTACTTATGTATGTTATAATATATATATATATATATATGTTTATAATTGTAATGTTTAATTATTATAAAAACCTATATGTATGCTATTTATATTTGTTTAGAAATGACACTAAAATACGATTTATTTTAAAATGTTTTTATGAAATTTGATTAAGTACTTTTTTTTCATTGCAAATTTTTGGACTACTCCATCCTAAGGTTGCCTGGTAGAGATCACTTTTAGTGATAAGGCCGCCCATTGTAACACTATGTTATTATTATTTAATATGTACATTTTTATATTTCTAAAGTGGTGTAACAACAAAGAGTTTATATCTATCTATCTATCTATTATAAAAGTGACAAGTCAATATTTAACTCATAATATAACACCAGTCAGGCGCATCGAGTTTGCGTCAAAAGTAAAGATTTGTTTGGTTAAATAATGTGCAACGAGACTATTTCTTAAATTAACAGCACAAATCAACATTATTCAGTGTTTACGACACGCCTGATCTCGTATACTTAGAAATCACCATTGGCGGGTCAATAAACCTTATCTACATATTTAGGTAAGATTAAAACAATAAAATCAGATAAATGATGTAACATTATACTGTCGAGTGTTCTAGCACATAGCACATCACACGAGTAGGTAACGTACGACGCACGATTTGTTACGTTTTATCACAGTTGCATGGGGTGTCGCGCCGCACGCACTCATCTCTATCTAACCTGGATAGTACCTACTACGTGCTTTAATACAGATCAGTTGGATACCATATTATATTGTTATACATTACTTATAATCCCATTCATGAAAACAATAAGAATATTTTTATAATCTCATTCAGTAATATTCAAATAAAAAAATGAAATACAGACTTTTATTGGCATATTTTATTTACATACTTCTTTAAGAAAATTAATAGATTAAGTTAAAGCATTATTCTCCTAACAAAACAATGCTTTAAACCAGTTTTTTGATTATTAAAGTACAATTTGTCCCGACCAAGGAGGTTTCAATTCAATTTAAGTACACATTATCTGTGGTTAGCACGCTGCGCGCGCAATGCGCTGGTTCCGAGCCAATAGACCAATAACAGACTATAATAAATAATTTGTTTCTTTTATATAGCATTTTATTTAATGTCGCTACCTATAGCCGTGAGATTAAATAAGGTAATGTTTGCAACTGCATATAATTAGGTATTAAAACATTCGTGTAATCTTATGTTGAAACTCGCCTGCGGCTGTTTCAAAACACTACACTCATGTTTTAATACCCTCTATTGTATGCCAGTTGCATAAACTACTATTAAAATACCAACAAAATGATGCAAATCTAATGATTCGTAATTTCAGGATAACGTTGATACTGCGATTTTGTAAACTCATATTAGGAACCTATTTGCATTGATGCTTTCTTGCTACTTCAAAACATATTTTTTTTTTTTAAATTTGCACCTGTTCAGAACACAATACATAGGCTTTCACTTATTTTAGAGTTAAAACTATTTATGACAATTGTTTTAATAATCAAAAATATTTGTCTTAATTATTATTATAAACTTTATTCTAATTTTTATTTCATTTTATTTAATCTAATTTGTAATTGTCTTCAATTGGATCTGTGTTATCTTTAATAAATGATTATTATTATTATTTGAAGCTTTCTACCTAATTGCTGAGTATTCCACGACATACTATCAACTATTTAAGTTAATGAAAAATAAAAAAAAAAGCTGCCAAGATGCTGATATACATTTTGGTGGACCAACCACGGTGAAAAGGAAACAAATATCACCATTACAAATATGTGAACTAGTGTCGCAAGAATCTATAGTAGTAAATTATAAACATTGGCTTTGGTTTGAGGCCGCCTTTTCTGAATATCATATTAAAGCGTGAAGTTAAAGCTACTTTGATATGATAATTTTTGAGTTGTTGTTTTCCAAAGGAATAATTCTACATCTACAAGTGATTCTACATCTATGTGAGCAATCACCAATACAATCAGTGCCAAAGGTGATTTGCGTGATCCCAAGCTTTAACGTTCGGCCATCCTTGCAATGTTAAGCATCTCGTTGGTACAATAACCTCTGCCTAGCATCGGCGTGGCGCCACCCATGTGGACCAAGCACCTATTGTACAGTGACAGTGTTATTTACGTCCACGTGTTGTTCGGTAAACTATGCAATCGGGTTTGAACCCTATCTCTGATTCGCGCGGATGCGAATCTTGTTATTCATGTAATCGCGAGGACGCGATCTGTTGTTAACGTTTGCGGCACGGGCGCCGCCGGTCAGCCGTTTTTAATTTAAAGTCAGTTCGGCTCCTAGGCTCGTACGAAGCACACACGTGGTCGTGTACGGGATTTAAAGAAACGGCTTGCTAGTTTACGTGCGGACACGTACTGTGCGCGAAAATAGTGATATAAAACAGGCGAGTTGCGGCAACCCAGTTATTTCTGACGCTGGGCGTCCAGTATTGAACATTGTATAATAATATTATAGTGAAGGTTATGGTGAGTTAACGACGAGACGGATCTCTTCCTCTGTGGGGTACGTACTTCGACATCGGGATTGAGGGAAGTTTAATCAAATATAATCCCTAGACTTATTGGTGACTGCAGTTTTTATAGGTTAGGTGATTTGTAATAAAACTCCCATCGGCGGAGCGACCACCGAGCCTTTAGTGAGTGAGTGGATTCCCGCCATTTCGTTTACCCGCGTACCTATAACAGCACGTAGATAAGCTTGTGTCTTCCTGTTACTTCCAGGAACCCAGTCGAATACGCCACGACGTATGTGGTAAAGTTTGAGACTACGGAGAATGAAAACGGCACCCCCCCCAAACATTTTGGTTTGCTGCTCATTTGGCGCTTTAGGTCCCTTTTTACGCTTTGTTTCAACATTTAATGGGAGGTTATTGAAGCGTTCTTAAATAATCAAGCCTGGAATTTTATACCTCACTCCAGTCTGAATAATAAATATGAATATTTGCGACTCTCAGCGACACGGTTTGTGCTTTATGACTGAACTTCCGTCGTACGTAATTCGTGACATCAAATATACTCCTATTTTATCCTTATTTGGTGTACCGTACTGAGCTGTGCCCTGCCCGTGTCTCTTGTTTCACACAGTTGTATTCTCTGCATCGCCTAAAAGTTTATTACGGATGAACTTCTGTTATCATTTAAATTTTGAATTATCCTTTTTTAATTTCAATATATTCTAATTCATATGTCTTTATTCGCTTAAACATGGGTAAAATTAAATGACAGATTATAATAAAAATGATTCCTTCACAATGTTCTAACCTGTTTGATGTATGCAACATTATTATATAAAACACATGCTCTTTTTAATATAACCAATAATGATTAACTTTTAACATATTTAAATATCAAGTTATCAGCCATACATACACTATTTTCAAAATTTTGGTTCATGTTGAGGATGTTTTCAATTCAAAGCAAGTCATAGAATAAGATGTACATTAGGTAACTCTTTTTATTGCCAATTTCATGATTGATAAAAATCAAGTTTTTAATTTCTGATTGATATTTTGCTGTCGTATATTAACTTTTTTTTTTTATTCTCTTGAGGAAAATGCATTTACGCATACACACCCGCCGGGGAGCAGGTGGTTATGTCGGGCTCAGGGTCAATAGGGACCCCACTACCGACTAAAAACCTCATGGTGTTCCGTCGTCATCGACTAGTGACAGGGGCCGCGGGGTCACTCGCGCTCTCATCCGCAGACCCCAGTCATATATTACCTAGTAATAATTGCAGAATTGTAATAATATTCCTTTGATACCTTATTGAACAATTTGGTTGTATTTATTTTGTCTAATTATGTTTTGGATTCAATAGGAATGCTAAAAAATATTTTTTGAGTTCAGTTACAAGATATATTCAGTAGGATCTGTTTTAATATTCATTATTACTTATATACATTAGTCACACTTAGTTATTAGTAATTAACGGAACTTAATCACGATAAAAACATGTATATTATTTACCTCGACGTATCGAAGAAGTTGCATTGATCTTGTTCAAGACTCGTTTCCGGAGTTGTAAGCATCTCTGCTTACAACTCCGAAAACGATTTCCATTAGCTAAGATTCTGGTTTATCTAGAATTTACCATTTTAGTCTAGCACAAATACCTATTGAGTAAATTATTTTATTCATATCCCGCAACCTGTACCTGTTAAATCATGTAAGCCACTGTCTATGATTAATTAAACAGCTACCTATGGTGTCGATGCTACGAATCCCTGCCCGACAGTTATTTCAATACCCTCGTATAAGCGCTGGAGTGACATGCAGACTATATGATTGGTGGATGCTCACTCCAGGGACAGTACTGACCATAGTTCATTCCTCACAGTTTTGTTACACACCTTGTGATCTTTGGTCTATAATTTTATTTCCTCTATCAAGAAGACACATCTTTTCAAAAACTTGCTAGTGTATTTTATATTTTTGCTTCTATTTTTTACTTAGGGTAAATTTTTCGCCTAAGCATATGGATTTATCACATATCTGACTTACGTGAATTACATTTACACATTTTTGACCACTTTTACACCTGTAATAGGATCAGGATCTCCAACTATTTTGGCATATAAACTAGCTTTTTATGGTAATCGGAAAATGATGATCGCTATCAAATATAATTATTCAGGCTCAGGCTTGGATAGGATGGCTATCAAGAACAGTTGCCAGAATACACTGTTAGGAGCTTCATTATAACTTAGTTGGTAGGAGGAAGCGGAGGTTTCACAAACTTGTGGTGTAATGATATTGTGTGCGTTTATTATTTAAAACAATATTGACTTCCATATATTTAATGAATCCGAAATTATTATCACTCTTTTATAAGCTATACAAACACGCGTGCCAGCCGCTGCGTACTGTCACCGCGTCGAAGTTGGGATATTATCACATATCGCCAAGACTGCCTGAACGCAAAAGAGATCACCTCATTTGTGACATTAGATTATAAAGTCAACACGTTTGGCACCCATCGCCACTTCCACGACCGTTGTCGTCATTGTCTCAGGATGAGCTTGCAAACTCTCCATATGAAGTAAACTCATAGGGTTGGCGGCAAGAATGGAGCTAACATCTCTGCATATTATTTGATGTACCTACTAATAGGAACCAACGCAAAAAATATTGGTGGGATAATTGACAGTGAAATAAATTACAACAAAGACATTTAAAGAAAAAACAGAAACGAAAGATTTAACTTAAGATTTTATACTACATAAGAAAATATAATATATTATATCCGTAGTTGCAAGGATTCTGTTAACTGACCTGCTAGTATTTTTGCCATTCAATTACTGCTGTGCATTCAATTGCCCCAGAATTCGAGTTTTTACTCAAAAAAAAGCTATCCAGCGTGTTCAAAACACAGCACACGCGTTCTCGGCTCTGCTTCTCTTTACCAAAAGAACATGACTGTGACCCTTTTTCTCGTAAACAAGGGTATGATGAAAATGAAATTGCGAATAGAACTCCACCTCGCATGCATCACACGGAAAACCTTTTCGAGTAATTAACATGAAGTAAAGATATGCATCCATTCATTACTTGCTCCAAGTTCCATAACACTAATGTGATAAAATCAAACACCTCAAATACAAACCTTGATACAATTTATTCTGCTTTAATACATTTCACTTATGGTTCATACCGTAACTGGTCAATACGTATATAAACAGAATCACACTGTAAATTATTTACTTCAAGAATACACTTGTAATAGATGTTACTCCATCGAGTTCTACCGACAGACTGCATTAGCCGATCGTTCTCCCCACCCAGCTAAACATGTCATCGGAAGATATCCAGATAGGTGGGGCCGACCGGTCAGAAGGCAGCATAGTATTTAATCAATAGACTTACTGGTAATTGACATATTCGATCAGCAACTTAATATTTGTAAATCTTAAAATAATACACATAATTATAAAAATACCATAAAAATACTGAACATAATTTACAAAATCATCACACTAACTATACCCAAACATAAAACTGCAGGCTCAAAAGGTTGTTTCAAATATAGCGCTCCCAAAATTTGAAATTATCTACCGCCGCCTCTAGAGAAAAAAAATTTTAGGAATTTGGTTTTCAAAATAAACTATAAATAATGATTCTTGACTGCCATAAGCAAACTTTGAAACATCTTTAAAATACGAAGTAAGGTCACACAATAATACTTGCCACCACTCAACACACACCTTAAAATTTCATTTTTCACTCGCGTCAGGCAATATTTCATATACACTCACAAAAAAAATGTTTATCATTCATTAATCTTCATTTAACAATTAAAATTTAATTTAATTTAGCTACTAGCATAATTTTTTGCTAATTTGTTAAAAATAATTTAATTTATTATTTTTGTTATTTTTTACTTCTTAATATTTCTTTTATATTGCCTTTTGTACGATTATTAGCACAATTTGTTTCTGATTTGTTGTTTTAAGCTTAAGTAAACCGTTCTATAAGACTATTCTATGTATCCCAAACATCGCCCGAGTACAGCAAAAGTTGTTGAAAAAGAGCGCAGCTGCAGATGCTCCTGTGAAAAGTGAACATTGCTGAACAAGCTGAGCATAGCTCTATTACCTAAAATCATTTTACATAATTAAATGATAATTTAATAAGGTAATTTTTTAGGCATAAATAGTTTTTTTAAGTTATCCTAATACCTGGATTAGTTTCCCACAGATTTTTTTATACTTGTTTTACCTAAAAATTATATTTTGATTTAAAATAGTGCGCAGATAGACCTGTTGTTTAGGTATTTAAAACGTTTAGGTACGTGTGCATACGGCACCCAGTCCGGACCACGTCTTGACTGCAATACGTCGGTTTACTTAACTTTGTATCTCACCGATACATTTAAAAAACAGCTTTCTTAGCCCTTTGAATGCATATAGATGTAAGTAAGTAAGTGGTAAGTACAACGCAATATTGCGTATATTGTAACCGCTCCAAAAAAACCCAACGGGAGATTTGAAATTCGTTCATTTTGCGTGCTTATGTTTGTAAAGCCGCACTTTATTAACATTTCATAAGCTGCGTGGGATGGGAACACTTCCTGCCCCCGATCCACCGCACTGCGCCTCCGGCATCGCAGCTCAGCTACATATAAATTACTCCTTCCCAAGGAATCGATGCCAAATATATGAGCGTTTATTAATGCAGTGGTACCGCCGCGCGCCGTCTCAGCATTACTGTGTTGAATTGAACTGCACGACAATTGCGGTGTCGCGTCGCGTCGCACTGCCACCTGCCCTCACATGCTTCATGGATGAAGCAACAGTTCGCATACTTTATTCTATCACACACAATTTTAATATTTTCATGCATTATTGTCCACAATGGGCTGCAGCTGTTATTGAAACTATATTTATATAACGAAAGCGTGCACATCTTGGTATTATTCTTGCTAAAATAATATTTTTTGTGGACATCTACGAGTATTTGAAGGAGTTTTACTCAACGCACTTAAGGTAATAAGCGACAATCCCTATTAGCCTGCTCGTATCAGTAGAAGCGTAACGCTCCACTCGACGCTTTGCATGCGGCTCGTGCAATGTGTACGCGGCATATAAACTCGTAGCATTCGGCGGCAGTTCATTTGTCATTATTGGGCACATTCGATCCCACATTATGTAAATGAAACAATTTGCCGCCGACATCATCCCGCCCGCGCCGCCGCCTCACCTCGCCTCGCCTCGCCTCGCCTCGCCTCGCCTCGCCTATATTGTGTGCCACAATATTGTGATAATAGGTACTTTTGAACTATCATGGTACCGACTTCAATTTGAAAAAAAAAAAATTTTCACACTTTTAAGTGCCCCTTGATACTTACGGGGTCGAATATCATTCATTGTTAACGACTATATCATCAAGATAGGAAAATATTTTCAGTTATTTTAGTGTAATTCAAAAACGCTGGACCGATTTTTATGAAACTTAAATAAAACCAAACGACAAGCATCACCTTTCTAACAAAAAAAGAATTTTCAAAATCGGTTGACCCAGTCAAGAGTTCTTAGGTAACAAACACTAAAAAAAAAAAAACAGACGAATTGAGAACCTCCTCCTTTTTTGGAAGTCGGTTAAAAATGTGTATACGAATGATAGACACTTTGTTGACTCATGACGAAGTTATACCAAAAAAACAGACTCCTGCCAAGCATGCGCGCACATCACTAGTTGCTTTTTAGGTTTCCAAGTTTTTAGTGCGTCCAAAGGGCGTAAACGAGCTCTGTAAGTATATCTCTGCTAATTGTCCTTTCTAAGGGGATGAACTTCTACTTAGCCTTTTTCTAATAAGCTTAATAAATTACTTAAGTTTCATGTCATTATTACGAACCGAGAATATTGATTTTTTAAATGTTTGTATTTAATTATGGATCTATATATTGTTGAATAAGTATATATAATTGTAATCCTACACCCCTCTCAAAGGAGAACAATTTGAGTATACAGTATATCAGTACCAAGAAGGTAGTGATATACTGAAGCTGGGAGGTAGAGGACCAAGAGGGCTATCTGAATCACCCCCATGTATGTTCCGACATTTTTTGTATTTTCGGAGTTATAACTTTTTTTTTATTTTTCTCCTGTCGCCGAGTACGATGAGATTTTTATTTATGGTGACAGGAATAATTGCGGTATATGCTTGTTTTGCTAAGCTGATAGATATGCCAATTCAGTACAGTAGCATTTTTACTATCCTTAGATCTTTGAAAGGAATAAAATAAAATTAAATGCCAAGAGAGATAAATTACCCACTATGGTCACAACTTCAAGGGCCCTTAAAAAATAAAATCACATATAAAAAATACCTTTTGGATTTTAAAAACTTGCTCTATTTACCAGGTACCCTGAAAATTTGTTTTTATTGAAATCTAAATGTGGTAAGTGCAAAATTTTAATTTACATAATTATTAATGCAAGCAAAGCAAACTTTTCTAAATAATTTTTATTCTAAATCATACACTGGCCTCAATAGAAAAAAGAACAACAAACAAAAGACGGTTGACACATAAGAAAATTTTCACGTTGTTTGGTTATCATTGTTTTTTTTTTCAATAATTAAAAATTTGTGTTATAATACTGCTAATGGTTCGTATCCCTAATCATTTTGGCTATTCATATGGACTTTGACTTGCATTACGATTTGGATTAGTGTTGAGGCCCGCCTCTTCGTTCCACATGTTCCCAGTACAGCCTTGAGCTTCCGCCGCATTCCCCCGCGAAGTAAACCTGGTCACTTACACGCAAACTTAAGTCCAGTTAAATAATGCCAAGTCGTTGATTCCAGGTAATAACACTAGTCCAAATCGTAATTCAAGTCAAAGTCCGTATGAATAGCCAAAATGATTAGGGAAACGAACATTTAACAGTATTAAACACAATTATTGAAAAATAACAACGATGACCAAACAACGTGATAATTTTCTCATGCGTCTGTTAGCTATTTAACTCAACAATATTAAATTTGTTTATGTTTTGCACGTGTTCACTCGTACATTCGGCGAACACTTGACTAAACGTGGCTCTTTAATATTTTTATCTAGTAATATTACCTAGTATTAATTAATAATTTATAATTATTGTATTTATTATCTTGCCTTCTTAGTTATCAGTAATAGCCATATTATTTAGTTTTTAATATGATTAAAAGTTGTGAAACGAATGTCGCAATACACGCACTCATCGACAGTTGGTAATATTATGGCGCTTCTGTTTGCTTCCATCACTCCGTCCTGACAGGTATAATACGAGTATCATCAAAGGGGGTACGTTACAACACTTGAGATCAACATCGGTATCATTGCCCTAACTTTCAATTTCACGTGTTTCAGTAGAAGTAAGTTATATATTTTTAAGGTTTCCGTACCAGACAACCCTTTCACTATGCGTATGCTCAACTCCCCGTCGTTCCCCGCCCCTCCATCCGTCTGACCGATTTTAAAAGGGCCGTTTTATCTTTAGAACCATAAAATGTTTCCAGGTGAAATTTTCACAAAATATATATTAATGTGGTTATTTTTAATATAGTTAAGTAATGTGATGCACTACTCGGCCGCATGATGACAATCGTCACTTCTCTTCTTTAAAGTGGCAGTGTCACCGTTCTCCACCTGCTTGAGACCACATTGCACTCGTCACTCCAAGACGTTAAGTAGTGTTTACTCAGGTCACTAAAGCTTTCTAAATATAGGTTAGACTAAAGAACTCAAATCGAATTTTCAAAAAATAAAAGTGTGACTTATGTTATGACCGTGCAAATGCTCAGTCACAGGCGATCGCATTACATTAATTTTACACTAATGTTGATCTGTTTTTCGTAATACTGAATCAATTTACTCGTACATGTGATGTATTGTGTTCATTAAAGAATATATATATATATATATATATATATATATATATATATATATATATATATATATACATAGGTTAGCGGTTGGTTAATCACATTTTTCTCAAATGTAAAAAAAACCTCAGAGATAAGGATGGATACTGCTACGTAATTGATAAGATTTAACCCTTGACTTAGTAACAACTTATGGTTAAACAAACTAACTGATTATTCAAATATAAAATATATTTTAAAACCAATAATAACAATTGTATATATTCGTAACATTTTTAATTTATATTTTAGTAATACGGATGACTTTTTCAATGAATAAATAGTTATTTAATTATTTTGGTTATAAAAAGGTCGGTTTAAGGTTCTTGTTCGTTGCAGGCGGGCGCTCTCTTCCCGGGCCCGAGGCAGGCCGCGTACGCCATGAGGTGCGGCAGCTGGCTCTGCTCGTAGAGCCCCGAGAACATGCCGTGCTGCGGGCCCCACGCGAACACGCCCACGTCGTCGCCGCCGTGAGTCTCTGACGCCAGCGGCACGCTCGCCGGGTACGCAAACTTCAACTTATCTGCAAGGCAATGATATTTATATATTCATTATGACAAGTAATGGTAACGTGTAAGCGTTAAATACGGTTCTTACGATAATCGTCCTTAGTGACGTCCTCGCGTACGCCCTCATCGACGTTCGGTCGAAATCCTGGTCCGTTGGAGTAGGAGAGCGTCATGTATGGCACGCCGTCATCGCCCATGTCGTCGGAGGGTCCAAGAATGTCTCCACCGCGATGAGTGTACCCATTCAGAGTCATCACGTGCGCATGATCTGAGGTAACCACAATCAGGGAGTCTTCCTCGGAGAGAAGTTCGGTGGCGCGCTGGACAGCGTTGGCCATTTCTATCGTCTCATCGAGTGCAAGCTGCGCGAGGTTCTCGTGGTGCGCGTGGTCGATGCGTCCTCCTTCCACAAATAGGAAGAATCCTTTTGAATTACGACTCAAAGATTTGATTGCAATTTCCGTGAGCTCAGTTAGCGTGGGTTCTAAGCTCGAATCCGCCTCCAGATTGTACTGCATGTGAGAGCCTTCGAAAAGCCCCAACAAGTAGTCAGGTTTCGATGCCATCGCTTCCACTACCTGGTCTCGATTCCACGCATACTGGTAGCTAACTTTGCGCTCTTTTTTGTCTTTTTGCCACTCTTCAATAAGGTTGCGGCCGTCATATCTCCGGCCGGGAGTTCCTTCCTCATCAAAAGTTGTGTTTGGAAGAAATTCCCGTCTGCCACCACCTAATATAACCTAAATTAAAATTAAAATTCAATCAGAAGAAAAATAATTGACTACTAGCGTGGTTTAAACACTCAACAAACAAGTCTCCGAGTATGTCACTCCTACCCATAAGAAAGACTAAATAAAAATGGTGAAAAGAAAAAAAAATGTCAGAGAAACCAAAGTGTAGTTGGATTAATATCAGTAATTTAGCTAGATATTATTTACTTTGAATTGGTTGCCTGGGTAAGAGTTGATGAGCTGCGCTGCAATATCAAGCTGCGCCCCGTGGCCGCAGTCAGCAGTGACGTCAGCGTCGCTCTCCCAGTCTCTGTTCGCGGAGTGCGCGTAGGCCCCGGCCGGGGAGGCGTGGGTCACGCGCGTCGTAGTCACGATGCCTGGCAACAATTTTAAACTGCATTAGAACTTCAATTAAAAAACCTTTTGAAACCGGATGTGATAATAAATCTGGCCTTGTTTACAATGCGGGAACATACGATGATTAGGTCCGAGTACGAGTATATCAGATAAAGCTTCAAGTCACCAACAGTCACAGAAAAGGTGAAAACTAATAGTTTGACAAATTATGGGCATGTCATGAAGAGGGATGAAAACTATCTTTGCTTGGTGGTAGGGCATTGTGCGAATGCCCGCCAGACTAGCTATCAGCCTCAAGTATAAAATCTGTCACCAAGTGCCTAAATATGTGTTTCGGCAGCTGTCTTTGAGAGCCAGTAATTCTGGGTTAGCCTGAACAGCATCTTCGACTATATCAGAATCTGAAATCTTTATTGGCATCATCATTATAACAGGAAACGTTAAATTCAAATTCAAAATCATTTATTCAATTTAGGCGTCTACGACACTTTTATGAAGGTCAATTACAAATTTTAATATTGAAATATTCTACATTGTACTGCCACGTTCAGCATAAATAATTACAGAGCCACTGCAAGAAGAACGGGCAAGAAACTCGGGGCCATTATTTTAAACGTCTTTTAACAATGTGTTATATTATGCAACATAATACAATTAACACAATATTTGTTTCAATTACGTAGACCAATTTTTTAATCACAAACACCCAAGGCAAGTCATTTTACAATAGGTTGGTAGCATGATTACATACTAGATCATCGGGTGCTATGGTGGTCAAAGGCAAGCCTATCACCTTCATAAAAGATATAACTATACAACGTTATTGAGTATAAAAAGGAATAGATGGGCGAAAGAAAGATCAAAGAAAAAAAAGGATATTATTGTATTATAAATGTGAGTGTTGTAACAGAGCAGTATGGAAAATTAGTACATGTTTTGCCATAACCCTTGTCGATAGAAACATGCAGAAGTTAAGGCCATTCAGCCATCTATAGACTTGGAAATTCTTGAGCTCATAGGAACGTGTAATTTTGGCATATTTATAATTATCATAAGTCATGATGTATAAGTATACAATAGAGAAGCGATCCAGTGGTCCACTTAGGCTAAAATTCAGAGACAAGTCTAAGAACTAATGCTTTAATCCGTCAAAATGTAGTGCTTAGCCTCATAATTGTATTCAGAGACATCTGGTACAGCGCTTAAACTTAGCGCGTGCTATGCTAAGCCAAGTAGTGGAAATCGACTACTTTAGCCTGTCTCAAAACAGGAGTGGCACCGCCTAGTGAGACACTGAGGCGAATGGTGCAAAAAGTTCTTCAGGAACTTTTTTCGTAAATTGAAAAAGGCACATATTTTGTTTCACTCACTCCAATCACATTTTATATACTGTTGTTCTTATCCTTTTCTTTTTATATCAGGATGCACAGATAAACAATAACCGGTAAACGTTCCATAAGTGAAAAATGTGCCATAGATAATAAAGTGTGATCTAAACAAGGAACATGGTAAGTAGGACTAAGACTATATCTCTGAATATGAAATTTAAAGATTTGCTTAGCCGACGCTAGACTAAGACTGGTCTTTAACCGACTTACAGAAATGTCTCTGAATCTCAGCCTTAATGTTGAGCATCTGCCATAAAAATCTGTTCATAAAGGGTAAACTGCTGATGATTGAGAAAAATATTTTCATAATATTGCGGTATTACGATTCATTTACTGTTACTTTATTATACGATTTAGATCTCATGTTCTCGCTGTATCACTAAGCAGGCACCCCAACCTTCTATCTCAATGTTCAATTGTAGCGATGTATAACACCATTTAGTGCTCCAGACATATCGAGGTGGAGCACCGCATACAAGGTGTTTCGCTTTCATTCTGCAGTTCTAAATCACTTTCTGTTTTGACCTAGCTATCTATGCCGTGTTCAACCTTGTTGTAAAATACGTAAGTAAATATTCCGTTTCGTACTACATGCCGTAAAGTTCTCGGCTTAAGAACATAAGGTCTGTTCTGTTCCATATATTTGTGTGGCATATATTTCTTACTATGTAACTTAAAGAAAAAAACAGCCTAATCACGCAAAGCATGCCACGCTCACGTCATTACTAGTGGAGTGTTGCTGTGCAATTTAGCGCTTAACAGGGCTTATTGCCCGAAAAGTAGTAGGTTTACTATGAAAAAAAGCATTCTCAACCAAGGTCGGTATCAGGCAGGGAGGCGGAAAACAGAAACCAAATCTTTTAACATTCATTATGCCTCGTGTTGTCTATATATTTTTACATGTTCTTGTTTTGCTTCGTGTTTTACTCTATGTGGTAAGATAGGATACAAATATGACGGAGAGGTTATGCGTTATATTGGACATTTTAAACTGGTGTGTACAGTAGGTGAGGAACGTTACCGGCGTCGCGGCCGTCGCCGAGCGCCCAGGCGGCGAGCGAGGGTAGGTGCGCTGGTGGGTGCTTGGCGGCGCTGCAGTGTGCGCGCGGCACGCGCGGGCTGACGCCCACCGTGCCGATGTTCGCCTTCGCCCCGCACAGGTATGCCGTCGCCGAGCACGCAGAGTCCGCCACCTGCGCGTCCACGCAGTACGTCTGCCGCACACACACACACACAAACACATTACTTGCACTATTGCTACCCTATCACTCAAATAATTTGGTATCATTTGCTATACTTAATATATGTTGACTCGTAAAAACTTAAGTAAACTCAATCAGCGAAAACCACGACTATACCACTATCAATAAAGATAAGAGAGCGGTGCCAAATTGAGATTATCAAAGACAACGAGGAGCCTTCCTTATATTAATTATGCCTAATTGTGTGCAAATACACTCGAGTACTATCGCACGCTACATGAATATGACACATACAATTTCTAGAGCACCAACCATCACTATTTTTCGAGCACACCGTAGTGAAAATTGAATTCTTGCTTAGCGGGAGATAGAATTTAAAATTATATTTGGGTAGCTTTTTGGTAGTGAGATCGTTACTGGAGTTAAGTATTTGAAACCGGCCAAGTGCGAGTGGGACTCGCGCACGAAGGGTTACGTACCATTATCTGTAACCTAATTTTGCAAGTTTCAGACACTTTTTATTGTATGAGAGCCCCCTTAATTATTTTATTTAAAGTAATGATATTTAAAGAGAACATAAAATTAAATATTCTGTGAATAGTTAAAGCGTCTACCTGTCACCGTTATTAACTTATTAGTATCGAGCAAGAAACGGTAAAAAATCAGGTTTGATGTATGGAAGCCCCCCCTAAATATTTATTTTATTTTATTTTTAGTATTTGTTGTTATAGCGGCAATAGAAATACATCATCTGTGAAAATTTCAACTGTCTAGCTATCACCGTTCTTGAGATACAGTCTGATGACAGACGGACACACGGACAGCGATGTCTCAGTAATAGGGTCCCGTTTTTAACCTTTGGGTACGGAACCCTAAAAAGCACCAATTGCGATCAAACGGCTTGATAGCCGCGGCCGTACCCTTTAATAAGAAAGTCGTAGTACGATTCTTCATTCAAATGTATTCCTATATTTTGCTCCCGAATAATTCGTTAAGAGCATTATTATTTAAACATCAAATCTGATTGCGTTCTAGCAGTCTTAGATTTTATGTTGGCGTGTCTAACACCCGCCCTTCTCATTTTCTTTTTCTGAAACTAATCATTAGTAAAGAAAATCCGAAAAACACGAATTAAACCGTTTTAATCGCCATTATCCGTAATATCAGACTACCAGACAGTTAATTAGAACAGTTTATAATTTAAAAAAATTAAAGCGTTTCAAGCTTTGAGGTGAATACAGGAAAATACGAAAAGTCGATCTCATGAAGATTTTTCATATTCAGCGCAGGCCGCGTTTTAGACAACAAAATTTGCATCTCCTACCATTTTCTTGGTGACCATTGGGCTAAAGCGGCCGGTGTGTGTGGTGTATAAGCTGGAGAAACGGGTTTGATTTCCGACCGTATTGAAAATTTACGCTCAATTTGGTAAACGTATTTGATCATTTACAGTTACAGTTGTCGTGGACGAATACTTAGAGAAAAGCATCTTTGTAATACCAGTTTAATTGAGAATGCGACTCGCATTTTGAAGACCCCTATATTGTACTTGTTTAACCGGAAACACAGACTCAGGCAAAGTATTCCATTCCCTGGCGGTTTGCATGATGAACGAAGAAGCAAATCGCTTCATTCGGGTAAATTGAATATCTACCATATAGCAGTGGCGCTTCTGAGTATGCCTGGATGTCAGATTGTAGAATGGGGATGGTGGAATCGAATCATGGAGTTCCGTGGCAAACTCCCCGAAATGTATCCGATAAAAAAACTGATAAACAAGCGAGTTTGCGGCGATGCTCGAGTCTCTGGAGAGGCTAATGAATTAGCTTTCTCTTCAGCAGTGTGCGCTAGGCAGCCGTTGAGTTTCAGCAATGGAGGCCATGAGGGACGGCAGAAGTTGTCTTCGATCGATTTTTCCAGGGACAAGAACGCTTTGCTACCCTAGGGGTAAGAAGCAAGTTTGTTCCTTGTTCGGCGTATGTGATCGAAACGAGCCTTCTTGAGAGCCTTTTTGCAGGACTTGGCAGCCAAGTTAAATGCTATCTTCTTTTTACATACATCTCTAGATTTGCGGGTTCGAGCATCAGCCCAGGCTAAGTAGGCATCATGCTCTGACGCTCCTGCTTCTTCACACTTAGCATAAAACCATGGGCGAGCTTTGCTGGATAGCGGGACGTCTGAAAATGATATAAAGTATTCCATATACTGACGTCACACTCCTGTCACAGCATCCGCGTAAGTTGAGGGATCGCTAGAAGAAAAACAAACCTGGCACCAAGAGTAAGACGCGAAAAAACAACGCATCTCATCCCTATCTGCTGACCTGTATCGCCACACTCGCCGCGTGTCTTTTGGGCTGGGATCGGGTGGGGAGTAGACTGATACAGACTTCACCAGACAGTGGTTGGAGCTACCTAAAGGTGATGTAACTGACACCGAGTAGCGGTCTGGATCTGTTGTCAGCAGAAGGTCCAAGCAATTGGCGGTGTGGCCATCAACTTCCAGTATCCTTGTAGCTTCTTGGACCAGCTGAGTGAGGTCATCAAGGCAAGCTTGCGCATCTATCGACCAGCATGGTCTTGATGGTGGGCGTTGAAATTCCCCAGAAGGACTAATTAAGCAGAAGGATACCTCTGATGGGCCACATCGGTCGCCTCATTGAGGTAATTTGTGAGCCTGGTCATCTCCTCATGTACGCTGACCTCCAGTACTCAAACTGGTTTGTTACCTTAAGCATTTTATTTTTAATGAATAAAGGCAGGTTTGTGCTGCTGTCATATTATAATAGTGGTAATGATTGGATTCCAACAAAAACATATTTATGAATATAGGGGCCAAAGGCTATGTGCTCACCTTTGCTAGTCCGACGGTGGGGAAGTTTTCGAAGGCGAGCCGTTCCTCCTCCCCGGTGCGGCCCTCCCGCTGGCCCCGCAGCGTGCGCGCGGCCGCCAGCGTGGGCACCGACATGCCGTCCCCGAGGAACATGACCACGTTGCGCGCCACCCCGGCCACCGCGCCACCGCCCGCGCCTCGAGCCTCACGCGCCGAGATGCCGGCCGCCGCCTCGCTGTACCAGTACTCGGCCTCCAGTTCCGCATCGTTCCTGAACCCGACCCGCGGTGAGCTCCGGTAGTGCGACATGTGGTATACATCTCTCGCTGAGGGCGGACCAAAGCAATTTATGATTACGAACACCCAGTAAATAATGAGAGATGAATTGTGTAAGTAGGCCATGCATCTTTCGTGTCAGCCATAACGTCCACGATAGGACCGTGGATTAGCTTAGTTTTCTATAATAAGAAAATAGGTTCACATATTTTTTTCATGTATGGTTTTCGAAATGACTACAAAGTATATTACAAAGAGAAGTTTTGACTGCGACGAAATATGTAAAATTTTGAACTTTACATTCAAAGATTGCATCATAACATCAAAAAACTCGGAGAATTATCTAGGTATAGATGCACTACGATTTTTTGCACTAAGGAATTAAGTTAAGAGATAAAATAATGTACTTTAAGTGTTAAAATATGTCACCCCATAATATGGCTACTTAACTATCAGAACTATTTAGTGATAGGAATACCTTTTGCTATTTACCGGCAGATGGTTTTAGTAATAAAGCGACACTAGGGGAGTATTACACCCATGTATCATGTACATAATTCAAGTATCATGTCAAAGTGAAAGTCAAAATCATTTATTCAATTTAGGCGTCTACGACGCTCTTATGAAGGTCAATTACAAATTTTAATATTGAAATATACTACATTGTACTGCCACGTTCAGCAAACAAAAATTATAGAGCCACTACGAGAAGAACGGGCAAGAAACTCGGGGCCATTCTTTTAAACGTTTTTTAACAATGTGTTAAGTACATACTATATAGTAAAATTATTACAATACTTAATTTACATTACGTAGGTGTTAGGTTTAGGTCTAGCTTGGTAGAGGCGAACCAGTCCAAGCATTTTTGTCGTTTAAGTAATCACAAACTGTGTAGTAAGATTTCTTTACCAAAATATTCTTCACATGCAACTTGAATTTTCTTTCTGTGAGTGTTGTAATATGTTTGGGCAATTAATAAATTGCTCAAATTTTTACGAACATACATAATATTTTCAAATATATACAGACTTGGTAAAGTTAAAATATCAATTTCTTTAAAAAGATCTCTCAAAGATTCCCTAGGATCTATTTCATATATGGCTCGAATTGCACGCTTTTGTAAGACAAAGATTGTCTCTATCTCAGCAGCAGCTCCCCACAGCAATACACCATAAGACATAAAACTGTGGAAGTACGCGAAATAAACGAGCCTAGCAGTAGCTACGTCTGTTAGCTGTCTTATCTTACGAACTGCATATGCAGCAGAACTAAGTCTTCCGGATAGATCATATATATGTGGATTCCACTGTAAAGTTGAATCCATTTTAATTCCCAGGAAGACTGTCGCATTGTCAGAAGAGAGTTTTTCTAGACCAAACTTAATGTTTGGTTCAACATAAGTAACATTTGGTAAAGAAAACTTTAAACATTTCGTCTTTTTTAAATTTAAGAGAAGATTATTAGCCGCGAACCACTTAGAGATCATAGATAACACATTATTTACATGAATAAGTTCACTATCCCTCCTATCTAATTTAAAAATCAGGGAGGTATCATCCGCGAATAAAACTATTTCGCAGAAATTTTTAACCATGCAAGGCAGATCATTTATATATGCTAGAAACAGAAAAGGTCCTAAAATTGATCCTTGCGGTACTCCTATTCTTACCAAAGACCCGAAAGAAGTATTGCCATTTATGCTAACCTTCTGTAGCCTGTCTGATAGATAAGACTTTATAAGATCCAGAGCTTTTCCACGAATACCATAATGTGAAAGTTTTCGAATCACAGTGCGGTGCTCTACACAGTCAAATGCCTTAGAAAGGTCACAGAATACGGCAATAGCATCCTGTGAACTCTCCCAGGCTTCAAGTATATGTGACATCAATTGAGCACCTGCATCTGTTGTGGATCTGCTCTTTGTGAAACCAAACTGATTCTCATTCAATATACTATGCGCATTAAAATGGGACAGAAGTTGTTTGAGCATAATTTTTTCGAATTTTTTACTCAAAACAGGTAAGATAGAAATAGGTCTGCAATTGCAAGGGTCAGATGTAGCCCCCGACTTAAAAATTGGAGTAATTTTACTTTGTTTCATTAAGTCGGGGAAGTTTCCTTTATCATATTGAATATTGTTTTTAAATATGGTGCAATAATGCATATTATAGACTCTGCCACTTTAACTGACATACCCCACAAGTCTTCGGTACTCTTAATGTTTAAATTTTTAAATGTCTTTATAATTTCAAATATTGTTGTGTGTCTGAAAGAAAAGTCCGGCGATTTGATGAGAAAATTATGTATTTGTAGAGTTTCTGCTACATCGGGACATGCATCCAATGACTTAGTGACTTCTAGGGGTAAGTTAGAAAAAAATTTGTCAAATATATTTGCCACTTGTATTGGATCAGATATTTGATTTTTATCAACATTTAAGATATAGTAGAATCTCTAGGTTTATTTTTACCGGTCTCAGTATTTATAGTCTTCCAAATGGTTTTTATTTTATTTTTAGACTTGCTAATTTTGTTTCTAATAAAAAGAGATTTAGCACACAAGCAAACAGACTTAAACATTTTTGAATAGTTCCTAACATAATCACGAAACTGCTTGCAGGATGTCAAATTCTTCCTGCGATACAAATCAAACAAATAATCTCTACTTTTTCGAATACTTGTAGTTGCCCAATCACTGAACTTCAACTTTCCATTTACTTGTTTCTTTATTTTTGGACAAACTTTTTGAAACTCAGTATTTACTAAAGAAAATAAACTATTATAAATGTAATTCTTCTTATAATGTAAGCTTCGCTTCTATATTGGTACTGAGTATTTCTAGCCTACATGTTGTTAACGGCCTATGTTCAATTTCATACCTCGCTGTTTCTCTGTTTCCATCAAATCTAATTGCCAGGCCCTCATGATCAGATCCAACACCCTTCATTATTGGCTTTTGTGGAGTCTTACAGTTCGAGTATATATTGTCTATACATGTAGCTGAAGTGTCTGTTATCCTAGTTAGCTCACAGAATAGAAATTTCAAATTAAATAACTTAAAGAATGAAATAAGATAAGTCTTATTTTTAGATTTAAATAAAATATCTACATTAAAATCACCACATACAAATATGGGTTTTTTACATTTAGAAATTTTAAGTAGTATACTTTCCAGAGTTTCCAGGGTGGTCGATATACACACAACACAAAATGCCCGCCTACCTCCACACAAGCAACCTCACAGCCACGTTCGACAGAGCATCTGACTAAGTCATGGCGTTCTTTAAATTTTAAGTTATTTTTAACAAGGATAATACACCCTCCTCCTTCTGCAAATGATCTGAAACGCACTGCCTACACTAAAATTCTTAACTTCATTCATGAATTCAAACTTCCTCCAAAGTGTGCAAGTGACAAGTTTCGTCAAGAGATACTTTTGTGAACCTCACCTCTAGCTCTCATTTCTTCTTTCGTACTACATATTTTTCTCGATAGTGCGCTCAAAGAGTACGATAATACTTTCGGAGGATGCTGCTTGTAAAATCGAAACGTGTCGAAAATTCTCCTGGTTTAGCTACGTGGCGTTTATGACGCCACGTTGGCTTAGCAGAAAAATTAGGCGGAATTGTCACAAGTTATATTATTACATTTTTAAAGTATATTTCTCAAATATTGATTTATATATTCTTAAAATATGGTTAAAAATATTTGTTATTATTAAATATGGATTTCCGCAAACTAACGCCACACTTCTAGGAGGATTCATATTGTAGGAGTTAATTGATTGTGATAAGTAATTTGAAGCACCGTTAGAAGTAGTTTTGTTGAAAGGGACACATGTTGCTCTCAGTCGTTACACGAGAATATCACACGAGAAACTACATCTAGGGTCTCTTCTTAATATCTAACCCAATTTGTTTCCCTAGTTCATATGTCATATATATCTTTTATTATAATCACCGTTAGAACTACTCTACTAATTTTTTAGATTGATTGTGTTGGCACGACATTTAAGTAGCTGACATAGTACAGATACAGGGATGATTCATAAAAAAATTAAACGTTACCTTGAGTAGTTCCAATTATAAAAACTAAGCCCAATGCAAACAAAATTACAGCCTGGAACCGAATCATGTTTTCACAAAAATCTTGCACTCGATTACTAACGAATGAATATCAACTTTACATATTCTGAAGCGCTATCAGATTAGGTGACAGGCAGTATCGGCTAACGTCAGAGATAAATTTAATCTCAAGAACGCGATGCTGTCAAATGAGACGTTTTCCCAAACAATGATACTGTATCTGGTGAGCGATGATACGATCAGATCGTGTGTAACATGCTAGTGGACAATAAAACATGTAGTTTGCTACTTGTGCCAATTTTGTCGGGCCATTACCCGCGCCGCCGCCGCCGCCACCGCCGCCGCCGCCTCGCCAACCCAACGAGACTTTTATTGTAGCGGCTCCTTTGCACGCTTAATGGAGCTTTGATGAAAAATCGACGCCGCGAATAGCATTCCGCCGCGCTGTCGCCTGCTGCCGAATGCGACGAAAACGGGTTAAGTAGGTGTGGGAAAACATGCACGACTATGAACGGTTATGTTATTATAATATTTCAAATATTTGGTTAAAATCTAATGCTATTCAGAGAGCAGCTCAATAATGGATATTGTAGGCGTTCCTGAAGAGATTAGCTTTGATGAAGTCCCGCTTCATTGAATCTGAATATTCGGAGCCGCTGGCGGCCGCAATCGCATCGTGGCATCGTTGAATTGCAAACTGTATGTATGGCGTAATCAAGTGCAAACAGAAGCCATTGATCAGCGTCTTCTGGCGGAGCGGGCCGAGCGGCCCAATGACGGCGTCGGCTGCGGCACCCCTGCTCACAGGGATTATTGAATCACAACATGCTGCAGCGGGCCTGTCTATGTTCAGTGTTCATTCATAGCGTTGGTCTCTGTTGATTAGACAAGGGGGGAGCCAATAGGTAGGTGGGTAATTGAGCCACCGCTGTTACTATGCTATTGCGCTGGTTCGTACCAAACTCAAAGAACACAAATAGGACCCAATGTACGAAATATATCCTTCTTAATCGAAGTTGTAAAGTTTTATTGCTGGATCTATGTAGGTAATATATAGAAATAATTATCATGGAAAAAGTTATTTCTTTAAGTCATGTAGTGGCCTGCACTATGCTGCGCTGTATTGCTTTAGCCAAAATGCGCTCGAAGTGAGCATGAAATTTTAACCGACTTCTTAAAAAGAAAGTTAACAGTTTGAAGCAATTCTTCGGGGTTCCGTACGTAAATATATATACGATCGATTACTAAGGCTACACTGTCTGTTCGTCTGTCTATTTTTTTATTCCCAAAAGGCTAGCCTTTGACTACAATCTTTTCTGAATGGAAAATAATGATGTTGTAGTCGAATATAGTAAAAAGCTCAACTTATAAAAGTATTTAAATGGTTTAATGGTAATTGTAATATATGTAAATGGTGAACAGATTGCATCACTATAGACAAATAACTATTGGATGAGTAGCTTGTGGAAGTCGGACCGTTTTAATACTATTGACTCTCGGAGCTACAATGTTCGCGAGTCTGCTCTTGCATAGCTTACAATTGAATAAATGTTCACGCTGATGGGGGAATGGGCCACAAGATACAAAAACCACAGAAAACTGATGACATCAATTTGATGTAACACAGGTAATTTAGTTTAATTATTAAATATTATATACATTGCAATTGAACGGGGCAATGCTGCCAGCTTGCTGGGAACGCTGCCGACTGGTAGTGAGCTGGAGCATTTCGACTGCCTGTGACTCTGCAATGACTTGTAGGTTGTCTAAATACTTTTATAGTATTCGCTGTAGTGTTGTATATAGTTCGTAGTATTTTGTTAATAACGGCATAAGGGCCGATAAAATAAAATGGAAAAAAAAAGTTTCTTCATGTACCTAATCATCTAACTTGCTTACAAAATTTCATGAGAACCAGTTGAAAATTGCGACCTGTAGGGGAGAATAGCTGGACAGATACGTCATAAAAAAAATTGGTCAAGTGCGAGTCAAACTTGTGGTGGTGTTAAAGGTTCCGTACCTATATTTTTACATCTTTAAACACTATATTTAACTTTTTTTTTGTTTTCACGAAGGGTACGGATACATTTTTCAGTAAATTGATTATAACTTACAAACTGCTCAAATGATTTTGATCAAATATATATTGGACCGCCTTAGAAATATACCAATAAAAAAAGAAGTATCGCAATTAGACCACTCTGTAAAAAGTCATGCGTATATACATAACTAAATATATACGCGTCAAATTGAGAACCTCTTCCTGTTTGGAAGTCGGTTAAAAAGTTATAAAACATTTTTGTAAAATGTTCTGTACATACGTTTTGTTGTCAAGTTTTTAAATTTCGTATTTCCGTCATTTTGATAAGCTTCCAAAAACTGGAACTACACAAAGAGTCTATGGAATTATTAAACCTACTCACAAAATTTCGCGAGAATCGGTGAAATGGGATCTGTAGAAGAGGACAACCGGATATACGACAGCATTTTTGTGTAAGCTAAGTACGCTTCGCTCGAACTTCATTCTCGCTCGGTCAATGGTTTAAGGCTCGGAAATTACGAAATAGTGCCAACATGATATGGAAAATCTCATAAACCAGGTACCGGATGGTACTGCAATTTAAATACACGATACTCAAGGATATAAGTAATACTTTCATCGATTTCAAAACATGTTTCCTAATAATTGGCTCGATAGAAAAAAATCTCAAAAACACCTCTGAAAATAGAGGATTCCTACTTTTTCCGCCAGATTTTAGTGTATTAAAATTTGTTTTTTTTTTCTAAAATATTGATTTTTTAAGTACAATAAATTTCATTGATTATTTTAATCCAAAAAAAGCACAGTTAATGCGTACTGAGCCTGTTTACAAAATGTCACATACGCCCTTTCATTCCGAGAAGCGTTAACATCATGTCGCACTATTTACTCCAGCGATCTACGTATATTGCTATCATCCTCGCTCATATCGCGGTCAGCCGCGTCATGCGTCGGACCTGTGTCACTTTTCTCGGCGATCTCAATTAAAATAAAACATGGGTAAAATTATAAATTAACGCTTTGGGAATGCAAAAAAGATGTATAAAAATCGTCAAAAACGCATGATGGACATAATAAGGTAAGCATCTATGGCTTCCTTTCTCCATGTACCTATGTATATATCTCTTAATATTAATGAAATTATGATATGATTGTGAACCCTAACGCAATATAAAAAACACTTCAAACATTTTACAAGACATAGGTACAACTTTAGCTACCTAAAATAATTATTATAAGCAATATTCAGAATTTTTCGTAATGAATGTGTTGTAATTATTTTAGATGGATCATGATTAATTTATACAGTTTCTGACAATAAGGCACAAAGGTTATGTACATAATTTTCGACTAATCAATCGTCGTTCAAATAGCGCATAGTAAGTGACATCGCTTCGCATTTGAGAGGTACGTGGATCGAATCCAGCGTAAAGAGATTCTTTTTGGTAAAATTTTAATTTTACGACATAATTCTTAATAATACAATAATAATTTTACGTATGTACGTGGACCAATATAATGTGTCTGACAGTAAGGCATAAACGATATGTGTGTAATTTTCGACACCTTGGTCAATGATTGTATAGTGTGTAACTACTGAAGTCGAATCAGAAGATCGAGTACCGTGGATCGAATCTCACATACCTAGATTCTTTTTGGTGACTTTTTTATTTGTATTACTTTTTATTTGATACGTATTATATTTACGTATAATTAAGTTTTCTGACGCGTATTCAATTTACGATTACAATGCTTGCAAATTTATTAGGTATCTCGAGTTTCCATGTTTTCATATAATTAGAGAGTTTAGTATATCTAATGAACGTGAACATTAAATAGGTACTACCTAATCTAGCTACCTGAACACGTTTTTTCATAGATCTCGAAAAAGTATGTCTTGGATGGACACGAGTTGCCACAGCGTAATAGTTACAGTAGAACAACATTATCAATTTACTACAAAGCTATGTTGAGTAAACACCGTCCTTCTGTCCACTACTATAGACAACACAAACTTTCATACATGGAAAGTTATTGAAATATTCATGGTATTATCGAGTACGTAATATATTAGTACATATAAATTAGTAGTAAAAAGATGGCCGTAAACGTTTGATGCGATAGAGATAATGAAATTCTGAAATGAAAACTTAATACAAAAAGAAGAAGCCTAAGCTTCTGCTTTAGAATGAGACTTTCCATGGTTTTCTTGAATAGCATAAGAATTAAGAACTGACTAAAAGAAAATGAAATAATTAGCACCATACCAATACTTACGTAAGAACATCGAGTAAGGTGCATTATAGGGGACTTAACTATAACGCCCTTAATAACCAAAGTGTAGCGGATATACTACCAAAGAGAGTATTCCCCAGGACGTTTTGGTGTTAAGGGGCGGCCGGTAATTCAACAAAAGTTAAAATTATACACATTATAGCCATTATGTTTTTAAATGTTACATCTTCTGTGTTGTATAAACAACATATGGTAGCCATATAAACAACCCCATATATTGTAGGATAGGAGGATGCTTCTTGGTTATTGATACTATCCCATAACTTACTTACCAATAAAATTCTTCACCAAAAATATTATTTGAAAATCAATAAAAGTTTGTTATTTTTCTAGTATAGAAAATGGAGGAGAAGAACGACGCATTGTTGATATACACTATTACACAAAGAGTATATTAAGACAAATCTCGAAACATTCACCTTTCGATTATTTTTTTATTAATATGCAGGGTTATTAGTAAAATGCTAAATCCAGGGAAACCCGGACGGATGGCAGCCCTACTCTCATAGAATGTCCGATTTTATGTCGCACTCCGGTGCATCTTCGCAACATATTCTACCTATACAAGTACATACATCAAGTGACGGCACGGGTGTCGTTTACAAACATAAACGTATCTTTCGTAATCTTTGACAAATACAGTTAATAACAGTAATACCACGGTTTTATAATCGATATGTAATATTGTGGTATTACGTATGAATAGTAATACAAAGTAATAAATTTTCAAACAAAATACTTATCTTTCTCCTTGGATGATTTCAATAATGGTATTATTTTGTTAGAAGTTTTGTTGTTCCACCCATCTACACAATAGCATCCACGAGATGTATTTATTATTATTAACAAATTGAAACAATAACTGTACCTACCTACTACATTCTCCATGTGATTTTTTGTAAGTGAAATCTTAATAATGACTTGTAGTAATGACACGAGCAGGTACCCTTGATTGTTAGCGGAAACAAAGCCAGGATCTGAATGAACTACGCTACTTGATAAAAAAAAAAACAAAAATTGGAACCGACTCCAACACCCAAAAGTGTGAAATAACTTGTTCAAGTCGGTATCAGTATAGTTCAAAAGTACCTATTATCATAATATTGTGCACGTGGTACTAGTGTTGGACTTCGACAAGTAAATTCACACTTTTTGGTGATGAAGTCATTTCCATTTTTATTTTAAAAAAAAACACTTCTTTTTATGACCCTTGCTACTTACGGGATCGATTTTCATTCATTGTCAACGACTATATCATCAAGATAAGTAAATATTTTTCAGTTATTGGAGTGTATGTCAAAAACGGCTTGACCGATTTTGATGAAATTTAACTGGAACCAAACAACAAGTATCAGCTTTCAAACAATAAAAGATTTTTTTAAATCGTTTCACCCAGTCAAATGTTCTGAGGTAACAAACATATAAGAAAAAACAGACGAATTAAGAACCTCCTCCTTTTTTTGAAGTCAGTTAAAAATACCCAATAGTATAACCCGCTATTTGTATTTTGATCAGGGGTAAAAAAGTTTTTTTATGATTTTCTTTGTAAATTTTACACAATATACTTGTTTTTGTAATAAATAAACCATCTTTTGTGTAACAGCTTACGCCTTGCATCAAAGTAGATACATAGTTCATGTTCATCAAAACCATAGTTCATGTTCATTAAAAATGAACATACACAAAAACTGCAAAAATCAAACAAGTTGGTAATAATCAAGACTAAACTTGTTCTACTGTAGGTATGGTAAATTTATTAACTGTGTCACACTATGATATTTACAGCATACAATCAACTAATGGTTGGTATCATGTATGCGTACTAGATGGCGCTTCAGCACACATCACATTCGTGTGTGACAAGATAGTTTCTACTAGTTCTACTAGAGAGCGCTCTAAATTTTTAATCAAATAAAATATTACCGTTGACTTGCGGACGTGGCGCCATGTACACCGCGAAGTAAACACGCGAGGAGAAGTGGGGACAAAATCTAACATCTGGTTTTAGAATTCTGTCCCTTAAATCAGCATGGTACTGACCTCAATGAGTTATTTCATACATTACATTGTTGGAAATCGGTACAATTTTTTTGATAGTTAGTTATTTTTTTTTTTTAAGTTACCCCCGTACGTAGTAATGCAAATATAGGTAAAAAAACAAATTATATCTTAGTCCTTATTAACATAAGCAACCTTCGAGTGGTGCTCATCATGTGGCATTCCAGGTGGTAGGCCTCTGAAGCAAGAGCCCGTCTTGGTGGGTACCACCTAGAGTTAGATATTCTACCTGCAAGGAGCACTGCGCAAACTGCTGTATTTAGGTCTGAATGGCACTGTAGCAAGTGAAATTTCCGGGCAATTGAGACTTATAAACGAATGTCTCGGAGTGTCAAGCGCAGTGCATTGCCACACACAATGGTAGACTTGTAACTGTAATGGACAGATGTGTAGCCTACCGTCAAGCACCACCGGCTTGTCCGACGCGGCACTTATTTCTACCTCGTACTAAAAAAATAAATATCGTACGAGGTACAAATAAAAGATGTTTTTGCTTGATATGATACTTATTTAATGCTTAGCGGACCGTGTCCATGCGCCCACTAACTGTTATTACAAATCACGTAAACCACGACGATATGAAGTTGCTGACATACAAAATTGTGCGGTGACTCGTACAGTACAGACGCATATTATAGTAGTTTATGCAACTGTCATAATATAATAGAGGGTATTAAAACATGAGTGTAATCTTATTTTGAAACTCGCCTGCGGCTCGTTTCAAAAAACTACACTCTTGTTTTAATACCTAATTATATGCAGTTGCATACACTACTTTATTTAATCTCATGGCTATAGGTAGCTACAATCAATAAAATGCAATATAAAAACCATCTCTTTGCGCGCGCAGCGCGCTCAGCATAGATAATAAGTACTTAATTTGAATTGAAACCTCCTTGGTCGGGACACATTGTACTTTAATTAAAAAATTGTTTTAAAGTATTGTTTTAAGTATGTTAGTATGTAAGTATTGTTTAAAGTATGTTAGGAGAATAATGCTTTAATTTAACTTTTTAATTTTCTTAAAGAAGTATGTATATAAAATATGCCAATAAAAGACTGTATTTAATTTCATAATTAGAATATTACCGAATGAGATTATTGTTATAACTAGATATTAACAAAAAATGCAAGGATTCAGCTTAGCATTTGTTTTAAAGGTTTGGTGTACAAGGAGCAAATGAAGACTTATACATGAGCTCCACTGTCTGTCTGTCTGTCTATCTATCCGCATGTCACGGGTGTCTAGCTCATAAACGGATTGAACGGAAAAATATGCCCTGTAGGTAGTTCTAGAAGTACTGTTTCATCTGTTAACATCACAAGCACCCATTCAATTGTTTTCATTATCAATGATTCGCATAGATTAAACGTTATTTATCAGTTAAGAATGTTAATCGTCGATTGACCGTTCTAAATCAATAAAATGAAACGCGAGATAAATTATGTACCTACGAATGTTCCACTACAGAGATCGGTAAGTTGAGTTGAAGTATCACGCCGCTCAATAACGAGTAGCAGCCGAGCGGAAGTGACTCGCTTATTGCCCGTTATTGAAACGAACTTTATTATATTCCAACACGCTTATTGAATTTATCTTTTTATAAATGTCCGTATGTAGAGCGAAATGTCTGTACGTACTGCATTATTCTTATTGAGAAGCAGATATATTTTATATTCCGGGAATATATTATTGTGAACTACTTGAAATTACCTGCTGCGGTACTATTTTCAAATATCATCAATTCTAACAACTTTTCGTTGTGTAATTTCGTTCATAGATTGTATAACAAACCTAGGCACCTCGTGTTGAAACGTTCTTTTATATATGCATCGCCCACCATGAGGTCAAGGGGGTGTTGAATCATTAACACATAATGTAGAAAATGCTTCACATTTGAGAGTAACATCCGAAAACAAGATTAATTTAATTTAAATTGTACCAATTAAAAATGACTCGTATATAAAACTTATACCGATATCAATTGGTCAAGAGCAAAATACAAAGTTTACAGGTGGGTCTTTTGATAAGAGATCCGTTACATTTTAAAGTTACCGCTCTGGTTATCTTGTCCAAACCAGGATGTTTTGTTACAACCTTACCTAGCAGCCAACGAGCAGGAGGAACATTATCTGCCTTGACGAGAACTATATCTCCGATTTTTGGTTCTGGTATTATTTTCAACCATTTGTAACTCTGCAAACAATTTACATACCAAGTACTCACTTGACCACCTACGCCAAAAGTCCTGCACTATTCTCTGAGTCATTTGCCATAGCTTCAAATTGCTAATGTCACTTTATTCATAGTTACGTTCAGGAACTACGATTAGGGCTCTCCTACTAATACAAATACAAATACAAATTCTTTATTCATAACACCATTGTTACAAGTCCTACAGTAACTATATTAAATATAGTATTGTAAAAATATGATATAATTAGGTATATAATCTCAACATGTCAAATCAGTTATTATGTATTCATCGTATATTCATCAGTCATTATTATTTCATTAATTATTTCATACATCAACAAATGTTAATTACGGCTTAATTCTTAATATCATTACATGTCAAATTAATGTATATAATTCACAATTATAAACAAAATTACAATTCTTGTTGCATTATCATTATAGTTTATGTCACAGTGCTTCATTAATAATTTCCGGTTATTATAAAAAATCATCGACCTCATAAAATTGTTCCTCGTGCAGCCACGTCTTAATTTTGATTTTAAACGAGGTGGCGGAAGCTGTGTTACGTATGGGGAATGGTATTCTATTGTATATATTAGGTCCTAGGATGTATACCGACCTCTTTGACTTGGCGAGCCTGTGGGCTGGAGTAACAAGCTGCTCTTTCTTTTTGTTGCTTCGCAAATTTATGTTTCTATGTTCGCCCCGCTGTTGGAACATATGTATGTGGGTGTTCGTAAACATGGCTACCTGATAGATTAGCTCGCACGGCAAAGGCAATAGTTGTAGTTCTTTGAACAACTGAACACACGAGGTGTCGTCTTGGACTCCAAACATAGCTCGCAAGGCTCGTTTTTGCATTACAAAAACCCTATTTATATCGGCAGCACGGCCCCACAGCTCCAAGCCATATGCAATATTACTGTGGACGGTCGCGAAGTAGCAGGAGCGCACGACGTCCCGAGTGGCGGTGCTGGCGAGCGCAGCTGCAGCGCGAAGCATGAGCGGCTCAGCTTACCGCACAGCTCGTCTATGTGCGTCTCCCACGTCAGCGCGCCGTCAATGTGAAATCCTAGTAATTTAAGGGGCAGAATTCTAAAAACAGATGTTAGATTTTGTCCCCACTTCTCCTCGCGTGTTTACTTCGCGGTGTACATGGCGCCACGTCCGCAAGTCAACGGTAATATTTTATTTGATTAAAAATTTAGAGCGCCCTCTAGTAGAATTAGTAGAAACTATCTTGTCACACACGAATGTGATGTGTGCTGAAGCGCCATCTAGTACGCATACATGATACCAACCATTAGTTGATTGTATGCTGTAAATATCATAGTGTGACACAGTTAATAAATTTACCATACCTACACTGAGAAAAAAATGAAATGTAGCGAAGTCTTTTCACAATGTATGTGTAGTTTTATCTAAAATACGTAATCTACAGCCGTAAAAATGTTGGATAATACAAAATAATGTTGAAGCGTATCAACACGTCACTTAGTTACAACATGTTGTGTACTGATCTTGCCGTTTAATACGTACCCGTCTGTCGGGTCCGTCAACAAGACTCAACATACGTAACCGATATAGGCAGATACATTCTAGGAAGTAGTCCATGGATATGACGTCACAGATAGAACATTACATTATGCTGTCGCATCTTTACAAATGTACTCCAACATTAACAGGATGACACAAACGTCTTGACTAAAAAAAATAATGTTTCAAGTAGTTTGCGTCGTGACTATAAGTATCTATTTATTAGTAAGATCGTCTATTTATTGTAAGTATTTTGGAAACAGACTCCTACTGTGAGTAGGCAACAACAAGGTATAAGTAGACAATCTCCTATATGTACGTAGCTTGATGCATGATGTAGGTACGTAGAAAACATTATTAGTTACATTTAAGTAGACTGCGCTAAGACTCCTTACTGTACGTAGGCCGATGCACGATATAAGTAAGCGAATTATACAAGCTCCTTCCAGTACGTAGGCTGATGCATGACTTCGTAAGAAAGATCTTTACCACAAGTGAGCAGCTTCAAGGTTGACGTAGAAAAACTATTTACCGTACGTGAATTTATGCGCAATAAATTTACGTAAAATTCATTTAAGTAACCTACTTACTGCGCGTAGGCCTATGCGTGATGAACGTAGGGAACATCATTATACGTTTTTAGACATACTGCATTTGAACATTATTTAAATGTTACGGGCGCAATAATATACTGTTCCCTCGACATTTTAAAGATTGTTTTACGACAGAAGATCAGTGTTGCCAGATTCCGAATAAAAAAATACGAAAGCAATGTTTCATAAACGCTGATTTTCGACCATTGCTTATTTCAATATTTCTTCATATACAATCAATTTTGCGCTCGTACTCATGTTCGTATAAAATACAAACAAATCAATTGTTATACGCGTGCAAATAAATAAAAACTAGTTACTCTGCACTGAAACCCCATATTTCGATTTGGTACTTCTTTAGTTATGTCTATTATGTGCATTTGTACTTTTAGTTTGTGCCTCATTTTTTACATCACATACAACATATATATAACGTTGCTTATATCGGTATCGTTACGTGGTGTTTTCATCATAATAGTTCAATAAGCACAGAAATAATAAAAAGTAATACATTGATGAGATGATTTATAGTATACTATTGACTATATAGAATAAAAAAATGATATAAGGTTTTTTTTCTGTTATTTTTAAAAATATGTTTGGTATATACCTACTGCATCCCGCAGTATCATTCACGTAGGCAATAATGAAAAGTGATGATGGTCATGATGATTATGATAGTAAGAAGTTTGCGTTGTGTTTATCTAAGACCTAAACTATCTATATTTCTATTTATATTTCAGTTTCATCCAAAGTGGTCCAGCAATTTCAGCGTATATATATATATATATACAAATATAACAAATATACATTCTCGTCCTTACTTACAAACCTTAGTATTTCTAATGAATCGATTCAGGCGTTACTTTGCGGAAATATAATAATATCAAATATTTTGAAAATATTAAAAAAAACATTAAATTAATATTTTAACAAAACTCTTAAAAACTATTAAAATATAACTAGTGACGATTTCGCCTAATTTTCCTGTTAAGCCGACGTGACGTCACAAACACGTGAGTCGAAAAGGTGCGATCGTGCACTCGTATAGTCAAGACACCTGAGGATGCTTCGTGTAGAAGCGACACGCGTCAAACGGTTTGACTGCGTGTTGTTTGTGACGTCACGTCAGCTTAGCAAGAAAATTAGGCGGAATCGACATTGGATATATTTTTAAGTGTTTTATTAAAACTTAGCATTACTAATGTTACTGTTCTTGACCAGGAAAAATTACATATTTTTTTATTTATAACAGCATTTAGCCATATTCTCACCTGAAGATTTTGGTATTTCTTAATCTAGTCATACTAATTGTAAAACAGAGCTTTTGAGGGTGTAAGGAAGTGTTCAGTTTTTTTTATAAATATTTAATCTAATACTACTAAACATGGATTGTTTTGTCTACATGGATGAAACCGCGGGGAGCAATTGTTATTATAATAGTTTTTGAAAAGTCTAAGCAATGCATCAATGATATCAAAGTTAATATCTAATTGTATTAATATTTAAATATTTTTATGTGAATACTCGGCTGATTTTGATTTACACGCTGGCAATACTGGCTGGAGCGTAATGCAACAGCTATAATATTAGTTTTCTGCGAGACCGTGGCAATCGCGTCACGCGCGCATGTAAATGTTTTCAACAGTGATTATTTATAAAAAAATCTTTTATTACAAAGTTTCCAAAATCAATTTATCACCAATCAAATTTGAATAAACGAAGAAAGGGGTTCAGTCGCCCCAAAGTGGGTCTGTGTGTATAAAGAAAGGCCAAAGACACAGCCTGGCTATCCGGCAACCAGTGAATTCAAATGCTAAACGGCAACATTCACAGGTAAGCGACTTTGTTGTTTTTTTAAAGTCTTTAGTTATAAATGATTTAGTCAAACGTTGAACAAATGCCTCCCTCTATTAAGAAAGGGGGCTATAATTGCAATAATTTTATTTCATTTCATTTGCCATAATGTCCATGCTTGGCAAGCTCGTTTGTAAGATGACAGTTCTTCGGAAAAGGCAGCTGTCCAAGTTGTGATATTTTCCCTTTTGTCGCCACTTGCAACTCCCACAGAAAGATATGGATGGTGCAATTTTATCCGGGCATCCCAAGGCCGGTTAAACATAAAACAAATATATTTATGTAAATGAAGTCACACAATTGTTACAGATGCTACTTTATTAGAAGACAAATTGACTGGGCTAAAAATAATATTAATACCTGACACTGAGTACAAAAATCCTCGAGAAAGACTGCTGATACTGGTGTTAAAGAAATATTATGAGAATAAAGAACACATCCGACTACCTATGACAATCCAACTCTCCGATAACCCCAAGGTATATTTTGGTATGTTAAATTTTCAACCTACATGATATTTTACTTTCATAATTCATATTTATGTTTCATATTACTTTCATAGTGGAATTATTTGAATGATCTTAATGTTATTGATTGCAGATTTTACAAGATCTCAACCATATATATCCAAAAAATAATGAGGGGCTTTTCTTATAACTCCAGGGACTAGTGCTAGTGGTAAGTACTTTAAATACCCTTAGAATATACCCGACGACTACAAATAAGCTGGAAACGTAACGCTACAAGTGCAGCACAATTAACTATTGTGGTATAGCGAGTGTAGTCTGACATTAATAAGCTATTGTTTCCTAACTTCTTGGTAATACTTTTTATGGAGTGTCATTTTTATTTAACAAATTTCATAAAATATTTATTTATTCCAGATGGTGAATCTGAAACTGTAACTGTGCGCCGCACTGCTTTGATCCTCGCATACATTGTTGATTCCGCATAGAAAAATAAAATGTATATGGAGACCATGTCGAAGATAAATTTTTCAAACTCCGTGAAATGTTGTACGCATGTCTTTTAAGCCTGATATCTGAGGTTTGACAGTTTTCCACCACGTCCTTAATAATGTCATGTACCACCTTAGGCTGGCTACGCTCACCTGTCTTTCAACTTAAATTGATAATTGATAATGGACCTAAATATTTATTTTTATTTCAGAACAATTTTGTATATTGTTTTCAATAAATAGATCACAAATCGATGATAATAAATTTTTATTAACCTTATGTATTTATTTATTTAATATGCTTATTTACTGTCTTATTACAGGTGCAGCCTGCATATAGAATAATTACTTAAATCGTGCATCAGCCTTTGTACAGCTAGGTTGTATACGTAAACCTTAGTGCAGTTTACTAATGGTTTGGATCTTTTCTTCGTATAGAATGCATCAATCTATGTAGAGTAGGGTGCACAAATTGTAATCCAATGCGCATAAATAAACCAGGAGCAACCTTCATATAGTAAAGAGGTTTACCTTTGTATACTACAAATGGTGCTCTTAATAACATCTTAAGCGTAATAATGGTCCAGGTTTATGTACATATGTAATATCCATACTCTACATAGGCGAATGCATGATAAATATATTAAAAATCCTTACTATTAGTAGGTTGTGCCAAAATTGACGTAGGCAACCTCCTTACTATAATACAGCCGATGCATGATACATATGAGGATCATCCCTACATTAAATGGGCTGCACCACGATTGACGTACGCAACCTCTTTACTGTACGTAGGACGATGCATTATAAATATAAGGAACATCCTTACTATAAGTAGGCTGCATCAAGATTAACGTACGCAATCTCCTTACCGTATGTAGGCCACTACATGACAAACGTATGGAAAATACTTACCATAAGTAGCCTGCATCAAGATTGGTGTACATAACCTCCTTCCTGTAAGTAGGCTGATACATGAGATACGTAGAGATCATCTTTACTATAAGTAGGCTGCATCAAATTTGACTTACGGTACCTCCTTACTGTACATAGGCCGATACATGACTAACGCAGGGAACATCTTGGCCATAAGTAGGCTGCAACAATATTGACGTAGGCCACCACCTTACTGTACGTAGTTCAATACATGGTAAACGTAGGGAACATCTTTACCATAAATAGGCTGTACCAAAGCTGATGTAGGCAACCTCCTTACAGTACGTAAGCTGACGCATGTTAAACGCCAGAATCACCTTTACCATTAATAGGCTGTAGCAAGTTTGACGTAGACTACCTCCTTATAGTAAACATAATAAACGTAGGAAACATACTTATCGTAAGTAGGCTGCACCAGGATCTACGTAAGTAACATCCTTACTTTGTCAAGACGTTACATACTTATTTGCATGACAGTACATCATTGAATGAATGAATTAACGAATGATTTTCATACATTATAGTAATGTACAATGCTCGTTACAGCAAGGCCATTATACGTCATGTTGTCTCATCTTTATGTACGCTAGTCACGTTTTAAACAAGAAATACGTATGTTGAGGCTAAAATTACGTATGTCAAAACATGAAATTTTTCTCAGTGTACAGTAGTACAAGTTTAGTCTTGATTATTACCAACTTGCTTGATTTTTGCAGTTTTGTGTATGTTCATTTTTAATGAACATGAACTATGTATCTACTTTGATGCAAGGCGTAAGCTGTTACAGAAAAGATGGTTTATTTATTACAAAAACAAGTATATCGTGTAAAATTTACACAGAAAATCATAAAAAAGCTTTTTTACCCCAGATCAAAACACAAATAGCGGGTTATACTATTGGGTATTTTTAACCGACTTCAAAAAAAGGAGGAGGTTCTTAAATCGTCTGTTTTTCTTATATGTTTGTTGCCTCAGAACATTTGACTGGGTGAATCGATTTAAAAAAATCTTTTATTGTTTGAAAGCTGATACTTGTTGTTTGGTTCCATTTAAATTTCATCAAAATCGGTCAAGCCGTTTTTGACATACACTCCAATAACTGAAAAATATTTACTTATCTTGATGATAAAGTCGTTGACAATGAATGGAAATCGATCCCATAAGTAGCAAGGGTCATAAAAAGAAGACTTCATCACCTAAAAGTGTGAATTAACTTGTCGAAGTCCAACACTAGTACCACGTGCACAATATTGTGATAATAGGTACTTTTGAACTATCCTGGTACCGACTTGAACAAGTTATTTCACACTTTTGGGTGTTGGAGTCGGTTCCAAGTATTCTATAGTTATCAAGTAGCGTAGTTTATTCTTGGTTCCGCTAACAATCAAGGGTACCTGCTCGTGTTATTACTACAAGTCGTCGTGTCACTACTATTAAGATTTCACTAACAAAAATCACATAGAGAATGTAGTAGGTAGGTACAGTTATTGTTTCAATTTGTTAATAATAATAAATACATCTCGTGGATGCTATTGTGTAGATGGGTGGAACAACAAAACTTCTAACAAAATAATACCATTATTGAGATCACCCAAGGAGAAAGATAAGTATTTTGTTTGAAAATTTTATTACTATTTGTATTACTATTCGTACGTATAATACCACAATATTACATATCGATTATAAAACCGTGGTATTACTGTTATTACCTGTATTTGTCAAAGATTACGAAAGATACGTATATGTTTGTAAACGACACCCGTGCCGTCAATTGATTTATGTACTTGTATAGATAGATTATGTTTCGAAGATGCACCGGAGTGCGACATAAAATCAGACATTCTATGAGAGTAGGGCTGCCATCCGACCGGGTTTCCCCGGATTTGCCCTAGTTTAGAGGGCGTCCGGGGGGCGTCCGGTAGGGGTTTTTAAACAGTGTCGGGGTAAAATCCGGACACTTGTGTCAGGGGAATCCGGATTGATTGAAGTATAAGCAATTGATTGAAACAAATCTCAGTTTAAAATTCATTCATAAGCTGCATACAAGTTAACTCCGGCGCTGCAAAATCTACAACAACGGACCGTACCCCGCGCCGCGCTGGTCCCACCATAAAAAAACTGCCACCGACACCGATCATTCACTCACTGTGTTGGCGCATTTGGTGCTAAGTCTTGAATATTTCTAGGGTTTTTGGCGCATTCTTCTCATTACCGTAAGCTAAAAACGTCTAGTGAAATCTGGCGGAAAACATTACACACATTACAAACAAGATTACCTTGTTATTAGTTGGCTTGGCAACTCAAGTTACATTGTGAGTTTATTCGCTAGTCTCGCGGCAATGGACGAAAGAGAGAAACTCACTTAAAAAAAATATTTTTAACAAAAAATGGAACCGACTTCAACATCCAAAAGTGTGAAATAACTTGTTGAAATCGGTACCATGATGCTTCAAAAGTACCTATTATCACAATATTGTGCGCACGGTACCGACTTCGACAAGTTATTTCACACTTTTGGGTGTTGAAGTCGGTTCCATGTTTTGTTAAAAATTTTTTTTTCAATCTTTTTAGTGTAACTTCAAAACGGCTTGACTGATCTTGATGAAATTTAAAATGGGACCAAACGACAAGCATCAGCTTTCAAACAAAAAAAGAATTTTCAAAATCAGTTCACCCAGTCAAGAGATCTGAGGTAACAAACATTAAAAAAAACAGACGAATTGAGAACCTCCTCCTTTTTGGAAGTCGGTTAAAAAGCACATCTTTGGTCGAAATAAAGTACAAATATAAGGACCTGAGTTGCTTTGACTTTCCAAATTCCTGTTGGAAAGGTAAGATCACTTTGACTAAAATTTGAACATCTGAAAAATACCGAAATAAATAAAAAAATAAAAATATTTTTATGTTTGCAATAACGCATGCTTTGATGGATTACATTCCAATATTACAGTAATATTATCCAATATTACAATAGTTTTTGTGTTTATGAATTTTCTTTGGTCTGATGCTAGGCGTGTAAAATCGAGACTGAAAAAGCTTTTAGCCGATCGAACGACAGATAACAAAAAATCACATGGAGAAGGTTGCCGCGCACATACTGCATGGGGTTTTGTAATACAGAGTTATTGGTTCTATATAAGTGATATAAGGGTGGGAAAATGATTGGCGATAAAAAATGCACATGAAATATTATGTAACACGTCGTTGCTTATTATACCCATTTATTGAATTTTTGTACTTATATTTATTATTAAAAACTTGTCTGATATTTCACATTACGTACCTTAAAAATAAAAAAGAGAGACTGCCTTTTTCTATAGTAGTGCACAGAAGGACGGTGTTTACTCAACATAGCTTAGTAGTAAATTGATAATGTTGTTCTACTGTTACTATTACGCTGTGGCCTGAACAAGTAAGTACCTAGGTATAATTTCAACATGTCAAGTTTTTCTTACCTTTCCATTGTAAAAGACATACTTTTCCGAGATCTACGAAAAAACGTGGTCAGGTAGCTAGATTAGGTAGTACCTATTTAATGTTCACATTAGATATACTAAACTCTCTAAGCATATGAAAACATGGAAACTCGAGATACCTAATAAATTTGCAAGCATTGTAATTGTAAATTGAATACGCGTCAGAAAACTTAATTATACGTAAATATAATACGTATCAAATAAATAGTAATACAAATAAAAAAAGTCACCAAAAAGAATCTAAGTATGTGAGATTCGATCCACTGTACTCGAACTTCCGATGTGACTTCAGTAGTTACACACTATATAGTCATTGAGTAAAGTGTCGAAAATTACACACATATCGTTTATGCCTTACTGTCGGACACATTATATTATTAATGTTTCACGTACATACGTAAAATTATTATTGTAAGAATTATGTCGTAAAATTAAAATTTGACCAAAAAGAATCTCTTTGCGCTAGATTCGATCCACGAGCTTCTTGATTTCAAAGCGACGTTACTGACAATGCGCTATTTAAATGACGATTGAATAGTCGAAAATTATGTACATAAGCTTTGTGCCTTATTGTCAGAAACTGTATAAATTAATCATGATGCATCTAAAATAATTACGATACATTCATTAGGAAAAATTCTGAATGCTGCTTATAATAATTATTTTAGGTAGCTAAAGTTGTACAGTACGTCTTGTAAAATGTTTGAAGTGTTTTTAGATTGCGTTAGGGTTCACAATCACATGATAATTTCATAAATAAGAGAAATATACATACATGGAGAAAGGAAGCCATAGCTTGCCTTATTATGGCCATCATGCGTTTTTGACGATTTTTATACATCTTTTTTGCACTCCCAAAGTGTTTATTTCTGATTTTACCCATTTTTTATTTTAATTGAGATTGCCGAGAAAAGTGACGCAGGTCCGACGCACGACGCGGCTGACCGCGATATGAGCGAGGATGATAGCAATATACGTAGATCCGTGGAGTAAATAGTGCGACATGATGTTAACGCTTCTCGGAATGAAAGGGCGTATGTGACATTTTGTAAACAGGCTCAGTACGCATTAACTGTGCTTTTTTTGGATAAAAATAATCTATGAAATTTATTGTACTTAAAAAATCTATATTTTAGAAAAAAAAAACAAATTTTAATACACTAAAATCTGGCGGAAAAAGTAGGAATTCTCTATTTTCAGAGGTGTTTTTGAAATTTTTTTCTATCGAGGCTATTATTAGGAAACATGTTTTGAAATTGATGAAAGTATTACTTATATCCTTGAGTATCGTGTATTTAAATTGCAGTACCATCCGGTACCTGGTTTATGAGATTTTCCATATTTTGTTGGCACTATTTCGTAATTTCCGAGCCTTAATACTATGGACTTGCTGGAGCGCAGTGCTGCCGACGGCCACCGAATACTGCTTTGCTGGTCTACCATTAAGGTTAAAGGTCATATAGCAGGTTTTTTCACTGTTTAGCGCTAATCCATTCGATCTGAACCACCCACCCAGTTTCTGGACCACCGAATTTAGCTCAACTTCTAGCTCGCGACTAGTCGGTGCGGTAATTACTGCAGCGACGTCGTCAGCATACATATAGATTTCTGCATTTTCAATGGTACCAGGAAGGTCGTTGAGGAGAAGGCTAAAGAGTGTATTCGATAGGCATGAACCTTGCGGAACGCCCATTACGTTCGTCAACTCCGATGAGACAACACGGCCGCTATCCCCCACCACAACTTGCGTCCTCTTAGACATAAATGATGTTAGCAGGGACAGTGCCGGGCCGCGAATTCCATAAAACTGCAATTTGTTTGCTATTAAGGCGTGATCGGCAGTGTCGAATGCGCGCGAGAGGTCACAACAGCAAAGCAACCTGGTGTCCCCCCTCGCAGGCACGCAACACGTGCCATATCAGTTCGCGGACGAGGTCGGTAGTCGCGCGCCCGGCTCTGTACGCGCACTGTCTGTCCGATAGAACGTCGCGACCAGCTAAAAAATTGAGAATCCGTCTATTTAGACCAACCTCAAATACTTCGCTGACAGCTGGGACGAGCGAGATGGGACGGTAGGACTTAGGGCCGATCTTTTTTCCTTTGCCTTTGTACAGGGGACTTATTTTTACTCTTTTAAGTGCTGCAGGGTATGTGCCCTTACGTGTGCATATATTATAAAGGTCTAACCGCAACTTTTATTTGGTTGGCGGACAAGCCGTAAATATCTGTACTCTTTTTGGAGGCGATTCTTTTGGTAGCTATTGTCAATACCTCGAACGGGGTAAACGTTATTAGCCTAATCGACACGTCGCTAGCACATGACTTACCGCCGAGCGCTGCAAGCGCGCGGGCGCTGTCTGCCACGGGAGCGTTGCATCTGCTCGCCGCCGTTACGAATTCTAAGTTAAGAGCATCGACAAGGTCCTTTTTTGTGTTAAAGGGTTGACCATTTGAATTCCGGACTAGGTCTGTAAAGTCAACCCTTTGGCGGCTGTCGCAACCCAACTCAGAGTTAACTACACGCCACATGCACCGGGGGTTCGCTCGTATCACGTCAGAAAAGTTAACTCGTTTTTCTTTTAATAAGGAATGGTATTTAACTGATAGTTCTTCGTATTTACTACGCAGCGAATCGTCAGTAGGGAATCTGTTCCTTAAATACTTATGTGACATCATGAAGTAAATGTTTAAAGTTGTATACGTCTTCATCTACCCAGTGTTTAGACTTTACGAAGTAAAGTCGTAGAACTGGATATTTTTTAATGGGAAAACACATATTATATTTGTCAGTCAAAATTATTAAAATACTAGTAGCTAGGGACTCACAGCTTTCATTCGTTTTTTTATAATATGATCCCAGTCGACAGACTCTAGTGCATTGACAAAATTGGTTTGACTGGTTCCAGTGAAACTGCGAGCCAGTCGGTGAGTAGGTGGCGCGATACACCTTGTGAGGGTCAGGCGCTGAGCTTTGTGATCGTGTGGTATCCGAGCTTAACTAATCTATGGGCGGGGCCTTCGCTGTCTGTGACCGCCTGCGGTGGATATACTCTCGGTTGCCAACATTGCTCTCTGGTTCAATGATGACTGTGTGAAATTGTGAAATTGTGAACTTAATAAAAACTCCAACCACGAAACTAGTGTTTTAATAAATAACATATATAGCAGTGGCGACGAGGAAACCCACTAATCGATGTCGAAATCGTCAACAGAAAACGTTTTCGAAGATTGTGAAATAGATGAAAGAATACCTAGTGCAGCAAGTAAAAGCAGGAAAACGCACATACATTTACAAGTGTTGCAAAAAAACCTTACAAAAAATATTATCAGATGAAGGGCAAACCTACAATCTAAATGCTAATCTAGAAGATCTGCGAAAATTAATGAGTGAGTATTACCGCAATAGAGAAAATACCGATAAAACAACCAAACACAAAATGGCCAGTAACTTTGACATCAAACAATTCGACGGAGAAAACTGGCATGTTTTGGAGCAACAGTTAGACTGCATAATTATCTTCAATGATGTTCCAGAAGAAAAAAAAGTGCCCCTATTAATCACAAAACTGACACCAAAAGTGTTTGAAGCACTTACTTTTATGTGTGCACCCACAAAACCCATGAAAGTGCCTTATGTTGAATTGTGCAAGAAACTAAAAGAAAAGTATGAAAGTACCCAGTCCCCAATTCTAAATAGGACAGATTTCAGGAAAAGAAACCAAATGCCGACCGAAAGCATAGAAAATTATATTCTAGCACTTATAAAGTTAGCTGCTCGTTGTGATTTTAAGGATGTTGAAGACCAAATCAAAGAAAAGTTAATTGACGGTGTATCTTCCAAACGGGTGAAGTTTGAACTGCTTAAAAATGCTTCAAATATGTCCTTACATAAGACTATTGAGTTGGCACGTACAGTTGAAGTGGCACTACTAAGTAGTAATAATCAAGAAGAACTTTCAAACACATATTATGTACAAAGAGCAAAGGCTGGAAGAGACAAGATGAATACACCAAAGGTCCAAAGCAATAGAAATAATAATTTAAAATGCTATTGTTGTGGGAAATTAAATCATACAAAAGCACAATGCACACTAAATAAAAAATACTGCTCTGAATGTGGAAGACAAGGCCACATTTATAGAATGTGCTCAAAAAGACAGATAAATTCCCTACTAACTGCAGCAGAGGATCATGAAATGCCAATGGTTGAAACAAAGAAGGAAGACACGGTCTCAACATCAATAAATATAAAAGATGAGTACACTACCTACGCCTTTCAAAGTGTAAGTAAGATACCACCACACCATATTGATATAACAGTAGCCTCACAAGAAATATGCTTTCAATTAGACACAGGCTCGCAGGTGACGGTGATACCCAAGATGGTTAAAGATAAATATTTAAATGAATATGAAATTTAACCATGTAATGTAATATTTAAAAATTTTGATCAGTCCACCTCACAACCTTTAGGAATTATTCATAATATCCCTGTGAACCACAATAATGTTAACAAAAAACTAAGTATATTTGTAACAAGAAATAATACTCCACGTATTATTCGAAGAGATTGGTTACATGAGTTAAAAATGTGGCCTCCAAAATTGACATACAGTATGTGTCTAGAAAATAATAAATTAATAAATACTGTTTCGGGGTTTTCGCGTCGCCGGTGTGAAAGGTTACACACGTGTCAGTGAGATTGGTTAAATTTATGTGAATTCTTGCATTTTCTGATCTATTTACTTTATTCCTGAGGCATATTAATCTTACGTGTAGGTGGTGGTGAGTTTTTGTGTCTTGTTTTTATTTGTAAGGGGAAATGGAGCCCATTTCCCCTGAACCTCCGCTGGACCCACCGGACTTGGAGATGACATCAGTAGAGACGGAAAAGGTTAGTACGACAGGAACTAAACGTCCGCGAACTGAGGAGGAACAATCTGGCCCTAATAGTAAAAAACATATTAGCAATACCGAATCAGCATCAGCGTCGATTCAAACGGTGTACACTCACCCCTCAATTGTGGTTGATGGAATCAGATCATATGAGGCTACCGACTCGGGGCCTTACATTGTCCATGTTGCTAAAACAGTGACTGACCCAGCTGCTAGCACCGAAATAAAACCCATCAAATTCGGGCAGTTCTTGTTCACCCATAAAATAGAAAACATCTGTCTGGATGGTGTGAAACGAGTAGGGCGTAACAAGATCTCAATCACATTTCAGTCGGCATCAGGAGCAAATAAGTTCTTAAATAACCCGATCCTCAAAATGTGCAAATATGAGGCATTTATACCTACATACAATGTTACACGAATGGGACTGGTGCGGGGTGTGCCTGTCGAATGGTCAATGAATGACTTTGTTGAATCTTTGCAGATTCCTGGACACTGTTCATATATCCTAAAAGCAAGAAGAATGAATAGAAAGGTTAAGGTCGATGGCAACATTTTGTCGTCGAGCGCGCGCCGTTGCAACGTACGGATTGAGCTCCACGATTAATTTGTTTTTATTTTCAAATCAGCTATTTAAACCGTAGTTATATATGTGTTGTTCTACTGTTATGAAGTTTAAGCTCGTCTAAGATCAGTGAAGTTTGTTTCAATAGTATTGGTTAAGATACAACGAAGATATCTTAAAATATTTCGGAGGTTTTAAACGGCTAACGTGCGAAAATATTGCTACCGGCCGGCCGCTAACTGCGAAGTGCGAGAGGTTGTTGACCGCGCCTAGTGCAAGGTCGACTCACGCGCATTGTTTACGTTTGCTGTGCATATCTACAACTGTTCTTCATAATGTACTCCAATAAACTGCTGACTTGTGCGGGCTGCCATGAAGAAATAAAATCAAGACGCCATTTGACCTGCAATCTATGCACTCTCGTATACGACCTTGAGTGTGCTAATATATCGGAGACTCGATTTTTAGGTACTTTTACCAAGGAGAAGAAGAGTGCATGGAAATGTCCGGGTTGTCTGAGCAAGCAGCCTAAGACTTGTAATGTAAATACACCTGTAGGCGCTGCGCACGCTGGAGTTATGAAAGGTAAAATTAATCTACGCCAGATTAGTCCACTGCAGAACAGTCAACTGTGTAACACCAGTGAAGTGGACAACGTAACTGTTGGACGCGGCAGTGGGGGTAGATACCCTACCTGTGGATTGGACCACTCGTACACAGAGGATACTTATTATTTGGACGGCGTACGGTCCGTTGTAAGAGACGAATTTGAGCGGATTATCGATGAGCGACTATCTATATTAATTACTAAATTGGTCTCAGAACAATTTTTATTGCCGATGACTAAGACTATCACGTCCCTCACGGAGCGAGTTGATGCGCCAGAGTTGGAATTGAAGGCACTCAAAGAACATCAATTACAAGATGGTCTGCCCCAAGAGGCTGAAACTGCCTGCGTGCCGTCACCAAATGAGACGCAAAATCGACATGATGCACTATCATATCAGCCCTTGAGAATTACTCCAGGTGATCCAGAAATTGGATTTCAAAGCAGTGGAATTGGAAGCTCCCAGTGGACCGAGGTAACCAAAAGGCGCCCTCGCGTTCGAGGTGAACCCGCCGGTGTGGTGCGAGGGGCTGCAGAGCCGAACACCAACGGTCTTGAAGCAGCAGAGCGGCGTCGACAACTGCATCTGTACTATGTGAAAGTTGGCACCACTGAGGCACAAGTAAGAGACCACTTAATTCATATCTCTGGAAATAGTTCCTGTACGGTTGAAGCACTGAAAGCGCGTGGAAATTACGCATCTTTCAAGCTGACTGTCCTTTCTAGCCTAGCCGATGTTGTAATGTCTCCCCAAAACTGGCCCAAAGATATCTGCGTGAAACCATGGCGGCAGTCCTTTCGGCCGAAGAATAAAGAAGGCCAAAAAACTTAGTTTAAACAAAGACATGATCCTTCTTTATCAGAATGTCCGCGGCCTCAGAACAAAAACACCGGAATTTTACAAAAGTGTGTCGGCGGCATGTTGTGACATCATCGCGCTCACTGAGACTTATCTGACGAGCTCGGTGTCTGATGGCGAGTTGTTCCCTCCAGGGTATGTCGTGCTGCGTGCAGACCGTGACCAAGACAGGGGCTGGGGGGGCATTTTGCTGGCGGTGCGGGATTGTTACTCAATCAACTTAATTACGGATATTGATGGCTTGACAGACGATAAAGAAGTTATATTTGCAAAACTTGTGTGGAAAAATATGAAACTCCTAATTTGTGTTGTGTATTTACCACCTTCCTATAATGATAAGCAATATCGTGATGTGTTAAATTGCATTGAGAATGCTGTATGTAAATATTCATCCCTAGATGTTATTGTAGTCGGAGATTTTAATTTAAACTCTTGTAGTAAGAATACTAAGATGCAATATGATATGTTTATTAACTTTTGCAAATTGGTTCAGTACAATAGTGTACCAAACAGCCACGGGGGCATACTGGATCTCGTGTTAGTGAATATAGGGTCGGGTAGCGTTGCCGTCTCTGGTGACGTAGAACCATTTGTAAAGGAGGATTTGTACCATCCAACGCTTAAGGTGTTAATTTCCTTGCCGCGCAGTATCAGTACAGTTACAGATGACGTTGCTGTTCTTTCCGTAAATGATTTATATGCTCCTGATTGGGACTTTCGCAAGGCAGATTTTTGTTCTTTATATGCTGGTATATCTACTATTGACTGGTCGGAGGTGATCCAGCATCAGGACATTGACTTAGCTACAGACCTTTTTTACTTGAAACTTAATGAATATATTAGTGGTCATGTGCCTGTTAGGAAATATCGTAATACTGTAAGCCGGAACTATCCCCCATGGTTTACTGCTGAAATTATTAAGAAGTTAAAAATTAAATACTTTCATTTCCTTAAATTTAAAGAAAAAGGTCTGCAATTCAATCGCGAAGTTTTTGTATACTATAGGAGTCATGTCAAGGAATTGATTGATGTAGCATATCAACAGTATATTCGATCGGTTGGATCTAATATAAGTTGCGATCTGAAATATTTCTGGAAATATGTTAAAGAGAGACGTAGTGATAGGAGTCAGCGTCAGGAATATACACTGAATGGTCAAACAGTAGTCGGGCAAGAGGCTGTCAATGCATTCGCTGATTATTTTGGTTCTGTTTTTCTACCTGATATCCCTGTTCTGGACGCAGAAGCGGCTGCGCGCTCATCTGCATCTGCATCTGCAGATTCCCGCCTGGTGAGCATCGACTGCGTCACTTTAGCTGACTTGCGCCGTGCAGCTCGCCGCCTTAAAGCATCTTCGGCAGCTGGACCTGACGCTATACCTCCATTTCTCGTTAAAGACTGTTTGTCTGCCTTAGAAGCTCCACTTCTGCACTTGTATAACCTCTGTCTTCGCACTGGTTGCTATCCCTCAAGATGGAAAATATCTAGGGTCACGCCTGTACCAAAAATTAGATCATCGTCAGATATCTCAATGTTCAGGCCGATAGCGATATTAGGTGTTTTTAATAAACTGTTTGAGATCATTATCAGTTGGTATCTCACACGACAGATTGAGGCCGTTATAGACGATTCGCAGCATGGATTTCGAGCTGGCCGCTCCACTACAACTAATCATATACATTTTGTGGATTATGTTACAACTCAGATGGATGCGCGGCAACAGGTTGATGCTGTGTTTCTAGATTTCAGGCGCGCGTTCGATATGGTCGATAACGATCTGCTGTTGATTAAGCTTTCAACTTTCGGTTGTTCACCTAAATTGCTGAAATTTCTTGCTGATTACCTTAAAGATCGAAGGCAGTATGTCCAGCTCAAAATGTTTAAATCGAATGAATTCTATACCAGATCAGGGGTCAGCCAAGGTAGCACATTGGGGCCAACCCTGTTTCTGGTCATGATTAACGACCTTCCAAAAGTGCTAAGCATGTCACGATGCCTTATGTTTGCAGACGATTTGAAAGTGTATCAGTCCGTGAAGTGTGTATCTGACTGCATTGGGTTACAGCGGGATATCGTCGCTTTGGAAAAGTGGAGCACAGATAATAGACTTTCTTTTAACATTTCAAAATGCAGCACTATGACGTTCTCGTGGTCCTCGACTCCTATAAGGGTGCCATATACCCTCTCAGGCGCTACATTGCAGAAAGTAAATTCTATTCGCGATCTGGGAGTAATGCTCGATTCACATCTAGATTTTAAGGACCATATCATTTCCGCTTGCAGAAGCACAAACAAGACTTTGGGTTTTATTATGCGGACTGCATCCCATTTCTCGGATATTAATGTCGCAATAATATTGTACAATTCTTTGGTGCGTAGTAAGCTTGAATTTGAGTGTATAGTCTGGGATCCACCTCAGAAAAAGTATATGTTACTGATAGAGCGAATTCAACGGAAATTTGCGAGATATATTTATAACCGGATGTATGGATACTATCCATTTATGTATCCATCCTTATTTGTATTAGGTATGGTTACCTTGGAGACGCTGGAACTCAGACGGCATATGCGTACTGTCATTCATTACTGTATGATACTGCACGGTAAGATAGTCGATTCAACTGTATTAAGCGCTATTAAGTTATTCGTTCCCGACACCTATGTCCGCTCTGGTGAACGTCGTAGGCATAATTTGTTTATCTGTCCTGTCTCAAGGACGAGCTATGCCAGGAATGCGCCAACACAACGCGCCTTGGCTCTTCTTAATGCTACCACGCAGATCCAGGATGTGGATGTGTTTTTTGACTCGATACGGACCATCGCAAATATGTTTAAAGCTCAAGTTTATAAATCTAAAATAGTTAGCACTTTGGTGTAATACTGTAAGTTAGCTATTGTTATTAATAAATAAATAAATAAATAAATAAATAAATAAATGGGAACCAACACAAACTGCTGTCCTCACATTCAGAGGCCAACAACTGCCAGAAAGAGTGTACTCTTACTACTCTTCTCTTACAGTTGAAGCTTATCAATACCCCACAATACAATGCATGAATTGTTGTCGATTTGGACATATTAAAGCCCAATGCCGATCCAAGCCTAGATGCTACAGATGTGCGCAACCTCATTTGGGAGATGAGTGCAGTGTTCAGGAGGCTGTATCTACATGTCTATACTGTTCATCTCATCACTTTTCGACAAGTAGATCCTGCCCAGAGCAAGATAGACAGAGGTCTATCAAGATAGAAATGGCCCGCAGCGGTATATCATACCTAGAAGCTTCATCCCAATTCCCAAATGTTCGCAAAACTTTTACTGACGCTGTAAAGACCACATCGGCCCCAACTCCCCATATTTTGTCTCAACCACCTTTAAATGCTCCCAATCCTCCCTCTCAGTCATATAAAAAAATTGTCACTAATTTCACCAAGCCTCATGCCCCCTTAGGTAAGTCTTTTGACAAAACTGCCCATCAAAGCATTATTGCTAATGTCCCATCATCCCTACCTAATGGGTATGTCCTCCAAATGTCCCAAATGTCCTCCTCCCCTCCTCGTGAAGAATCTCAAGACCAACTACTTGTTCAACTCCTAACAATCATTATCAGCATTATATCCCAGAACTCTTTAAACCTACCGTCCAACGTTGCCCATATGATCTCACAACTCTCATCCTTAATCGACCATAATGGACCAGTGTCCAATAATCCAGTGGAATACTCACAGTCTTCGACAGAGGACTCATGATCTGTATTATTTAATAAGAAGATATTCCCCCATCCTGATGGCCATCTCTGAGACATGGCTGGTGCCTGGATCTCATTATCGAGTTCCAGGCTACCACTGTCTCCGGGATGATCGTCAGGATGGGTATGCAGGCTGTGCCCTGCTTGTTAAGCGATGCTTAACTTTTGCCCAGATACCTGTGCCTGCTCACAGCAGCGAGTTCAGTGCTGTTGCTGTTCGAGCTTTTGATATTTCATTCCTATCCTTTTACGCTCCTCATCCCCATCCATATCTAATACCTGATATCCTTTTAGTTATATCATCCCTACCCCCTCCTATCTTAATAATGGGTGATTTCAATGCTCATCATAGTTCCTGGGGCTCACATAAATGTGACCAGTTCGGATATGCCCTTTTAGAAATGATTGATGAGGCTAATCTGTGTGTGATAAACAATGGCTCTCCTACACATAGAACTCGCCCTTCACAAAACCCCAGAAGCGCTGTTGATCTGACTTTATGCTCCCCATCCCTATCCTCCATATTGTCCTGGGAAGTCCTCCCTCTCACTTATGGTAGTGACCACTTCCCTATTCTAATCAATCTCCTTCAAAGATCTCCCCCACAAAACTCTCCTAATCCACTTTTAAAATATAGGCTAACCAATGCTGATTGGGAATCATACTCTAAGACTTTAGATTTAAAATTAGATATACCATCTAATCTAAACTTGGAGAATTCACTTATGTCCTACTCAAAATTAATTGACTCTATTACTTCAACTGCTGACGAAACTTTTCCATTGAAAAACCCTTATTGCAATTTCCCCTCCCCACCATGGTGGGATCGGGAGTGCACCATCCTTATTAGACATCGGACTGAAGCTGAAATTAATTATAATATTAGCATGACTCATAGAAATTTCCTAATTTATCAAAGATGTGCAGCTAAATCAAGAAAAGAACTAGCCACGAAAAAAAAATCTGGTTGGATGTCGATATGCGAAACCTTATCTCCTTCTACTCCTTCATCTGTAGTTTGGAAATTGATTCGTAAGTTTAGGGGATATTATAACTACCAAAAACTAACATCAAATGACCCATCCTCCTGGTTGGAAGCTTTCTCTCGTAAAATTGCCCCCCCTTTTGTTCATATGGCCATTTCATTAAACATCCCCATCTACCCAAATCACTCTCTTTCTGCAACTAATCATATGGATGATTTATTTTCACTTGAGGAATTACTAGTAGTGTTAAATGGTCTAGTTGATACTTCTCCAGGATTGGATGGAATCCCCTACTCTTTTATTATCAAAGCTTCAGAAAAAACTAAGATATTTATTCTAAATTTAATTAATGCATTCTATTCACAAGGCATTATCCCAGATTCATGGAACACCCAAATTATTATTCCTGTGTTAAAACCAGGAAAGGATGCATCTGACCCTAACTCTCGGCGACCTATTGCCCTATCCTGTGTATTAGCCAAAATAGCTGAATCACTTATAAAAAATAGGCTAGAATAGCTAGTAGAAAATAACAGCCTTCTTGCTAAATCACAGTATGGCTTTAGAAAAGGTATGAGCACTTTAGATAGCCTTAGCATCTTAACAACAGAAATTAACCTAGCTTTTAAAAAAAAGGAATACCTCGTAGGAGTATTCCTTGACATTGCTTCTGCCTACGACAATGTACTTCTCCCTGAGCTCAGAAACAAACTGTTGCAGCTGAGCATTCCTGTGAGAATGACTAACTTCATCTGTTGCTTCTTAATGCAAAGGTCTATTATAATAAAAACTCAAAACTCATTTTTGTCCCCCAGAACTGTATGGAAAGGACTGCCTCAAGGCTCAGTCTTAAGCCCCATCCTATACAGCCTATACACTCGAGACCTGGAATATACAGTGCAATCCTTCTGTCAGATGCTTCAATATGCTGACGATCTAGCCCTTTATCTAACTACTGAACTGATATCGGAAGCAGAAACTAACCTCAATACTGCCCTACAATACCTTGGTGACTGGCTAGCTAACCATGGATTAACAATATCGGCCAAAAAGAGCAGCTGTGTTGTTTTCTCAAAGAAAAGGATTATTCCGAATATTAGTTTGCTTTGTGAAAATGAAATAATACCACAACAGAACAAAGTAAAATTCCTAGGCATCTGGTTGGATGTAAGATTAACTGGTATCCCGCATTTTCAACACATTGTTAAAAAGTGTGAAAAAAATATAAACATCCTCCGATCCTTGTCTGGAGTATGGTGGGGATCTCACCCATTCTCCCAAAAACTCCTTTATAATGCAATTGTCCGTAGCCATCTTGATTATGGATCATTTCTATTAGACCCAGGTAATAAAGCTGCATTAAATAATCTAGACAAAATTCAATCCAAATGTCTACGCATCATCCTTGGTGCCATGAAATCTTCTCCAATCAATGCTATGCAGGTTGAGTGTGTTGAGCCCCCCCTCCATCTGCGTAGACAATTACTATCAGATAGATTATTTTACAAACTCATACAAAATTCCTCTCACATTCTTATTGGCAAAATTGAAAAATTATATGATCTCTATAGAATCCAAGGTTTCAAATCTGAGAGTCAACTCCCTTGCATTATTCGTAGTTTCATAAAATATTCACAACTCCCATTTCCTGTAGTTCAATACCCAATGAATCCTTTATTTTCAGTTAGCTACGAATCATTAATTTTTCAACCGACAATTATTCTCAACTTTGGAATAGACAAAAACACAATTGAACCTAAAAGAATTTTCACACAGAAAATTTATGCAAAATGGAAGGACTGGCTTGCTCTGTATACAGATGCATCCAAACTATCTCATGATAGTGAAGTGGGTTGTGCAGTATGGATCCCAAAATATAGGATCATACTTAACAACAAATGCCCCCCTATAGCCTCTGTATTCACTGGAGAAGCAATTGCTATTCTAGAGGCCATTTTATATGTCTCCTCCCACAAAATTCCCCGTGCTATAATTTTTACAGACTCTAAAAGCTGTCTACAAGCTATACTTGCAAATCAATTCAAATCCAAGAACAAATTCCCCATAATTTTAAAAATTAAAGAAGCCTTATATAAAATCCATCAGCAAGGGTTACAAGTAGTTCTAGCATGGATACCTGGACATGTAGGTATCCCAGGGAACGAAACTGCAGACTCTTGCGCCAAGAATGCTACTATTCATGGTAATAGAGATTATTATAAAGTTTATTCCCACGACCTCTCTTCAACTTGTCAACCACAAATGCGTATTGCTTGGGACAAAATTTGGCAGATATCTAAGAATTCCAAGGGAAAATTCTATGGTAATTTACAAAGTTCCATTCCCACTAAGCCCTGGTTTTTTAAATATAAAAAATATTGTAAGAAAGTTACATCTACCATATGCCGTTTACGAATGGGTCATGCCTGCACTCCTGTATTTTTAGCCAAAATAAGAATTCGTGATCATTCTATATGTGAGTGTGGTCTTGATGAAGGTACTGCAGATCATATTTTTTTCGGTTGTTCGATGCTCCACTGCTCGCTATATGATATGCTTCCATCAGAAATTCCTCGTCCTACTAACCTTTGCTGTCTTTTACCCCTTGTCTTCTCCCCTTTCATCCATATAATATGTAAATGTATAGTAGTCAATAAAATAAAATTATAGAGTTGTATTTTATTGTATATCCATAAATATTAACAAAGTATATGGCATCTACGCACATGTGTGTATGTATGTATATATATATATATATATGTATATATGGGTGCATGTGTGTGGATGGGTATATATATTCGTGTGTAACTGTATATTTGACTTTTCTAACCATTTAATTCATGTATGTATTTGTGTCGTTTTGTGTACGTTCTGGTTTTGGTTTTATTACAGAAGAATATCCCCAGATGCAAAATTGAAGATCTGGTAAATACCGATCATTCTTCCCTCCACCGACCAATCTCCAACGTTTGTTTCCCACTCTATCCACGTGACATTGGCGAAATTGTGGCGACCCCGCAGAAGCCATAAGAAATAAGAAGTTGAAGTTGAAATACTGTTTCAGACGCAAGACGTGGAATCAAGGAAGAGTTCGCAGCAGTATTCAGTCCGGGATGGGGAAAGTTCAAGGGTGAAAGAATCAGCTTAAAATTAAAACCTGAGGCAACACCAAAATGTTTACCAGTTCGGCGAGTTCCATTCTCTATGAGAGACAAGGTAAAACAAGAAATATCTCGTTTGTTGCAAAATAATAGAATTATACCTGTGAAACAAAGTCAATGGGGTACCCCAGTTGTGCCCATTTTAAAACACGACGGCTCGGTGCGATTGTGTGGCGATTACAAACTGACATTAAACCCTCACCTAGAAGTGAATCATTATCCCTTGCCCCATATTGAGGACATATTTCAAAACTTAAAGGACGGAGAATACTACTGCGAACTCGACCTCAAAGAAGCCTACTTGCAAGCAGAGCTTTCAGAAAACTGCCAGGAGTATACTACCATTGTTACAGAAGTCGGAACATAATATGTATAAGTATTTACCCTACGGTGTTAGCACAGGGCCAGGCTCTTTTCAAAGATTAATGGGAGAAAAGCTTAAAGATATACCAAATACTATTGTGTTTATCGATAACATATATATAGCAGGGGCTAGCTTGCAATCAACATTTAATACTCTTTCTAAAGTACTGAGTAAGTTGCAAGACTGTGGATTCAAATTAAAGCCTGAAAAATGTAAATTATTTACAAAAAACTTAGATGTTTTTGGATTAAGGATTAACAAAGAAGGCATAAGTGTAATTAGAGAAAACATTGAACCAATACTATACGCTAAGGCACCCACAAATTTAACTATGTTAAAATCATTTTTAGGCAAAGTTAATTATTACTCACGTTTTCTAAAAGATATGGCTTCCACAATAACACCATTATACAATTGCACACAAAAAGAGAAATTCAATTGGTCACCTGAATGTGAAAAAGCTTTCAATGCTATTAAGCATAAGCTAGCTACAGTCGATAATTTAAAACATTACAATCCCAACTTACCTTTGATCTTAACCTGTGATGCATCGGATACAGGATTAGCCGCAATATTATCTAACAGGGATGAAAATGGTGTAGTCAAACCAATCGCTTATGCCAGTAAAAAATTAAATACAACTGAACAAAATTATTCAATCATTGACAAAGAAGCAATGGCAATAATATTTGGCGTAACAAAATTCTATAATTATGTGTATGGGCGTTCTTTTGAGTTGGAAAGTGACAGCTTGGCACTAGTACGCATACTAGGACCTAAAAAAGGTATTCCTAAAATGGCAGCTAAGCGATTGCAACACTGCGCAATTTTCCTATCCGCTTTTAACTATGTCATCAGGCATATAAAAACTACAAAAAATCCTGCAGATTATTTATCTAGGATAACTCCTGGCACAAATCAGAAAGAATTAGATTACCATCCTCTATGTATAAATGAAAATATAAGTAATGTGTTCCATGTTAACAACAATGATATATGTAATGTAGATTGGAAGCTTATACAGAATGAGACAAAAATTGATAAGACACTATCACAAGTACTCCGTTACAGTGTTGATGGCTGGCCAGAAAGAAAGTACATAACTACTGAATTAAAACCATTTTATAATAGACGTGAAGAAATATCCATTGATAGAAATTGTATATTTTGGGGGCACCGCATAGTAATACCAAACGAAATAAAATATTGCATATTAACAGAACTCCATAAAAGTCACTTTGGCATAGTTCGAATGAAAGAGATTGCAAGGTCTTATTTTTGGTGGCCTAACTTAGATTCAGAAATAGAAAACGTCACAAAAAATTGCATAATTTGTCTGAGCAATCATAAGAATCCAACCAAGTTACAAAAACCATGGCCTGTGCCGCAGTCTGCTTGGTATAGGCTACATGCAGACTTTTTGGGGCGCCTGTTCAATAAAATGTCCCTGGTAATTGTAGACAGTTATACGAAATGGCCAGAAGTATTTGAAATGTCCAATTTGAGTTCTACAAAAACAATAGAAGTGTTTAAAATATTGTATGCCCGATTTGGTTACCCAGTACTTTTAGTCACCGATAATCAGACAACCTTCACTAGTGCTGAATTTCAGCAAATCTGTAAAGAAACTAGTGTGAAACACTCGTTTTCACCCCCCTACCACCCAGCAACCAATGGCGCAGCAGAACGTTTTATAGAAACATTCAAAAGCTCAGTAACCAAAATTTGAATTGAAGCGCTCGTAGCGAAGTTTGCACCCCTCGTGCGTCCACGCATCTGTACAGGGTACGCAATAGCCGTCCACGCATCTGCTCAAGCTTTTCAAAGCTTTTCATCCCTCGACGCCCCGTGACGTTTTTCTTAAGTACTAAGACGTTTTCCAATACCTAAACTTAAAACCCTTATATCCCCATACCCCAATATATCACTTGCACCATACAAAAATTACATTTTCATAGTAGACCAAATAGCGAAATTTTTTTTTTTTTTTACAGATTTTGAGGTTTTATGATTTTAAATCGGGTTTATTTGATGCAATTTATAACATATGTAATAACTTCTTGGTACCAATGCAATCCTCATCATGTAGGCTTCACGGGAAAAGAAATGAAAATAAACCTTTTCATGGAAAATTTCACAGAAAAAGAGGTTTGAAAACACGACGAAAATGGCACGAAACAGCATTTTTTTTTTATTTTTTTTTTTCCAAACTATTCCACCTATAACTTTGTTTTTTCTTTTAATATGAGTATTTACTATGGTTCTCTACCCATGAATTATTACAGATTGTTAGGACAAATATTTTAAAAGAAGTAACGAGATTAAAACGAAGCGATTTTTTTTTAAGAATTTTGGCGGGAAAACTCTTTGGAAACGTAATTTTTTTTTTTTCAAAAACTATACCACCTACGACTTTGGTTCTTCTTTTGATATGATTATTTACATGTAATCTATACACCTGAATTATTTCAGATGTATAGGTTAAGTAGTTAAAAAGTAGTTACGAGATTATTTATTACGTAAGTTTCCATCGGTGAGTGTTTGCGCGGCAAAATGTATCGAGTGAAAGTTTTTTATTTTAATTTCACGATTTGAATAACTTCCCGTTACCGTAGAGTGATGCGGTTTCTTGTGTTGTATAGCCAAGGATACTAGCTTACTAACAACGTTTGAATAATAACGATTGGATATATACAAGCTTCACACTAAACCTTTTTTTCAGACTACCGAAATCTCGGACGGGACACACAGGGGGGTAAAACAAAAAAAAATAAAAAAAAAAAACTTTTCAATTCTTATCCTTTTTATTTCTTTTAACATCGTTATTGACTTGTACTCTATACATATGCAAAATTACAGCTTTCTAGGTTCATAACTGTAGAAGTTGTTACGAGATTATTATTAAATGACGAAATATTTTGGCGCCAAAATATAATTTGAGCTGGTTTCAGATTTCATAAAAATATTAAACATACTTTTCGTTATCTCAGAAAAATATGTATTTTTTTTCGTATAGCCATGGATGAATCCTTTCGAAAACCGTTTGAATTACGAAAATCGGACTTACGCAGATTTTAGGACGATTTTGTAAAAGAAGTAGCTACTCGCCAACCGGTTACCCGGACGGACAGATACTTACAAAGCCACGAGCCCGGCTTCGACGCACGAGGAGAACCATTCTGAATCAATCAGCAAAGTTAAGCAACGTCCGCCGCGGTCATGAGTTGGATGGGTGACCGCTGGCGACATTACTACTGAGCGCTTCCGTGCTTCGGAGGGCACGTTAAGCCGTCGGTCCCGGTTGTTGTCTTAGGATGGCAGTCGTTACAGCATGGTGGTAGGGCACTTTGCGAATGCCCGCCTGGCTAGCTACCACCCTCAAGTTGAACAATCTGTCGCTAAGCACCTAACGGTGTGTTCCGGCAGCTGTCCTTGAGAGCCAGTAATTCTAGGTTAGCCTGAACAACATCTTCGACCACATCATCACTTACCATCAGGTGAGATAGTCGTCAAAGGCTAACCTATCAAACATAAAAAAAAAAAAAAAAAAAAAAATAGAAAGTGGAGGAAGCCTTTCATCCGCTATTAATTTATTTTTGTTCGATTATAGAAGCTCCGAACTACCGGAGCAACGAACTACCGGAGTCTCGCCTGCGCGATTGATGCTGGGGAGGGAATTGAGGAATAGATTCAGTCACTTGCGCCCTCCACCTATAGTAGATGTGATACAGGAAAAATTGTTATCTCGGGACAGTGGAAGCCGATGTATTGAATTTAAAGTGGGACAGAAGGTGATGGTCAAAGATTATAGGAAAGGAAAAAAACAATGAATAGAGGGGGTGATTATATCTGAATCTGTCCCTGGCTTAACTTATAATGTAGATGTAAGTGGCTTGACATGGAAACGCCATGTTAATCAAATGTTATCATGTAGTGATGAGTAAGGTGAAAATGGGGTGAATGCATGTTAAGATTTAGGAGTCGGTAGAGTAAGCTTTAGTACGAGGGGTGATCCAAAAGTAATGATAATCAAAATAATACACGGTGGTTAAAGTTACAAAAATAATTTATTTTACTACATAGTCTCCTAATAAGGCAATACATTTAGTTAAACGTTTTTCTAAACCTAGGATTCCCTTAGAAAAAAAATCTTTATCTTGACTCTCCCAAAATGCCTCAACAGCTGCCATAACTTCCCTATCATCTTCAAATTTCTGGCCTCGGAGATGTTCTTTGAGCCGAGGAATGAGATAGAAGTCACTGGGAGCTAGATCTAGCGAATAGGAAGGGTGTTCGAGCAGTTTGAACCCTGTTTCTTGAATGGCAGCCATCGCAACTGCGGCTTTGTGAGCCGGTGCGTTGTCTTGGTGAAACAGCACCCCAGCTCGCAGTTTGCCGCGCCTTTTTTCTTTAATGGCCTCCCGTAATCTTCTTATTTGGTCTGCGTAGTAAGAGCTCAGTAACCAAACTGGGTCCACCATTTTGACCCGGAAACCAAAAAGCAGTCGATGTCTTGGAAACGAGCCTCCTCACCGACGCTGAAAAAATTCAGTCTCAAGTTCGGCGGGAAAGATTATGGAAAAGGGAGCTACTAAAAGTAGCTCCCTTTTCCAAGTGTTTGACCACAATAATTCCTTCAGCGTCCCAAAAAACGGACGCCATAATCTTTCCCGCCGAACTTGAGACTGAATTTTTTGAGCGTCGGTGAGGAGGCTCGTTTCCAAGACATCGACTGCTTTTTGGTTTCCGGGTCAAAATGGTGGACCCAGGTCTCATCCATGGTCACGAAAAATTTCTTTATCGGCTTTGGACTTCTCGAGATTCACCCTTGAAATGTCAACTCGTTTTTTCTTTTGCTCGTCTGTTAACATTCTCGGTACCCAACGCGCAGAGACCTTCTTCATGTGCAATTTGTTGGTTAAAATTCTTTGAACGCTAGCATAAGAGACCCCTGACATCTCAGCTACGTGCTTGATTGTCACTCTACGATCTGCCATCACGATATCCTCTATCTTTTTGACATTGTCTTCAGTGGTGGACGTGGATGGGCGTCCTTCGCGATGTTCATCTTCCGTGGATGTTCTACCCAGCTTAAACTCCTTGGCCCAGCATGCAACCGTGGAATATGGGGTGGCAGAGTGCCCCAATGTTTCCACCAAGTCGTTGTGTATATCTTTGGTAGAATTTTTTTCAGACAGAGATATTTGATGACAGCTCTGATTTCGTTTTTCTCCATTTTGATGTTATAAGTCCGGTTGTCAGTACTCAAATGTATGTATCTCCCTGGAAACATGGTCTATTTAAACGATTTTTTCTCGCACACCTTATGGAAATATGAGCAAGCAAAAAAAATTTTTTAGATTTGAATACGGTCTAGGAATACCTGATTATCATTACTTTTGGATCACCCCTAGTATCATAAATACCTTAATTAATGATCAACTACCATACACGCTTGTGTCTTTAAACTAAGAGATATTTATAAGGCGAGGGAGAGTGTGGTATCCGAGGTTAACTAATCTATGGCCGGGGCCTTCGCTGTCTGTGACCGCCTGCGGTGGATATACTCTCGGTTGCCAACATTGCTCTCTGGTTCAATGATGACTGTGTGAAATTGTGAACTTAATAAAAACTCCAACCACGAAACTAGTGTTTTAATAAATAACATATAATATAGCAGATCGCGTAGCGACTGCGTGTCGACCACAGTGACGTTCGTGACGCGCTCCGCGGGGATGTTAGTGTATACGTGATCTAGAAGCGTACTACTACCATCTTTATCTTTATCTTTATCTTTATCTTTATCTTTATCTTTATCTTTATCTTTAGCTTTATCTTTATCTTTATCTTTATCTTTATCTTTATCTTTATCTTTATCTTTATCTTTATCTTTATCTTTATCTTTATCTTTATCTTTATCTTTATCTTTATCTTTATCTTTATCTTTATCTTTATCTTTATCTTTATCTTTATCTTTATCTTTATCTTTATCTTTATCTTTATCTTTATCTTTATCTTTATCTTTATCTTTATCTTTATCTTTATCTTTATCTTTATCTTTATCTTTATCTTTATCTTTATCTTTATCTTTATCTTTATCTTTATCTTTATCTTTATCTTTATCTTTATCTTTATCTTTATCTTTATCTTTATCTTTATCTTTATCTTTATCTTTATCTTTATCTTTATCTTTATCTTTATCTTTATCTTTATCTTTATCTTTATCTTTATCTTTATCTTTATCTTTATCTTTATCTTTATCTTTATCTTTATCTTTATCTTTATCTTTATCTTTATCTTTATCTTTATCTTTATCTTTATCTTTATCTTTATCTTTATCTTTATCTTTATCTTTATCTTTATCTTTATCTTTATCTTTATCTTTATCTTTATCTTTATCTTTATCTTTATCTTTATCTTTATCTTTATCTTTATCTTTATCTTTATCTTTATCTTTATCTTTATCTTTATCTTTATCTTTATCTTTATCTTTATCTTTATCTTTATCTTTATCTTTATCTTTATCTTTATCTTTATCTTTATCTTTATCTTTATCTTTATCTTTATCTTTATCTTTATCTTTATCTTTATCTTTATCTTTATCTTTATCTTTATCTTTATCTTTATCTTTATCTTTATCTTTATCTTTATCTTTATCTTTATCTTTATCTTTATCTTTATCTTTATCTTTATCTTTATCTTTATCTTTATCTTTATCTTTATCTTTATCTTTATCTTTATCTTTATCTTTATCTTTATCTTTATCTTTATCTTTATCTTTATCTTTATCTTTATCTTTATCTTTATCTTTATCTTTATCTTTATCTTTATCTTTATCTTTATCTTTATCTTTATCTTTATCTTTATCTTTATCTTTATCTTTATCTTTATCTTTATCTTTATCTTTATCTTTATCTTTATCTTTATCTTTATCTTTATCTTTATCTTTATCTTTATCTTTATCTTTATCTTTATCTTTATCTTTATCTTTATCTTTATCTTTATCTTTATCTTTATCTTTATCTTTATCTTTATCTTTATCTTTATCTTTATCTTTATCTTTATCTTTATCTTTATCTTTATCTTTATCTTTATCTTTATCTTTATCTTTATCTTTATCTTTATCTTTATCTTTATCTTTATCTTTATCTTTATCTTTATCTTTATCTTTATCTTTATCTTTATCTTTATCTTTATCTTTATCTTTATCTTTATCTTTATCTTTATCTTTATCTTTATCTTTATCTTTATCTTTATCTTTATCTTTATCTTTATCTTTATCTTTATCTTTATCTTTATCTTTATCTTTATCTTTATCTTTATCTTTATCTTTATCTTTATCTTTATCTTTATCTTTATCTTTATCTTTATCTTTATCTTTATCTTTATCTTTATCTTTATCTTTATCTTTATCTTTATCTTTATCTTTATCTTTATCTTTATCTTTATCTTTATCTTTATCTTTATCTTTATCTTTATCTTTATCTTTATCTTTATCTTTATCTTTATCTTTATCTTTATCTTTATCTTTATCTTTATCTTTATCTTTATCTTTATCTTTATCTTTATCTTTATCTTTATCTTTATCTTTATCTTTATCTTTATCTTTATCTTTATCTTTATCTTTATCTTTATCTTTATCTTTATCTTTATCTTTATCTTTATCTTTATCTTTATCTTTATCTTTATCTTTATCTTTATCTTTATCTTTATCTTTATCTTTATCTTTATCTTTATCTTTATCTTTATCTTTATCTTTATCTTTATCTTTATCTTTATCTTTATCTTTATCTTTATCTTTATCTTTATCTTTATCTTTATCTTTATCTTTATCTTTATCTTTATCTTTATCTTTATCTTTATCTTTATCTTTATCTTTATCTTTATCTTTATCTTTATCTTTATCTTTATCTTTATCTTTATCTTTATCTTTATCTTTATCTTTATCTTTATCTTTATCTTTATCTTTATCTTTATCTTTATCTTTATCTTTATCTTTATCTTTATCTTTATCTTTATCTTTATCTTTATCTTTATCTTTATCTTTATCTTTATCTTTATCTTTATCTTTATCTTTATCTTTATCTTTATCTTTATCTTTATCTTTATCTTTATCTTTATCTTTATCTTTATCTTTATCTTTATCTTTATCTTTATCTTTATCTTTATCTTTATCTTTATCTTTATCTTTATCTTTATCTTTATCTTTATCTTTATCTTTATCTTTATCTTTATCTTTATCTTTATCTTTATCTTTATCTTTATCTTTATCTTTATCTTTATCTTTATCTTTATCTTTATCTTTATCTTTATCTTTATCTTTATCTTTATCTTTATCTTTATCTTTATCTTTATCTTTATCTTTATCTTTATCTTTATCTTTATCTTTATCTTTATCTTTATCTTTATCTTTATCTTTATCTTTATCTTTATCTTTATCTTTATCTTTATCTTTATCTTTATCTTTATCTTTATCTTTATCTTTATCTTTATCTTTATCTTTATCTTTATCTTTATCTTTATCTTTATCTTTATCTTTATCTTTATCTTTATCTTTATCTTTATCTTTATCTTTATCTTTATCTTTATCTTTATCTTTATCTTTATCTTTATCTTTATCTTTATCTTTATCTTTATCTTTATCTACTTCTACTCGTGTGGGAATATTGACCAACTGACGAAAGTTATAACTAGAGAGAATGTCAAATAGCTGCTTTTGAGTATTAGAGCTTTCTAAAATGTTGATATTCATATCCCCCATGATAACGCATTCTAGGCCGTCATCTGTCACTTTACATAAAAGGTTCTCGAAGAGCTCGAGGTAGTCCGTATGACTCGTCAAGTTAGAATGATATAATCCAACTACAAGAATATTTTCATCTATTAAATACAGGGCGCACACGTCAAATATTTGTTCCCGCGTTAAGTCACAGTAATCTTGTCTGTTAAGTGCTTTCATACCTGACCGTACCTAAATACAGCTTCCACCGTGGGCAATTTGTTCTCTACAGCTATACGATATTAAATCGTAATTATGCAAGGTAACGGAAGCTAATTGATGTCTGCGAAGCCAATGTTCCGAAACAATCAAAATATCACAGGCTAGTTCTTTCGTTAATACTACCTCCAATTGCTTAGTTTTGTTGTTTATGCTCCTGATATTTTGATGACATATAGCTAGGTTAGTCGACGTCTTATTGTTACGATGTGTGTGGTTTTTTGGGTGCACTGGGGGGACCTGCGCGGGTTGGCGGCGAGGCACTCCTATGGGATGCGCCTGCATCAGTGCCGGCTGCGGGGGTGGCCTGTCCGCGCCTGAATTGTTGTTGGTTGGGCCCGGCGCTCCTTTCGAAATCACTCGCTTATTTCAGTTTTTGTTGGCCAATTTTCAGGAGACGTGAAAAATTCAAGGTGACTATGAGGCACTGTTAAGACGAACGATGAGTAATACTTATGGGCTAACTGGAGTTTTTCCACATAGTAGCTGTCACATTGTTTCTTTCGTTTCATATATGACAAAATCACATCCGATGTAGTGTCCCGTTTAAAGAAGCAGATGTGAATTTTTCGCACTCGTTCGACAGTTTTGAGTTCGTTGACGTCGGTTCCGCTTCCCTTGATCACGGTCCGCTTGCGCAGGCTGCGCCACCTATTTTCGCGATTCCCTGCCATTTCCCACCCATCATCGTTGTCATCATTTTCTTTGATGGAACCGTCAGGTTGGACTTGGTTCGTTTGTGGGAACGGAGGCTTGGTGGCCGTCGGCGCGGGAGCCGGTGACGGCAGCGGCGGCTTGGGCGCGGCCAGTCTCGGTGTAGTGTGAGTTATGCTGTGGCACGGGCGGGAGGTTGCGGTGAGCGGGGCTTGTGCGTGCCGATGCACTCACTGCGCTAGAGGGAGTTGTTCCTGTGTGTGTGGATCCCGTCGTAGACACGCGTGCGCGTGCGCGGTGCTGAGTTACGGGCATTGCCTGTGTATGTGGCGGTGTAGCTGTGTGAGTTACCGCAGCCGTTACCTTCGCTGTTTGTGCGACAAGATCTACCGCCTCTTTGGATGTACACGAAGCTTCAAGTCTGTCAACCTGTTCTCGCAGTTTCTTCATTTCGTTAAAAACACAGCTAAGTTTCTGCAAATATCGCTTACATGTCCTCTCCCTCAAATCGCTCAAAACATGCGATAAGGCCATCAGCAGTAAGATCACTCACAGCCTCCAGGTGTAAGGCCTTCGTCACCATGCATAAAAAAGACAACCTTTGTAGCATCGATTGCCACGCCCCTTCGACCAGCGTATATTGATAGGACCAGCTAGGTCTACGACAATAACTTCAATTTTATTGACTTTTGCATACAATAAAGGTGGAATATGGAGAACTTTGTACAGTAAGGAACTTTTTTATCACCCATCACAACATTTCATGCAATAAATATATTTGAATTTGAATTTGACAATATGAAGAAAATCACGTGCTGAAGTAATTTGAGCCAGTGGCAACTGGCCCATGAATTGATTTTGAGTGGTTTCTCTATATCGAACGCAGTTGACCCATTTGCGCACATGATTTTTGACTAGACTTTTGACTGAAACAATCCAATATTGTGTACGCAAGTACTGAAGCATTAACAAGGGTCCACCGTGTAGAGTTCTGCTGTGAGCATCACCAACGACTTAAATTGTAAAATTACTTTTATGTGAAAGAATGATCGGGTGTTTTGTAGCTTCTGGAAGACTTGCATTATGGATTCTGCCTTCAGCTCTCAAAATACCAGTTTCATCGTTATAAGGGTTCAATGGCCTCAACCTGCGTTTGTCACCCAAATCTGTTCTCTGAAATTATCGGATGCATGCAAAGAGTATCGTTGAGTTCTGCACTCGTAAGGTAAGGTTCAAATCTATAGGTGTTTATTTTAACCTGTTTGATTTTTAGGAACCTTCGGCAAAATGCTATTGCACGCACAAGTTTCCGTAATGATGAAAATCGTGTCCAAATAGGTTCATAACCTAGAATCAACTGTGAAATGGGCCTTGATTTTCCTCTGTTTTTGGTCTCCTATACTCAATTGTTGAGTGTCTGAGCCATTTCCGGCCCTGCAGCCACATGCTACACTGAGCAAGGCCAAAGGCGTACTGCCCCTGGATGCAATATCTGCAGGGTTCTGGGATGATTTGACATGAGTCCACTGTGAATTATCTATTCTTGATAGAATCTCCGAAGTCCTCTTGCCGATAAAAGTGGTGCAACGACTTGGATGACTGCTAAACCACGCCAAAAAAACTGTATAGTCTTTCCAACCATGAACGTTGATGTTATCCACAGATAATATGCTGGCCACCTCTGTGATTAACTTAACTAGTAATACTGCTCCCAACAACTCCAATTGGGGGATCGAAATCAGCATAGTCGGGGCGACCTTGGCTTTTGCCGCAATCAAATTGACGTGAATCGTGCCTCTTGCATCAATCGTTCTTAAATAAATAGCGGCCGCATAAGCTGAAATGGAACTGTCACTAAATCCATGCAGTGCCCTAAAAGTATCGTCGCTTCTAGCTTCCATCCATCTTGGCACAGATAATTCACGAACATGAGACAGATCTGAACGGTAAGCAATCCATTCTTTCAGTAAATCATTTGGTAATTCTTCGTCTCAGTCTATTTCTGCTAGCCAGAATTTTTGAATCATAACCTTGGCAATAATAATGCAGGTTGCAACCCACCCTAAGGGGTCGAATAAACGTGAGATGTCGGAGATTACCTTTCTTTTAGTGATAAGACCTTATAAATCAGGAAGTTTCACGCCATAATGGAAGGAATCTGATTCCTTGTCCCATGAGATACCTAAAACCTTCACCACCTCATCTACCTTTATGTCTATCTTTTTATTCTGATCTTCCTTTCTGTCAATGACAATCTTTACTAAGTTCTTATTATTGATTGTCCATTTTTGCAATTCAAAACTTCCTCTTCTTAGCAGTTCCTTCATGTCGTTGTAAATTTTGACTCCTTCTGTTTCGCACCTTGTCAAAAGGTCATCTACATAAAAATCAGTACTTACTCTTTTTGCTGTTTCAGGGAATTCTTCTCCTTCATCAGTCACTAGCTGCTCAGTATCTCAACAGCTAGGTGAGGATCGTTGTCTTGTGCCAAAAGTAACTCTTAGTAATCTAAACTCTTCTGTTTCAGATTCTGAATCATCTCGCCATATAAGGAATACGCTGGAAATCTGCATCCTGCTTGCTGAGGAGGACCTGACGGTACATATTCATGATATCTGAAGCGCTGCGACAGATGGGATACATACGCCATCTTATAATGATGTGCTGTAAGTCTTGCTGAAGCGTGGGGCCGATCATCAATGTTCCATTGAGAGACACTCTATTAGATCCGCGACATGATGATTCGAACACGACTCTGACCTTGGTTGTTGTTTTATCTTCACGTTTAACAGCGTGATGAGGTAGATAACACTCTGAGACTGATTGTTATCTGAATCTGATATACGTTCCATAAGAACAAGGTCCAAGTTTTCATGCATGACCTTGGAGTAACTCGCCTTGATTTCAAGATCCTTCTTGAAACGGTTTTCAAGATGGTGAAACTGCCTGAGAATCGTTGTCACGAAACGGGAGACGCACTGTAGTATCTATTTGAGTTATCTATTTGAGTTATTGGGCTGTAAAACTTCACACAATTTCTCTTCTTCAGAAAGTATTTTAGGCTTAGAAGAATCTGACTCTAATTGCCAAAATTGTTTCAACAACTCATAGTCGTGTACGTGAGCATGCATACTCATTATCACGTTATAATGGCAATGAGTTGAGATATCTTGATTATCATCAATTCAATGCGTGGGATCGGATGAGATCCATCCTAACGCTGTATGTTGGAGCAGTCAACATACCGCTAGGACCCAGAATCAATCCATCTCTCATCAAATTACCGTATACGTCTGCACCAAGCAAAATATCTATTTTCTTAGGCGTATCAAACTGACAGCCAGCCAAACTGATTTCCGTTAGTTCTGGCCAATTTTACGATCTTTTGAGATGGAAGTAGAATTGTAATAGTGCCCAAAACATGAGCACTTACCCTTATCTTAAAGTTTGGGTCGTGGCGTGATTGTACATCAATATCAACGACATGCCTTGATAACATACTACCGTTCTCGCCACCTAATCCTGAAATCACACTTATAATAGGCATTTTACGAAGCCCGAGCAGTTGTACGGCTGCTTCCGTGACATACGTATGTCTACGTACGTATGTTGAGGGTAGGAATATGATGAGTGATGATGACATTGCGTGTTTAACAAGTTGATGTGCATTGGTACGTTGTCAATCATATCTTCCATGAGTTAGCACGTACAAAAGTAAAATTAAAGGTAGAGTTGATAGGTTTCTTACTAGATGTACTGTCAATTACATCAAAGTGGCGGGGATTCGATGGATACAATTATCTAATTAGAGAGTTATATGAAAAAGGCATTTTTTGAACAGTGGACGTTTTCCGACTGATGATGACAATGAGGTCCAACAAGGTGACATGAACATGAAAAACTACGTTTACCCGTTACAAATGCAATCCATTCAGTGAGTGTTAAAAATATATATTAGTGTATCATCAACAATTTTTTCCAGCAAGAAATATGAGTGCAGTGTTAGAAAACAAGGAAATATGAGTCTGCTGGGACAGCTCTTGGATACTGTCCATGTTTCGTGGAGCTTTCATGGACACTGATGACGCTTAGGTGGTTAAGTACACGAATAATTACTTAATAATACTGGCCAAAATTATGACAAATAAACGTGGTTTCACTGAACCTAAGCCAGCAAAGAAGCCCGCATTGATCTGTTCTTGAAGCTCACCAAGTCATTGTCTCAAAACACAAGATCCACAAGTCCTTACACACGCGGAGGCTTACAAGCTGATCAAAGGGTGGCACAATCAACAAACAAAAATAAAGTCCTTATTATCAGACGCAATTACACGTGTAAGTAGTTCAATGTTATACTTTACAACATCACATTTTAACAAACAAAATGTGAGCTAAAAATACGTGCTGCAAGAAACCAAGAGCATCGGTGCCATTTCATTTTTCGTGTTATTCACAATCAAATCAAGACAATTTTGACAACTTCACAAAAAATACGGCTAGGTGCGTTCCTATTGACGCCATTGTAAATGCAGCGAATGCTAGACTAGCAATCGGTTTGGAACAATCAGATATGTTATAAAATATTATTAGAATCTTGCTTTTTACATGACCAAGTAGTAAGACGACTTGCACTACAACCAAAAAACAAATAGACTACCCGCCATAGACGTCAGCTTTCAACTTATAGACTTGTGACTATCTACATTTTAATTTTCAGGAACAAATGTAAATATTAATTTCAGATTCACATACATAATGTTTATGAAAGGATAATTGCACAAACAAAACTTACCGAACAATTATGAAAAGAAAAAAATTTACTACACAAAACAAAATACACAGACAAAGCCATAAGGCAGACACTAATCGTTCTATGAACTTTATTATCCGTGCACGCCTCCCAGCAGTGAAATCTTATCCCATGTTTACATTTTACAGCTTTATGATTAGATACTTATAAATAGATAAAAGCGTAAAATTTTAATTTGCCGTCCCAATAGCGTTTCTCGATACGATGAGGTCGGCGCACAATATGCTGCTGTTGGCGGTTGTCATAATCAACACCGCCGCTATCGCTGGGGACCGCTACCACCCCGAGCGGAAAAAAACTATCCGGAACACGGTCAATCCCGCTGAGAACACGGCCGAGTACTGGTTCAGTGAGGCGGCGGCCGGGATCTCGGCGCGTGAGGCTCGAGGCGCGGGAGCGGCGGCCGGGGTGGCGCGCAACGTGGTCATGTTCCTCGGGGACGGCATGTCGGTGCCCACGCTGGCGGCCGCGCGCACGCTGCGGGGCCAGCGGGAGGGCCGCACCGGGGAGGAGGAACGGCTCGCCTTCGAAAACTTCCCCACCGTTGGACTCACTAAAGTTAGTGTTAGCAGGTCACAAAATAATTCATATTATGACATTTTAGTCTCGAGTATCGACCCTATTGTAATTTTTTGTTGCAGACATATTGCGTGACCTCGCAGATTCCTGATTCAGCATGCACGGCGACAGCTTATTTGTGTGGTGTTAAGAATAATCAGGGCACGTTAGGCGTAACGGCTGCGGTTCCGCGATGGGACTGCGAAGCTTCTACTGACACTTCCCAGCATGTGGAGTCTATTACTGAGTGGGCGCTTGCTGATGGACGAGACGCAGGTGAGTACGTCTGATGGCTGCCATCAAAAAAGTTCAAGGGCTAAAACTTCGGTAAACTGTGACCTTGAATTTGTTTTCATTCAGGAATAGTGACAACGACACGCATCACTCACGCGTCGCCGGCGGGTGCGTACGCGAAGGTGGCCAACCGGCATTGGGAAAACGATGCTGAGGTGATCGCCTCTGGATTTGATACTGACCGCTGCCCCGACATTGCACACCAGCTCGTGCACATGCACCCCGGGAATAAATTCAAAGTGGGTACCGGAGAATTTTTCATATTTCTATTTAATAATAATTATAAAACCATTTAGATTGAGCATGGAGCCTTAATTTTCTTTCAATGAGGTATAATTAGTGATTAAACGAACTTACCTTGTAAGTGAAGTTCTATCATAATTATGCAGACTTCATCCGAAGAGATTAGTAAATTGGTAAGACTGGTAGTAACGCTCAGCGATCGCCATTTCCTGCACTGTATTTGAGATTTTATTTTGATTTTTGTTTGTCACTGTCATGTGTCATCTGTCAAACCTTACTAGTTCGCTCATTAGATTCAAACCTTCATATAGTTCAGAGCTACATGTAATATTTCACAAGTTGGGTGGGTATATCTTGCAGTCATTGAAAGCTAGAAGGGGTGGGTTGCTAATCTCTTCGGATGAAGTCTGCATAATTATGATAGAACTTCACTTACAAGGTAAGTTCGTTTAATCACTAATTATGCTTAACTTCATCCTTCGAGATTAGTAAATTGGTAAGACTGGTAGACTTTTAGAGATATCTGTGAAATATTACTATTGAAATAAAATACAGGTTTTATTTTAATTATCAACAAATTTATATTTTTTCGATAATCAATAAGAACAAAGTAACATAAATATTATTTTCTTGTTCCAACATCATTAATAATAGCACGGCCAAATGATTCATCAACACAATTACTTATAGGCCTATTGTAAAATTTGAAAAACGTATTTGAAGTAGCACTCCAGCCAGCCGTCCTTCTTATTACATCAAGACTAATGCCTAGGCGGTGAGCGCTTGAGGTAGTAGCATGCCTCACGCTGTGCGTGCCAAATATTGCTGTTGGTATGCCGGCATTGCCAAGAACCCCCCGAATCCATCGACTCAGAGTCTGGCTGGAGACGCCCTTGTGAGGTTTTTTAGCACTAACAAACAAACGTTTTTCGTTCCCGCGCAGGAGCACTGTTTTATTTAAGTAATCTTTTAAGGCTTTTCCAGGGCATATTTCTGGTTTTTGATTGAAAAATGGTAAAATCAGTTTTGGTTGTGAGCATCCAAATCGTGAGGTCTTTATGAAATCAGGTATTTTTATGGATACTTGGGTCACAGAAAATGAAATATTGTTAATATTAATTTTCGACAGAGTTTGCACTCTATGAGCTGTTACTAACATTAATAGTGTAGCAAGCTTTTTAGTTAACATTTCAAGTGATAGATTTTCATGTGGATATAATTTTTCTAAGAAAGTTAGAACTATCGATGGATCCCAAGTAGTTTCGTATTTAGGAGTAGGAGGCCTAGATCGAAATATGCCCTTGAAAAGTCTTTTCACATCTTGGTCTAATCCAACATGATCTCCTACGATCAAAGATAAAGCCGAACGGCAAGAGTTGAGAGTGCCATACTGGGCGCCATCATTGTACATTATAGTTAAAAAGGTAAGTATTTCAGATATTGTAGCTGAATATAAATCGACCTTATTTAGTAAACAGTAATAATACAATTTTTTTATGTAAACATCATATTGTTTAAGTGAAGTCTGGGAAAGAGATGCCATCATAACGTCTAATGATAGTGGGGGAGTACGTCTCTTTAGGAACGCTGTCCGGATAATATTGCTGCAGCCAGGGTAATTCGGTTGTGCATGTTCCGAGTGCTGGAATGAGGACCAATTATCGCATTATCATTTGGTTTAAATATAAGCATCTCAGAAACTATTAAATTTTTGAAAATAGGAAACCATGGCTGTGTTGGCCATAGCGGTACAACTACAATTCCTTTAGCCTTTTCTGATGTTATTTTGCGTAGTACTCTCAAGATAACAGAAAATGGCGGAAATGCGTAGAAGAAAAAGGGTGTCCAGTTAATTGTGAACGCATTTATGGAATATGCATCTGGATCACGGTGCCATGAAATGAAGGTATCGCATTTATTATTAATTCTACTTGCAAAAAGGTCAATCTCTGGACAACCAAAACAATTTACAATCTTTCTAAAGGCATTGGACGATAACTCCCATTCAATATCTGGGTGGATTCGTCTGGATTCAGCATCTGCTTCTGTATTGTCAACTGACTTGATGTAAGATGCGTAAACGTATAAACTTCGCTTTTCACACCATTGCCAGAGTTTTTTAGTTATATCTGTAAGATGTGGATATTGGATACCTCCCATGCGGTTTACATAAGAGATGGCGGTTGTGTTATCTATTCTCAACAGAATTTGACGTTTTGTCAATTTTTTTGCGAATATTTTTAACCCAAAGTATGCTGCTAATATTTCTAGGTAATTGATATGGAGTTTGCGTTCTGTTTCACTCCATAGACCACTGGCTCTATGTTCTCGACAAGCAACCCCCCACCCCGTAGTTGAGGCATCTGTAAAAATCTCCAAGTCAAAGGTGTCATGTTTAATTTTGCTAACAGAGTGTTTGATTGCATGTTTCCACCAGGTTAAATCCGGCACTAATATTTCAGGAATGTTCATGTACGCATCATAGTTATCATTATTCTTTCGTAAATTTAAATATTTTATACGCTCAAACATTTTGGTATATAACCAACCATATTCAATAGCTGGACAAGCCGAAATAAGTAGTCCAACAAACCGAGCAAATTCTCTTATTTTACATCTATTTGTTAATAATATTTTATTGATTTCATTATTCAAGAGGTTTACTTTTTCTGGAGGTAGTTTGACTTGGAGGTTTTTAGAGTCAATAATGTATCCAAGAAATAAACAGCATTGATTTGGGATAGAAATGCTTTTATCCTCGTTTATAATAAATCCTAAGGACATTAGAAGTGTCCTAGTTTTTTTGACGTTTTCCAAACAAAGTTCATATGATTTATCTATTAAAAACCAATCGTCTAAGTACAGGGTCGATAAATAACCTGCAGACCGCAAACATTTAGCTACTGGCTTCATTATTTTGGTAAATACATATGGAGCAGAGCTAAGACCGAAAGGTAGGACATTAAATTCAAATAATTCCTCATTCCACTGGAAACGCAAGTACTTTTTATGATCAGGATGGATTTTTACCAAATAGTACGCATCCTTTAAATCGAGTTTTGCCATAAAACTGTCTTTAGAAACTAATTTTATTGCTGTTCGGAAATCTTCCAGTTTAAAATGATTGGAACCAATAAATTTATTTAACTTTTTTAAGTTGAGAATAAATCTTGTTTTGCCATTCGGTTTTGGCACTATGAACGTACTTGACAAGAACTGTCCATCACACGGCTGGCATTTTGAGATAGCTCCAATCATAAGCAATTCATTAATTGCTTCCCTAAATTGTGCTTTCTCAACTACTGATAAAATATTTACAGCTGGTATATCATTTTGGAACACAGGCCGTGAAAAGGGAATTTTATATCCTTGAATATATGAAAGCACGACTGGATCACTAGTAATACAAGTCCATTTTTCATAAAAATTAGCTAACCTGCCAGCGTAATTTACCGTTAGTGACGTTGACAGTACGGGTTCTAGCGGCGGCTGTGGGTGGCTGTGCGAACGGGACGTTGATTGTAGGACTGTCTGGAGGAGTTCGCGAATTGGCTCTTCGTTGTCGTCGAGTTCGGTGGATTTGCTGACTTCGTTGGCTGCTTGCGTGGTGGGTAGGCACCCTTCCAGTTTTTTGAAGTACTTGGCTGATTTTGTTTGTTGGTACTTAGCTTAGAAGTAGAAGGGGGTTTTAATTCTGCCCCAGATTTATTTATCGCTTTAGCGGCTTTTAAGGTTTCTGACAAATTATGTCCAAATAATAAGTCATCAATCTTTGTACTTTGAAGCGAATCTTTCATGTCTTTCTTTACAGAAAATATAACATAGTTACGTCTTGTTATGCTATCATTGTGTTGGCAATCACATAATGCGCGCCCTGTGTCCATAAGAGTGCGCAATACTTCAATGTTTTTATCTTTCGAAGAAAGTATAAGAGTTATTGCCTCTCCGAGGCTTGCTATTGCTGTGGCCATTAAAGTTTGCTTAGATGCAATAACTTTATCACGTTTGATAACAGCTTCGGATAAAGCAGCTTTAACTTCGGGATTTAAGCCCGGCGCTCCAACGAGCTTACAATTTGTTGGTACTAAGTACCTTTCTGTAAGTTCTTTACGGTCTTCTTTAGATAAACCAGTAGTAGTTGTATGTTCGAAGCGAAGGGCGACATCCTTTTGGATATTTTTTCCGAATTTTTCGGTTTTAGTGGGATCGACTCCAAGGACTTGAAGTATGTCGGCGTCCAACTCCGATGCATTATCTTCTAGATTTTCTGGGATTGTGTCATAAACGGACATGGCAGTATCAGGCTCCTGTGGAGCGATGGGTACGCATTTAGTCGGACTTGATACGACAAAGCCTTTTGGTGGCAAAGACAGCATATGGTCTAGATCGTCTTCAACAGAAGCGTGGCGTGGCAAAGCATTATCTGGAAAAAACGTATTAAATACGTTAAAACCATTGTGCTAGTGATATACGCATAGATAACTTAGTGAAGAGATAGTCCCAAAAACTACCCGCAACACTTTTTGATAAGTTTTCTGCCCTAACCACACCTTCATATTGTGAAATTGCTAGCTCACTCGTAAGAATCAGCATTAATAGTGAAGAAGTAGCCCCATAAGCTACCCACAACACCATACAGTGGTACGAAGTAGCCCCTCAAGCTACCCACATTACCATAGGCAATATCACAATATTTTCTTAAATCACTTTTGGTTATGAAAAACACTTACCAGTAGGTTCCGACTGTGAAGATTCTGGTGATGAAGATGAATTGGATAAAATCCGGCGACGACCACGTGCTAACTTCCCACTACGTTGTTTGGTAAAAATCGCGATCTCTTTTTCGATTTGTTTCAGTTTTTTGCGCAAACTATCGTAATCTTCGGCACTTCTTTTTCTTTTAGGCATATTTCTTGTTTTAAGGAAAGGATTTCAGAATATAGCAAGATTTGAATTAAATTATTAAGTTGATCGGGTATAACGCGTGCAAAATGGCCGAGCACTGAAGCGCGAATGAAGGTTTGAATCTAATGAGCGAACTAGTAAGGTTTGACAGATGACACATGACAGTGACAAACAAAAATCAAAATAAAATCTCAAATACAGTGCAGGAAATGGCGATCGCTGAGCGTTACTACCAGTCTTACCAATTTACTAATCTCGAAGGATGAAGTTAAGCATAATTCACTATTCACATTTTCCTATATTGGTGTCACTATGATTTTGGTTAAAAAAAATATTTCGGGTTGGTGAAAGAAATGTGCTCGGTATTTTGCGTCAAAATATACATTTTTGATCTAATTCTACTATATATGTTCCATTCACAAGTTACAAGAATATACGACATCCATTTTGCCTTACATTTCCTTTATCAAACCCAGCGCTTCGGATCTTCATTTTTTATTTATGTCAATATTGTGGCAAGTGTTATTTAACTTGATAATTAAACAAAAGATGAATGAAACAGCATCTAAGTCAGACGATATTACTGTTGAAGTTATGGATGACGAGGCTAAAATAAATATTTATTTGGTTGTTGCAATTTGCAACGATCCCAGATAAATAATTGTTCAGTTGTCCAACGGTGAAAATTTCAATGCAATATGAATTTACATATAATTTATTGATGAATTTACATACAATCTATTTCAAACAGGTCATTTTAGGAGGTGGACGACGAGAATTTATACCGACGTACTCCGTTGACGAAGAAGGTTCGACAGGACTAAGAACAGATAATCGTAACCTCATCGAGGAATGGCAACGGGATAAAGATTCTCGTAATATTTCTCATCAGTATATTTGGAACCGAAATCAACTTATGAACCTTCTTGAATCGCCTCCAGAGTACCTGCTGGGTCTTTTCGAAAATAATCATCTTCAATATCATCTAGAGAGAGACTTAAGCACCGAACCCACCTTGACGGAAATGACTGAAGTGGCCATTCGCTCGTTGCGCCGTAATGACAAGGGTTTCTTCTTGTTTGTTGAGAGTGGTCGTATCGACCACGCGCACCACGACAACTACGTGGAGCTAGCCCTAGACGAGACCATAGAGATGGACCGTGCCGTGCAACGGGCCACTGAGCTGCTGTCAGAGGAAGACACACTCATTGTGGTTACGGCGGACCACGCGCACGTGATGGCATTCAACGGGTACACGCGCCGCGGTGGAGACATTCTTGGTGCCTCGGATGATCGTGGTGATGACGGCGTACCCTACATGACGCTGTCCTACACAAACGGTCCCGGTGCCAGAACACAAGTTAACGGGATCAGGCCAGATGTTACCCAAGACCAGGATTATCGTAAGTTTTATTGTTTTGTTTAGAGGTAGGGCATGGCGAGTTCTTCGCTCATATTCAGAGCAAAGTGACTGGGAAAACACTTTCCCAAATTACGGCACTATAAGGTAGTGCGGTGTTCCTGTGTTGAGTAGGTTTGCCTGAGCTCAATGGATTCACTGTTTCGACAGCGAAGGAGTAGTGGCACTATGGTATGGTCTTAGGTCTGTGTTAGTGTGGAGTGTGGGCGTGGCGATCAGAGAGCCCTGTAAAACGGCTGCACTTCGCACACTGTCCGCCTGCAAGAAAACATAATCTCCACTTTCGAAGGCAGTACCGGCAGCCTAAGCGTAATCTTTGCAGTAGCAAGAAGTAGCATGAACTTATAAATTAATGTGTGTATGCCAAATAGGTGGAACTAGCGTTCTAAATCATTCTGTCACTGTATAGCAATCATGTCCACCTCATCCACACGTGTCATCAATATGGATTTTTGCAACACTACAGGACTTCTCTTGACCTTGAACACAGTCGATCAACACTTAGAGAGACTGCGTAGAATATGGCTATACTATTTCTCATGAAGACGCAAATATCCAGTCCAGATGATGTCGAACCTACTTTATCACTGTCATAATCTCGAATATTAGTTCTGGATTTGAGCTGGTGAATGCATATACGCTTGCCAAAAGGTTTGGTATCGCTGACTTATATACCTAAAAGAGAACCCTTCCATTTTAACAAGGATTCACATATATACGTGGTAGTATAAGTCAGCAGATTGGAATGGATTCCGTGACTTCTATGTATTGTTTGCCAAGATCTGCATCACATCAGAAAACCCTGACCACTGTGCAGCCGCAGTTGTTAGAACTATTTTGAGCCATGCAAAAATATCTCGGCAATAATTATTTATTCCAAGTGCACACTTAAGTACTTGGGATGAATAGTTCCATACCCAAATAGGGTCTTTTGGGTATGGAACTATTTATCCTAAGTAAATAGATTTTTATTCCCGCTAAAGAGATAACCGATCTGTTGAATAGTCTATTTGCCTCCAACTCAGCTCTGAACATTAATGGTAGTGCCGTACCTCCCACCAACCCTTTGTGTGGATATTCTCTGCCGGAAATCTGCATCACAAAGATGACAAACCAGCAGAAACATTGTGCGCTCGTGTTTTGTTCTGTGCAAACGCGACTTTTTGCGCTTTCGTACCGCACTGAAAAGTTAATCCTTCTGCGTGGAAAAAATCTCACATTCACTCCAACAAATTATAGACCATATCATCGCTAGCTCCCTGAGCAGATCGTGTTATTATAGGTAATTGAGGAGGTTCTTGTTAATCACTGTGAGTATCATTAACGAACCCAAGACTCACAAACAGTATAGAAGTCTGAAAAGAGACATTGCTTCCTTATTCTTCTATCGTTGGCACATTTGGATTTGAGCCAAGGAACTGTTCGACATTAATGCCTTTATCTTCATTTTTAAAACCCCATGCTCTCCTGCGTCTAAGATACAATCCTCACATTGAGGAGTCAGAATGGACATGCTTTGTGCGATTTCAAAGGCATTACTTTTTAAGTGTTGCCTTCCACAGGCACTCAACAAGATTTTGGGACGAAATCCTAGCCGAAATTTCGGCTAGGATTTGGGTTTCTTCAATATGGAGTTAATAGAAAGGGTCGGCAACGCGCAGGTGATCCCGTCGTGTTGCAAGCGTCCATAAGCTGCGGTAACCACTTACCATCATGTGGCCGCATACTAGTTTTCCACTATAAAATATAAAAAACAAAAAGTATTTTAGGAAGAAAACAAGACTTTTTTAAAATATTTTATTATTTTATTAAAAAAATTTCAGAAACATTGAGATGGCGGTCGCATGCTGATGTGATACTAGAGTCAGAGACTCACGGCGGCGACGACGTGGGCGTGTTCGCGTGGGGCCCGCAGCACGGCATGTTCTCGGGGCTCTACGAGCAGAGCCAGCTGCCGCACCTCATGGCGTACGCGGCCTGCCTCGGGCCCGGGAAGAAAGCGCCCGCCTGCAACGCGGCGAACTCGGGCGCTCCTCTGGAGCACCTTATAGGCTTTTTTATATTTATAAGTGCTTGGTTAACACTACGCTGGACTTAACTCATAAGTGCCGTTATAACCACTATCTGCAAGTGCAAAGTGCAATCATAACGTTACCTGGCAGAGACAGCAATCAAAGCACTAGTCTAGTATTTAAATAAAACGGTAGGCGGCTGCAGAGACTCTCAGACGCTTTGTATCGCCACGATAACGCACGTAGAAATATCACGTTATCTACGATTACCCCACAACGGTACAAACACGCATAATCTCCAAGAAATTTGATGTTATTGTTGAAATGCATTCATGATTATCGCCAGACTCATATCATATATAATCGTACCAGCACAATAAAACATCCATATCTAGAATACCTGTTCCACTATTTCTATTGTTGGTTAATGATGATGTGCTCGAGAATGTTAAACATTGTAAAGCTCAAGAATAGCTGCCAGAACACTCCAGTTACTGCGTGGCGATAGATTTTATACTTGAAGTAAAGCAAGGATTCTCAAAATATCATACCATCATGCACACCCAGGCTAAAACCCAATGTTCCTAATGGATGTCTGATGTCCCATTATATATGTTATTAGGCCTATAAATTACTAAAGATAATTTTTATAAAATTGAAACACGTTTGTTTTAGACTTACATAATTTTTAAGGCTTATATATAAATTAATAAATACCAATGTTAAATAGTGTGTGTATTCATGATACAGGAATATTTTTCAATTTATAAAAATATCGTTAAGTATTATCATTTTTGTTTTCATATCGAAACTTATAAACAATATTTAAATTCTCCACAATGATTTTAGGTACAAGGCAGTAACATTTTGTACATAATTTAAGTTTTTATGTAATATCGAATCTTCAGCCAAACAAAATTGAGCACTATTCTGAAACTAACCTGATTTTAATATAAAACATAATGAATTATTAATATGTAGACGTCGAGGTATGTATTTTTAAACAACTTTCATAAGTGGACGATATTATCATTGTAACTGTAAGTTATTTTTTATGTTTGCTACACATTTACTCCGCCAATTATGAATGATTGATTTTGAATATATTTTTTTTGTTGGGTCGAGTACCGTTGCAAGTGGTTCTATTTAACTTTTTATTCTCATTGGTTGAGAGTTCCATAAGTTACTGTTAGGTGTCACATAATATTTGGATGATTTAATGGTAATTGCACTTTTTTGTCGTCAGTGAATAGTATTTTATGCGAAATGCCGGCCACCGCCGCCGCCGCCGCCGCCGCTTCGCTGTACCAGTATTGAGCCGTGGTCTCAGCGGGATTGAAAGTGCCGCGCACGTTATTCTGTTCCCGCGGGTGATACTGATAACGATCTGCGCTTAAGTCATTGCCCACAACGACAACCACCAGCAATTTTAGCGTCAGTAATCTCATAGCACTCATATTACGATTAGGTCGATCCTTCTTCTACGATCAAAGTCAAAGTCAAAATTATTTATTCAATTTAGGCGTCTACGACGCTCTTATGAAGATCAATTACAAATTTTAATATTGAAATACACTACATTGTACTGCCACGTTCAGCAAACAAAATTATAGAGCCACTGCGAGAAGAACGGGCAAGAAACTCGGGGACATTCTTTTAAACGTTTTTAACAATGTGTTAAGTACGTATGTACTGACACTGACTGTACTTGCAGTGGCTCTATAAATTTTTTTGCTGAACGTGGCAGTACAATGTAGAATATTTAAGTATTACATTTTTGTTGACCTTCATAATAGCGTCGTAGACGCCTAAATTGAAAAAATAATAATTTGAATTTGAGGTATGTCAGGACTCAGTAATGGATAGATAGATAACTAGATAACACTTTATTGACAACACCATAATAACAAAACTTAACTTATCACTAAAACATAAAACCAAGCGTATCAATGGGCGGTCTTATCGCTCAGAGCGATCTCTTCCAGACAAGCCATCAATAAAGGATATGGTCCAAATATTGGTCGGGGTGTCTCATAGTCTAAATTATTTTATGCATAAATAGTTGATGTTACCTGATTAATAACTAATTAACCAAAAACTACATAACTTAATGTATACTTATATATATAATTATATTTAAAGCATAAATACTATTATTATTATAATAAATTGATACATAAATAAGACATAAACATACATATAATATAAAACATATATACATATAAATTGCTATATGTTAAATACATACTTAGTATAGAATCCATTATTATAGAAAGTTAGCGGAAAAGATAATAGTTTCTGACTTGATCCTTGAAAAATTTCAATGAAGGAGAACGTTTAATTTCTAGCGGTAATGGATTCCACAGTCTGACTTTCAGGCCGTAAGCTTTGCTCCATTCCCTTATTAGAGACAAATCTTCATTAGTTGATTTCACTGCTTCATATGGGTTAAGCAATGATGTTTGACGGTATAATTGAAAATCATCTGCATAGAGGTGGTAGGATAAAGAAATATTTCGAAATATTTAATTTATGAAATAGAAAAAAGAAGAGGAGATAATACGCCACCCTGAGGTACACCAGCGGAAGTGTCACACAACGAAGAGAAACGATCTTCAATGTGAACTCGTTGCCGGTGACCGTACACGTAAGAATTAAACCAGTGAATCACCGTTAGAGATATGTTGATTGAACTAAGAATTGCAAGAAAGATGTCAAAATCAACAACGTTAAAAGCACTGCTAAATTCTAAAAGTGTCAAAACAGTACTGGCCGTTATCCATCCCTAGACGGATATCGTCAGTAATTTTGAGGATTGCAGTAACTGTGCTATGTCCTGGACGAAAGCCAGACTGAATCGTTTACGTTGTCACACCGAGAGAGAACAACAAAACCTTTGGAGTAAGACAGAGGATTGTTAACAAACAAAGGCTATGTTCCCAACTATAAACAAGAAGCTGGGAATAACCTGCTGAAACTAAAGCTTATCGCAGGACACTGTAACCTGAACTACTTTTTGCATAAATCTGGAGCAACAGACAGTCCTCTATTTAGAGGCTGTATGCAAAATAATAAGACCGTGAAGTTTGTGCTATAGCACTGTGAAGCCACGGAATAAATAAGAATTACAACCGGACTACAAGAGTCGTTCTCATGGATGACATCCTCACCACCATCACACACGTCACTGGACCAGATATGCCAGCGACCTTAAATCCTTCCCTGCTACATCAAAGTTTTCTTCTTTTTTATGCCTGATTATTAAGCCCTTGACCACTTTCTCACCTAATGGTAAGTCATAATGTGGTCAGGCTAACTTAAAATTACTGGCTCTCAAGGACAGCTGTCGGAACACACCGTTAGGTGCTTGGTGACAGATTTTCTACTTGAACGTGGTAACTAGCCATGCGGGCATTCGCAAATGCTCTACCACCATGACTGTCATCCTAGGACAACAACCGGGACCGACAGCTTAACGTGCCCTCCGAAGCACGGAAGCGCTCAGTAGTAATGTCACTGGCGGTCACCCATCCAACTCATGACCGCGGCGGACGTTGCTTAACTTTGCTGATCGCTTTAGAATAGCAAAGCAAAATTCGCTACGAGCGCTTCAAAAATTTGGGATGGCTTGGGTAGAACCTGGTGGGGGATATGAAAAAAACAACCCAAGCTGGACGTCAGTGCAGACATTTCGCCCTCAAATAGAATAAGAATAAGACTGCAAGTAGTGGTGATGAAGTTCTGGCTGATGAGGCCGGCTATATGAATCCAATTAAGATTAGTACTCAAGACATAATACAAACTGATATGGTAATGAATCAGGTAAAAGTTCATACATAGCAGAACATCAAAAACGAAGAAAAACAGTAATAAGCGGTAATTAATTTGAAAATTTGGTCAATTTAAAAGAGTAACTTAACATTTTTGCTTACTCCTTACTAAGCTACAAATATCCTTAATAAATAATAATAGTCTACCTATTCAAGAATTAAAAGATACCCTGACTTTCTGTAAAATAACATTACAAGAAAAAGACTACAATGAAGAAACAAAAACGTTAAAATCAGATAAATAAGATCCATTACAATTTTTGGAGCCTTACCCAGATGGAAAACCAGTATTAAAGGTGGACCGTGGTCTTCGTCACTCTGATTTAAATTGCTATCAAAATCTTTGCCTAAGAAACGTGTTTACAAATGTGTAATTTGCGCGAGACGCAAAGCTATCAGAGCTCAAATTATGGGAGATTCACAAAAATACTAGAAAAAAAATCTGAAAAGATTAAATTAATTGTAGCATTTTACAGGGCCCTTTTCAGTGCTGATGTTTGAATCCCGAGGTCAAATACAAAGATATTTGTAATTTTCTTTTAAAGTTCATTTCATAACCTCCAAAGCTATTCATATTGAGCCTGTTGGTGATCTTATTTCTGAGGCTTTCATTGGAGCTTTTCAACGTTTTCTATCCAGATGAGAAAAATGCAGGCATCTACAGGCGAGCAAGCGAGAAATTGTATGGCTGCTAATAAAGAACTTCAAGAAGCATGAGACGCAGCAATTTCAGTGTAGAAATAATACAAGCACTCACCACAGATAGAACACAGTTGCAATTATCCCCCCTTAGAACACATTTTTCTACTACTATGAAAGGACGTACAACTATGGAAAGTAGGCGTAAAGTCAATAAAATATCTCCTCCAACGAGTTCTCACCAATGCTTACTAAACATAAAAAAACGATCATATGCCAAATTAAAACTTGTTTAAATTCTCTTTCATTATGTTTAATACATGACATTGATCCTGACAACGTAGATCCACTCACAGCAAACTTCTTAATAGGAGAAGCACCGATCGATGTTCCATCACCTGATTTGAAAGACATAAAAGTGTTCAACTGATCTCGTTAGCAACACCCACAAAAGCTTGCCAATTAGACCACATCTTTCACCATTAAAAAAAAATCTAACCAAACTCAAATCAAATCGTGAACCATATAGCATTAACAACGTATACATTTTTTTTGAACGAAATCTTAAAATATAGTTTTATATAAGAAAACTGCAATTTCAAGCTGTATTAAAGAATAGTATAGAAAAATCTGTAGAAAATCCAAAGGATTTCTATGTCACATAGATACAATTGAACGACTTAACGTGACTTAACTACCATGCAGGAAGAAAATCTCACAATAATTATATCTGTTACGCACACAATGATACTTTTTGGGAATGCAAGCATAAAAATCTAAACATACGGTTAAACATTTTTCTAATTTCACAAATTCAATGACTAGATTAAAAAAAAAACAATGTGAAAAAACTTAAATGATTAGCATTATATATTGCGTATAATATTATATTCAGATATTCATATATTTTGAATTTCATTGCTACAAGTGTAGCTAAAAGAATTGTAAGTATCGTTGGAAAGAGCGCGCTCGAAGCGGACGCCGCGTTGCAGGCGGGCGCTCTCTGCCCGGGCCCGATGCAGGCCGCGTACGCCATGAGGTGCGGCAGCTGGCTCTGCTCGTAGAGCCCCGAGAACATGCCGTGCTGCGGGCCCCACGCGAACACGCCCACGTCGTCGCCGCCGTGAGTCTCTGACGCTACAGGTACCTCAGCGTGCGTTCTCCATCTCAAGTCTCCTGAAAAAATAATATTGGTATAATAAAGTAAGTGTGTAATTATGTTTTAAATATAATGAATATATTGGTTATAAGAATTTAAACAATATACGTAATATTTGGTGATCATACCGCCCAAATTTGCTGCATAGACATAATAAACCATGGTTTCAGACATGGTTAGGATTAATTATAGTCAGAATTACCACAAACTCAATTTATAAATCATTATAAACCTTTTTGGATTTTTGTAAAGTAATGACTCATAATAGTTAATTGTTATACAAGAGTGCAATGTTGCTTTTTAACCGCGTGTTAAATTTTGATGACCGAGCAAGCGAAGGATTCAAAATTAGAATCGTGAGTGTTAGCGAGGGAATCAAAAGAGGACGAGGTGAAAAATCTTTGCACTCGATTGCAACACGTAACTTTTCATTCCACCTCAGCGAGGAAAGAAAAAATGCCGCGTAAAGAACCGCGTACAAAGCAAATTGAAAAAAGAACACCAAGAAGGTTCCGAGTCTGAGTTTTTAACAAATTAAAAAAAAGTTGTATGATATATTCGGCACCATAGAGGTAGCAGTAAATAGGTTTAATGTTTTTTTAATTCACAAACTTAGTGCACACGATGTTCTAAATTCAATTTACTTTATCCTCTAGAGAATAAAAACGGCTTTTCCACTCAGATATTGAAGATTGGAAATACTCTTTCCGAGATGGTGGGATGAAAAAAAATATTATGAATGCATTTAGTATATGATCTATACTGTTGTGTACTGTAACAGCTGGATCGTCCACTGTTGAACACAGCCTCCCCTATTACCCCCTATTTGCCATAATCCCCACGCTTGGCAGGAGTCTAGGGGATAGCAGTGTAAGATAGCAGTTCTTTAGAAGGCGCTGCTGCCCACCTTCTAGTATTTTTCCCTTAGTCGCCTCTTACGATACCCACGAGATGATATGCGGAGGTGCAATTCTAATTAATAGATATTTTAATAGTTCATAACCGGCAGTTTGTCTTTTTTGACAAAATACTACGAACTATATTATACAAAACTACAGTTACAACAATAAAAGCATTTAGATAACCTACAAGTCATTGCAGGCTGATAGGTAGTCCAAATGCTATAGAAAAAAAATATTCAAGGCCAATAAGATGAAAATCGTCTATATGTATTCGCAAGTCATTCAATACAGTGTTAAAATTAAAGATCTTTTTAACAAGTGTCCTAGAACCGCATATCGGTCTCGTAATCTCGCTGTTTTTGTGTTGGAATCTGGTCTTTGGTTACAGTCCATTTCTTTTTACAAAACTGATAGCCTTATATAAGTTAACATGTCATTTATAATTCCTGTCACTCACCGTAATTTTGATCTTGAGAAACATCAGGCCGAATATTGTTGACATGCGTCCTGGCGCCGGGCCCGTTGGTGTAGGACAACGTCATGTAAGGAATGCCATCGAAACCAAGGTCATCGGAGAGTCCGAGGATATCTCCGCCGCGGCGAGTATAGCCATTGAATGCCATCACATGTGCATGATCAGAAGTGACGACGATCAATGTATCTTCCTCGGATAGCATCTCTGTCGCACGATCTACCGCATTACTAAATTCTATGGTCTCGTCGAGTGCAAGCTCTAAATAGTTGTCATGATGTGCATGGTCGATACGTCCACCTTCCACAAATAAAAAGAAACCTTTCTCGTTGCGACTCAACGAGCGTATCGCAGTTTCTGTCAATTCAGCGAGAGTCGGTTCTGAAATAGGGTCGCCTTCCATATGATAACGCAAGTGTGTGCCTTCAAACAAGCCGAGCAAGTACTCGGGCAGTGTTGAATTTAGCGTTTCCATTAGTTCCTCACGATGCCAAACATATTTATAGCTCACATTTCTTGCAAGTTTATCGTCTTGCCACTCCTGAATCAAATTGCGGCCATCTCCTCTTCTTCCTCTTGTACCTTCTTCGTCTCGATCAGTGTCAGGCAAGAATTCTCGCCTTCCGCCGCCTAATATGACCTGCATAATGAACATCTAAAATTAGTTCAAACGGTCACCAGTGCCCGAGTTGAAATTGATTTTTCGCTGTGTAATTCGTACCTTGAACTGGTTCCCGGGATTCATATGCACTAACTGGTGCGCGATGTCGGGGCAGAGCGTGACGTCATGTCCGGCTTCGGCGACGAGTGCATCGTTCTCCCAGCTGCGGTCGGCGGACTTTGCGAACGTGCCCGCCGGAGACGCGTGCGTCACGCGCGTCGTCGTCACGATACCTGACGCACCACGTTACATGACATACATAACATTTATTCCGGCACACATATATATATATATATATATAAATCACTGTAAATACAATTGTTAAATCAAAACTGCGTGAAAGCATGTGGGAAGTTAAAGACATGCAACAAACAGCCCTAGGAATCAAGCAATACATAAATCTGGATTTTAAGATGATACTTGCAATGCAATATTGCATAAAATAACACAGGGTCCCAACTACCAATTTTTAAAAGCTTTAATGGAAATCACATTATTTCAAGTTTAAAATATTGATAAGTACCGTGCTGGCCGTCACGAAACAATTATGTTCATATATCTCTTTCTCTATCGCACAAATAACTTGATTCAATGCATTCAGCCTGCTCTCACGTTGAATTTTTAATGTAAATTTACTATAGTGATATGTGGTAGTGCGAATTTAAATTGTATATTTAGGGTTCAAATAAGACTGAATTACGAAATGTGAGTCGGCCCCCAGATCAAACATCACTAATCACATAACCACACAACCTACTTAATATGAAGCATAGAAGAGAACTTCATCTTGCTACGCTTATGTTTGGTGTGTTGGAGTCTCAACAGCCACATTATCTTTTTTCAAAATTAGTTTGGGTCAAAGACCATAATAAATATGCAACTTGGGCCTCATCTTATCTCTTAATTACCGCTGCTGCGCTTTGCGGAAGTTTTTGTTTCTCTGCACAAAGTGTTGGAATTCGCTTCCTCCTATCTTACAGATGTTAAAGTATAAGCCTAATTTTAGGAGTAGGTACATTTGAAGTACATTTGCTGAATTCCAAAAAAAAACAATATTTTTTTTATTTCTGGCACATCTGAATAATAATTAATAGGTTTAACACTAAAGAAAATTTATAAATGATAAAAAAGTTTTTATTTGTTCGCTTTTCTTGAATCAAATATATTATATATATATACATGTATCTAAGTAGTAGGCGGAGAATGTTACAAAGTGCTAGTAGTAGTCGGTGTGTTATTTTTGATGGCTGAATTGTATCGTTGAATATTGAGTAGTTTTGTTTGTATATATTACTTATATTAATGATAAAGCATTAATAGTATCAAACGTTTTATACTTTTATTTTACGTAATAACGATTTTATCTGCTTGTTGCTTTTAAATTTAACTTTTTATTACTATACAATATTAATAAGCACAAAGTAATTGTATTTTCTTTATATAATCTCATTCGGTAATATTCTAATTATGAATCTAAATACAGACTTTTATTGGCATATTTTATATACATACTTCTTTAAGAAAATTAAAAAGTTAAATTAAAGCATTATTCTCCTAACAAAACAATGCTTTAAAACAATTTTTTAATTATTAAAGTACAATGTGTCCCGACCAAGGAGGTTTCAATTCAATTTAAGTACTTATTATCTATGGTGAGCGCGCTGCGCGCGCAACGAGCTGGTTTTTATATTGCATTTTATTGATTGTAGCTACCTATAGCCATGAGATTAAATAAAGTAGTGTATGCAACTGCATATAATTAGGTATTAAAACAAGAGTGTAATCTTATTTTGAAACTCGCCTGCGGGTCGTTTCAAAAAACTACACTCATGTTTTAATACCCTCTATTATATGACAGTTCCATAAACCACTATTATGATACATTGTGTCCGTGCGTCATCGGATGATGCGGTCTTGGCTGAAAATCAGCGCTGCATGTATGTCCGCATCAGTATGCTGAACCGAGTCTTTTTTAGACTGCACGTTTCAGAAGGTTTTCATTGTTTTCATGTTGAACATATTGTGTTGTATCAATGTTTATTTTATTTCATGTACAAAATGTGACAGCATTTTTTTAATGTAACATTTGTATGTGTTGTCTGTATTGTGTAAAATAAGTCCTAAATACTTAAATGATTTCTTTTTCTTTCTATCATCATTGCTTTTTATTGGTTAGTATGGTCGAAAGTAAAATTGGTGGGCGGATGAGAGTTGTGAGGAGCATAATGCAGTTGTTCAACTATTGTAGCTAGAGTAGACAGAGAGTGACTGACCGACGTCTAGCCCCTCGGCGAGCGCCCACTCGGCCACGGAGCGGACCCGGTTGGCGGCTAGGGCTGCGGCGGCGCAGTCCCTGCGCGGGACGGCCGCCGTCACGCCCACTGTGCCGTAGTTGTTCTTCACGCCGCACAGGTATGCAGTCGCCGTGCACGCTGAATCAGGGATTTGCTGGTTCACGCAATATGTCTGAAATTATTTGTGCGATTAAGTAGTGCTGTACGGTTTTCCTAACGTAACTTAGGCCCGAGTACACCTATCTACTTATTAATTAGATAGATAGATAAAAGATAGAAAACTCTTTATTGTTACACCACATTTAAAATATTAAAGTTTACATCATAACATTTAATTAAATAATAATAACATAGTGTTACAATGGGCGGCCTTATCACTAAAAGTGATCTCTACCAGGCAACCTTAGGATGTAGTTGAATAAACAAAACTATTGGGGCGGGTGTAGTGTAACAATTAACAATGAAAAAGTACAAATTCACAAAAGTATTTTAAAAATAAAACTAAATTTATTAGTGTTTCTAAACAAATGTATAAAAATAGCATGTAAGTTTTTAAAATAAATAAATACACACAGTTTTTAAAATAATATATATATACATAAAAAGATAATGATATACATGTATAAATAAATCATATAAAAATACATATCATAATATTATCCCATATAAAGCCTAGAAATTTTCAAAAATGTAGTGCAAAATTATTTGGACTAATAAAACTTTTTTACTTGATCCTTGAACATTCTGAGAGTTGGTGCTTGTCTTATAGATACAGGAAGAGAATTCCATGAGCGAGCAGCCTGAATAGTGAAAGATTTGCTATAAAACGAACTCGTATGAGGATGGATTTCAAGTGTAAGATTTTCTGATAACCTTAAAGTGTATGAAGAACAGTGAAGGAAATCAAAACGTTCCTTGAGATAGCGCGGGGATGTAGGATTAAACAATATATTGTAAAGGAGACTGAGAATATGAGCATTCCGGCGAAAACGTACTGTCAGCCAATTGAGCTTAGAACGAAACTGAGAGACGTGATCATATTTGCGTAAACCAAATATGAATCTAATACAAACATTTTGAAGACGCTCAAGTTTATCTAGCTGTTCCTCCGTGAGATCGAGATAGCAGGCATCAGCGTAGTCAAGAATTGGAAGTAATAGAAATTGAGCTAATGCAATTTTAGTGGCTGTTGGAAGAAAGTTGCGCAACCTTTTTAAGGATCCTGCTGCGGCAAATAGCTTGTGACTGGTAATTTGTAACTGTTGATCCCACCTCATATAGCGATCCATTGTTATTCCAAGATTCTTTACAGAGCTACTAAAGGGAATAGCAATACCACCAAAGAAAACTTGAGGAAGTAATACCCAGTCAATTGTTGACATTAATCTTGAGCTACCAATAACTATTGTTTGTGTCTTTATGGGATTTACTTTTAACCCAAAAGAATTGCTCCATTTAGCTATGTGATCAAGATCAGCATTAACAATCTGAATGGCTTCAGATAGTTTATTCACTGGAGCCTTAGAATAAATCTGTAGATCGTCTGCATATAGGTGGTAGGAAGAAGTGAGGTTGTGAGAGATCGAATTAATAAACAAAGCAAACAATAAAGGAGATAAGACGCCACCTTACGGGACGCCTGCAGTCGTGTTACACCACGAAGAGTATTCATCTTCAAGGCGAACACGCTGCCTGCGCCCGTACAGATAACTGTGAAACCAATCAACTACCGTTGGAGAAATGTTAATTGAGCAAAGGAGAGCAAGAAGAATGTCAAAATTCACAGTGTTGAAGGCGTTGCTAAAATCTAAAAGAGTTAATACAGTCACTTCGCCGTTGTCCATTCCTAGACGGATATCATCAGTAATTTTGATGAGAGTGGTTACAGTGCTATGCCCAGGTTGAAAGCCAGATTGAAAAGGGTTTAAAAGTTTGTTACTAGTTAAGAATTTGCTAATTTGGTTGTAGATAAGACGCTCGAGCACTTTTGACAGGAATGGAAGGATTTAAATGGGTCGATAATCGGAATAAGATTTAGGGTTTGATTTTTTAGCCAAGGGAGTAATTTGAGCGTCTTTCCAGATTGAGGGAAATACTCCATCAGAGACAGAGTTATTAAAAATGTGACAGAGAACAGGAAGTATAACATCTAGGATGGGCATTACCATGTTACGACTTATGCCGTCAACACCAACAGCATTGGAAGTGATTGAAATTACGCTCTTCTTAACATCGCAAGCAGATAGTTGATTAAAAATAAATGGTGAATGGTCGGGAGTCGGTAAAGTTGAAAGGTAACGTAGGGTATTGTTTGTATCTGAGATGAAAGAAATGTTGGTTTAGAGAATTGATATTTAAATCATTTGGAATTGATTCTTGTCGTGATTTACCTATTCCCAATGACCTGAGAAATTTCCATACTTTGGCAGGGTCCTCATTAGCGACAGATTTGTGAACATGGTGGCGTAAAGCATCCCTACACACCATATTGCAGCGATAGCGAGATTTCACATACACAGCTTTATTTTCATCACAAGGTCTACGATTGTATTTACTTTTAGTGACTACTTTTTTATGCATTAACACTTTTATATCATTGGTTAACCATGGTGCTGGAAGGTGTTTTAATTTTATAGCTCGAAGAGGGGCATGCTTATCATACAACTGTGTTAATAAGGAGTTGAATATAGCAACTTGGTCATTCACAGTCACTGCATCATATACCGGAGACCAGTCGACTAAATGGGCATCATTAAGAAATGCAACCTGGTCCACGCCACTAAAATTGCGCTGAAGTATGATTTTAGGTTGAGCTTTCGGAGGACGAATTTTGTAAGATAGGAATATCAGATCATAGGCGGAACATTGACCGTGCTTTGCAACATGCTGGGTGGATGATACTATAATCAAGTCAAGAAGTGAAGGAGTGTAATTTGGGGAGTGATGAGTAGCATTTACATACATACATACATAAAATCACGCCTCTTTCCCATAGGGGTAGGCAGAGACCACAGATTTCCACTTGCTACGATCCTTACATATCTCTTTCGCTTCATCTACACTCATCAATCCTTTCATACATAAGCGTCGGTTTAGGGTACTCCTGACCTGGCCTTTTTTCAGAACATCTTCAATCTGATTTCGGAACGTTCGCCTAGGTCTTCCCCTTCCAACACTTCTGTTCACTTGTCTCACGTATACCTGTTTAGTCAATCTCATTTCATTCATTCTCTCTACGTGTCCAAACCATCTTAACATACCTTTCTCGATTTTGGTCACTACATCCTCATTCACACCACATCGTTCCCTTATCACACTATTCCTTATCCTGTCACTCCGTTTGACTCCAATCATGCTTCTCAATGCTCTCATCTCCACTGCATTTATTCTACTTTCATGCTTTTTCTGTCATACCCAACTTTCACTCCCATACATTAGTGTCGGAACCAACACTCCCCCATGAACAGCCAGACGAGCCTTCTTAGACACCTTCTGACTGTTCATAAACGCGTGCAATGCTCCATTAACCATGTTTCCAGCATTCACTCTCCTTTCTATATCACTTTCACACTCTCCATCTTTTGTAAACATGGATCCCAAGTATACAAACTCTTTCACTTGTTCCACTTTTTCACCTCCAATCACAATATTGCAATCGGTCACTCTATCATCTCGTTCAAACACCATAACTTTCGTCTTATTTACGTTTACTTTCATTCTCTTTCTTTCTAAAGCCTCATGCATAACATTTATCTCCTGCAACTCTTTTACTGACGACGCAAGTATCACTTGGTCATCAGCGTAGAGAAGACATTTGATGAGTAACTCGTTCATTCTTAATCCACATTCACTGTCTTTCAGGTTTGTCAAGCAATTATCCATGAATAAGTTGAACAGCCACGGTGACGCTACACATCCTTGTCTAACACCTTTTTCGATGTTAAACCAATCAGTGTATGTCCCGTTTATCCTAACACAAGCACTGGAATTCTCATATAGGGATTTCAGCGCTTGGATCAGGTTACCATTCAGCCCATGCATAGACAACGCTGACCACAGTTCATGCCTACTCACCCTATCATAGGCCTTTTCTAAATCTACGAAAGCGCAATAGACCTTTTGGCTTTTCGCCAAAAATTTTTCGGCTATGCATCGTAAAGAAAAGACCTGATCCGTACATCCCATTCCCTTTCTAAACCCTGCTTGTGCATCCCATACTTTCTCATCTGTCTCTTTTATCACCCGTTCAATCAGTACTTTCGCATATAGTTTACCGACGACGCTGAGGAGGCTGATTCCGCGGTAATTCTAGAGTAGCATTTAGAGGCATAATATGCATGTTGCAGGAATTAACGACAGCTTCAAGTGAGGAAGTACGACAATCCCGTTTGAGAAGACAGGTGTTGAAATCACCCATGATAATGGTATGGATATATGAAGGGGTAAGATCTTCAAGGATCTGTTCAATTGATGAGAAGTAATTATTACAAGAAGAGTTGGTATAATAGGCTCCGAGTAAGATTTTTTTATGTGAAAGAAGAACCTCCACAAAAAGATGCTCACCAGCATTTGATATAGGCGGTTGGGATGAGGTGCTGACTACTGAGAAAGGAATATGTGATCTAAGATAAATAGCCACCCCACCACCACAGCTGTCACTACGATCATTTCGGATTAGGTTAAAGCCGGGCAAGGAATACGATAAAGACGGTAAGCACGGCTTGAACCATGTCTCGGAGACTATTATGGCGTGAATATTTTTGTGATCTAGAGATGCCTGCATATCGGATAATGTGCCGGAATACTTTGCGCGTAAATATGAATCACGTTAAAATTCTTCGGTCCATAAGAAAACTGCGAGTCGAGAGTATCGTTAAGCGTTGGAATGCTTTCGAAACTCTGGTCACTAAGAGAACTGTTAGAAGACAATGACAAATACTCTTCACTATCACTATTATCCGCATTTTTAAATAAGTTTAACATATTTCTTAATATGAGATATATATATTACAATATAATATACTAATAAATATATATATATTTACTAAATATATACTTACAAATAATAATATATTGATATATAAAAGAGGTTTTTTTATAACTCTCCACCTGCCAGTTGGGTATCAGTAGGTCAAACAATACATTTAAAAAACACGCACAATACACACGGATACAAATATTTGTTTTTACCCAGAGAAGAAAAAATGAATAAAAACACCAAAACATAGACACAAACTAACCACATCAAATATATGCATATAATAAATTTTAAGACCATATGAGTTATATAATATGGTCATTTTGTCACCAGGTTTGAACAGAATAAGCTGGTGTGATAAACTCTATGGTTTGATGTGAAGTAAAAAAAACTTCAACGTCAAAACAAATGTCAAAACTGTCTTGATTGATACGAGAGGTAGTAAAGTAAAATTATTTATGATGTAAAAAAGACAAAAGCTTTAAATTAATTACCTACTTACAGTGCGTAAAATTAGAAGACACACATAGAGGGTATTTGGGTATACGAACAAACCATGTTGTAAACAAAATTATGTAGTAATAATTTGTAAGGTTATTCGATGATTAATAGACTAAAACTTGATAACTTCTTGAATATTGGCAATACAGACATAGAGCGAGGAAAAATAAAAACAAGACAGTGACTTGACTTTGGTGAGACAGACGGTTTTTTGGGATACAGAGGTTGAGAGAAGAAATGTAATTTACTGTTAAACTGAATTAGGCGCAATATATTATTGTATCATGCTGTTAACATGAATATGGTATAACGAGTCTACAGAATAATAAAGGAAGTTTATAAGTATCGAGTTGTATAAGGTGTTTTACTTTCACATCAGAAGTGGTATGTACAATGCTCACACTATTAGTAATGTTACATTTGATACTGACAAAGTTGTTATTACTGTCTTTTTATCTCTATCTCTCTATATATATAAAAATCAATTGTTCGTCTCGCTAAAACTAGAGAACGGCTGAGCCGATTAAGTGATTTTGGTTTTGAAATGTTTGTCGTAGTCTAGGGAAGGTTTAAACGAAGAATATATGGAAAAATGGCAAAAAACATAGAAAAAACAACAATTTCATTTTCCCATATAAACTGTTCTACCTATACTTTCCTGTCAAAGTACACCGGGTCATCTTTTACATAATAAAATTAACCGTCAATAGAATTAGTAATGAAATTAGAAATAGGATGTTTAACATTCCGAGTCTACTCTACTATTTTTTTACACACAATAGTAGTTGCGCTAACAAAAATAACTTGTTGTTTTCTCTTTTCCGGACTTCAACGATGAAATGAGCTTGCACGATGATGATGGTTATCAGCGTCATCTGTAGATACCTAAGGGCATGGCTGCAAGACCACGTGATGGTGAACGCGTGATGGTGTAGCGTGAAATTGAACGGGAACGTGAAAGAATCAGGCAGTTGGAAGGTGACGTGTATCGTGAGCGGAGCCGTTTACGATCTACTTCAAGACGCCCGCCGAGCGTTCTCCAGGTGCATCACGGATTGCGCGGCTTCACTACAACCTGTTCGATCGGACGAGCATAATGTTGATAGTAATCTTCATAGGCAACATAATAACATCTAGTAGTCTTTCTTTCATAACTAATGATATCATTAATTTACTTAAGACACTGAAATCGACATCTCAGGCAACCACGGGACCAGCACATTCAAATACTAATTTAAGTCAAAATATATTGCCTGACCTTGACCCTTCATCAAATAGTCTAAGAACTGACATGTGGCTACGTAAGGTTAATGAATGTGATGCCATGTATGGTTGGGATGACAAAACAGTTGTACATTTTGCAATGCAAAAGCTCCAGGGTTTGGCCAAGGTTTATTACGAGGGATAAAACACCATATTAGACAGTTGGCCTGAGTGGCAAGATAATCTTTAGAGTGAATTTCCTTGTGAAGAAAACTATAGGCAAACCCTTGAAGATTTAAAGCGTAGAAGTATGTTTAATGAACCAATTGAGGTATATTAGGTTACTTCGAAAAACTGACATTACTGAATCGGTGTGACATTCATGGCAAGCGTGCGGTCGATTGCATTATACATGACTTGAGGTACAATACAATGAAATTTAATGTCCTTGCATTACGTTGTTCTACTTTTAAGACACTTTTGCAATTTCTTATGCTTTGACATTGCTTTATCGACGCCTTATTCGAATCACTCTAGTTTTAGGAGTTCATTGTACTCTAGTGTTAGTTCATTTAAAAATGTCCGGAGTATCGAAACAGAGCGATCACATTTGTTTAAAATACTAGCCTTTTGCTACAATTGCAAAGAATGCGGTCACCTTTTTATGAACCTAAACCATTACTGAAGTGCGCTATTTGTAATAGGTTTAGTCCTAAATCTGAATCATGTAAAGCGGAACATATAACTGAACTTATGAAAGCAGATAATAAAAATGAATCTACCCGTACTACTCAAAATGCCTGCGTATTTCTGCTACCAAATCTAACTCTAAGTAAAAAGAAAAACGTGAAACTTAGTTGTACATTTTGGCCAAAATATAAATATTTTTGAGAGTAAACCATTGATAGCACATGTTGACTTAGTAAATAATGTGTGACTGTAAGTGACCATATGTATATATTTAGAAGGTACTAATATAATGCTAACTGTAAACATTAAATGTTGTCCGTAAATGCCAATATAGCCGAGGGTCCCGCTGGCTCACAGGTAGTTTTGTACCTAAAAAAACTAAGAATACTATTAAGTTTTATTTTTAATAATGACTGTTTTGGTAGGTACTAATACAGTTCTACTTGAGAATATAGGTATCTGAACTGAAGGATTCATATTAACTTAGGGTCCCGCTGGAGAGCACGATTGATTTTTTGCATTTTATTCTATAACCTAATAGGTACTAGACATAAACGTATTAAATTCGTAAGGTACTAATACACACCAATCATCACACAGAGCCTGAAACTGCTGCAATAAAGGGTCCTGCAGGGCATACGCATACACGCTATGAAGTACAGGTATTCAAGCGCATCATACTACCTGAGCATACATCTATTTCTAATATAGCGGATCACAGTGAAATTGATGAGGAATGAGTGAGTATAGGTGACTACGATTTATCTATACTTCATATTTACAATAGGTGTTTTGCATCTACGTTGAAAGAGTTTCGCTGCATTGACGTCACGGATATACGAGTAGGCAATGCGTACAATAACGTTCATATCAGCTCTCACATAAAGAACGCGAAGAAGCTCGTATTATGATTAGTGATATGTTTGAAGCTGGGATCATACACGAGTCTGTGTCTGAATACGCGAGTCTGATTATACTGGTGCGAAGAAAAATGCCAAGCTACGAATGTGTATAGACTATAGGTTGATGAATTCGATAACGCTTAAAGAGCGATACCCGTTTTTATGTCTGGTGGGTTACTTTCGCAAGTTTATATGTAACTTTGATCAAGATGCTCATCATATTAGTTTCTTTTAAAAAAAAGATATGGTCTGGTGTTAGGCATATGAACAACAGAAACCCTTTCACACCTTCAAAGTTATGTTAACAGATAGACCAGTTTTAGCTATATTTGCCCTGTGGCTTTTTACAGTCGCCAAACCACGCCTGAAGAAAAATATTTCCATACTTATGTATCAGAAACGTTGACAGTGGTCCTTTCACTGAGAAAGTATCATGTATATCTGTTCGGACAAAATTTTAAAATCGTTACAGATTGTAGTGCATTAACCAGTACTTTAACGAAACGAGATATAATACAAGGAGTAGCGCGATGGTGGTTACATTTTCAGGAATTTCCAGTGCGCCGTAGATGAGGTTCAATAATGGCTCACGTAGTCGCATTATGGCATAATTCAGTTGAAGACATTGATACTGTTGATGGGCTAAGCCAATATCTAACAGTAATGACAATTAATAACAACGACTGGTTGCGAACGCTGCAATTAGGTGATTCTGAATTGTGCAAGATCAGAGACATGCTATCTTTGGATATTTATGTGAACGGAATATAATATACTTGGGATAATTACCGCATAAAAGGATAATAAATTATATAAAAGCATGTCTGGCAATAATAACAACGTTCGATGAATAGTTACAAAAGGTGCAAAATGGCAATTGTGTAAAATATATCATGATGATATTGGACATTTTGGGGTACGCTAGAAAGTAGTAGAAAACGCTTGAACGAATTAAAAAGTCATATTGGTTCCCGAAAACGTCAAGGTTTGTTAAATGTACGTTCAAGCTTGCGTACAGTTTGCATATGCAAAGAAAAACTGACACGCCATTCGCCAGGGCTTTCACAAAATTTGTATTTACTAAGACAGTGTGAAATATCAAAGCACTAAATGCGTTATGTGTTTTAGAAGTTATGTTTTACATATTTAGATTTCCAGACCTTATAATAAATAAGTATTCATGGATCATTTTTTACAACGCACGCATTTAAAAGATTTAACACTGGCACTATCCGAAAAAAAACAATATTATCGACCAAGGTAATTTATAATAAAAACTCCAGCAATACCTATCACTTAAGCACTTGGTTTATTCTCAATTCACAGTTTATGGGGGAGAACCCCCGAAATGGTCTCCGTCCACCCCCTATAGCCATTCCAGTCCTCGCCTAGCAGAACACTTTCTGCACAATCTCACTTTTCCATTCTGGTCATATTCCATTATCTCTTTGGCGCGTGTGCCATAACGTGTCACGTATGCCGTCTTCAGGTATACTGTTCCAGATGCTGATGTCATCTTTCATCATCATGACGTACACTAATCGCGGTCTTCACTGTCAATGCTAGTTAGCACTGACAATCACTGGTTTCACTCCTTAGGTAGATGTTGCCTCTTCCGCGGCTAGCACTACATACTGCCCTTTTGCAATCCTCATGTGGCGGCCATATTGGCAACGCCACGATGGCGCCACTTACTCTTTCCGTAGTCAACTGCGCTTCTTTTAAGTGGTACATTTGAAATAAATAAAATTATATGTTGATTTGAAATAAGTAAAATGTTATATTTTATTAATGAAATTAAATAAGTAACCTACTCGTAACAACAACTAGAGACAAACCCTAGCGGAAGTGATGTTTGGCACGGCAATGAATGCGCTAGTTCTACTAAGATCCATGCTCAACTCGATCCGAAGCTAAATGAAATAAGATGCTTATGATAAAGGTAAGAAACCATATAACGAGCCCGAACATACAACGAGGGTGATCTGGTCAAAATTACCAAAATGGTTTTTAATAATGATTGAAAGGTACAAAACGAATGCCATGTAATATATAATACCCTATCGCGTAATAAGTGCTAAATAATGATCGTTTTCACTTATCATCAATACTAGGATTGTTTGGTACAAAAACAAACGCAAAACGACCGTCGCTGCCGATTGAATGTTGTCCTGGGTTCACGTGGTAGCCCTTGAAGTAAATTATAGCTCACTAAGAAAATGTCTATAATTCCTCAAGTTCTGATATGGATAATTAATATGACCATGACCTATATTTTTATTGCTTTGTATCCTTTAAAGTACGATTAAGAAGTATTATCATATTGAAGTTTCACAACTTCAATATGATAATATATTTATTTTGTTATATTTTTATAATAGTTTTGTATTCAGTTCGATAGTAGGACTGCTAAGTTTATGTCACTGATTATTCTTGCTAGAATTGGATGGGTTAGCAAGAATAATAATAACATATTATTGTTATTTACATGTAAATTAAATGCTGATTGTTCTTGCTAGAATTTGATGGGTTAGCAAGTACAATTATCTTGTCGTACACATTACGTTTGTATATCTGTCTTGCGAGAATTGGATGGGTTCGCAAGTCATTTACCGTAAGAATTGGATGGGTTTGCGGTAATGTTGGTTTATTCACTTGTGGGAGATTCAGATTATTATAAAATTATTTTAACTTTTTGAATGCTGATTTGACTAACTAGTCCATCAACGACTTTACCACCACTCTCACTGAGTCATTCGAGCATCCCCTCCACTCTGTTTTAAAACATCCCTTAGCGTTAGTTTGGCAATCTTGGCATTCAGTGCGCGACCACGCGCCTGACAAGACGACTTGAATAAGAGTCAGGTAAATACTGTCTTAATATTATTGTATAAATTATGTCTTTATGCTGCTTATAATTGTTATTATGAATAATATAATTGCTATGTGATAGCCTATGGTCCTTGAGTTACCAATTGTGTAAATTATTCACAATTATACATGCTATATTTATTGAATAAATATGTATTACCTAAAATTACTGGATTTTATTTATTCTACTCCCACATCAGAAGTGGGATCGGGCTTAAATAAAATTTATTAATCATATTGTTTTGAGTTTCAGAAACAATGTCTCACGACGATCATCAATATGCAGAGCGGGTCAGTGGGCCGCAAACGTCCGATCCTGAAGTATTGACTTTGTCGGATACACCTGATAGAGAAAATGTGCTCCAGCCGTCGAAGAGCAGCCCGTCTATCGAGATACAAGGGCACACACAGATATTGCGCACTGAATGATCACCAGCCAGGCTATACCAACAACCTCTGCGGGACTAAATACCAGTGTCGGTAACTTTGTTCCATTGGATTTTTCGAAGTCAGTGATGAAGGAAATGATGACAACGTTCCTGCAAACCAGCTCCAGTTCACCTTCTTCATCATAATCTCAGAATCTACCATGACCGAGAAATCTCGGGAATATATCTGCCTACGTTTGATCCTGACGACCGCACTGATACCGTGCAAGTTTGGTGTCGTCACATAGAAGAACTCAAGTCTGAATCACTCAACGAATGGGAAATAATTAACTTAGCTAGAAAAAATCTAAACGGTCGCGCCGCTGATTGGGCTCGACGAAATTACACCACCATTATCAACTGGGTAGAATTAAAAACTAATCTTGTTCAAACCTTTGCAGATAAGAAGCGGTACTACGACGATTTAGCCTCTTTTATGGAATACACCAGCGATATGGCCAGCAGCTTAGCGGAATACACCTCACGCAAGTGAGAGTTAGCGAAAAGGGCTTCTGACATCAAGGTGAACGAGCTGCATTTGGTGGTATGCTGTGACAACGGGTATGTCAAACTTTCGTATAAAATCAGATTTGTTACGGCTGACACCTAAAACTTGCCTCAACTTATACAAAAACTCAATGCTTAAAAAAGCAAACGACCAGTAAATAACGCTGTTCACAATATTCCTTCTAAAACCTAATTTAACCCAAATGACCTTAAGTTAAGGCGCTGTCGGAGATGATTTAAACTTGGTCATTTACAACGGGATTGTCATACCATTTTTAATAGTGCATCAATCTCTGCTAATTCCGATACGCCAAAACCACAACCACAAAAAAACGTCCCAGTTAGGGAATCTCCCCGACTTCTTGTATCTTGTAGTTTTTGTCACAAACCAGGGCATAAATTTGAAATTGTTTTAAACGTATAAACAATATTTCGAAAGCAGAAAAACCCGTTAACACTCTGATAGTTACTAATGAGCGCTCTTTGATTGCTACAATTGATAGACGCGAATTCATATGTCTTGTGGATAGTGGCGCTGAATGCTCAATTATGCGTGAAAGCATTGGAGACTCCGTCAGTGGCAAATTAACTTTTGAAACCACCAGACTGCGAGGTATTGGAGAAAATTTATTCAGTTCATCCAGAAAAAAGACTTGTTTCATTTGCATCGATGGGTTCAATTTGAAGTTTGAATTTGTGCTTGTACCCGATCACTACATCCAATACGAAATTCTACTTGGTGAGTCTTTTTGACATTCCTGGCTTACAAGTAATATTTTCCAAATCCGAAACTTCGGAATTGTAATAATTAAATTAATTTAGTCACAACAATTGACTTAGAATTTCATCTCGATACTGACATAGACGATCATTCGAAAAACTCGGCTGATGTCTTTACTAAATTTAAACTCCGATCTATTTACATTTGATTTGATTTTTAAAGTTCTTTAGTAACATAAGTATTAACTTGTTATGTACAACCCAGCGCTAGTCTAACTACGTTTGGGAATTCCGGTAAACAAGTTAATACCGTTTAGTTAATGTCTAGTCGTTTTAAAAACCCAGATAAAACTGTTCAGAGGCGTCCCTATCGCCTTGCTCCAATCGATCGTTAGTGTCAAAAAGATTGTACAAAATTTGAGAACGGTATCGTATGAGATAGCAGCTCTCCTTTTGCTTTCTAGTGCTGTTCTGTTAGTCCGTAAAAAAAGATGGAAGTGATCGTCTATGTGTTGACTTTAGGGAGATTGACCGCAACACTATTGACGAAGGTTTAAACAATTTTTTTGGAGAAGATTCTCGATTTATTGACAAAAGTTGGATTATCCTTAAATGTAAGAAAAAGTAAATTTTCAAGGTGGAAATTTAATATTTAGGCCGAATTATATCCAACAATTCAGTCAGACCCAGCCTTGGTGAAATCCAAGCACTTGTCCCTGCGACTGTCAAGACAAACAAGTCCTATAATTTGTGGGTTAGCCGAATATATTTCCTGAACCAACCTTGACACTCTTCGATCCATCTAAACCTATAGAGCTTTACACTGATGCCAGTTCTCTCGGTTTTTGTTGAAGTGCTTCTTCAAAAACACAAACAAATTCGTAGAATATTTTAGTACGCGCACCACCGATACTGAAAAAAGATACCACCCTTGCGAGATTGAAACTTTAGCAGTTGTAAAGGCTATAAAACATTATCGACACTACCTATTTGGTGACTGTAATTCACTTAAGGCTTCTCGAAATATAAAAGAATCGCTTCCTCGTGTGCATCGATGGTGGGCATACTTACAATTTTTTAATTTTGATATCGAATCGCTAGAAGGTGATCGCATTCCATATGTAGACTTTCGGAATAGGGACCTCATAATTCTGAACATAAAACAATGTCCTAAACAATTCTGACTATCTAGAGGTTAAACAAAAAGGAAGTCTCTGTACGTTCCTAAAACAGATTGGATTTCATCCAAATTTACCATGACTCTCAGATACATTTAGGATGGGAGACAACATTTAAAAAAAAATCAGTGGAAGGTTTTGGTTCCCAAACATGTCAAAAAATATACGGATTTATGTTGAGAACTCTCTCACATGTAAAATCAATAAGGGTTAAAGTGGATCCCGTCAAATACTTTTGCATAGATACATATGGTAAAGTACCTATACCTTTTCAAACTGTCCATATGAATACTACAGAAAAATTAAGTACTTAGTGCAAAACTTAAAAAACAATACGCCGTTGTGTTCATCGCCGCATTTTCGAAATATTGCCATATTAAGCTAGTAGCAAATCTGACAGACCGCTACATTAAATTGCTTAAAATACTTCATTTATATATTTGTTATTTCTTAGCGAATAATCTGTGATCAAGCTCCATCACACAGTGGCAAAAAACTCTATTCATTTTGTGAACACTGTTCAATTGTATTGCATTTTATTGCTAGTGGTGTTTTAGCCGTGCAAACGGTCAAGTCAAAAGACTCATGAAAGTTCTGACAGATTTTTTCACGGTAGTTGAAAATACAACCAAAAGAAGCTGGACGGATGCGGCTGAAGTCCAGTTAGCGATCAATAGCACTTTCAATAAAAGTACTGGCCAAACCTCATTCCAGCTTCTGATGGGCTGCAATCTGTCACCTTCAGCCATTTCTGCCCACGCCAATGATGTTCAACACTTGGACCTTGATGTTTATGGGCATATGGCGAAACAAAAACTGGATAAATGCGTCTTAAAACAAAAAACCCAATTTGACAAAAACAAGGCAAAAATAGTATCGTTTAAAGTCGGTGATATTGTTCTAGTGAAGCAAAATCCCCGCACTATCACTATACTTGATATTAAGTTTAAAAGTAGCTTGATAGTACCTTCAAATCGAGCGTCAACATCGAAGCTCTTGAAAATGAAAGATACATTTTCAAGAGACTTCACAATACTAGTAATGAGCTATATGTGTCTCATGATAGTTTGAGACTTTTTGCACCCGAAATAAGAAATGAAATTACTGAGTCTTTACAGACAAATTAATTTGATGTTACAACGTACAACAGTGTCATTTATTGCTCTGTATACTTTTCACTCCTGGCCAGTTTGGAGGTGTGCAGAGTAATAAGTGATATTACTTTGGCCGTGCTCATGAAGCTTTTTTTACCGAGGCCATTATATACGCTGCGCCAATATTTGGCATTATTACCGAGGCGTACCTACCACAAAAAAAAAAGTTGATAGCTTATATGCATTATATTCACCGCGCCAATATTTGGCATTGTTACCGAGGCGTACCACAAAAAAAGTGCATAGCTTATATGCATTATATACGCTGCGCCAATATTTGGCATTATTACCGAGGCGTACCTACCACAAAAAAAAAAGTGGATAGCTTATATGCATTATATTCGCCGCGCCAATATTTGGCATAGTTACCGAGGCGTACCACAAAAAAAAAACCATAGCATATATGCATTATATTCGACGCGCCAATATTTGGCATTATTACCGAGGCGTACCAAAAAAAAATCGATGACTTATATGCGCCGCGCCAATATTTGGCATTACTATTACCGAGGCGTGTTACAAAAAAAAATATATATATGGCTTATATGCATTATCTACGCCGTGCCAATATTTGGCTATTTAATTAACGAGGCGTATCAAAAAAAAAAATCATTAGCATTATATTTTATGCCGTGCCCATAAATGGCTTTTACCGAGGTGTACTACACTTATATGTTACGATTGTTATGATGAATTGTACATATCTGAAAGGATTATATTTGTAAACTCGAATAATAGTGTTATTCGCGAGCCTGACTACGCTGGCTGCTCGTCAGAATGGCCGTGTGGGAGATTCAGATTATTATAAAATTATTTTAACTTTTTGAATGCTGATTTGACTAACTAGTCCATCAACGACTTTACCACCACTCTCACTGAGTCATTCGAGCATCCCCTCCACTCTGTTTTAAAACATCCCTTAGCGTTAGTTTGGCAATCTTGGCATTCAGTGCGCGACCACGCGCCTGACAAGACGACTTGAATAAGAGTCAGGTAAATACTGTCTTAATATTATTGTATAAATTATGTCTTTATGCTGCTTATAATTGTTATTATGAATAATATAATTGCTATGTGATAGCCTATGGTCCTTGAGTTACCAATTGTGTAAATTATTCACAATTATACATGCTATATTTATTGAATAAATATGTATTACCTAAAATTACTGGATTTTATTTATTCTACTCCCACACACTTTTAAGTGAATTAATAGGAAAGTTTAATGGTACTGTAAGAATTGGATGGGTTTGCAGTGCCATTATTCTTTTCACGTTTCATGAACGCAGGCAATGGCTTTGTAAGAATTGGATGGGTTTGCATGGCCATTGCATGTGATGTATATTAGTATAATAAGTAAAGTGTAATGGTACTGTAAGAATTGGATGGGTTTGCAGAGCCATTATTCTTTTCACGATTTATGATGCAGGCAATGGCTTTGTAAGAATTGGATGGGTTTGCATGGCCATTGCATGTGATGTTTGATTCAATAGTTCAGTAAGAATTAGATGTTTTTGCAGCCTATTTATAAATATGTCAAGTTTTGCAGGTTGGATGTTTAACTGTAGAGTTTTTGTTACTATGTTATGTTTCTTTGTTTGGTTTTTTTTTAATAAACAAATGTTATGTATCTCGGGATCTTCTCTCACCGAGTGTAAGGTAGTTGAGTATAATATATAGCCCCTGATTCCGTGTATGGGGACATACACGAGGTCAGGATGGACGAGTGTAAGGTTATTCGATGATTAATAGACTAAAACTTGATAACTTCTTGAATATTGGCAATACAGACATAGAGCGAGGAAAAATAAAAACAAGACAGTGACTTGACTTTGGTGAGACAGACGGTTTTTTGGGATACAGAGGTTGAGAGAAGAAATGTAATTTACTGTTAAACTGAATTAGGCGCAATATATTATTGTATCATGCTGTTAACATGAATATGGTATAACGAGTCTACAGAATAATAAAGGAAGTTTATAAGTATCGAGTTGTATAAGGTGTTTTACTTTCACATTATACCCTCAACAAGAGATTGAAGTAGTCATGTCAACGCTTTTTGGAAGCGGCTCGTCTCGGCTTGGCTGTAGCTATCGACTCCTTGGGAGCATCATGCACTGGAATCGGCGCTTCCGTTCCACCAATCTTATCGAGCTCTGCAAGAGAGCTGATACGATGTCGTATTCCGTCAGCACCCGATATGAACACGAATCCGTCTTTCGTCCAACATTTGCCAATGCCATATCTTTGGCGAGCCACCATAAATGTTTGATGCCGTGTTTTAGTTAAAAACTCAGATAGAGTTTAACCGGATCCTTTTAAACCCGTCTTTGCGAACCATAACTTGTTTCTAATCTCCAACGTATGCAATTTGAACAGGATCGGTCTGGGCTTATCAGGAGTGGATGCACGACCCATTCGGTGACAACGGCTGATATCCTCGACAGTAACACTTAACTTCGTGTGAGTTACCACGGCCCTCGCTACCACTAATGCAGTATCTTCATCCTTGGATTCCACAAGGCCATGTAGCAGCAGGATCTTACGACGACTACGCATTTCCATAGAATCCTGCTGTTGAACAAGCATGGCCACCTGGTCTTGAAGACATTGAATAGCTGTCATAATAAAGGAGCGGAATGCAGTAAAGTCTGATGCCAAGTTGTTTATATTGGTTGAAGGAGTTGCAACTTGAAGCTCACCTTCATAAGCATCCATCCGCTGCATAAATAACTGCTGGAGTTGGGCCATTGAATGCTGTACTGCCTCCATATTGAAATAAAAGTGTGTGCAATCAATACCAGTATATTAAACTCAGTTTAATTTTGTGTGGAGTGACTGTATGATAAGGATAACACCCACTGGCAGGTATTTTGTACTAGATTTTAATTATACATTAAATTTAGACATTAAGGAGTAGATTAACTTATTATTTTTAAATAAATTTACTCAGACAAAATTTGATAGATGTTTTACACTCTCCTACCCACGCAGAAAAAAAAAATTAGTACATGGATAAGTTTATTCTTTATAAAATAATTAAATTCAATTGATCAATTACGTCATAGAAGATTATACTTAAAAGCTGTCTTTAAATTTTAATATTTATTTTTTTACATGGTGGAAGGGCATTTTGCCAATGGCCATCGACCAGTTTGAAGTAAAAAATCAGTCGCCAAGCATCTAACGGTGTGTTCCGGCAGCAGTCCTTGAGATCCAGTGAAATTACAGGCACATGAGACTTAATAACTATGTCTCAAGGTGACAGACGCAGTGCAATTCGTGACTTGTAACGAAATGCATCTGTTATAGGCATAGGTTATTCCGCCTAACATCAGGTGGGCCTTGAGCTTGTTCTGTCACGATAACATAAATAAAAAATATAGTGCCATGGTTTGTTATACAAACTATGAACGAAATAACACACGAATTTTAAATCAAAAAGTTTAATATCAGCTAACTGCCATAGAAAATTACCTTAATTATTCAATGATACAACAATGTTATAAACTTTTCTATTGAAGTATTATTAGAAAGCTATGTTTTTTTATTATTTCATATTTTCGAATTTCAAGTGTCCGCCTGATACGGTTCAACAGATACGTCAATATGACAGATGGATGAACAGGCTGAGCGTCAGCGGTTTAGGTTCAGGTGCCAAACTTGCCTCCCCATTTTCACTCCTAATCAACCCAATCAAATAATGGCATATTTTTGTTTTTAAAAATCTATCCAGATTCTAATATTCATCACTACCACTACAAAAACAATGAACTGAATGATGAAACTTTCATACAAAGTTTCATCCCCAATTTCACCCCCTTAAGTCATCACTTTCAAAAAAGTTTTGAATATCATTTTTATTGTAAATACTAATTTTCAGAACTGTAAGTTAAAAAACAAAAAATCTTTCATACAAACGTTTTCACCCATTTTTAGCCCCTTAAGGGTTGAATTTCAAAAAATATTTCTTAGTACACCCTTACGCATAAAGACAAATACACCTTTAGTATGTATAATTAGCTGTTACAAACGGCCATAATATTGGTTTAGTTAATAACGCCTAATGCAACCTTATTTTGACATAAGACAGATCTTATGTCAAATTTCATTAAAATCAATACGTCTTGGCTCAGAGTACAACAACATCATTGGATAATGTATGGTGACTAAGGTCTGTCATATTTTGTTTTCACAGAGATTAAAGTGATCATACATAAAGTTAAACCCTAGTTTTGTGAAATTACTTCTTAATGAGACTATAGAATAGACGAATATCGCATTTGCGAACGAAAATACAATAGAAAAGCAAAATTTTATCAGTTAAAAACTGTCAACCTATCTCCGTCATACCAGTTGTCACCTTGCTGAAAGGTGAACGAATATCAATTAATAACTTAAAGTTATACTACTCATTTTGTTACTAGCGTCATCTACTCATTAGGCTGCAAAATGGAAATATCTATCCATTCTCAAATGGATCTCACTACCATTGTGCATGCATTGCTCGCTGAAGTAGTGCATCAATGATCTTAATAATAATTTATTTATTTGCCAAAATTAAAATTAACAAAAGATACTTAAGAAAAATCTAATACTAATTAGAACTAAAATTAAACAACTTACTATAACTTAAGAAACGGCGGCTCCACACTAGGCTCTAGGCCCGTATCGTGGATACCTAAATAAGATCGATATATATGATGTAGGAATAGTCACGACATTGGAGGCAAGTTTACAATTACGTATTATATCGTATCTTACTGGTAAGAAAGTTTCACAAATAATGTTTGACACTTACGTGGTTAATGATAATATACTTATGTGATTTTCTATTTTAGTAAATATTGTAATTATAACAAAGTTTAAAAAGTCCAATGAAAATGTTCAGTGAATGTTGTGATGTGTGCATGTTGTTAATGTATGGGTGTTTTTGTGTGTGTGCTCACGTGTAAATTATGTCTTCAGTCTCATCATACGACATAGAAAGTATCCATTTCTTTACTACTTGCTTGATTTTAAACGCAGATGTATTATACAAAGGACAAACCTTTAAGATTTTATTACAGAGACGTGGAACCAAAAAGCGTGGGTGGCGCTTGGCAAATACAGATGACACGGGAGGAACGTGAACTTTGAAAACGCGTTTTGATCTAATTTCTTCTAGGTTATATTTTTTTCGGAGGTTTTTATGCTCTGTGACTATTGCTTTCATAATGAATAGCTGTCGCACCCTTAACACTTCCGTTTCTTTATACAAGAGGTCAGTAGAAAACCTGAAAGATTTCTTCAGCATAACCTTCAAAACCGCTCGCTGCGCCCTCTCAAGTTCTAGCAAGTCAGTTTTGAATGCTCCGCCCCAAGCCAGATTGCGATAAGATATAATGGATTGACAAAGTGATGTGTAAACCATTATCAAAGTTTTCTTGTCGCACGAGACTCGTAGAGCCTTCATAATATATATGATTTTTCTGACACGTCCTGATAATTTCGAAATGTGATTCTTAAACGTAAGATTTTGATCCACTTCTACATCCAGGTAACTAATATATTTGGTTTGTTCAATTTTTTCACATCTACATGTGTGGGGTTGGTAAATAGAAGAACCACAGTTGTGTAATTTGATTAAAAGGGCGATATTAGGTTTTGATTTGGAAGTTTTAAAAAATGTTATGAACTTTGTTTTCTTAGTGTTTAAAGTTAAGAAGTTATTATTCAACCATGTAGCTACCTGATTGATTCCTGATTCCACCAATTCTGTAACTTTATCCCATGAAGAGTCTTGGAAAATGACTACAGTATCATCCGCATAACAAATTATGTCTGCACCAGGGATAGGTAGTTCTAAAATATCATTCATATAGATTGCAAACAGTGTAGGATCGAGAATGCTGCCTTGGGGAACACCAAAACCCATGGAAAACTCGTCACTGAAGCTCGATCCGACTCGAACCTGTTGCTTACGGTTTGATAGGTAACTTTGGAACCACTCAAGAGCAATACCTCGAATCTCAACTACTTCCAGCTTTCGTTTCAGGATCGGTATCGAGACAGTGTCGAAAGCCTTGGCGAGATCTAAAAATACCCCAACACAACTCATGTTCTTATCCAAAGAAGTGGAGATTGTATTAGTAAGTAGAACCATGGCGTCTTCAGCTGACTTACCACGCCTAAACCCAAATTGTCTTTCCGACAAGTACAGTTTATCTTCCAAATAATCGACTAGTCTAATGTTTACAACCTTTTCTAATATTTTTGAAAACACACTTAAAAGCGATATGGGGCGATAATTGCTGGGGATTTCTCTATTACCGTTTTTATGAAGAGGAACCACCACAGCCAGTTTCCATCTATTGGGAAAACACCCGGTTTCTAAACTCAAATTGCAAATATGTGTAAGGGGTTCAAGAACAAAGGGTCTTATGTATTTAACTAAAATACTAGTAATTTTATCTATACCTGGGGCACGGTCTGTTTTTAATCCACCTATAATTTTATTTATCTCATGACAGTTTGTTGGAGTCATAAAAAAAGAATTAACTGTTAAATTTTTAGGTTTGACCATGTTGGCTAGGACTTTATCTGTAGTAGAATCGTGATGCAAAGTTTTTGCAGCAAGTTCCTTTCCGATGTTTGCAAAGTAATCGTTACAATCGTTAAGCGCTGCAGTTGGATTTTCTGGGTTTTTTATCAACTCGACAGGCTCATTATGGGATTTTTTGGTGTCACAGATGATGTTGATTGTTTGCTAAAGCTTTTTTGGGTTGTTTTTATTTTTAAATAGCATACCTTTATCATAGTCACTTTTCACACGTCTTAGTAATTCTTTGAAGAAATTACGATACCTTTTGTATGTAACCTGTATAACTTTGTTTTTGGGTTCCTTCCTGGCTTTGATATGCAAAATATCTCGAACTTTCTGGGATTTTATAAGTCCAGGTGTTATCCAAGGTTTGCGATCGAGCGTGGTCGAGTAACATGGATGGTGTGACTATGTTTCGAAATAGCCGAAGAAATGATTCTTTGAAATTCAGTCACTGCATCATCAACTTCGCGCTTTTTGGTGACAGAAGACCAATCAACCCCTTTTATGTAGTTGGCGACACCCAAAAAATCAACTTTGAATTTGGATCGAGCTTTGGTTTCCGGAGGTGAAGTTGAGCTAGCTAACCCCAAAATACAAATATTGTAGTCAGTGACATTTGCACTACATACTACGCCAACGGCTTCAAAACCTTTTCTGACAAAGATATGGTCCAAACATGTTTTATAACGAGTTGGTTTGGTAATAGCCGGTAGAAATTGATTCTCAGCTGCAAGACTAAGATAATCTGCACATTGGGACATTAAGGTGTCAGCGATCAGATTTAGATTTATGTCTCCTGCCCAAAGAGTACATGGCTTGTTTTTATGATTCATTAATGTGTCATTGAACGATGAAAGAAAATTGTCAATATTTTTGAAATAAGGGGAGCGATAAATACTGAATATAAGAAAATCCTCACCAATACATATTTTTAAGCAATTGCAATCATCTATCTCGGGCTCAGTTACTTGAGTAGGCCATACATCCCGAACATATGCAGTGACACCCCCGCACTTATTTATATACTTATTTGTTCGGTACGCGTTATAACCTAGAATTTGGGGAATAATTGTATGACTGTTCAACCAGCACTCGGTAAGTACAATAACATTAATTACTATTTTTATTCGCTTTAAAGCAATCATAAAAGAGTTAAAATTTGTTGATGATGTTTTACTTCTTATGTTTAAAGTCAATACTTTCAGCTTATGATCACATGTAAAAAAGTTACTACATTGCTCAAGGTTTTCTGACTCATGGCACTGTATCAAAAACGAACTATCCAAATTATTCATAATGTCAACCATTATGACAAAATATATCTTTATTAGTCAGAAATATAAATCCGAGAAAGTGCCCTGTAGTTATGAGTATAAGGAGCAAATTTAAAAAGCGCATAAGTAGTAAGACATGTATTACGCAATGAAACCAGTTTTTCAATGTGAGTATAAGTCGAGTGTAAATTAGTGTGTTGTGGTTACGGTAAGCTACAAGTGAGAATACATATTTGAATATTATATAATAAAACCAGTTTTGCAGTGTGTGCTTATTATAAGTGTTACTGAAAGTGTTGTGGCTATGATTAACAACATATTGTATGTGTATTGCATATTTTGCAACAAATAAAACATAGCTTTAAAGTCTCCTATAATATAAAGAGAAGAACAATAACTTTAAAAAAATATCGATAAACATTTTTTTGAACATGGAAAATACAATTTGTAATCTACGAAATATATAAAATAACATAAAATAAGCTGGAGTGAATCCCAAATTAAAACTAATTCGAAGCAGCTGACGCTGTGCTCGCCGGAGCCATGAGCCGGGCTTCGCCCTGCCCAAGGTAACGGTCCAAATCAGCTTGAGTATGTATCATAATAGCTGGGCGTCCATCGTCTTTTCGGACCAGCACAGTACCATTTCTGGTCCAACAGTATTTATAACTACATTCTTTTGCTTTGCACCTGGTCTCATGAAAAAACTGTCCACCTTGTTTTGTAAGGCGCTCGTTAAAATAAAGCTTTCTTTCCGATCCTGAGATTTGAATCTGAGAGAGGTCGCCTATTCTTAAACCAAATCTGTGAATGTAGATGTCGCCTTAGGAGATATACTACTTTTTATAATATATCTAGCTAACTAAATAATTTATTAAATCTTAAAATAAATAACAATTATTAGTAGGACTATATAACAATAAAAACTATAGGTCCAAAAATAATATCTGTCAGGAATGTCTTGTCATTTAACTGTCAAACGTCAAATATGGCCACGGTGATATTTCTCACTTCCTCTGAGACGAACGTTGTATTTTGAAAAAAAAACATTTAAACGTGAGCCATTGGGCTATTTATCTCAACGGTTTAGTGAACGCGTTTACCACCATAGATGGTAATAAATCGAGACACCAACTTCCAGGGCTCGGAGGCCTATCGCCGAAACGGCAAATTCAAATCACTTCGCCACGAGCCACGCGTAGATCCAGTAAATTAATTTGCGCTTTACTAGAAATTGTTGAAGATTATACTCAGCCCTTTGATTAATAACCAGTTCTTCATATTTAAATTAAGAAACCCCATTTAACGGGTGAGTGAATATGTGTTTGACCTAATACCATAAAACTAACCTCTCATTTATGTGTATCTTATTCTTAGTATGTACTGCTATTTACTGTGTCCATTATGTTTCTAACCTTGCTAATAGCTCTTCTAGCCATAAGCATAAATACCTTGTTTAACTTATCTGTGTTTTTCTGTGTTTCTTGATTGCTTCACAACCACTAAATTTTTATCTACGCCCTTATGGCATCTGTTGTTTGCTGGCGGGTAACATCCTTGACGCCTCTGCGTGTTCCTAATCATGCTCAGTAGCTGAGGAACAATGGACCCACCAGCTCAACATCTTACTGGGACGAAATTGACCGGAGCACATGTGCCTTCCAGAGTTCCAGTACCAGGGTACCTGTACTAGGCTCACAGTACCCGACGAAGCTGACCTCCTGACGATTCTGACCCTGAACTCCGGCTGTCCCCTGAACACCCGCATCGACCGCTGCCAAAATCAAGTCTCTATAGCACCTAGCTGGGACAGCCTACCGGCGCGGCGGGGTTGGAGCTGCGCTACTGCACGGCAGACCTGCTGCAACTCACTGTTAGCGGACCGGAGATGAATCCTCGAACAAGAAAGCTCGCTATTGCCACACCTGTCTGATGACCCCTTTTCTAACTAATATAATTCTAAATCTGTTCTTCTTGTTTCTCTTATGCTCCTCACTACCAACCTTAGGTAGGCAGGTGACACAGTAATATCAAAAACACTGGATGTTTGCGTAAACGGCCGTTTGCTACGCTTTCTCATTAGTAGTAATATCTTGCTGTGATTTGCTGCGATCTCTCCCGCGCTTTCGATGTGGCTGTGTAGCAGCAGTATTACCAGCTCCAAACATGACGAGCTTTAAAATAAAATTGACTGTTCTAGCGGGACAACTGCATAGGTATTAGGTACATGGTTGTAAGTGAAAGACCCTGCCCCCAATCGTGGAAACACATATTTTATGAAGTTTGATCTGTCAAAAATATGCGCTAGGAGCCTATGTTATGTAGTAAATGTTAGTTGCACTGAATTACAGCAGGTTTCTATAGTGTACTCTATGAAATCTCTTATACGAGACTTGCACATTGATAAACTTTGCTCCCGACTGCCTGCTTTGCACTAAGGCGACTTGCATTATCAGCAACTAAACAGGTGCTCAGAACAATTCATTCCATTCTCATGTAAAAGATTGAGCTGTGGGAAGATACGGCTGAGTGTGAGCGTGCTCTTATTCTACAAAAACAATTAATTACTGCATTTGCCAAATTACCGTGGACCGTCCTTACTTTAAACAATTAGGCATATATACTAGTGTACGGACTACTAATATATCAGGTGTGTGTATTTGTTCACTTCACACACACTCCTTTGCGTTCAAGCTCATTTGAGAATCTCACGAGCTCAATACTCGAAACAGGGATAATAAACTTATAACCCCATATTGCAAAAATGTGAAAACAAAAAAGTCAGTTCTAAAAGCGCATCAATATGCAATAATTTGCCTGTATCTACGTATTAAGAATGTGGTTTCTGTCAGTAATTTCAAACAAATTAAAAGGTTTACTATATTCGACAAAGTATTTTATTCTATCAAAAAATTCTTTGAAGACACAAATATTTATGTACAATGTACATCGTACAAATATTTAGATTAATAATGATAAGTAAAGGTGGCGATAACGTGGTGTGTAAGTAAGGTGGTGGAGGCTCAACTCGTCAGCCCGGACACGAGCCTGTGGTGATAAACGACCCGTGATAGTGCAGAACGCACCATCCGCCCGCGCCGCCGATGCAGTTTTTGTGACCTGCATCTTTATGATTTCATAGAACCGGTTCCTCTTAATATAGTTGAATAAAGTCCATAATAATTTCTCTCTGCACCGTCTGGAGGCTCGGCTCGTCAGAAGTGATACACAGCGCGAGCCGCGACTCAGGCCGCGCGATGGATCGCGCGGGCGGGGCGGGCGGACGGCGGACGCGCACCGCGAGCAGCGCTAAACGACGCGCGATATGGCGGACGATGCCTCGTCCATCGTCCGGTTCGCGCTAGCCCGCGCCGTTTATCACCAGCTTAAGATTTGAATACTTACAATCCAATGTAAATTTTATTTACACGTTATTATTATAGTAATATTATATTTTTTATTTTAATAATAATTCAACTTGTAATACGTAAATCAAAAATGTTTAAGTAATAAATTAAATAATGTAATTTTCTGACTTGGGAAGCGAGTCCTTACAAAACAAAAATCTGAATCCGACGCGCCCTAGGAATAAAAACAAAGTCTTACCATAGAAACTATAAAAATAACATGGCGGTGCTAAGTAATATAGGTATTAGCAAAGATAATTAAATGTTACTTTTTAGGTAATTGTATCATAAAGTTCCCAAAAATATTACATGGCTTACAGAAGGAAACATACTTAAAAACATTTAAATCAGGAAATCCTAGTGTACGTGTGATAACTTAAACGCCTCTGCCAAGCTATCGCCTGTCATCTACGTCATATAATCATATATTGTAATTACTTTTGTATGGTTTGGAACAAATCATTATAAGAGGTTTAAAACAATAGTATTCTCGCAGTGGCTATGTACTGTTTTTCGCTGAAGGTGGAAGTACAATGTAGAATATTTCAATATTAAAATTTGTTAATGAATAGATTCAGGTGTTACTTTGCGGAAATCCATATTTAATAATAACAAATATTATAAAAATATTTTAAGATAACATTAAATTAATATTTTAATAAAACACATAAAATACAAAAATATATCTAGTGACAATTCCGCTTATTTTCCTGCTAAGCCGACGTGACGTCACAAACTCCTTGCTTTTTCCTTTTTTTCTTCTTTTTATTGCTGATAGGTTTTGACCACAATCTCACCTGATGTTAAGTGATAATGTGTTTGTTGGTGTTAACAGGCTTAACATATTATTGAAGTTACTGGATTGGACTTGAAATTTGTAATCACACCAAGGGTACTACGTGTATAATTGGACGCAAAACCTTATTGCTGTGAAAATGGAAAGCCTTCATTTCTTTTTTTTTTATGGCTGATAGGTTATCCTTTGACCACTATCTCACCTGATGGTAAGTGACGTGGTCGAAGATGTTCTTTAGGCTAACCTAGAATTACTGGCTCTCAAGGGCAACTGCCGGGTAACACCGTTAGGTAAAAAACAGGATAAAAGCTATCCTGTTTTTTCTCGAGTCTCAAACTATTTCCATACCAAATTTCATTGAAATCGGTCCAGTAGTTTTGGCGTGAAAGCGTAACAGACAGACAAACTTTCGCATTTATAATATTAAGTACTCATTAAATAGAAATAATAATATAAGGCCTCAAATGAGCGCGATCTTTCCAAATCCATAAAAGTGTTGAAATAGTTTATCATGAAGGGTTAAACTATAAAAAATAGTTTTAAACGTCAACTTTGATAAAACCACTTTTTCTTTTTAACCGTTGTGTAAAATTTAGTTTAGTATCCAAAGAGAAGGACTAATTAAAGTTATTAAAATGTGACACCCGACGAACCATTAAACACCCGGTGACATGCGATCCCTCTACAGCTCAGGGTGTGCACTACCCGCTATTGTGATGCTTGTTTGTTTAAACGCTCAGCCACCAATTAGCTTTTTTGTTAAAAACAGAGTAGGTACTTAGTTATCGTACGTAATATGTTGAATTTCTAGTTAGATTTTGACATATAGGCCTCGTTAGATAAATATTCTAATAAAATAATAACATTTCTTCATTTTACAACATGAGAAAAAATATATAAATATACTCAATTAGTTCTTGACGACGAAACTCTAAATGCAAAATTAGAAAAAAAGACACTAATTGAGTATATTTATATATTTTTAACAAATATTATTTAGAATTTTTTAATTTCAGGTGTAGGTATATAGAAAAGAGTGGCATTATTATGGCTGTATGTACATTTGGCTATTAGATTACGGAAATCTAACAGCAGGGAACACCAAACTATTAATTGAACATCCCATGATAGGTCCTGTCCTGATACGTATACGTAGACCTATCATAGTATATTATTGTAACATTTAAACTTTTCTAAAGAGTGAAGATGACAAAGGAGGAAGTCGCATAGGGAACCGATAATTTGTTCGAGCGACTCACCTTTGCTAGTCCGACGGTGGGGAAGTTTTCGAAGGCGAGCCGTTCCTCCTCCCCGGTGCGGCCCTCCCGCTGGCCTCGCAGCGTGCGCGCGGCCGCCAGCGTGGGCACCGACATGCCGTCCCCGAGGAACATGACCACGTTGCGCGCCACCCCGGCCGCCGCACCACCGCCCGCGCCTCGAGCCTCGCGCGCCGAGATGCCGGCCGCCGCCTCGCTGTGCCAGTACTCGGCCGTGGACTCGGCGCGGGCTACGTTCCCGAACGCGCGGCCGCCCGCCGCCGCCGCAGCGACCCGCTCCGGATGGTAGCGGTCGGCGCTTGCCGCAGCCGCGCACACCAACGTCACTATAACTGTTAACGGCGACGATTGCATGCTGCTCCGACTCTTACCCGATTGTGATGTAGACTGACAGCTCCTTCTAATTATACCTCCATGTTTTTTTATCTTATCGATACATATATTTGAAATCATGTAATATTACATAATTTAATCGAGGTATATAGATATATGCAGATAGATTTCGTAAGAAGTACAAATTTAACAACACTTATCTTAAAATCAAAATTGATAACCATATTGAGTATATTTAGGGCTACCTAATGTAGGTTACATTTATTTTTGAAATCGTAATTAATATTTCTGTATGAAATGTCAGTAAATTTTCTAAATAATATAAATATTATCCTTGTTATTTACGAGTACATTATCTGTGTATATCCTGTACGGTGGCATACGACTTGATAGTATATTGATCTTGCTTGAGAGCAACCTAGATATACTTAAAAATACCTAGTTTATTTAAAGAAAAGGTAGAACAATATGTACTCAAAAAATCAGGGTCGGAACTTCACTCTTTTATTGATTATATAAAACTAACCTCTATTGTACTTTCAGTGCTTTGTAGATCGCAATGCTTTGTCTTCGATATGTAATGTTTCGGTTCTGATAAGATATAATGTACGTAATAAGTAATAGCTTTCGGCATGGCAACCACAGACTGTTACGCAGTATCAGTATGTGAATAGCATGGCCTGATGTCACTTTCAGTTATAGCTATAATCATGTCCATCTTTTGAAGCGCTCGTAGCGAAGTTTGCTTAGCCGTTCTAAACCGATCAGCAAAGTTAAGCAACGTCCGCCGCGGTCATGAGTTGGATGGGTGACCGCTGGTGACATTACTACTGAGCGCTTCCGTGCTTTGGAGGACACGTTAGGCCGTCGGTCCCGGTTGTTATCTTAGGATGGCAGTTGTTATAAGCATGATGGTAGGGCATTTTGCAAGTGCTCGCCTGGCTAGCTACCACCCTCAAGTAGAAAATCTGTCGCCAAGCACCTAACGGTGTGTTCCGACAGCTGTCATTGAGAGCCAGTAATTCTAGGTTAGCCTGAACAACATCTTCGATCACATCATCACTTACCATCTGGTGAGATAGCGGTAAAAGGCTAACCTATCAGATATAAAAAAAAACTTCATTTTCAAGCTACGTATTCTGAAACTGATAATGATGTTTTTGGCTGGCGAACCTGAACTTCGTCTGGAACACTCTGTCACAAGTCGGACAGCACAGTGGCTCGTGGAGTTGTAAGTGTTGTGGTAAGAAGGCTGAGGCTGATCCTTTCTAATTTGACGCTTCAAGTCTAAACCAGAAAAGCGAGTGTCCTCAATATGATAACGTAAATATTGTGAGAGGCACGATATGCCAAGACAGCGTGAGAATTCCAGACCGCTCGTTCATGGATGACAGTCACTCTTTGGAAAATATGCGTTTCATTATACGTGAAGAACTTGAACGTATTATGGAATGCCATGTTTCAATTGTTATTCCTCAGCTGATCGCGGAAAAGACCGAACAAGCCACTTTACCGTTACGTAATTCTATTGCTGAACTCAGTAATAGAGTAGCAGCACTTGAAATCCAATTAAGACCTCAGAAGGACTTGCAAAAGTACTCCAATGTCTTGAAGAATTTACAAATTGCTCCACCTCCTCCTTCCATCGACCAACCCACTTCCAATAGCATGCAGGTGATGAAGTTGGCATCATCCGCGCCTAGGTCTGCGGCGCCGATGGTTCAAAGTCAGATTGTAATTAATGAGTCCACCAATAGCCGTGTGAATGAGGTCGAAATTGAATCTTCCCAGCGGAATCAAGTGCCCAAGACGCGTCGCTCGAATCCTGTTACTGGAGTTACGAGAGGAGAGGCTGCACCTGGCGCGACTAAGCTCGAAGCTGCCTATTAGAAAAATCTACAGGGACACAAATTAAAAGAACAACCCGAATTTATAATACTAGGAAAGCCAAGTGGGTCAAATTTCATGAGAAATTTGACCAATTGAGGGCGGAATATGGACTGACGGACATTGACATACAAAACATTAATAATATTGAAAAATTTGAAAAAACCATTGTTAAATACATAAAAGCAGTAACCAAAGCATGCATAAAATCCATCCCCAAAATTAAAAATTCAAAACCATTTACCCTGCCATGGTGGTCCGAGAGCCTTGCAGAGTTGAAGAAAGAAGTCACCACCAGAAAGCGAAGAATTCACTGCGCCGCTCCAGTCCGCAGATCCAGGGTGGTTGACGAGTACCTGGAAAAGAAAGCAGAGTATGAGTTGGCGGCAAATAAAGCCATAATAGAGAGTTGGAACCAATGCCTGGAACTTGGTCATTTTCCCAAACCCTGGAAAGAAGCCACAGTAATTGTCCTGAGGAAGCCGGGCAAAGACACGTACACAGCCCCGAAATCGTATAGACCCATTGGACTGCTCCCGGTACTAGGAAAAATTTTCGAAAAGATGCTGATTACCCGACTCAAGTATCATCTGCTGCCAAGGATGAGTACTCGCCAATACGGGTTCATGCCCCAGAAAAGCACCGAGGACTCTCTCTATACTCTAATGGATTACATACGTACCAAAGTAAAAAACAAGTAAATAGTAACGATGATATCCTTAGATATAGAGGGAGCATTCGATAGCGCATGGTGGCCAGCCATCAGGACCCGATTGGCTGAGGAAAAGTGTCCTATAAACTTGAGACGGGTAATGGACAGCTATCTCACAAACCGAAAAGTAACCTTAAGATACGCCGGTGAGGAAGATACCAGGGATACTAGTAAGGGCTGTGTACAAGGTTCGATAGGCGGTCCCATACTGTGGAACTTGCTCCTAAACCCACTCTTAAAGGACCTAGAAAGTAGAGGCGACTACGTGCAGGCGTTCGCAGACGACATCGTCCTGATTTTCGATGGTGATACCGGTCAGGAGATACAGAGTCGTGCCAATGAAACACTCGAGCGTGTTCGGGCGTGGGGAGTCAAAAATAAGTTAAAATTCGCCCCACATAAGACCACGGCCATGGTCATTACAAGAAAACTAAAATATGACTCCCCACGCCTGAGCATGAGCGGCGTGGGCATTGGCATGGCTAAGGAAATAAAACTGTTGGGACTCACCATCAACGAAGGCCTTACCTTCAACACACACGGCCGCGGAGCGGGCGAGGGAGGACGACGTCCTCGTGGACCCGCTCCGGCGTAGACGAACTGGGGGGAGGAGAAGGCGGTTCGGGCGCCTTCTCGCTCTTTCCTAGTGTTGTGCGGATCACCGGTGGAGGGTCGGGGGATTCTCCACTGGCTTGCACGATCCCACACGTCTGGGGGATGGCCCCAATGAGCCGGGTCATCCCTCCATTGGCCGGGGCCCGTCATCGGTGACGGGCCGGCCGCTGGGGCGAGATGGTGACTGCTAACGCTACCCCATTTCGCCCTACTAGGCGGCAGACTGCTCATCCCGGGTTTTTAGTGGGTAACCTCACTTACTACCCCCCCGAGGGGGTAGTAAGGCCCTTCAGGCGAGGACTCCCACATAACCACTCCGCTCCCCCCGGAGCGGGTGGTATCCATAAAGGATTTTCCCGGGTGAAAAAAAAAAAAAAAAAAGGTTGGGCGGGTCTGGGTTTATTCATTAATAGTTGCTTTGCCTAGCTTGTATGCCTTGCGCTGCTTGTTTTGGATAAACTCAGGCCTTCCTTACTCATGACGGTCTGAGGCGACGTCGCGTGTCCTGCGGGGTTCCGCAGGGGTCGGTGTTGGGGCCGCTCCTGTGGAACATTGGCTACGACTGGGTGCTCCGCGGCACGTTTCCCGCAAGTATGCGGGTTGCGTGCTACGCGGATGACACCCTAGTCGTAGTCAAGGGGAGGGACCTCTGGGAGACGGTGCGGCGGGCCACGGTGGCCACGACACTCGTGGTCGGCCGCATACGTGCCCTGGGGCTGGAGGTCGCCCTCTCCAAGATCGAGGCCCTAATGTTCCATGGGCCTCGGGGGGGACCCCCTCCAGGAACGCGGATAGACCTGGACAGCATGAGCGGCGTGGGCATTGGCATGGCTAAGGAAATAAAACTGTTGGGACTCACCATCAACGAAGGCCTTACCTTCAACACACACGGCCGCGGAGCGGGCGAGGGAGGACGACGTCCTCGTGGACCCGCTCCGGCGTAGACGAACTGGGGGGAGGAGAAGGCGGTTCGGGCGCCTTCTCGCTCTTTCCTAGTGTTGTGCGGATCACCGGTGGAGGGTCGGGGGATTCTCCACTGGCTTGCACGATCCCACACGTCTGGGGGATGGCCCCAATGAGCCGGGTCATCCCTCCATTGGCCGGGGCCCGTCATCGGTGACGGGCCGGCCGCTGGGGCGAGATGGTGACTGCTAACGCTACCCCATTTCGCCCTACTAGGCGGCAGACTGCTCATCCCGGGTTTTTAGTGGGTAACCTCACTTACTACCCCCCCGAGGGGGTAGTAAGGCCCTTCAGGCGAGGACTCCCACATAACCACTCCGCTCCCCCCGGAGCGGGTGGTATCCATAAAGGATTTTCCCGGGTGAAAAAAAAAAAAAAAAAAGGTTGGGCGGGTCTGGGTTTATTCATTAATAGTTGCTTTGCCTAGCTTGTATGCCTTGCGCTGCTTGTTTTGGATAAACTCAGGCCTTCCTTACTCATGACGGTCTGAGGCGACGTCGCGTGTCCTGCGGGGTTCCGCAGGGGTCGGTGTTGGGGCCGCTCCTGTGGAACATTGGCTACGACTGGGTGCTCCGCGGCACGTTTCCCGCAAGTATGCGGGTTGCGTGCTACGCGGATGACACCCTAGTCGTAGTCAAGGGGAGGGACCTCTGGGAGACGGTGCGGCGGGCCACGGTGGCCACGACACTCGTGGTCGGCCGCATACGTGCCCTGGGGCTGGAGGTCGCCCTCTCCAAGATCGAGGCCCTAATGTTCCATGGGCCTCGGGGGGGACCCCCTCCAGGAACGCGGATAGACCTGGACGGGGTCCTGGTCCGGGTTGGGACCCAGATGAGGTACCTGGGTCTTATCCTGGACGGGCGGTGGACTTTTGGGGCCCACTTCACTCAACTGGCCCCAAAAGTCGTAGGCGCCGCTGCCGCCCTTGGGAGGCTGCTGCCCAACGTGGGCGGCCCGAACGCCATTTGTCGTCGCCTGTACTCCGGAGTGATCCGGAGTATGGCCTTGTACGGGGCACCTGTCTGGGTGGACGCCCTCGGTCGCGCCAATAAGACCCTGCTGCGACGTCCGCAGCGGGTCATCGCGACGAGGGCGATACGCGGTTACCGGACGGTGTCCTGGACGGCGGGATGCGTGCTGGCCGGTGATCCCCCCTGGGAGCTCCAAGCGGAGATCCTCGACGAAGTGTACCACTTCGTGGCGGCGAGGAGATCCCGCGGGGAGCCTCCAGCGTGGGAGGAGGTCACGCGCATGCGACGGCGGGCGCGGGCCGCCCTGTTGAGGCGGTGAACGGAGGACCTGGCTCCACCGGTCCCAGGACAGAGGACGGTGGATGCCATTCGCCCGGTCCTCCGGAGGTGGGTAGGGCGGCGATTCGGGTCGCTGACCTTCCGATTGGTGCAGGTGCTTTCCGGACACGGATGTTTCGGAAGGTACCTGCATCACATCGCGAGACGGGAGGCGACCTCCGCCTGTCACGAGTGTGGAGCGCCAGAAGACACGGCGCTCCACACGCTGGAGGAGTGCGCCGCGTGGAGTCCCATGCGGCACACCCTCACAGCGGTCATTGGCGCAGATCTGTCGCTGCCGAGCGTGGTTAACGCTATGCTCGGCAGCGACAGATCGTGGCAGGCGGTGGTCTCTTTCTGCGAAGCGGTGATGGCGCAGAAGGAGGCCGCGGAGCGGGCGAGGGAGGACGACGTCCTCGCGGACCCGCTCCGGCGTAGACGAACTGGGGGGAGGAGAAGGCGGTTCGGGCGCCTTCTCGCTCTTTCCTAGTGTTGTGCGGATCACCGGTGGAGAGTCGGGGGATTCTCCACTGGCTTGCACGATCCCACACGTCTGGGGGATGGCCCCAATGAGCCGGGTCATCCCTCCATTGGCCGGGGCCCGTCATCGGTGACGGGCCGGCCGCTGGGGCGAGATGGTGACTGCTAACGCTACCCCATTTCGCCCTACTAGGCGGCAGGCTGCTCATCCCGGGTTTTTAGTGGGTAACCTCACTTACTACCCCCCCGTGGGGGTAGTAAGGCCCTTCAGGCGAGGACTCCCACATAACCACTCCGCTCCCCCCGGGGCGGGTGGTATCCATAAAGGATTTTCCCGGGTGAAAAAAAAAAAAAAAGGCCTTCCTTACTCATCCCGGATGGGTAAGGGGGCAACGGTCTTAGGGGAGAGCGCAAGTCATGATGATCCCTAAGGCAAGTCTGACGGATACCTTCCCGTGGTGCTGCCCGTTATTGGTTTGTTTCCTTCTGAAACAAACGTAACAGAACACCGTCAGGCGCCGCGTCATCTCATCTCATTTGTTTCGTTTTCAGCGGGCCCATTTCTTCTCACCTCATTTTCTATCATCTTTTCTTGTCTCCCCTCGCTTCGTATCTCCATTCCGGAGAGCTGAACTGTGGTGTGAGACGAGAGTTCGTCTCATTTCGTTTCGTTTCATTCGCTTCCCATTTGTCCCACTTCGTTCATTTCACCCCCATTGTCTCATCTCTTTTCACCTCATCCCAATCCTAAGTTTTGAGTCTGGCGAAGGGATGAATGACTGCAGGGAGTGCAGTCGCGAGGACTCACCCAGGCCGTCACGCCTTTAAACTGACAAACAAAACCATGGACGATTGCAATAGAAATAGACTACCCCAGGTCGGTAAAGCCCTTACGGGACAATCCGACCCTCCTACGGGAGGCTGCCCCTCGTATTCTGGGGGGGGCAACAATCGCCTTGCGGGTAACGACCCTAAATCTGTAAACGACAACGATGACCTTGGCATGAAAATGGACAACACGATGCAAATCGCGACAAACGAAGTGCGGGTAGTACTTACCCGCTGCGATACGCCAATCAGTGAAGAGCTTGCGCATCTCAGAGAGGAATGCGTGGGGGCGAGGCGCCAGTACGCCAGACACAGAAGGAGACGGCGTCTTGATGCTGCAGAGGAGGACAGGTTATACTCGGCCTACAGGGATCACATTAATGCCCTCAAACTGGGTATCTGCAAGGCCAAAGACCAATCAAGGAAAGAGGTACTGGAATCTCTAAACAGTGACCCCTGGGGGAGGCCGTACAGGTTGGTGAGGCGAAAACTGCGTCCATGGGCACCACCCCTGACGGAGAGTCTTCGGCCGGAGCTCTTGGAACACACAGTGGAGGCCCTATTTCCGCGCAGGGCTTCGCACATCCCTCCGCCAATGGCACCACCGTCTGCCTCGACTGCGCGAGAACCGGACGATGCCGAAGACACTTCCCCTGAAGTCACCGCGGGTGAGTTGGGAGCTGCCGTGTTCCGGCTCCGTGCCAAAAAAGCTACGGCTCCCGGGCTGGATGGCGTGCCCGGTCGGGTATGGGTCATGAGCATGGAGTTTCTGGAGGAGAGAGTAAGGGCCCTATTCAGCGCTAGTCTGGCGCAGGGCCGATTCCCCCATCTGTGGAAGACCGGGAAGTTGGTCCTCCTCCACAAAGAGGGTAGGCCGGAGGATTCTCCCTCAGCCTACAGACCAATTGTGCTGCTTGACGAGGCGTGCAAGCTCCTTGAGCGCGTTATCGCTGCGCGCCTCATCAAGCACCTTACTAGAGTTGGGCCGGACCTCTCCGATGAGCAGTACGGCTTCCGCTGTGGCAGATCCACCCTCGACGCTATCGCGAGGGTGAGGGCCCAGGCGGAAGAAGCGGTGGCCCGGGGTGAAGTGCTGTTGGCGGTGTCGCTTGACATCACCAACGCTTTCAACACACTCCCCTGGGCCTGCATCACGGAAGCGCTCAAATACCATGCAGTCCCACAGTATTTGCAGCGCATCGTTGCCAACTACCTATCGGACAGGTCCGTGAGGTACCCAACGCGGGGTGGGTGGTCCGAGGCGGTGATGACGTGCGGTGTTCCACAGGGGTCGGTCTTAGGCCCCCTCTTGTGGAACATCGGCTTTGATTGGGTGCTCCGCGGCTCGAACCTCCGGGGGGTCAGCCTAGTATGCTACGCCGACGATACCCTCGTTACGGCCCGCGGACGCACCTACCGAGATGCCGCGATTTTGGCCACGGCTGGAGTCGCTACCGTCGTCGGGAGGATAAGGATGCTTGGGCTGGAGGTTGCCCTGAACAAATCCGAGGCATTATGTTTTCATGGTCCTCGGATGGCCCCTCCGGCTCACGCATCCCTGATTGTGGGGGGAACTTCTGTCACTGTCGGTGGAACGATGAAGTACCTAGGACTCGTCCTCGACAACCGGTGGAACTTCCACGCCCACTTCGGGCGCCTGGTGCCCAAGTTGATGGGGGCAGTATCTGCGCTGGGTGGGTTACTGCCAAATATTGGTGGACCGGAGGCCAGCTGCCGCCGCCTTTACACGGGGGTAGTTAGGTCGATGGCGTTGTATGGGGCGCCAATATGGGCGAAGGATTTGGATCGCCACAATGTGGCCCTCCTACGCAGACCACAGAGGGTCATGGCAATCAGGATTTGCCGAGCGTATCGTACGGTGTCGTACGAGGCGGCCTGTCTGTTGGCCGGTACGCCGCCTTGGGACCTCGATGCCGAAGTTTTGGCAGAGGTCCACGATCGTAAGGTTGCGTCGCTGGCAGGGGGACAGACACTTGCGCCGGAGGAACTACGTCGCTGGAGAGAGCTTCTCCGCGATGGTCTCCTTCGGCGCTGGAACGAAAGATTGGGGGAAGAGCGCATTTCCCGCCACTGGACAGTACAGGCGATCCTCCCAGTATTCCGGGAGTGGATTGGAAGGAGATGGGGGCCACTCACCTATCATCTGTCACAGGTACTCTCCGGGCATGGCTACTTTGGGAAGTATCTGTGGCGAGTGGCAAAAAGGGAGCCCAGACCAGAGTGCCATCATTGTGCCGGTGCTATAGATACAGCCCGACACACTCTGGAAGACTGCCCTGCTTGGGCTGAACCACGGAGACAACTCTCCGTGATTGTGGGTGGAAGCGTCTCTCTGCCGGCCGTGGTGGCATCCATGGTCGACAGTGAGGCGTCATGGAGGACAGCGTTGACATTCTGCGAACAGGTGATCTCGCAGAAGGAAGCGGCGGAGAGGGCCAGGGAGGAAGATCCCCTCGCTGACCCTCTCCGTCGTCGGAGAGTGGGGCGCAGACGACAGGCACACAATCGTCGACCCCCATAGAGGGCCTCTGGGCGCCGGATGTGGGTGGACTAGTCCGGCGCCTGACAGAATAGGTCCTGCTGCGACGTCCGCAGCGGGTCATCGCGACGAGGGCGATACGCGGGTACCGGACGGTGTCCTGGACGGCGGGATGCGTGTTGGCCGGTGATCCCCCAGGGAGCTCCAAGCGGAGATCCTCGCCGAAGTTTACCACTTCGTGGCGGCGAGGAGATCCCGCGGGGAGCCTCCAGCGTGGGAGGAGGTCACGCGCATGCGACGGCGGGCGCGGGCCGCCCTGTTGAGGCGGTGGACGGAGGACCTGGCTCCACCGGTCCCTGGACAGAGGACGGTGGATGCCATTCGCCCGGTCCTCCGGAGGTGGGTAGGGCGGTGATTCGGGTCGCTGACCTTCCGATTGGTGCAGGTGCTTTCCGGACACGGATGTTTCGGAAGGTATCTGCATCACATCGCGAGACGGGAGGCGACCCCCGCCTGTCACGAGTGTGGAGCGCCAGAAGACACGGCGCTCCACACGCTGGAGGAGTGCGCCGCGTGGAGTCCCATGCGGCACACCCTCACAGCGGTCATTGGCGCAGATCTGTCGCTGCCGAGCGTGGTTAACGCTATGCTCGGCAGCGACGGATCGTGGCAAGCGGTGGTCTCTTTCTGCGAAGCGGTGATGGCGCAGAAAGAGGTCCCACCCAGGAGTGACTGGGTGGGGGGCCTTGACGGCTTGGTGGCAATCACCACACAGTCGCCGACTTCATCCCCCCCTCTCGAAGGGCTAACGAGAGGCAGGGGCTTCGTGGCGGCAGGAGTGGGCCCTGTCGTCATAGTAGGTGTGTATCACTCCCGGAATAGGCCCCGGCACGAACTGGAGGCTCTTCTCGGCGAGGTGGGGACCTTCATAGGCCAGACCCGCCCGCGCCCCGTGATCGTCATGGGGGACCTCAACGCCAAATCCTTGGCGCGCCCCATCGACCTGTCCACGGGGCGTCACCGTGTTGGAGTGGATGGCCGAGATGGGCCTCTGCGTCGTGAACACCGAGAGTGAGAACACCTGTGTGCGCCAATGGGGTGGATCGATCGTCGACGTGACGTTTGCCACCCCAGACCTCGCCTGCCAAATTCGCGACTGGCAGGTGTTGGTGGACGAGGAGACGCTCTCCGACCACCGGTATATCCGGTTTAGCGTCTCCCCGTCCTTGGCGGACACGGTGAGGGAGGGATCAGGCGAGATCGGTCCGCGATGGGCCCTGAAGCGTCACGACGCCGAGTTGCTGCAGGAGGCGGCCCTCGTCGAAGCGTGGAACGGCACTTCTCAGGAGGGTGACTCCGTAGACTTGGATGCGTTGGCGGACAGACTGTGTGTGGCGTTGTCGCGTATCTGCGATGCCGCGATGCCGCGTGCAACAGCCCCACAGTCCAGACGCCAGGTCTACTGGTGGTCAGAGGAGATTGCCGAACTCCGGAGACGCTGCGTGAGGAGGCGCCGCCGATACCAGCGGTATCGTAGGCGAAGGCGGCAGGAGACGGAGGTGTGCGAGTCTCTGCATGCCGCCTACCGGGACGCTTCGAGGGTCCTTCGCGTGGCCATCGACGAGGCGAAGCGATGATCCTGGCAGGAGCTGCTGGAAGGGCTGGAGCGCGATCCGTGGGGCCGCCCGTACCAATGGGCGCGGCAGAAGCTGCGCCCATGGGCACCCCCCGTGACTGCCTCGCTCCAACCGGCTGTTCTCCAGAGGGTGGTGGGAGGGCTGTTCCCCGGTCCTCCGGGAGACGATTTCTCGCCACCTTTCGCCGTTCCCTCGTCGACCGATCTCGCCGAGGTGGAGGAGGAGGAGCCTGCCCCTGTCTCCGAAGGGGAGCTTGGTGCAGCTGTGCTCCGGATGAGGGCCAAGAACACGGCACCCGGCCAGACGGCATACCGGGCCGTGTGTGGGCTCTCTCCTTGGAGCACCTGGCGCCCGCTCTCAGGGCCCTGTTTGACAGGTGCCTTCGGGAGGGGAAATTCCCCAGGCGATGGAGAAGGGGCAGGCTCGTCCTTATCAGGAGGGAGGGACGTCCCGCGGACGAGCCTTCGGGCTATCGTCCGATAGTGCTGCTCGACGAGGCGGGAAAGCTGTTGGAGAAGGTGATCGCCGCCCGCCTCGTCAAGCACCTCGAGACGTCCGGACCGGACTTGGCGCCCACCCAGTTCGGGTTCCGGAGAGGTCGTTCGACGCTGGACGCAATCTCCCGCGTCCGCGATCTCTCCGAGGAGGCGTGCTCCAGCGGCGGCGTGATGTTGGCGGTGTCTTTAGACATCGCCAACGCTTTCAACACGCTGCCCTGGACCACGATACTCGGTGGTCTGGAGTACCACCGAGTGCCGCCGTATCTGCGCAGGCTCGTCGAGGACTACCTCTCCTATAGAGAGGTGGTCTTCCCAACGGCGAGCGGGGAGGGTCGGAGCCCCATGGCGCGCGGCGTCCCTCAGGGGTCTGTTTTAGGGCCCCTGCTTTGGAACGTCGGATATGATTGGGCCCTCCGTGGCCGTGGTCTTCATGGCGTCGGCGTCGTTTGTTACGCCGACGACACGCTGGTCACCGCCCGGGGTGGTACCTACAGGGAGGCGGCAATCCTCGCCACGGCCGGAGTCGCAATGGTCGTGGCCAGGATCAGGAGGCTGGGTCTGGAGGTGGCGCTCCACAAATCGGAGGCCATATGCTTCCATGGTCCCCGACGGGCGCCACCTGCAGACTCATCGATAGTGGTGGGAGGAACCTCCATCCCCGTCAGGACGACGTTGAAGTATCTCGGCGTCGTCCTCGATAGCCGATGGAGGTTCGAGGCGCACATGCGACGACTGTCTCCCAAATTGTTGGGGGCAGCTGGCGCACTGAGTCGCCTCTTCCCCAATCTTGGGGGTGGAGAGGGCAGCTGCCGCCGCCTCTATACAGCGGTGGTCAGCTCGATGGCCCTATACGGAGCCCCCATATGGTCCGGGGCGCTCGATCGGCGGGAGACCGCCCTGCTGATTGCAGCCCAACGGACCATGGCGGTGAGAGTGTGCCGGGGCTATCGGACACTCTCACACGAGGTGGCGTGCGCCCTCGCGGGCCTGCTCCCCTGGGACCTTGAAGCCGAAGTCTTGGCCTCGGTCTACCGCCGCAGAGTGCGTGCGCGGGAGCGGGATCAGCGACCGGCGCCACGAGAGTTAGCGCATTGGCGCAACAACGCCAGGGCGTTGGCTCTCGAGAGGTGGGAGGGACGGCTCCTCGACGGGTCCACTCAGAGGGGGGATAGCAGTCGACGACTCCTCGACGCTATCCAGCCCATTCTCCGAGAGTGGATCGATCGGAGACACGGGAAGCTTTCATTCCGGCTGACGCAGGTGCTCTCGGGACATGGCTGTTTCGGGAGTTACCTGCATCGAATCGCCCGGAGAGAAGCTTCCCCGGCATGCCATCAGTGCGGCTACGCGGTAGACACCGCCCAGCACGCGCTGGAGGCATGTCCAGGAGGAGCAGCACCGCGGCAGGCTCTGGTCGCGGTCGTGGGGGCGACCATCCTCGCCGGGATGGTCGCCGATGAGAGTTGTTGGGAGGCAGTGGCCTCCTTTTGCGAGATTATTGTCTCGCAGAGGGAGGCAGCGGAGCGTGAGAGGGAGAGAGATCCTCTCTCTCTTCCGCTCCGGAGAGCGCGGACACGGCGGCGGGCTAATCGAGCCCGCACTCCGTCTCCGCTGAGAGGGCCTGGGTCGTCGGATGCGGGGGCATCCGGCACCCTTCAGAGATAGGCCCTCTCGCGATGGTGACGCCCCCTCCGTGTTCGGGGGGCGTCACACGAGGTGGAGGGGTGTTCCTTTTGACACCCCTCACCGAGGAGAGCCCGCCACTTTACAGCGGGCAGCGGCGTCGACGGGGGCTGCAGTAGAATACTAGCGGTCCCGTGCCCCCCGTTATCAGTCGAAGACGCTGGAACACCGTGGTAGTTTTAGACGGTATGGGTGCCTTCTGCACCGAGTCCGTCATATCCCGTCTGCTCCCCCGGCGGACGGGAATGCGTAAATGCATTTCCCCACGAAAAAAAAAAAAAAAAAAAAAAAAGGTTAGGTTAGGTTAGGTTTATTCAATATTGGCGTCTACGACGCTCTAAATAAATTTTAATATTGAAATATTCTAATTGTACCTACTGCCTCGTTCAGCAAACAAGGCTGTATAGAGCCACTCCGAATCAACTATTAATTAACATATTTATCGTTATATATATAATATCAAAAAGAGTATAATAAATCACTTAACTTCACAACATGTTGATTGGGCAGCACTTCGTCGTTAAAGACTATTTCGACACAAGTTTACTTGCTCCCATTTTATAGAGAAGCACAAACTAAGGGACAAAGCGAACTACCGTCACAAACACAGTACTCTTTAAAGTTGACAATTGTGTGATTTCAAGCTCTATACATATGGCGATAAGTGTAATAAAATCTTCATTGTTTTTACACATATAAATAAGGTACTCTCACATGATCAGTTACACTACTTATAAAATATACTTATAGTAAAAATATCATCAAATAATAATTCAATGGATCATGACTATCAATATAATTATGATGCTTAATCACTGTCCCACAAATAAACAAAATTAGTTACAGTATTAATTCAAACCACAGATAAAATGTCACACTTAACCAGTGGCTTATAACACATTTCAATCTCGTGTCAAGGTATTTTAGACAGTATTTTAACGTTACTATTTATTTAAAAGGTGTTCAATTGATGGAACTGTTTGAACTCGCATTTTGTTTATTTCATATGAAAGTAAGTAATTTGATTTCCACAAAGAATACTATACGAAGTTAAAATGAACGATCAATAATGATCACATCATTATGTAGAAAAACACATTTAATTCTCGTGTCAAGGATTTAATTATTTTAACGATAATATTTATTTAAAATGTGTTCAATTGATGGAACTGTTTGGAATGGCATTTTGAATATTTCATTTAAAATTAATTCATTTGATTTCCACAAAGAAGGATGACATTCGAAAGTGGAGGCTCGTTCGGTGCAGAGCTCTGGTTCAGTCGATTGTTTTCCCTGTACTGTTGACGTCATAACGTCATTTTTTAACTTCAGTGCAGTGATGAAGTGTTTAATTCGTAAAATGTTTACTGATCTTGCTCCGCCGAAACAATTTCAGGCGTCGACCGAACGGAATGTTGCGCTCGTGTCGCCACGGTCGTCGGTTACAGCGCAGCGCAGCGCCGCCCGCGGAACCTGAATATCTAAAAATTACCTACACGGCGGTGGAAGTGACAATTACAATTTGAATCACCGCGACATGTAAATTTGTAGCACATCAGAGATCAGCGTTGAAATGGTCAATCGGCGTTAGTAAGCAGCGGCTAAATTGTACAAGTGAAATTAATAGGTATGCCATATATAACAGGCAACTGTTTAATTTTCACATTAATTAAAAACCAACGGACAATATTTTTTTTTTCCATAATTACACTGAAAACAGGCAATTGTTTGATTTTCACATGAATTTAACACCGACCGACAAAAAGTTTGATTTCTTTCAATATTTTTTTTTTCTGAATTTTACTCAAAAACAAGGCAATTGTTTGATTTTTTTTTTCTCTTAATTTCACTCAAAAACAAGGCAATTGTTTGATTTTCACATGAATTTAACACCGACCGACAAAAAGTTTGATTTCTTTCAATATTTTTTTTTTCTGAATTTCACTCAAAAACGAGGCAATTGTTTGATTTTTTTTCTCTTCATTTCACTCAAAAACAAGGCAATTGTTTGATTTTCACATGAATTAAACACCGACCGACAAAAAGTTTGATTTCTATCAATTTTTTTTTCTGAATTTCACTCAAAAACGAGGCAATTGTTTGATTTTTTTTTTCTCTTAATTTCACTCAAAAACAAGGCAATTGTTTGATTTTCACATGAATTTAACACCGACCGACAAAAAGTTTGATGTCTTTAATTTTTTTTTTTATTCTTAATTTCACTCAATAACCAGGCAATTGTTTGATTTTTTTTTCTCTTAATTTCACTCAAAAACAAGGCAATTGTTTGATTTTCACATGAATTTAACACCGACCGACAAAAAGTTTGATTTCTTTAAATTTTTTTTTCTGAATTTCACTCAAAATCAAGACAATTGTTTGATTTTTTTTTCTCTTAATTTCACTCAAAAACAAGGCAATTGTTTGATTTTCACATGAATTTAACACCGACCGACAAAAAGTTTGATTTCTTTCATTTTTTTTTTTCTAAATTTCACTCAATAACCAGGCAATTGTTTGATTTTTTTTTCTCTTAATTTCATTTAAAAACAAGGCAATTGTTTGATTTTCACATGAATTTAACACCGACCGACAAAAACTTTGATTTCTTTCAATATTTTTTTTTTCTGAATTTCACTCAAAAACAAGGCAATTGTTTGATTTTTTGTTCTCTTAATTTCACTCAAAAACAAGGCAATCGTTTTATTTTTTTTTCTCTTAATTTCACTCAAAAACAAGGCAATTGTTTGATTTTCACATGAATTTAACACCGACCGACAAAAAGTTTGATTTCTTTAATTTTTTTTTTATTCTAAATTTCACTCAATAACCAGGCAATTGTTTTTTTTTTCTCTTAATTTCACTCAAAAACAAGGCAATTGTTTGATTTTCACATGAATTTAACACCGACCGACAAAAAGTTTGATTTCTTTAAATTTTTTTTTTCTGAATTTCACTCAAAAACAAGGCAATTGTTTGATTTTTTTTTCTTTTAATTTCACTCAAAAACAAGGCAATTGTTTGATTTTCACAAGAATTTAACACCGACCGACAAAAAGTTTGATTTCTTTAATTTTTTTTTTTATTCTAAATTTCACTCAATAACCAGGCAATTGCTTGTTTTTTTTTCTCTTAATTTCACTCAAAAACAAGGCAATTGTTTGATTTTCACATGAATTTAACACCGACCGACATAAAGTTTGATTTCTTTAATTTTTTTTTTCTGAATTTCACTCAAAAACAAGGCAATTGTTTGATTTTTTTTTCTTTTAATTTCACTCAAAAACAAAGCAATTGTTTGATTTTCACATGAATTTAACACCGGCCGACAAAAAGTTTGATTTCTTTCAATTTTTTTTTTTCCGAATTTCACTCAAAAACAAGGCAATTGTTTGATTTTCACATGAATTTAACACCGACCGACAAAAAGTTTGATTTCTTTCAATTTTTTTGTTTCTGAATTTCACTCAAAAACAAGGCAATTGTTTGATATTTTTTTTCTCATTATTTCACTCATAAACAAGGCAATTGTTTGATTTTTTTTTCTCTTAATTTCACTCAAAAACAAGGCAATTGTTTGATTTTCACATGAATTTAACACCGACCGACAAAAAGTTTGATTTCTTTAATTTTTTTTTTATTCTAAATTTCACTCAATAACCAGGCAATTGTTTTTTTTTTTCTCTTAATTTCACTCAAAAACAAGGCAATTGTTAGATTTTTTTTTTCTCTTAATTTCACTCAAAAACAAGGCAATTGTTTGATTTTTTTTTCTCTTAATTTAATGTCGGTGCTCGGAATAGTCTGTAGACGACTTACGTTCCTGGCGGGGTGTTGTACTCGGTAGAGCAGCGTCGTGCTGCGATCTGTTGAGACTCAGCCCTACGCCAGGTGATTCGTTATGTGTATAGTGTACACACAGCGCGAACTGACCTACACTGTTACAGTCTAGGATACCTACCACGCGAACCGACCGCCTCGTTACTTGGCTTACACTTGTATATATCACACTTTTAACATGTTTATTTTATTTTTATTCACATATTTTTATTGTTTTTAACCGACTTCTATAAATCTATCCATTTTTTTATTCGATTAAGTGACCCAATTTTGTCATTTTTTATTTGAAATATAGTTTCTCTCATGTGGTCCCATTTAAATTTGATCAAAATCGCTCAAGCCGTTTTGAAATTACGCTCCATTAACTGGTTATTTTTTTCCTCTCTTGATGATATACTTACATAATAGGTACTTTTGAACTTTCGTAGTATAGAATAGACTTCAACAAGTTATTTGTCACTAAATTAAAGCCAATTTATGTAATTATTTTTTCTTCTGTTTCAGGTAACAGCATGATGTCTACATGAAAAAAACATTGTTAAATAAAACCTAACAAGTGAGTAATTAATCTTGATTAACGTATTTAAGTTAGCCTACAAGCTTTTGTCACTTTTTGGTCACTTTTCAAATCACTAATGTTAGCTAACCTAAGTTTTAAAACGAAAAATCTTGGCTAATTATTCTTGATTTGTCAGGTGAAATGAAATCTCTTTAATATTAAGAAACAAACAAAATAAATATCCGAGCTAATCTAATTAAATTCGCTCACCAAACCTACAAATTGTACATAGTCATAATGTCTAATAAGCAATCCTGTTATTTGCTTTTTTGTCAAATTGCCTTTTTATTTGTCAAAACCAATCTAATTAAAGTTTAGAAATTGATAATTTTAGCTAACATACATAATTAGTCATATCTACCTAGTAAAAATATTGACTTAAAAAAAGACTAGATTTGTCAAATTCAACTGAAAACATTGAATATTTTATCCAACCTAACCTTCCAAAACTTAATTAGGTAATGGGTCTGGATAAATACATGTCAAAATACCCTTACTCACGATTTTCAAGTAAAACCTTTATATAAAAAAATCTAGTATCCCTAAAACTGATTATCAAAACCAAAACAATCACAGCAATTCGGACTGTATTAGTCAAATGCAAGCATCAACTAAGACTGAAATCCAACATAACAGTTTATAATAGTTAATCTTGCTTTTACAAATTTTCGTTTAGTCTAGATTTGCAAATAATAAATTTAAAGTTGACATATCCAGTCAACTTAGTCCTAATTTGGTTAATTCAGTGAAAAATATACAGATCCTTAGGCACTAATATTTAAAAACAAGTAGAAATTTCTTAAAATGCTTTATATACATGTCATTCGGTAATATTGTAATTATGAAATGAAATACAGACTTTTATTGGCATATTTTATTTACATAATTCGTTAAAAAGCATTATTCTCCTAACAAAACAATGCTTTAAAACATTTTTTTTTTATTATTAAAGTACAATGTGTCCCGACCAAGGAGGTTTCAATTCAATTTAAGCACACATTATCTGTGGTGAGCGCGCTGCTCGCGTGTTAGTTGGATTAATGAAAGTCAAAGTAAAAACCATTTATTCAATATAGGCGTCTACGACGCTCTAAATAAATTTTAATATTGAAATATTCTAATTGTACCTACTGCCTCGTTCAGCAAACAAGGCTGTATAGAGCCACTCCGAATCAACTATTAATTAACATATTTATCGTTATATATATAATATCAAAAAGAGTATAATAAATCACTTAACTTCACAACATGTTGATTGGGCAGCACTTCGTCGTTAAAGACTATTTCGACACAAGTTTACTTGCTCCCATTTTATAGAGAAGCACAAACTAAGGGACAAAGCGAACTACCGTCACAAACACAGTACTCTTTAAAGTTGACAATTGTGTGATTTCAAGCTCTATACATATGGCGATAAGTGTAATAAAATCTTCATTGTTTTTACACATATAAATAAGGTACTCTCACATGATCAGTTACACTACTTATAAAATATACTTATAATAAAAATATCATCAAATAATAATTCAATGGATCATGACTATCAATATAATTATGATGCTTAATCACTGTCCCACAAATAAACAAAATTAGTTACAGTATTAATTCAAACCACAGATAAAATGTCACACTTAACCAGTGGCTTATAACACATTTCAATCTCGTGTCAAGGTATTTTAGACAGTATTTTAACGTTACTATTTATTTAAAAGGTGTTCAATTGATGGAACTGTTTGAACTCGCATTTTGTTTATTTCATATGAAAGTAAGTAATTTGATTTCCACAAAGAATACTATACGAAGTTAAAATGAACGATCAATAATGATCACATCATTATGTAGAAAAACACATTTAATTCTCGTGTCAAGGATTTAATTATTTTAACGATAATATTTATTTAAAATGTGTTCAATTGATGGAACTGTTTGGAATGGCATTTTGAATATTTCATTTAAAAGTAATTCATTTGATTTCCACAAAGAAGGATGACATTCGAAAGTGGAGGCTCGTTCGGTGCAGAGCTCTGGTTCAGTCGATTGTTTTCCCTGTACTGTTGACGTCATAACGTCATTTTTTAACTTCAGTGCAGTGATGAAGTGTTTAATTTTACTGATCTTGCTCCGCCGAAACAATTTCAGGCGTCGACCGAACGGAATGTTGCGCTCGTGTCGCCACGGTCGTCGGTTACAGCGCAGCGCAGCGCCGCCCGCGGAACCTGAATATCTACCCACTAATCACATTTTAAACTAAAAGGTTGGTAAAAATATAATATTATCTGCTAATGTGTAATTATTGTTATTGTTTATTTAGAACACGTGTAATCTTTGATTAAATACAATGCAATATCTATTCGATTCGTGACATTAGGGGGTAATTATTAGTGGGTGTAGTAGGCCGACACCATTCGACCTATAATTCACGGTCAGGAATAGTATTTTGAACCCATAACGCTATGCATAATTGACAGTGCAATATAAGCCTTGCTTACATCGTCACGCTAACAATGCTAGCCGTACATTCTATGACATATTTTGTTATCTTTTGGACTGTGGATGGACAGATCTTTAGATGAAACACACCAAGCTAGGGTGAAACTATCTAAATATATATTATAACTCAAAGGTGACTGGCTGATATAGTGATCTATCAACGCACAGCCCAAACCACTGGACGGATCGGGCTGAAATTGGGCACGCAGGTAGATGTTATGACGTAGGCATCCGCTAAGAAAGGGTTTTGATTAATTCTACCCCCAAGGGGTATCGATAAAATAGGGGATGAAAGTTTGTATGAAACTTTGTCAATTTTAAACCGCTCGGGCTGAGACTTTGCATGCATAGGCGTGTAGGCACTATGACGTGTAGGCATCCCCTAAAAAAGGATTTTGAGGTGCAGGCTATATGAGATAAGTAACTTTTCAGCTTAATATATACGAATTTCTTTATGCTAGCGCCATCTACATTGAGTTATTTTGGAGAGAACTTTGAATTAACCATTTTTGTGCATAGTGCATAGATAATATATATCTAGCGGATTATAATAATAATACTTGTTAACGCGAGCGAAGCTAAAAGCTAGTTATAATATATAATAAGATAATATTATTGATAGATCTTTGTCACCATACATAGACTCGCGATGATGTTGCGGAATTTTAAATTTGCCATGGTTTTTGTAATACTTTAATGAAATTTTACATCATGCAAACGGGTGTATCAAAGGATATAATCTTACCAACAGTTTTTTTTTTATTATTATTATAATTGGGCCTAATTGTGGTCATGTTTAACGCATAATATATACTACATTGTGGGCAACTAATTTGGTGCCCTTTAAACCTATTAATAGAACAATCGTGTACTTTACAATTGCCATTTTAAGTTTTACATGTAATTTTAATTTGTTTTACTTTCACTGGATAAAAATATTTGCCAATATGCCTATACCTACCTGTATGAGATTGTATTTGCAACTCTTGTTGATTGTGACCAGTTTTTATATGTAGGTACATACATACATAACTGTGTGTCTACCATATCAGGGTAAAATTAAGGATATTGGCTATAGTCTAAATTATAACAAGTTGGCAATGATCACTAACCCTCTCAGGCAATTATTTATATTCTGCTCCGTTGACATTTCAGGTTTGGATACATACTGGATGTATGATGCTGCCGCTCAAAAGCTGTTATGTTTGCCCGCCCGCCGCTGATTGCTTTCGTCTATTTTAACATGGTAAGTGTCAAAAGCAAATTTTATATATAGTATAATATATTCATAGTCTTCTTTGGCCAAACAAAAACCCATTTACCAGTGGAACAATCGATTTTATTTGTTCCATAATAGAAATAGGGACCACCGTGTCTGTCTGTCTGTCTGACCTTTGAAGGGCAGCCATGTTTGGAACTGTAATGTGTAGCCGAAGTGAAATTTTCACAAAAGTCTCACCAAGTGTCTGAAACGAAAATTAGCGATAAATTACCTACGTTAATAGATTGCTAATACATTTTCAAACGCAGATTGGTGGGTTGCTGAAACCTTCAAAAACTGACTGTTTGTCAACACTGTTACCAAGTTAATTAACATTAACTAGCTAATAAATTGCCACATGTCCATGTGATATTATTAATCAAATTCATATTATTGAGAACAACTAATTATTAAGTTATGTATAAGTGTTACATAATATTTTGATATAATATGACTGTGTGTGTGTTTAATCTGTAAACTCCATAGAAATGGTAAACATTCTACATTTACATAATATTAACTTTTTCATAAATTACACTGCCATCAGGGTGGAACTAAATTAACAGTTACAATTTTGTAAATTGCATAAGGATCGCATTGAAATATTTGATTGTTGAAAGGCTATTTGTTTTTCAATAATTATAATATGCACTGATCAATAATAATAATATCCTCCGCTCTTGTATTTATTCGCTTACAAATTATTTATTATAACCGTCATCTCGATATTCGAAACGTTCGAAAAGTAGCTCGTCGTGTGTGGCCCGTAAATGTAAACAAGAAGCGTGTGCGATATCATTATAAATGCATAGTTATACGTAACCATAACAATAGTTAAAAATTACCTACACGGCGGTGGAAGTGACAATTACAATTTGAATCACCGCGACATGTAAATTTGTAGCACATCAGATATCAGCGTTGAAATGGTCAATCGGCGTTAGTAAGCAGCGGCTAAATTGTACAAGTGAAATTAATAAGTATGCCATATATAACAGGCAACTGTTTAATTTTCACATTAATTAAAAACCAACGGACAATTTTTTTTTTTCCATAATTACACTGAAAAACAGGCAATTGTTTGATTTTCACATGAATTTAACATCGACCGACAAAAAATTTGATTTCTTTCAATTTTTTTTTTCTGAATTTCACTCAAAAACAAGGCAATTGTTTGATTTTTTTTTCTCTTAATTTCACTCAAAAACAAGGCAATTGTTTGATTTTCACATGAATTTAACACTGACCGACAAAAAGTTTGATTTCTTTCATTTTTTTTTTTCTAAATTTCACTCAATAACCAGGCAATTGTTTGATTTTTTTTTCTCTTAATTTCATTTAAAAACAAGGCAATTGTTTGATTTTCACATGAATTTAACACCGACCGACAAAAAGTTTGATTTCTTTCAATATTTTTTTTTTCTGAATTTCACTCAAAAACAAGGCAATTGTTTGATTTTTTTTTTCTCTTAATTTCACTCAAAAACAAGGCAATTGTTTGATTTTTTTTTCTCTTAATTTCACTCAAAAACAAGGCAATTGTTTGATTTTCACATGAATTTAACACCGACCGACAAAAAGTTTGATTTCTTTAATTTTTTTTTTTATTTTAAATTTCACTCAATAACCAGGCAATTGTTTTTTTTTTTCTCTTAATTTCACTCAAAAACAAGGCAATTGTTTGATTTTCACATGAATTTAACACCGACCGACAAAAAATTTGATATCTTTCAATTTTTTTTTTCTGAATTTCACTCAAAAACAAGGCAATTGTTTGATTTTTTTTCTCTTAATTTCACTCAAAAACAAGGCAATTGTTTTATTTTTTTTTTCTCTTTATTTAATGTCGGGGCTCGGAATAGTCTGTAGACGACTTACGTTCCTGGCGGGGTGTTGTACTCGGTAGAGCAGCGTCGTGCTGCGATCTGTTGAGACTCAGCCCTACGCCAGGTGATTCGTTATGTGTATAGGGTACACACAGCGCGAACTGACCTACACTGTTACAGTCTAGGATACCTACCACCGCCTCGTTACCTGGCTTACACTTGTATATATCACACTTTTAACATGTTTATTTTATTTTTATTCACATATGTTTATTGTTTTTAACCGACTTCTATAAATCTATCCTTTTTTTTATTCGATTAAGTGACCCAATTTTGTCATTTTTTTATTTGAAATATAGTTTCTCTCATGTGGTCCCATTTAAATTTGATCAAAATCGCTCAAGCCGTTTTGAAGTTACGCTCCATTAACTGGTTATTTTTTTCCTCTCTTGATGATATACTTACATAATAGGTACTTTTGAACTTTCGTAGTATAGAATAGACTTCAACAAGTTATTTGTCACTAAATTAAAGCCAATTTATGTAATTATTTTTTTCTTCTGTTTCAGGTAACAGCATGATGTCTACATGAAAAAAACATTGTTAAATAAAACCTAACAATTGAGTAATTAATCTTGATTAACGTATTTAAGTTAGCCTACAAGCTTTTGTCACTTTTTGGTCACTTTTCAAATCACTAATGTTAGCTAACCTAAGTTTTAAAACGAAAAATCTTGGCTAATTATTCTTGATTTGTCAAGTGAAATGAAATCTCTTTAATATTAAGAAACAAACAAAATAAATATCCGAGCTAATCTAATTAAATTCGCTCACCAAACCTACAAATTGTACATAGTCATAATGTCTAATAAGCAATCCTGTTATTTGCTTTTTTGTCAAATTGCCTTTTTATTTGTCAAAACCAATCTAATTAAAGTTTAGAAATTGATAATTTTAGCTAACATACATAATTAGTCATATCTACCTAGTAAAAATATTGACTTAAAAAAAGACTAGATTTGTCAAATTCAACTGAAAACATTGAATATTTTATCCAACCTAACCTTCCAAAACTTAATTAGGTAATGGGTCTGGATAAATACATGTCAAAATACCCTTACTCACGATTTTCAAGTAAAACCTTTATATAAAAAAATCTAGTATCCCTAAAACTGATTATCAAAACCAAAACAATCACAGCAATTCGGACTGTATTAGTCAAATGCAAGCATCAACTAAGACTGAAATCCAACATAACAGTTTATAATAGTTAATCTTGCTTTTACAAATTTTCGTTTAGTCTAGATTTGCAAATAATAAATTTAAAGTTGACATATCCAGTCAACTTAGTCCTAATTTGGTTAATTCAGTGAAAAATATACAGATCCTTAGGCACTAATATTTAAAAACAAGTAGAAATTTCTTAAAATGCTTTATATACATGTCATTCGGTAATATTGTAATTATGAAATGAAATACAGACTTTTATTGGCATATTTTATTTACATAATTCGTTAAAAAGCATTATTCTCCTAACAAAACAATGCTTTAAAACATTTTTTTTTTATTATTAAAGTACAATGTGTCCCGACCAAGGAGGTTTCAATTCAATTTAAGCACACATTATCTGTGGTGAGCGCGCTGCTCGCGTGTTAGTTGGATTAATGAAAGTCAAAGTAAAAACCATTTATTCAATATAGGCGTCTACGACGCTCTAAATAAATTTTAATATTGAAATATTCTAATTGTACCTACTGCCTCGTTCAGCAAACAAGGCTGTATAGAGCCACTCCGAATCAACTATTAATTAACATATTTATCGTTATATATATAATATCAAAAAGAGTATAATAAATCACTTAACTTCACAACATGTTGATTGGGCAGCACTTCGTCGTTAAAGACTATTTCGACACAAGTTTACTTGCTCCCATTTTATAGAGAAGCACAAACTAAGGGACAAAGCGAACTACCGTCACAAACACAGTACTCTTTAAAGTTGACAATTGTGTGATTTCAAGCTCTATACATATGGCGATAAGTGTAATAAAATCTTCATTGTTTTTACACATATAAATAAGGTACTCTCACATGATCAGTTACACTACTTATAAAATATACTTATAATAAAAATATCATCAAATAATAATTCAATGGATCATGACTATCAATATAATTATGATGCTTAATCACTGTCCCACAAATAAACAAAATTAGTTACAGTATTAATTCAAACCACAGATAAAATGTCACACTTAACCAGTGGCTTATAACACATTTCAATCTCGTGTCAAGGTATTTTAGACAGTATTTTAACGTTACTATTTATTTAAAAGGTGTTCAATTGATGGAACTGTTTGAACTCGCATTTTGTTTATTTCATATGAAAGTAAGTAATTTGATTTCCACAAAGAATACTATACGAAGTTAAAATGAACGATCAATAATGATCACATCATTATGTAGAAAAACACATTTAATTCTCGTGTCAAGGATTTAATTATTTTAACGATAATATTTATTTAAAATGTGTTCAATTGATGGAACTGTTTGGAATGGCATTTTGAATATTTCATTTAAAAGTAATTCATTTGATTTCCACAAAGAAGGATGACATTCGAAAGTGGAGGCTCGTTCGGTGCAGAGCTCTGGTTCAGTCGATTGTTTTCCCTGTACTGTTGACGTCATAACGTCATTTTTTAACTTCAGTGCAGTGATGAAGTGTTTAATTCGTAAAATGTTTACTGATCTTGCTCCGCCGAAACAATTTCAGGCGTCGACCGAACGGAATGTTGCGCTCGTGTCGCCACGGTCGTCGGTTACAGCGCAGCGCAGCGCCGCCCGCGGAACCTGAATATCTACCCACTAATCACATTTTAAACTAAAAGGTTGGTAAAAATATAATATTATCTGCTAATGTGTAATTATTGTTATTGTTTATTTAGAACACGTGTAATCTTTGATCAAATACAATGCAATATCTATTCGATTCGTGACATTAGGGGGTAATTATTAGTGGGTGTAGTAGGCCGACACCATTCGACCTATAATTCACGGTCAGGAATAGTATTTTGAATCCATAACGCTATGCATAATTGACAGTGCAATATAAGCCTTGCTTACATCGTCACGCTAACAATGCTAGCCGTACATTCTATGACATATTTTGTTATCTTGTGGACTGTGGATGGACAGATCTTTAGATGAAACACACCAAGCTAGGGTGAAACTATCTAAATATATATTATAACTCAAAGGTGACTGGCTGATATAGTGATCTATCAACGCACAGCCCAAACCACTGGACGGATCGGGCTGAAATTGGGCACGCAGGTAGATGTTATGACGTAGGCATCCGCTAAGAAAGGGTTTTGATTAATTCTACCCCCAAGGGGTATCGATAAAATAGGGGATGAAAGTTTGTATGAAACTTTGTCAATTTTAAACCGCTCGGGCTGAGACTTTGCATGCATAGGCGTGTAGGCACTATGACGTGTAGGCATCCCCTAAGAAAGGATTTTGAGGTGCAGGCTATATGAGATAAGTAACTTTTAAGCTTAATATATACGAATTTCTTTATGCTAGCGCCATCTACATTGAGTTATTTTGGAGAGAACTTTGAATTAACCATTTTTGTGCATAGTGCATAGATAATATATATCTAGCGGATTATAATAATAATACTTGTTAACGCGAGCGAAGCTAAAAGCTAGTTATAATATATAATAAGATAATATTATTGATAGATCTTTGTCACCATACATAGACTCGCGATGATGTTGCGGAATTTTAAATTTGCCATGGTTTTTGTAATACTTTAATGAAATTTTACATCATGCAAACGGGTGTATCAAAGGATATAATCTTACCAACAGTTTTTTTTTTATTATTATTATAATTGGGCCTAATTGTGGTCATGTTTAACGCATAATATATACTACATTGTAGGCAACTAATTTGGTGCCCTTTAAACCTATTAATAGAACAATCGTGTACTTTACAATTGCCATTTTAAGTTTTACATGTAATTTTAATTTGTTTTACTTTCACTGGATAAAAATATTTGCCAATATGCCTATACCTACCTGTATGAGATTGTATTTGCAACTCTTGTTGATTGTGACCAGTTTTTATATGTAGGTACATACATACATAACTGTGTGTCTACCATATCAGGGTAAAATTAAGGATATTGGCTATAGTCTAAATTATAACAAGTTGGCAATGATCACTAACCCTCTCAGGCAATTATTTATATTCTGCTCCGTTGACATTTCAGGTTTGGATACATACTGGATGTATGATGCTGCCGCTCAAAAGCTGTTATGTTTGCCCGCCCGCCGCTGATTGCTTTCGTCTATTTTAACATGGTAAGTGTCAAAAGCAAATTTTATATATAGTATAATATATTCATAGTCTTCTTTGGCCAAACAAAAACCCATTTACCAGTGGAACAATCGATTTTATTTGTTCCATAATAGAAATAGGGACCACCGTGTCTGTCTGTCTGTCTGACCTTTGAAGGGCAGCCATGTTTGGAACTGTAATGTGTAGCCGAAGTGAAATTTTCACAAAAGTCTCACCAAGTGTCTGAAACGAAAATTAGCGATAAATTACCTACGTTAATAGATTGCTAATACATTTTCAAACGCAGATTGGTGGGTTGCTGAAACCTTCAAAAACTGACTGTTTGTCAACACTGTTACCAAGTTAATTAACATTAACTAGCTAATAGATTGCCACATGTCCATGTGATATTATTAATCAAATTCATATTATTGAGAACAACTAATTATTAAGTTATGTATAAGTGTTACATAATATTTTGATATAATATGACTGTGTGTGTGTTTAATCTGTAAACTCCATAGAAATGGTAAACATTCTACATTTACATAATATTAACTTTTTCATAAATTACACTGCCATCAGGGTGGAACTAAATTAACAGTTACAATTTTGTAAATTGCATAAGGATCGCATTGAAATATTTGATTGTTGAAAGGCTATTTGTTTTTCAATAATTATAATATGCACTGATCAATAATAATAATATCCTCCGCTCTTGTATTTATTCGCTTACAAATTATTTATTATAACCGTCATCTCGATATTCGAAACGTTCGAAAAGTAGCTCGTCGTGTGTGGCCCGTAAATGTAAACAAGAAGCGTGTGCGATATCATTATAAATGCATAGTTATACGTAACCATAACAATAGTTAAAAATTACCTACACGGCGGTGGAAGTGACAATTACAATTTGAATCACCGCGACATGTAAATTTGTAGCACATCAGAGATCAGCGTTGAAATGGTCAATCGGCGTTAGTAAGCAGCGGCTAAATTGTAAAAGTGGTATTAATAAGTATGCCATATATAACAGGCAACTGTTTAATTTTCACATTAATTAAAAACCAACGGACAATTATTTTTTTTTCCATAATTACACTGAAAAACAGGCAATTGTTTGATTTTCACATGAATTTAACATCGACCGACAAAAAATTTGATTTCTTTCAATTTTTTTTTTCTGAATTTCACTCAAAAACAAGGCAATTGTTTGATTTTTTTTTCTCTTAATTTCACTCAAAAACAAGGCAATTGTTTGATTTTCACATGAATTTAACACTGACCGACAAAAAGTTTGATTTCTTTCATTTTTTTTTTTCTAAATTTCACTCAATAACCAGGCAATTGTTTGATTTTTTTTTCTCTTAATTTCATTTAAAAACAAGGCAATTTTTTGATTTTCACATGAATTTAACACCGACCGACAAAAAGTTTGATTTCTTTCAATATTTTTTTTTTCTGAATTTCACTCAAAAACAAGGCAATTGTTTGATTTTTTTTTCTCTTAATTTCACTCAAAAACAAGGCAATTGTTTGATTTTTTTTTCTCTTAATTTCACTCAAAAACAAGGCAATTGTTTGATTTTCACATGAATTTAACACCGACCGACAAAAAGTTTGATTTCTTTAATTTTTTTTTTTATTCTAAATTTCACTCAATAACCAGGCAATTGTTTTTTTTTTTCTCTTAATTTCACTCAAAAACAAGGCAATTGTTTGATTTTCACATGAATTTAACACCGACCGACAAAAAATTTGATATCTTTCAATTTTTTTTTTCTGAATTTCACTCAAAAACAAGGCAATTGTTTGATTTTTTTTCTCTTAATTTCACTCAAAAACAAGGCAATTGTTTGATTTTTTTTTTCTCTTTATTTAATGTCGGGGCTCGGAATAGTCTGTAGACGACTTACGTTCCTGGCGGGGTGTTGTACTCGGTAGAGCAGCGTCGTGCTGCGATCTGTTGAGACTCAGCCCTACGCCAGGTGATTCGTTATGTGTATAGTGTACACACAGCGCGAACTGACCTACACTGTTACAGTCTAGGATACCTACCACGCGAACCGACCGCCTCGTTACCTGGCTTACACTTGTATATATCACACTTTTAACATGTTTATTTTATTTTTATTCACATATTTTTATTGTTTTTAACCGACTTCTATAAATCTATCCATTTTTTTATTCGATTAAGTGACCCAATTTTGTCATTTTTTTATTTGAAATATAGTTTCTCTCATGTGGTCCCATTTAAATTTGATCAAAATCGCTCAAGCCGTTTTGAAGTTACGCTCCATTAACTGGTTATTTTTTTCCTCTCTTGATGATATACTTACATAATAGGTACTTTTGAACTTTCGTAGTATAGAATAGACTTCAACAAGTTATTTGTCACTAAATTAAAGCCAATTTATGTAATTATTTTTTTCTTCTGTTTCAGGTAACAGCATGATGTCTACATGAAAAAAAAATTGTTAAATAAAACCTAACAAGTGAGTTATTAATCTTGATTAACGTATTTAAGTTAGTCTACAAGCTTTTGTCACTTTTTGGTCACTTTTCAAATCACTAATGTTAGCTAACCTAAGTTTTAAAACGAAAAATCTTGGCTAATTATTCTTGATTTGTCAGGTGAAATGAAATCTCTTTAATATTAAGAAACAAACAAAATAAATATCCGAGCTAATCTAATTAAATTCGCTAACCAAACCTACAAATTGTACATAGTAATGTCTAATAAGCAATCCTGTTATTTGCTTTTTTGTCAAATTGCCTTTTTATTTGTCAAAACCAATCTAATTAAAGTTTAGAAATTGATAATTTTAGCTAACATACATAATTAGTCATATCTACCTAGTAAAAATATTGACTTAAAAAAAGACTAGATTTGTCAAATTCAACTGAAAACATTGAATATTTTATCCAACCTAACCTTCCAAAACTTAATTAGGTAATGGGTCTGGATAAATACATGTCAAAATACCCTTACTCACGATTTTCAAGTAAAACCTTTATATAAAAAAATCTAGTATCCCTAAAACTGATTATCAAAACCAAAACAATCACAGCAATTCGGACTGTATTAGTCAAATGCAAGCATCAACTAAGACTGAAATCCAACATAACAGTTTATAATAGTTAATCTTGCTTTTACAAATTTTCGTTTAGTCTTGATTTGCAAATAATAAATTTAAAGTTGACATATCCAGTCAACTTAGTCCTAATTTGGTTAATTCAGTGAAAAATATACAGATCCTTAGGCACTAATATTTAAAAACAAGTAGAAATTTCTTAAAATGCTTTATATACATGTCATTCGGTAATATTGTAATTATGAAATGAAATACAGACTTTTATTGGCATATTTTATTTACATAATTCGTTAAAAAGCATTATTCTCCTAACAAAACAATGCTTTAAAACATTTTTTTTTTATTATTAAAGTACAATGTGTCCCGACCAAGGAGGTTTCAATTCAATTTAAGCACACATTATCTGTGGTGAGCGCGCTGCTCGCGTGTTAGTTGGATTAATGAAAGTCAAAGTAAAAACCATTTATTCAATATAGGCGTCTACGACGCTCTAAATAAATTTTAATATTGAAATATTCTAATTGTACCTACTGCCTCGTTCAGCAAACAAGGCTGTATAGAGCCACTCCGAATCAACTATTAATTAACATATTTATCGTTATATATATAATATCAAAAAGAGTATAATAAATCACTTAACTTCACAACATGTTGATTGGGCAGCACTTCGTCGTTAAAGACTATTTCGACACAAGTTTACTTGCTCCCATTTTATAGAGAAGCACAAACTAAGGGACAAAGCGAACTACCGTCACAAACACAGTACTCTTTAAAGTTGACAATTGTGTGATTTCAAGCTCTATACATATGGCGATAAGTGTAATAAAATCTTCATTGTTTTTACACATATAAATAAGGTACTCTCACATGATCAGTTACACTACTTATAAAATATACTTATAGTAAAAATATCATCAAATAATAATTCAATGGATCATGACTATCAATATAATTATGATGCTTAATCACTGTCCCACAAATAAACAAAATTAGTTACAGTATTAATTCAAACCACAGATAAAATGTCACACTTAACCAGTGGCTTATAACACATTTCAATCTCGTGTCAAGGTATTTTAGACAGTATTTTAACGTTACTATTTATTTAAAAGGTGTTCAATTGATGGAACTGTTTGAACTCGCATTTTGTTTATTTCATATGAAAGTAAGTAATTTGATTTCCACAAAGAATACTATACGAAGTTAAAATGAACGATCAATAATGATCACATCATTATGTAGAAAAACACATTTAATTCTCGTGTCAAGGATTTAATTATTTTAACGATAATATTTATTTAAAATGTGTTCAATTGATGGAACTGTTTGGAATGGCATTTTGAATATTTCATTTAAAAGTAATTCATTTGATTTCCACAAAGAAGGATGACATTCGAAAGTGGAGGCTCGTTCGGTGCAGAGCTCTGGTTCAGTCGATTGTTTTCCCTGTACTGTTGACGTCATAACGTCATTTTTTAACTTCAGTGCAGTGATGAAGTGTTTAATTCGTAAAATGTTTACTGATCTTGCTCCGCCGAAACAATTTCAGGCGTCGACCGAACGGAATGTTGCGCTCGTGTCGCCACGGTCGTCGGTTACAGCGCAGCGCAGCGCCGCCCGCGGAACCTGAATATCTACCCACTAATCACATTTTAAACTAAAAGGTTGGTAAAAATATAATATTATCTGCTAAGGTGTAATTATTGTTATTGTTTATTTAGAACACGTGTAATCTTTGATTAAATACAATGCAATATCTATTCGATTCGTGACATTAGGGGGTAATTATTAGTGGGTGTAGTAGGCCGACACCATTCGACCTATAATTCACGGTCAGGAATAGTATTTTGAATCCATAACGCTATGCATAATTGACAGTGCAATATAAGCCTTGCTTACATCGTCACGCTAACAATGCTAGCCGTACATTCTATGACATATTTTGTTATCTTGTGGACTGTGGATGGACAGATCTTTAGATGAAACACACCAAGCTAGGGTGAAACTATCTAAATATATATTATAACTCAAAGGTGACTGGCTGATATAGTGATCTATCAACGCACAGCCCAAACCACTGGACGGATCGGGCTGAAATTTGGCACGCAGGTAGATGTTATGACGTAGGCATCCGCTAAGAAAGGGTTTTGATTAATTCTACCCCCAAGGGGTATCGATAAAATAGGGGATGAAAGTTTGTATGAAACTTTGTCAATTTTAAACCGCTCGGGCTGAGACTTTGCATGCATAGGCGTGTAGGCACTATGACGTGTAGGCATCCCCTAAGAAAGGATTTTGAGGTGCAGGCTATATGAGATAAGTAACTTTTCAGCTTAATATATACGAATTTCTTTATGCTAGCGCCATCTACATTGAGTTATTTTGGAGAGAACTTTGAATTAACCATTTTTGTGCATAGTGCATAGATAATATTATATATCTAGTGGATTATAATAATAATACTTGTTAACGCGAGCGAAGCTAAAAGCTAGTTATAATATATAATAAGATAATATTATTGATAGATCTTTGTCACCATACATAGACTCGCGATGATGTTGCGGAATTTTAAATTTGCCATGGTTTTTGTAATACTTTAATGAAATTTTACATCATGCAAACGGGTGTATCAAAGGATATAATCTTACCAACAGTTTTTTTTTATTATTATTATAATTGGGCCTAATTGTGGTCATGTTTAACGCATAATATATACTACATTGTAGGCAACTAATTTGGTGCCCTTTAAACCTATTAATAGAACAATCGTGTACTTTACAATTGCCATTTTAAGTTTTACATGTAATTTTAATTTGTTTTACTTGAACTGGATAAAAATATTTGCCAATATGCCTATACCTACCTGTATGAGATTGTATTTGCAACTCTTGTTGATTGTGACCAGTTTTTATATGTAGGTACATACATACATAACTGTGTGTCTACCATATCAGGGTAAAATTAAGGATATTGGCTATAGTCTAAATTATAACAAGTTGGCAATGATCACTAACCCTCTCAGGCAATTATTTATATTCTGCTCCGTTGACATTTCAGGTTTGGATACATACTGGATGTATGATGCTGCCGCTCAAAAGCTGTTATGTTTGCCCGCCCGCCGCTGATTGCTTTCGTCTATTTTAACATGGTAAGTTTCAAAAGCAAATTTTATATATAGTATAATATATTCATAGTCTTCTTTGGCCAAACAAAAACCCATTTACCAGTGGAACAATCGATTTTATTTGTTCCATAATAGAAATAGGGACCACCGTGTATGTCTGTCTGTCTGACCTTTGAAGGGCAGCCATGTTTGGAACTGTAATGTGTAGCCGAAGTGAAATTTTCACAAAAGTCTCACCAAGTGTCTGAAACGAAAATTAGAGATAAATTACCTACGTTAATAGATTGCTAATACATTTTCAAACGCAGAATGGTGGGTTGCTGAAACCTTCAAAAACTGACTGTTTGTCAACACTGTTACCAAGTTAATTAACATTAACTAGCTAATAGATTGCCACATGTCCATGTGATATTATTAATCAAATTCATATTATTGAGAACAACTAATTATTAAGTTATGTATAAGTGTTACATAATATTTTGATATAATATGACTGTGTGTGTGTTTAATCTGTAAACTCCATAGAAATGGTAAACATTCTACATTTACATAATATTAACTTTTTCATAAATTACACTGCCATCAGGGTGGAACTAAATTAACAGTTACAATTTTGTAAATTGCATAAGGATCGCATTGAAATATTTGATTGTTGAAAGGCTATTTGTTTTTCAATAATTATAATATGCACTGATCAATAATAATAATATCCTCCGCTCTTGTATTTATTCGCTTACAAATTATTTATTATAACCGTCATCTCGATATTCGAAACGTTCGAAACGTAGCTCGTCGTGTGTGGCCCGTAAATGTAAACAAGAAGCGTGTGCGATATCATTATAAATGCATAATTATACGTAACCATAACAATAGTTAAAAATTACCTACACGGCGGTGGAAGTGACAATTACAATTTGAATCACCGCGACATGTAAATTTGTAGCACATCAGAGATCAGCGTTGAAATGGTCAATCGGCGTTAGTAAGCAGCGGCTAAATTGTACAAGTGAAATTAATAGGTATGCCATATATAACAGGCAACTGTTTAATTTTCACATTAATTATAAACCAACGGACAATATTTTTTTTTTCCATAATTACACTGAAAACAGGCAATTGTTTGATTTTCACATGAATTTAACAACGACCGACAAAAAGTTTGATTTCTTTCAATATTTTTTTTTTCTGAATTTTACTCAAAAACTAGTCAATTGTTTGATTTTTTTTTTCTCTTAATTTCACTCAAAAACAAGGCAATTGTTTGATTTTCACATGAATTTAACACCGACCGACAAAAAGTTTGGTTTCTTTCAATATTTTTTTTTTCTGAATTTCACTCAAAAACGAGGCAATTGTTTGATTTTTTTTCTCTTCATTTCACTCAAAAACAAGGCAATTGTTTGATTTTCACATGAATTAAACACCGACCGACAAAAAGTTTGATTTCTTTAAATTATTTTTTTCTGAATTTCACTCAAAAACAAGGCAATTGTTTGATTTTTTTTTCTGTTAATTTCACTCATAAATAAGGCAATTGTTTGATTTTTTTTTCTCTTAATTTCACTCAAAAACAAGGCAATTGTTTGATTTTCACATGAATTTAACACCGACCGACAAAAAGTTTGATGTCTTTATTTTTTTTTTTTATTCTAAATTTCACTCAATAACCAGGCAATTGTTTTTTTTTTTCTCTTAATTTCACTCAGAAACAAGGCAATTGTTTGATTTTCACATGAATTTAACACCAACCGACAAAAAGTTTGATTTCTTAAAAATTTTTTTTTCTGAATTTCACTCAAAAACAAGGCAATTGTTTGATTTTTTTTTCTTTTAATTTCACTCAAAAACAAGGCAATTGTTTGATTTTCACATGAATTTAACACCGACCGACAAAAAGTTTGAATTCTTTCAATTTTTTTTTCCGAATTTCACTCAAAAACAAGGCAATTGTTTGATTTTTTTTTTCTCTTAATTTCACTCAAAAACAAGGCAATTGTTTGATTTTTTTTTCTCTTAATTTCACTCAAAACAAGGCAATTGTTTGATTTTTTTTTTCTCTTAATTTCACTCAAAACAAGGCAATTGTTTGATTTTCACATGAATTTAACACCGACCGACAAAAAGTTTGATTTCTTTAAATTTTTTTTTTCTGAATTTCACTCAAAAACAAAGCAATTGTTTGATTTTTTTTTTCTTTTAATTTCACTCAAAAACAAGGCAATTGTTTGATTTTCACATGAATTTAACACCGACCGACAAAAAGTTTGATTTCCTTCAATTTTATTTTTTTCCGAATTTCACTCAAAAACAAGGCAATTGTTTGATTTTCGCATGAATTTTACACCGACCGACACAAAGTTTGATATCTTTCAATTTTTTTTTTTCCGAATTTCACTCAAAAACAAGGCAATTGTTTGATTTTCACGTGAATTTAACACCGACCGACAAAAAGTTTGATTTCTTTCAATTTTTTTTTTCTGAATTTCACTCAAAAACAAGGCAATTGTTTGATTTTTTTTTTCTCTTAATTTCACTCAAAAACAAGGCAATTGTTTGATTTTTTTTTCTCTTAATTTAATGTCGGGGCTCGGAATAGTCTGTAGACGACTTACGTTCCTGGCGGGGTGTTGTACTCGGTATAGCAGCGTCGTGCTGCGATCTGTTGAGACTCAGCCCTACGCCAGGTGATTCGTTATGTGTATAGTGTACACACAGCGCGAACTGACCTACACTGTTACAGTCTAAGATACCTACCACGCGAACCGACCGCCTCGTTACTTGGCTTACACTTGTATATATCACACTTTTAACATGTTTATTTTATTTTTATTCACATATTTTTATTGTTTTTAACCGACTTCTATAAATCTATCCATTTTTTTATTCGATTAAGTGACCCAATTTTGTCATTTTTTTATTTGAAATATAGTTTCTCTCATGTGGTCCCATTTAAATTTGATCAAAATCGCTCAAGCCGTTTTGAAGTTACGCTCCATTAACTGGTTATTTTTTTCCTCTCTTGATGATATACTTAAATAATAGGTACTTTTGAACTTTCGTAGTATAGAATAGACTTCAACAAGTTATTTGTCACTAAATTAAAGCCAATTTATGTAATTATTTTTTTCTTCTGTTTCAGGTAACAGCATGATGTCTACATGAAAAAAACATTGTTAAATAAAACCTAACAAGTGAGTAATTAATCTTGATTAACGTATTTAAGTTAGTCTACAAGCTTTTGTCACTTTTTGGTCACTTTTCAAATCACTAATGTTAGCTAACCTAAGTTTTAAAACGAAAAATCTTGGCTAATTATTCTTGATTTGTCAGGTGAAATGAAATCTCTTTAATATTAAGAAACAAACAAAATAAATATCCGAGCTAATCTAATTAAATTCGCTCACCAAACCTACAAATTGTACATAGTCATAATGTCTAATAAGCAATCCTGTTATTTGCTTTTTTGTCAAATTGCCTTTTTATTTGTCAAAACCAATCTAATTAAAGTTTAGAAATTGATAATTTTAGCTAACATACATAATTAGTCATATCTACCTAGTAAAAATATTGACTTAAAAAAAGACTAGATTTGTCAAATTCAACTGAAAACATTGAATATTTTATCCAACCTAACCTGCCAAAACTTAATTAGGTAATGGGTCTGGATAAATACATGTCAAAATACCCTTACTCACGATTTTCAAGTAAAACCTTTATATAAAAAAATCTAGTATCCCTAAAACTGATTATCAAAACCAAAACAATCACAGCAATTCGGACTGTATTAGTCAAATGCAAGCATCAACTAAGACTGAAATCCAACATAACAGTTTATAATAGTTAATCTTGCTTTTACAAATTTTCGTTTAGTCTTGATTTGCAAATAATAAATTTAAAGTTGACATATCCAGTCAACTTAGTCCTAATTTGGTTAAATCAGTGAAAAATATACAGATCCTTAGGCACTAATATTTAAAAACAAGTAGAAATTTCTTAAAATGCTTTATATACATGTCATTCGGTAATATTGTAATTATGAAATGAAATACAGACTTTTATTGGCATATTTTATTTACATAATTCGTTAAAAAGCATTATTCTCCTAACAAAACAATGCTTTAAAACAATTTTTTTTTATTATTAAAGTACAATGTGTCCCGACCAAGGAGGTTTCAATTCAATTTAAGCACACATTATCTGTGGTGAGCGCGCTGCTCGCGTGTTAGTTGGATTAATGAAAGTCAAAGTAAAAACCATTTATTCAATATAGGCGTCTACGACGCTCTAAATAAATTTTAATATTGAAATATTCTAATTGTACCTACTGCCTCGTTCAGCAAACAAGGCTGTATAGAGCCACTCCGAATCAACTATTAATTAACATATTTATCGTTATATATATAATATCAAAAAGAGTATAATAAATCACTTAACTTCACAACATGTTGATTGGGCAGCACTTCGTCGTTAAAGACTATTTCGACACAAGTTTACTTGCTCCCATTTTATAGAGAAGCACAAACTAAGGGACAAAGCGAACTACCGTCACAAACACAGTACTCTTTAAAGTTGACAATTGTGTGATTTCAAGCTCTATACATATGGCGATAAGTGTAATAAAATCTTCATTGTTTTCACACCTATAAATAAGGTACTCTCACATGATCAGTTACACTACTTATAAAATATACTTATAGTAAAAATATCATCAAATAATAATTCAATGGATCATGACTATCAATATAATTATGATGCTTAATCACTGTCCCACAAATAAACAAAATTAGTTACAGTATTAATTCAAACCACAGATAAAATGTCACACTTAACCAGTGGCTTATAACACATTTCAATCTCGTGTCAAGGTATTTTAGACAGTATTTTAACGTTACTATTTATTTAAAAGGTGTTCAATTGATGGAACTGTTTGAACTCGCATTTTGTTTATTTCATATGAAAGTAAGTAATTTGATTTCCACAAAGAATACTATACGAAGTTAAAATGAACGATCAATAATGATCACATCATTATGTAGAAAAACACATTTAATTCTCGTGTCAAGGATTTAATTATTTTAACGATAATATTTATTTAAAATGTGTTCAATTGATGGAACTGTTTGGAATGGCATTTTGAATATTTCATTTAAAAGTAATTCATTTGATTTCCACAAAGAAGGATGACATTCGAAAGTGGAGGCTCGTTCGGTGCAGAGCTCTGGTTCAGTCGATTGTTTTCCCTGTACTGTTGACGTCATAACGTCATTTTTTAACTTCAGTGCAGTGATGAAGTGTTTAATTCGTAAAATGTTTACTGATCTTGCTCCGCCGAAACAATTTCAGGCGTCGACCGAACGGAATGTTGCGCTCGTGTCGCCACGGTCGTCGGTTACAGCGCAGCGCAGCGCCACCCGCGGAACCTGAATATCTACCCACTAATCACATTTTAAACTAAAAGGTTGGTAAAAATATAATATTATCTGCTAAGGTGTAATTATTGTTATTGTTTATTTAGAACACGTGTAATCTTTGATTAAATACAATGCAATATCTATTCGATTCGTGACATTAGGGGGTAATTATTAGTGGGTGTAGTAGGCCGACACCTATAATTCACGGTCAGGAATAGTATTTTGAATCCATAACGCTATGCATAATTGACAGTGCAATATAAGCCTTGCTTACATCGTCACGCTAACCATGCTAGCCGTACATTCTATGACATATTTTGTTGTCTTGTGGACTGTGGATGGACAGATCTTTAGATGAAACACACCAAGCTAGGGTGAAACTATCTAAATATATATTATAACTCAAAGGTGACTGGCTGATAAAGTGATCTATCAACGCACAGCCCAAACCACTGGACGGATCGGGCTGAAATTTGGCACGCAGGTAGATGTTATGACGTAGGCATCCGCAAGAAAGGGTTTTGATTAATTCTACCCCCAAGGGGTATCGATAAAATAGGGGATGAAAGTTTGTATGAAACTTTGTCAATTTTAAACCGCTCGGGCTGAGACTTTGCATGCATAGGCGTGTAGGCACTATGACGTGTAGGCATCCCCTAAGAAAGGATTTTGAGGTGCAGGCTATATGAGATAAGTAACTTTTCAGCTTAATATATACGAATTTCTTTATGCTAGCGCCATCTACATTGAGTTATTTTGGAGAGAACTTTGAATGAACCATTTTTGTGCATAGTGCATAGATAATATATATCTAGCGGATTATAATAATAATACTTGTTATAGCGAGCGAAGCTAAAAGCTAGTTATAATATATAATAAGATAATATTATTGATAGATCTTTGTCACCATACATAGACTCGCGATGATGTTGCGGAATTTTAAATTTGCCATGGTTTTTGTAATACTTTAATGAAATTTTACATCATGCAAACGGGTGAATCAAAGGATATAATCTTACCAACAGTTTTTTTTTTATTATTATTATAATTGGGCCTAATTGTGGTCATGTTTAACGCATAATATATACTACATTGTAGGCAACTAATTTGGTGCCCTTTAAACCTATTAATAGAACAATCGTGTACTTTACAATTGCCATTTTAAGTTTTACATGTAATTTTAATTTGTTTTACTTTAACTGGATAAAAATATTTGCCAATATGCCTATACCTACCTGTATGAGATTGTATTTGCAACTCTTGTTGATTGTGACCAGTTTTTATATGTAGGTACATACATACATAACTGTGTGTCTACCATATCAGGGTAAAATTAAGGATATTGGCTATAGTCTAAATTATAACAAGTTGGCAATGATCACTAACCCTCTCAGGCAATTATTTATATTCTGCTCCGTTGACATTTCAGGTTTGGATACATACTGGATGTATGATGCTGCCGCTCAAAGGCTGTTATGTTTGCCCGCCCGCCGCTGATTGCTTTCGTCTATTTTAACATGGTAAGTTTCAAAAGCAAATTTTATATATAGTATAATATATTCATAGTCTTCTTTGGCCAAACAAAAACCCATTTACCAGTGGAACAATCGATTTTATTTGTTCCATAATAGAAAAAGGGACCACCGTGTCTGTCTGTCTGTCTGACCTTTGAAGGGCAGCCATGTTTGGAACTGTAATGTGTAGCCAAAGTGAAATTTTCACAAAAGTCTCACCAAGTGTCTGAAACGAAAATTAGAGATAAATTACCTACGTTAATAGATTGCTAATACATTTTAAAACGCAGAATGGTGGGTTGCTGAAACCTTCAAAAACTGACTGTTTGTCAACACTGTGACCAAGTTAATTAACATTAACTAGCTAATAAATTGCCACATGTCCATGTGATATTATTAATCAAATTCATATTATTGAGAACAACTAATTATTAAGTTATGTATAAGTGTTACATAATATTTTGATATAATATGACTGTGTGTGTGTTTAATCTGTAAACTCCATAGAAATGGTAAACATTCTACATTTACATAATATTAACTTTTTCATAAATTACACTGCCATCAGGGTGGAACTAAATTAACAGTTACAATTTTGTAAATTGCATAAGGATCGCATTGAAATATTTGATTGTTGAAAGGCTATTTGTTTTTCAATAATTATAATATGCACTGATCAATAATAATAATATCCTCCGCTCTTGTATTTATTCGCTTACAAATTATTTATTATAACCGTCATCTCGATATTCGAAACGTTCGAAACGTAGCTCGTCGTGTGTGGCCCGTAAATGTAAACAAGAAGCGTTTGCGATATCATTATAAATGCATAATTATACGTAACCATAACAATAGTTAAAAATTACCTACACGGCGGTGGAAGTGACAATTACAATTTGAATCACCGCGACATGTAAATTTGTAGCACATCAGAGATCAGCGTTGAAATGGTCAATCGGCGTTAGTAAGCAGCGGCTAAATTGTACAAGTGAAATTAATAGGTATGCCATATATAACAGGCAACTGTTTAATTTTCACATTAATTAAAAACCAACGGACAATATTTTTTTTTTCCATAATTACACTGAAAACAGGCAATTGTTTGATTTTCACATGAATTTAACACCGACCGACAAAAAGTTTGATTTCTTTCAATATTTTTTTTTTCTGAATTTTACTCAAAAACTAGGCAATTGTTTGATTTTTTTTTTCTCTTAATTTCACTCAAAAACAAGGCAATTGTTTGATTTTCACATGAATTTAACACCGACCGACAAAAAGTTTGGTTTCTTTCAATATTTTTTTTTTCTGAATTTCACTCAAAAACGAGGCAATTGTTTGATTTTTTTCTCTTCATTTCACTCAAAAACAAGGCAATTGTTTGATTTTCACATGAATTAAACACCGACCGACAAAAAGTTTGATTTCTTTCAATTATTTTTTTCTGAATTTCACTCAAAAACAAGGCAATTGTTTGATTTTTTTTTCTCTTAATTTCACTCATAAATAAGGCAATTGTTTGATTTTTTTTTCTCTTAATTTCACTCAAAAACAAGGCAATTGTTTGATTTTCACATGAATTTAACACCGACCGACAAAAAGTTTGATGTCTTTAATTTTTTTTTTTATTCTAAATTTCACTCAATAACCAGGCAATTGTTTTTTTTTTTTCTCTTAATTTCACTCAGAAACAAGGCAATTGTTTGATTTTCACATGAATTTAACACCAACCGACAAAAACTTTGATTTCTTTAAATTTTTTTTTTCTGAATTTCACTCAAAAACAAGGCAAATGTTTGATTTTTTTTTCTTTTAATTTCACTCAAAAACAAGGCAATTGTTTGATTTTCACATGAATTTAACACCGACCGACAAAAAGTTTGAATTCTTTCAATTTTTTTTTCCGAATTTCACTCAAAAACAAGGCAATTGTTTGATTTTTTTTTTCTCTTAATTTCACTCAAAAACAAGGCAATTGTTTGATTTTTTTTTCTCTTAATTTCACTCAAAACAAGGCAATTGTTTGATTTTTTTTTCTCTTAATTTCACTCAAAACAAGGCAATTGTTTGATTTTCACATGAATTTAACACCGACCGACAAAAAGTTTGATTTCTTTAAATTTTTTTTTTCTGAATTTCACTCAAAAACAAGGCAATTATTTGATTTTTTTTTTCTTTTAATTTCACTCAAAAACAAGGCAATTGTTTGATTTTCACATGAATTTAACACCGACCGACAAAAAGTTTGATTTCCTTCAATTTTATTTTTTTCTGAATTTCACTCAAAAACAAGGCAATTGTTTGATTTTCGCATGAATTTTACACCGACCGACAAAAAGTTTGATTTTTTTCAATTTTTTTTTTCCGAATTTCACTCAAAAACAAGGCAATTGTTTGATTTTCACGTGAATTTAACACCGACCGACAAAAAGTTTGATTTCTTTCAATATTTTTTTTTCTGAATTTCACTCAAAAACAATGCAATTGTTTGATTTTTTTTTCTCTTAATTTCACTCAATAACAAGGCAATTGTTTGATTTTCACATGAATTTAACACCGACCGACAAAAAGTTTGATTTTTTTCAATTTTTTTTTTTCTAAATTTCACTCAATAACCAGGCAATTGTTTGATTTTTTTTTTCTCTTAATTTCACTCAAAAACAAGGCAATTGTTTGATTTTCACATGAATTTAACACCGACCGACAAAAAGATTGATTTCTTTCATTTATTTTTTTCTAAATTTCACTCAATAACCAGGCAATTGTTTGATTTTTTTTTCTCTTAATTTACTCAAAAACAAGGCAATTGTTTGATTTTCACATGAATTTAACACTGACTGACAAAAAGTTTGATTTCTTTCAATTTTTTTTTCTGAATTTCACTCAAAAACAAGGCAATTGTTTGATTTTTTTTTCTCTTATTTTCACTCAAAAACAAGGCAATTGTTTGATTTTCACATGAATTTAACACCGACTGACATAAAGTTTGATTTCTTTCAAATTTTTTTTCTGAATTTCACTCAAAAACCAGGCAATTGTTTGATTTTTTTTTTCTGAATTTCAATCAAAAACAAGGCAATTAAGGATATTGGCTATAGTCAAAATTATAACAAGTTGGCAATGATCACTAACCCTCTCAGGCAATTATATATATTCTGCTCCGTTGACATTTCAGGTTTGGATACATACTGGATGTATGATGCTGCCGCTCAAAAGCTGTTATGTTTGCCCGCCCGCCGCTGATTGCTTTCGTCTATTTTAACATGGTAAGTGTCAAAAGCAAATTTTATATATAGTATAATATATTCATAGTCTTCTTTGGCCAAACAAAAACCCATTTACCAGTGGAACAATCGCTTTTATTTGTTTCATAATAGAAATAGGGACCACCGTGTCTGTCTATCTGTCTGACCTTTGAAGGGCAGCCATGTTTGGAACTGTAATGTGTAGCCGAAGTGAAATTTTCACAAAAGTCTCACCAAGTGTCTGAAATGAAAATTAGCGATAAATTACCTACGTTAATAGATTGCTAATACATTTTCAAACGCAGATTGGTGGGTTGCTGAAACCTTCAAAAACTGACTGTTTGTCAACACTGTTACCAAGTTAATTAACATTAACTAGCTAATAAATTGCCACATGTCCATGTGATATTATTAATCAAATTCATATTATTGAGAACAACTAATTATTAAGTTATGTATAAGTGTTACATAATATTTTGATAAATGACTGTGTGTGTGTTTAATCTGTAAACTCCATTGAAATGGTAAACATTCTACATTTACATAATATTAACTTTTTCATAAATTACACTGCCATCAGGGTGGAACTAAATTAACAGTTACAATTTTGTAAATTGCATAAGGATCGCATTGAAATATTTGATTGTTGAAAGGCTATTTGTTTTTCAATAATTATAATATACACTGATCAATACACTATACAATAATATATAACTTGATCCATCCTCCGCTCTTGTATTTATTCGCTTACAAATTATTTATTATAACCGTCATCTCTATATTCGAAACGTTCGAAACGTAGCTCGTCGTGTGTGGCCCGTAAATGTAAACAAGAAGCGTGTGCGATATCATTATTAATGCAAAGTTATACGTAACCATAACAATAGTTAAAAATTACCTACACGGCGGTGGAAGTGACAATTACAATTTGAATCACCGCGACATGTAAATTTGTAGCACATCAGAGATCAGCGTTGTAATGGTCAATCGGCGTTAGTAAGCAGCGGCTAAATTGTACAAGTGAAATTAATAGGTATGCCATATATAACAGGCAACTGTTTAATTTTCACATTAATTAAAAACCAACGGACGTTATTTTTTTTTCCATAATTTCACTCAAAAACAAATCAATTGTTTGATTTTCACATGAATTTAACACCGACCGACAAAAAGTTTGATTTCTTTCATTTTTTTTTTCTAAATTTCACTCAATAACCAGGCAATTGTTTGATTTTTTTTTTCTCTTAATTTCACTCAAAAACAAGGCAATTGTTTGATTTCTTTTTTTTCTCTTAATTTTACTCAAAAACAAGGCAATTGTTTGATTTTCACATGAATTTAACACCGACCGACAAAAAGTTTGATGTCTTTCAATTTTTTTTTTCTGAATTTCACTCAAAAACAAGGCAATTGTGTGATTTTTTTTTTCTCTTAATTTCACTCAAAAACAAGGCAATTGTTTGATTTTCACATGAATTTAACACCGACCGACAAAAAGTTTGATTACTTTCAATATTTTTTTTTTCTGAATTTCACTCAAAAACAAAGCAATTGTTCCATAATAGTAATAGGGGACCACCGTGTCTGTCTGTCTGTCTGACCTTTGAAGGGCAGCCATGTTTGGAACTGTAATGTGTAGCCGAAGTGAAATTTTCACAAATGTCTCACCAAGTGTCTGAAACGAAAATTAGCGATAAATTACCTACGTTAATAGATTGCTAATACATTTTCAAACGCAGATTGGTGGATTGCTGAAACCTTCAAAAACTGACTGTTTGTCAACACTGTTACCAAGTTAATTACCATTAACTAGCTAATAAATTGTCACATGTCCATGTGATATTATTTATCAAATTCATATTATTGAGAACAACTAATTATTAAGTTATGTATAAGTGTTACATAATATTTTGATATATGACTGTGTGTGTGTTTAATCTGTAATCTCCATAGAAATGGTAAACATTCTACATTTACATAATATTAACTTTTTCATAAATTACACTGCCATCAGGGTGGAACTAAATTAACAGTTACAATTTTGTAAATTGCATAAGGATCGCATTGAAATATTTGATTGTTGAAAGGCTATTTGTTTTTCAATAATTATAATATGCACTGATCAATACACTATACAATAATATATAACTTGATCCATCCTCCGCTCTTGTATTTATTCGCTTACAAATTATTTATTATAACCGTCATCTCGATATTCGAAACGTTCGAAACGTAGCTCGTCGTGTGTGGCCCGTAAATGTAAACAAGAAGCGTGTGCGATATCATTATAAATGCATAGTTATACGTAACCATAACAATAGTTAAAAATTACCTACACGGCGGTGGAAGTGACAATTACAATTTGAATCACCGCGACATGTAAATTTGTAGCACATCAGAGATCAGCGTTGAAATGGTCAATCGGCGTTAGAAAGCAGCGGCTAAATTGTACAAGTGAAATTAATAGGTATGCCATATATAACAGGCAACTGTTTAATTTTCACATTAATTAAAAACCAACGGACAATATTTTTTTTTTCATAATTACACTGAAAAACAGGCAATTGTTTGATTTTCAAATGAATTTAACACCGACCGACAAAAAATTTGATTTCTTTCAATTTTTTTTTTCTGAATTTCACTCAAAAACAATGCAATTGTTTGATTTTTTTTTTCTCTTAATTTCACTCAAAAACAAGGCAATTGTTTGATTTTCACATGAATTTAACACCGACCGACAAAAAGTTTGATTTCTTTCATTTTTTTTTCCAAATTTCACTCAATAACCAGGCAATTTTTTGATTTTTTTTTTCTTTTAATTTCACTCATAAACAAGGCAATTGTTTGATTTTCACATGAATTTATTACCGACCGACAAAAAGTTTGATTTCTTTCAATTTTTTTTTTCTGAATTTCACTCAAAAACAAGGCAATTGTTTGTTTTTTTTTCTCTTAATTTCACTCAAAAAGAAGGGTATTGTTTGATTTTCACATGAATTTAACACCGAACGACAAAAAGTTTGATTTCTTTCAATATTTTTTTTTTCTGAATTTCACTCAAAAACAGGGCAATTGTTTGATTTTCACATGAATTTAACACCGACCGACAAAAAGTTTGATTTCTTTCAAATTTTTTTTTTCTGAATTTCACTCAAAAACAAGGCAATTGTTTGATTTTTTTTTCTCTTAATTTCACTCAAAAACAAGGCAATTGTTTGATTTTCACATGAATTCAACACCGACCGACAAAAAGTTTGATTTCTTTCAATATATTTTTTTTCTGAATTTCACTCAAAAACAAGGCAATTGTTTGATTTTTTTTTTCTCTTAATTTCACTCAATAACAAGGCAATTGTTTGATTTTCACATGAATTTAACACCGACCGACAAAAAGATTGATTTCTTTCATATTTTTTTTTCTAAATTTCACTCAATAACCAGGCAATTGTTTGATTTTTTTTTCTCTTAATTTACTCAAAAACAAGGCAATTGTTTGATTTTCACATGAATTTAACACTGACTCACAAAAAGTTTGATTTCTTTCAATTTTTTTTTCTGAATTTCACTCAAAAACAAGGCAATTGTTTGATTTTTTTTTCTCTTAATTTCACTCAAAAACAAGGCAATTGTTTGATTTTTTTTTTCTGAATTTCATTCAAAAACAAGGCAATTAAGGATATTGGCTATAGTCTAAATTATAACAAGTTGGCAATGATCACTAACCCTCTCAGGCAATTATTTATATTCTGCTCCGTTGACATTTCAGGTTTGGATACATACTGGATGTATGATGCTGCCGCTCAAAAGCTGTTATGTTTGCCCGCCCGCCGCTGATTGCTTTCGTCTATTTTAACATGGTAAGTGTCAAAAGCAAATTTTATATATAGTATAATATATTCATAGTCTTCTTTGGCCAAACAAAAACCCATTTACCAGTGGAACAATCGATTTTATTTGTTCCATAATAGAAATAGGGACCACCGTGTCTGTCTGTCTGTCTGACCTTTGAAGGGCAGCCATGTTTGGAACTGTAATGTGTAGCCGAAGTGAAATTTTCACAAAAGTCTCACCAAGTGTCTGAAACGAAAATAAGCGATAAATTACCTACGTTAATAGATTGCTAATACATTTTCAAACGCAGATTGGTGGGTTGCTGAAACCTTCAAAAACTGACTGTTTGTCAACACTGTTACCAAGTTAATTAACATTAACTAGCTAATAAATTGTCACATGTCCATGTGATATTATTTATCAAATTCATATTATTGAGAACAACTAATTATTAAGTTATGTATAAGTGTTACATAATATTTTGATATATGACTGTGTGTGTGTTAAATCTGTAAACTCCATAGAAATGGTAAACATTCTACATTTACATAATATTAACTTTTTCATAAATTACACTGCCATCAGGGTGGAACTAAATTAACAGTTACAATTTTGTAAATTGCATAAGGATCGCATTGAAATATTTGATTGTTGAAAGGCTATTTGTTTTTCAATAATTATAATATGCACTGATCAATACACTATACAATAATATATAACTTGATCCATCCTCCGCTCTTGTATTTATTCGCTTACAAATTATTTATTATAACCGTCATCTCGATATTCGAAACGTTCGAAACGTAGCTCGTCGTGTGTGGCCCGTAAATGTAAACAAGAAGCGTGTGCGATATCATTATTAATGCATAGTTATACGTAACCATAACAATAGTTAAAAATTACCTACACGGCGGTGGAAGTGACAATTACAATTTGAATCACCGCGACATGTAAATTTGTAGCACATCAGAGATCAGCGTTGAAATGGTCAATCGGCGTTAGTAAGCAGCGGCTAAATTGTACCAGTGAAATTAAAAGGTATGCCATATATAACAGGCAACTGTTTAATTTTCACATTAATTAAAAACCAACGGACAATATTTTTTTTTCCATAATTTCACTCAAAAACACATCAATTGTTTGATTTTCACATGAATTTAACACCGACCGACAAAAAGTTTGATTTCTTTCATTTTTTTTTTCTAAATTTCACTCAATAACCAGGCAATTGTTTGATTTTTTTTTTCTCTTAATTTCACTCAAAAACAAAGCAATTGTGTGATTTTTTTTTTCTCTTAATTTCACTCAAAAACAAGGCAATTGTTTGATTTTCACATGAATTTAACACCGACCGACAAAAAGTTTGATTTCTTTCATTTTTTTTTTTCTTAATTTCACTCAATAACCTGGCAATTGTTTGATTTTTTTTTCTCTTAATTTCACTCAAAAACAAGGCAATTGTTTGATTTTCACATGAATTTAACACCGACCGACAAAAAGTTTGATTTCTTTCATTTTTTTTTTTTCTAAATTTCACTCAATAACCAGGCAATTGTTTGATTTTTTTTTCTCTTAATTTCACTCAAAAACAAGGCAATTGTTTGATTTTTTTTTTCTCTTAATTTTACTCAAAAACAAGGCAATTGTTTGATTTTCACATGAATTTTTCACCGACCGACAAAAAGTTTGATTTCTTTCAATTTTTTTTTTCTGAATTTCACTCAAAGACAAGGCAATTGTGTGATTTTTTTTTTCTCTTAATTTCACTCAAAAACAAGGCAATTGTTTGATTTTCACATGAATTTAACACCGACCGACAAAAAGTTTGATTTCTTTCAATATTTTTTTTTTCTGAATTTCACTCAAAAACAAAGCAATTGTTCGATATTTTTTTCTCTTAATTTCACTCAAAAACAAGGCAATTGTTTGATTTTCACATGAATTTAACACCGACCGACAAAAAGTTTGATTTCTTTCATTTTTTTTTTTCTTAATTTCACTCAATAACCTGCCAATTGTTTGATTTTTTTTTCTCTTAATTTCACTCAAAAACAAGGCAATTGTTTGATTTTCACATGAATTTAACACCGACCGACAAAAAGTTTGACTTCTTTCAATATTTTTTTTTTCTGAATTTCACTCAAAAACAAGGCAATTAAGGATATTGGCTATAGTCTAAATTATAACAAGTTGGCAATGATCACTAACCCTCTCAGGCAATTATTTATATTCTGCTCCGTTGACATTTCAGGTTTGGATACATACTGGATGTATGATGCTGCCGCTCAAAAGCTGTTATGTTTGCCCGCCCGCCGCTGATTGCTTTCGTCTATTTTAACATGGTAAGTGTCAAAAGCAAATTTTATATATATTTTAATATATTCATAGTCTTCTTTGGCCAAACAAAAATCCATTTACCAGTGGAACAATCGATTTTATTTGTTCCATAATAGATATAGGGGACCACCGTGTCTGTCTGTCTGTCTGACCTTTGAAGGGCAGCCATGTTTGGAACTGTAATGTGTAGCCGAAGTGAAATTTTCACAAATGTCTCACCAAGTGTCTGAAACGAAAATTAGCGATAAATTACCTACGTTAATAGATTGCTAATACATTTTCAAACGCAGATTGGTGGGTTGCTGAAACCTTCAAAAACTGACTGTTTGTCAACACTGTTACCAAGTTAATTAACATTAACTAGCTAATAAATTGCCACATGTCCATGTGATATTATTAATCAAATTCATATTATTGAGAACAACTAATTATTAAGTTATGTATAAGTGTAACATAATATTTTGATATATGACTGTGTGTGTGTTTAATCTGTAAACCCCATAAAAATGGTAAACATTCTACATTTACATAATATTAACTTTTTCATAAATTACACTGCCATCAGGGTGGAACTAAATTAACAGTTACAATTTTGTAAATTGCATAAGGATCGCATTGAAATATTTGATTGTTGAGAGGCTATTTGTTTTTCAATAATTATAATATGCACTGATCAATACACTATACAATAATATATAACTTGATCCATCCTCCGCTCTTGTATTTATTCGCTTACAAATTATTTATTATAACCGTCATCTCGATATTCGAAAAGTTCGAAACGTAGCTCGTCGTGTGTGGCCCGTAAATGTAAACAAGAAGCGTGTGCGATATCATTATTAATGCATAGTTATACGTAACCATAACAATAGTTAAAAATTACCTCCACGGCGGTGGAAGTGACAATTACAATTTGAATCACCGCGACATGTAAATTTGTAGCACATCAGAGATCAGCGTTGAAATGGTCAATCGGCGTTAGAAAGCAGCGGCTAAATTGTACAAGTGAAATTAATAGGTATGCCATATATAACAGGCAACTGTTTAATTTTCACATTAATTAAAAACCAACGGACAATATTTTTTTTTCATAATTACACTGAAAAACAGGCAATTGTTTGATTTTCAAATGAATTTAACACCGACCGACAAAAAATTTGATTTCTTTCAATTTTTTTTTTCTGAATTTCACTCAAAAACAAGGCAATTGTTTGATTTTTTTTTTCTCTTAATTTCACTCAAAAACAAGGCAATTGTTTGATTTTCACATGAATTTAACACCGACCGACAAAAAGTTTGATATCTATCATATTTTTTTTCCAAATTTCACTCAAAAACCAAGCAATTGTTTGATTTTTTTTTCTCTTAATTTCACTCAAAAACAAGGCAATTGTTTGATTTTCACATGAATTTAACACCGACCGACAAAAAGTTTGATTTCTTTCAAATTTTTTTTTTCTGATTTTCACTCAAAAACAAGGCAATTGTTTGATTTTTTTTTTCTCTTAATTTCACTCAAAAACAAGGCAATTGTTTGATTTTCACATGAATTTAACACCGACCGACAAAAAGTTTGATTTCTTTCAATATTTTTTTTTTCTGAATTTCACTCAAAAACAAGGCAATTAAGGATATTGGCTAAAGTCTAAATTATAACAAGTTGGCAATGATCACTAACCCTCTCAGGCAATTATTTATACTCTGCTCCGTTGACATTTCAGGTTTGGATACATACTGGATGTATGATGCTGCCGCTCAAAAGCTGTTATGTTTGCCCGCCCACCGCTGATTGCTTTCGTCTATTTTAACATGGTAAGTGTCAAAAGCAAATTTTATATATATTTTAATATATTCATAGTCTTCTTTGGCCAAACAAAAATCCATTTACCAGTGGAACAATCGATTTTATTTGTTCCATAATAGAAATAGGGGACCACCGTGTCTGTCTGTCTGTCTGACCTTTGAAGGGCAGCCATGTTTGGAACTGTAATGTGTAGCCGAAGTGAAATTTTCACAAAAGTCTCACCAAGTGTCTGAAACGAAAATTAGCGATAAATTACCTACGTTAATAGATTGCTAATACATTTTCAACCGCAGATTGGTGGGTTGCTGAAACCTTCAAAAACTGACTGTTTGTCAACACTGTTACCAAGTTAATTAACAATAACTAGCTAATAAATTGCCACATGTCCATGTGATATTATTTATCAAATTCATATTATTAAGAACAACTAATTATTAAGTTATGTATAAGTGTTACATAATATTTTGATATATGACTGTGTGTGTGTTTAATCTGTAAACTCCATAGAAATGGTAAACATTCTACATTTACATAATATTAACTTTTTCATAAATTACACTGCCATCAGGGTGGAACTAAATTAACAGTTACAATTTTGTAAATTGCATAAGGATCGCATTGAAATATTTGATTGTTGAAAGGCTATTTGTTTTTCAATAATTATAATATGCACTGATCAATACACTATACAATAATATATAACTTGATCCACCCTCCGCTCTTGTATTTATTCGCTTACAAATTATTTATTATAACCGTCATCTCTATATTCGAAACGTTCGAAACGTAGCTCGTCGTGTGTGGCCCGTAAATGTAAACAAGAAGCGTGTGCGATATCATTATAAATGCATAGTTATACGTAACCATAACAATAGTTAAAAATTACCTACACGGCGGTGGAAGTGACAATTACAATTTGAATCACCGCGACATGTAAATTTGTAGCACATCAGAGATCAGCGTTGAAATGGTCAATCGGCGTTAGAAAGCAGCGGCTAAATTGTACAAGTGAAATTAATAGGTATGCCATATATAACAGGCAACTGTTTAATTTTCACATTAATTAAAAACCAACGGACAATATTTTTTTTTCATAATTACACTGAAAAACAGGCAATTGTTTGATTTTCAAATGAATTTAACACCGACCGACAAAAAATTTGATTTCTTTCAATTTTTTTTTTCTGAATTTCACTCAAAAACAAGGCAATTGTTTGATTTTTTTGTCGCTTAATTTCACTCAAAAACAAGGCAATTGTTTGATTTTCACATGAATTTAACACCGACCGACAAAAAGTTTGATTTCTTTCATTTTTTTTTTTCTAAATTTCACTCAATAACCAGGCAATTGTTTGATTTTTTTTTTCTCTTAATTTCATTTAAAAACAAGGCAATTGTTTGATTTTCACATGAATTTAACACCGACCGACAAAAAGTTTGATTTCCTTCAATATTTTTTTTTTCTGAATTTCACTCAAAAACAGGGCAATTGTTTGATTTTTGTTTTCTCTTAATTTCACTCAAAAACTAGGCAATTGTTTGATTTTCACATGAATTTAACACCGACCGACAAAAAGTTTGATTTCTTTCTTTTTTTTTTTCTTAATTTCACTCAATAACCTGGCAATTGTTTGATTTTTTTTTCTCTTAATTTCACTCAAAAACAAGGCAATTGTTTGATTTTCACATGAATTTAACACCGACCGACAAAAAGTTTGATTTCTTTAATTTTTTTTTTCTAAATTTCACTCAATAACCAGGCAATTGTTTGATTTTTTTTTTCTCTTAATTTACTCAAAAAACAGGAATTGTTTGATTTTCACATGAATTTAACACCGACCGACAAAAAGTTTGATTTCGTTCAATTTTTTTTTTCTGAATTTCACTCAATAATTAGGCAATTGTTTGATTTTTTTTTCTCTTAATTTCACTCAAAAACAAGGCAATTGTTTGATTTTTTTTTTCTCTTAATTTTACTCAAAAACAAGGCAATTGTTTGATTTTCACATGAATTTTTCACCGACCGACAAAAAGTTTGATTTCTTTCAATTTTTTTTTTCTGAATTTCACTCAAAGACAAGGCAATTGTGTGATTTTTTTTTTCTCTTAATTTCACTCAAAAACAAGGCAATTGTTTGATTTTCACATGAATTTAACACCGACCGACAAAAAGTTTGATTTCTTTCAATATTTTTTTTTTCTGAATTTCACTCAAAAACAAAGCAATTGTTCGATATTTTTTTCTCTTAATTTCACTCAAAAACAAGGCAATTGTTTGATTTTCACATGAATTTAACACCGACCGACAAAAAGTTTGATTTCTTTCTTTTTTTTTTTCTTAATTTCACTCAATAACCTGGCAATTGTTTGATTTTTTTTTCTCTTAATTTCACTCAAAAACAAGGCAATTGTTTGATTTTCACATGAATTTAACACCGACCGACAAAAAGTTTGATTTCTTTCAATATTTTTTTTTTCTGAATTTCACTCAAAAACAAGGCAATTAAGGATATTGGCTATAGTCTAAATTATAACAAGTTGGCAATGATCACTAACCCTCTCAGGCAATTATTTATATTCTGCTCCGTTGACATTTCAGGTTTGGATACATACTGGATGTATGATGCTGCCGCTCAAAAGCTGTTATGTTTGCCCGCCCGCCGCTGATTGCTTTCGTCTATTTTAACATGGTAAGTGTCAAAAGCAAATTTTATATATATTTTAATATATTCATAGTCTTCTTTGGCCAAACAAAAATCCATTTACCAGTGGAACAATCGATTTTATTTGTTCCATAATAGACATAGGGGACCACCGTGTCTGTCTGTCTGTCTGACCTTTGAAGGGCAGCCATGTTTGGAACTGTAATGTGTAGCCGAAGTGAAATTTTCACAAATGTCTCACCAAGTGTCTGAAACGAAAATTAGCGATAAATTACCTACGTTAATAGATTGCTAATACATTTTCAAACGCAGATTGGTGGGTTGCTGAAACCTTCAAAAACTGACTGTTTGTCAACACTGTTACCAAGTTAATTAACATTAACTAGCTAATAAATTGCCACATGTCCATGTGATATTATTAATCAAATTCATATTATTGAGAACAACTAATTATTAAGTTATGTATAAGTGTAACATAATATTTTGATATATGACTGTGTGTGTGTTTAATCTGTAAACCCCATAAAAATGGTAAACATTCTACATTTACATAATATTAACTTTTTCATAAATTACACTGCCATCAGGGTGGAACTAAATTAACAGTTACAATTTTGTAAATTGCATAAGGATCGCATTGAAATATTTGATTGTTGAGAGGCTATTTGTTTTTCAATAATTATAATATGCACTGATCAATACACTATACAATAATATATAACTTGATCCATCCTCCGCTCTTGTATTTATTCGCTTACAAATTATTTATTATAACCGTCATCTCGATATTCGAAACGTTCGAAACGTAGCTCGTCGTGTGTGGCCCGTAAATGTAAACAAGAAGCGTGTGCGATATCATTATTAATGCATAGTTATACGTAACCATAACAATAGTTAAAAATTACCTCCACGGCGGTGGAAGTGACAATTACAATTTGAATCACCGCGACATGTAAATTTGTAGCACATCAGAGATCAGCGTTGAAATGGTCAATCGGCGTTAGAAAGCAGCGGCTAAATTGTACAAGTGAAATTAATAGGTATGCCATATATAACAGGCAACTGTTTAATTTTCACATTAATTAAAAACCAACGGACAATATTTTTTTTTCATAATTACACTGAAAAACAGGCAATTGTTTGATTTTCAAATGAATTTAACACCGACCGACAAAAAATTTGATTTCTTTCAATTTTTTTTTTCTGAATTTCACTCAAAAACAAGGCAATTGTTTGATTTTTTTTTTCTCTTAATTTCACTCAAAAACAAGGCAATTGTTTGATTTTCACATGAATTTAACACCGACCGACAAAAAGTTTGATATCTTTCATATTTTTTTTCCAAATTTCACTCAATAACCAAGCAATTGTTTGATTTTTTTTTCTCTTAATTTCACTCAAAAACAAGGCAATTGTTTGATTTTCACATGAATTTAACACCGACCGACAAAAAGTTTGATTTCTTTCAAATTTTTTTTTTCTGATTTTCACTCAAAAACAAGGCAATTGTTTGATTTTTTTTTTCTCTTAATTTCACTCAAAAACAAGGCAATTGTTTGATTTTCACATGAATTTAACACCGACCGACAAAAAGTTTGATTTCTTTCAATATTTTTTTTTTCTGAATTTCACTCAAAAACAAGGCAATTAAGGATATTGGCTATAGTCTAAATTATAACAAGTTGGCAATGATCACTAACCCTCTCAGGCAATTATTTATACTCTGCTCCGTTGACATTTCAGGTTTGGATACATACTGGATGTATGATGCTGCCGCTCAAAAGCTGTTATGTTTGCCCGCCCACCGCTGATTGCTTTCGTCTATTTTAACATGGTAAGTGTCAAAAGCAAATTTTATATATATTTTAATATATTCATAGTCTTCTTTGGCCAAACAAAAATCCATTTACCAGTGGAACAATCGATTTTATTTGTTCCATAATAGAAATAGGGGACCACCGTGTCTGTCTGTCTGTCTGACCTTTGAAGGGCAGCCATGTTTGGAACTGTAATGTGTAGCCGAAGTGAAATTTTCACAAAAGTCTCACCAAGTGTCTGAAACGAAAATTAGCGATAAATTACCTACGTTAATAGATTGCTAATACATTTTCAACCGCAGATTGGTGGGTTGCTGAAACCTTCAAAAACTGACTGTTTGTCAACACTGTTACCAAGTTAATTAACAATAACTAGCTAATAAATTGCCACATGTCCATGTGATATTATTTATCAAATTCATATTATTAAGAACAACTAATTATTAAGTTATGTATAAGTGTTACATAATATTTTGATATATGACTGTGTGTGTGTTTAATCTGTAAACTCCATAGAAATGGTAAACATTCTACATTTACATAATATTAACTTTTTCATAAATTACACTGCCATCAGGGTGGAACTAAATTAACAGTTACAATTTTGTAAATTGCATAAGGATCGCATTGAAATATTTGATTGTTGAAAGGCTATTTGTTTTTCAATAATTATAATATGCACTGATCAATACACTATACAATAATATATAACTTGATCCACCCTCCGCTCTTGTATTTATTCGCTTACAAATTATTTATTATAACCGTCATCTCTATATTCGAAACGTTCGAAACGTAGCTCGTCGTGTGTGGCCCGTAAATGTAAACAAGAAGCGTGTGCGATATCATTATAAATGCATAGTTATACGTAACCATAACAATAGTTAAAAATTACCTACACGGCGGTGGAAGTGACAATTACAATTTGAATCACCGCGACATGTAAATTTGTAGCACATCAGAGATCAGCGTTGAAATGGTCAATCGGCGTTAGAAAGCAGCGGCTAAATTGTACAAGTGAAATTAATAGGTATGCCATATATAACAGGCAACTGTTTAATTTTCACATTAATTAAAAACCAACGGACAATATTTTTTTTTCATAATTACACTGAAAAACAGGCAATTGTTTGATTTTCAAATGAATTTAACACCGACCGACAAAAAATTTGATTTCTTTCAATTTTTTTTTTCTGAATTTCACTCAAAAACAAGGCAATTGTTTGATTTTTTTGTCGCTTAATTTCACTCAAAAACAAGGCAATTGTTTGATTTTCACATGAATTTAACACCGACCGACAAAAAGTTTGATTTCTTTCATTTTTTTTTTTCTAAATTTCACTCAATAACCAGGCAATTGTTTGATTTTTTTTTTCTCTTAATTTCATTTAAAAACAAGGCAATTGTTTGATTTTCACATGAATTTAACACCGACCGACAAAAAGTTTGATTTCCTTCAATATTTTTTTTTTCTGAATTTCACTCAAAAACAGGGCAATTGTTTGATTTTTGTTTTCTCTTAATTTCACTCAAAAACTAGGCAATTGTTTGATTTTCACATGAATTTAACACCGACCGACAAAAAGTTTGATTTCTTTCATTTTTTTTTTCTGAATTTCACTCAAAAACAAGGCAATTGTTTGATTTTTTTTTCTCTTTATTTCACTCAAAAACAAGGCAATTGTTTGATTTTCACATGAATTTAACACCAACCGACAAAAAGTTTGATTTCTTTAATTTTTTTTTTCTAAATTTCACTCAATAACCAGGCAATTGTTTGATTTTTTTTTTCTCTTAATTTACTCAAAAAACAGGAATTGTTTGATTTTCACATGAATTTAACACCGACCGACAAAAAGTTTGATTTCTTTCATTTTTTTTTTCTGAATTTCACTCAAAAACAAGGCAATTGTTTGATTTTTTTTTCTCTTTATTTCACTCAAAAACAAGGCAATTGTTTGATTTTCACATGAATTTAACACCGACCGACAAAAAGTTTGATTTCTTTAATTTTTTTTTTCTAAATTTCACTCAATAACCAGGCAATTGTTTGATTTTTTTTTTCTCTTAATTTACTCAAAAAACAGGAATTGTTTGATTTTCACATGAATTTAACACCGACCGACAAAAAGTTTGATTTCGTTCAATTTTTTTTTTCTGAATTTCACTCAAAAACAAGGCAATTGTTTGATTTTTTTTTCTCTTAATTTCACTCAAAACAAGGCAATTGTTTGATTTTCACATGAATTTAACACCGACCGACAAAAAGTTTGTTTTCTTTCAATATTTTTTTTTTCTGAATTTCACTCAAAAACAAGGCAATTGTTTGTTTTTTTTTTTTTCTCTTAATTTCACTCAAAAACAAGGCAATTGTTTGATTTTCACATGAATTTAACACCGACCGACAAAAAGTTTGATTTCTCTCTATATTATTTTTTTTCTGAATTTCACTCAAAAACAAGGCAATTAAGGATATTGGCTATAGCCTAAATTATAACAAGTTGGCAATGATCACTAACCCTCTCAGGCAATTATTTATATTCTGCTCCGTTGACATTTCAGGTTTGGATACATACTGGATGTATGATGCTGCCGCTCAAAAGCTGTTATGTTTGCCCGCTCGCCGCTGATTGCTTTCGTCTATTTTAACATGGTAAGTGTCAAAAGCAAATTTTATATAGTATAATAATATATTCAAAGTCTTCTTTGGCCAAACAAAAATCCATTTACCAGTGGAACAATCGATTTTATTTGTTCCATAATAGAAATAGGGGACCACCGTGTCTGTCTGTCTGTCTGACCTTTGAAGGGCAGCCATGTTTGGAACTGTAATGTGTAGCCGAAGTGAAATTTTCACAAATGTCTCACCAAGTGTCTGAAACGAAAATTAGCGATAAATTACCTACGTTAATAGATTGCTAATACATTTTCAAACGCAGATTGGTGGGTTGCTGAAACCTTCAAAAACTGACTGTTTGTCAACACTGTTACCAAGTTAATTAACATTAACTAGCTAATAAATTGCCACATGTCCATGTGATATTATTTATCAAATTCATATTATTGAGAACAACTAATTATTAAGTTATGTATAAGTGTTACATAATATTTTGATATATGACTGTGTGTGTGTTAAATCTGTAAACTCCATAGAAATGGTAAACATTCTACATTTACATAATATTAACTTTTTCATAAATTACACTGCCATCAGGGTGGAACTAAATTAACAGTTACAATTTTGTAAATTGCATAAGGATCGCATTGAAATATTTGATTGTTGAGAGGCTATTTGTTTTTCAATAATTATAATATGCACTGATCAATACACTATACAATAATATATAACTTGATCCATCCTCCGCTCTTGTATTTATTCGCTTACAAATTATTTATTATAACCGTCATCTCGATATTCGAAACGTTCGAAACGTAGCTCGTCGTGTGTGGCCCGTAAATGTTAACAAGAAGCGTGTGCGATATCATTATTAATGCATAGTTATACGTAACCATAACAATAGTTAAAAATTACCTCCATGGCGGTGGAAGTGACAATTACAATTTGAATCACCGCGACATGTAAATTTGTAGCACATCAGAGATCAGCGTTGAAATGGTCAATCGGCGTTAGAAAGCAGCGGTTAAATTGTACAAGTGAAATTAATAGGTATGCCATATATAACAGGTAACTGTTTAATTTTCACATTAATTAAAAACCAACGGACACTATTTTTTTTTTCATAATTACACTGAAAAACAGGCAATTGTTTGATTTTCACATGAATTTAACACCGACCGACAAAAAGTTTGATTTCTTTCATTTTTTTTTTCTAAATTTCACTCAATAACCAGGCAATTGTTTGATTTTTTTTTCTCTTAATTTCACTCAAAAACAAGGCAATTGTTTGATTTTTTTTTTCTCTTAATTTCACTCAAAAACAAGGCAATTGTTTGATTTTCACATCAATTTAACACCGACCGACAAAAAGTTTGATTTCTTTCAATATTTTTTTTTTCTGAATTTCACTCAAAAACAAAGCAATTGTGTGATTTTTTTTTTCTCTTAATTTCACTCAAAAACAAGGCAATTGTTTGATTTTCACATGAATTTAACACCGACCGACAAAAAGTTTGATTTCTTTCATTTTTTTTTTTCTTAATTTCACTCAATAACCTGGCAATTGTTTGATTTTCTTGGGGGGGCTCGGGCGTCCCCGCGGTCTCCAAGCTAGCTATCCTTTGATGCAGCATCATTCGTGTGTGTGTCTGAGTCGGTAGGTGACGCCTCGTTTCACTGCCGCCCTTCTACCTTACCACACTCGAATAACATATGAAAACAAGAAAGAAGAAAGCGGTTTCACAGCGGATGCACGTCCTCTCACTCAAAGTGCATCTCTCTAACATCCGAGGCCTGCACTCAAATCTCAGCCCAGTCCACTATCACCTCGAGACTGCGAAACCGCACCTCTTGTTTTTAACGGAGACGCAGATCAGATGTCCGGATGACGCGTCATATCTGACATACCCTGGCTACGTCCTGGAGCATTGTTTTAAGCCACGTGCCGGGGCGTGCGTATTTATTCGCGATGACATCTGTTTTCGGCGTCTTCGTAATCTTGAAGACTCCAGATTCTCTGTTCTATGGATATTGGTGGAAACCGGTGTAGAGAAAATTCTTTACGCTGGAGTATATCGATCGCACACCTGTAACCAGGAGGTTACCGATTTTATGGACTATCTAAGTGTGACGGCGGATATAGCTCAACAACGGTACCCTTCTGCCCAACTTGTATTACTGGGGGACTATAATGCTCACCATCATGAGTGGCTATTCCCATACCAGGATACAAACCACGCTGGGAAAGAGGCGCATAAGTTAGCCCTAACCTTAAACCTCACCCAGCTTGTTAATGGGGCAACAAGGGTACCTGACGTTGCTGACCATACTGCCTATTGCCTCGACCTTCTGATGACGACAGATCCAGACCGCTACTCAGTGTCAGTTTCTTCACCGTTAGGTAGCTCTGACCACTGTCTGGTGAAATCTGTATCTCTATATTCCCCGCCCGACCGCTGCCAGAAAGGCACCCGGCGGATATGGAGATACAAGTCAGCAGATTGGGATGGGATGCGGTCTTTTTTTGCATCCTACCCTTGGCAGTCTCTTTGCTTCTCTTCTTGTGATTCTTCTACTTGCGCGGATGCTGTGACTGATGTGCTGCGTCAAGCAATGGAATATTTTATTCCATTTTGTGATGCGCCGCAGAGCAGCAAAGCAATTCCTTGGTTCAGTGTTGATTGTAGACGCGCTGAAGCGCTGAAACATGAAGCATACTTAGCCTGGGTCGATGCTCGAACCCGCAAAACCAAGGATATTCGTAACAAGAAGAGAGCCTTTAACAAAGCTGCCAAGGCATGCAAAAAGGCTGTAAAAAGGGCACGATTCGATCACATAAGCCGTGTTGGGTCCAAATTAGCTTCTCACCCTGCGGGTAGCAAAGCATTCTGGTCCTTGGCGAAGTCGATCGAATCCAACTTCAGCCGCCCTAATCTACCTCCACTATTAAGACCTGACGGATCATTGGCTCACACTGCTAAAGAGAAAGCGAACTTGTTCGCTTCTCTATTTGCGGAGTCTTCACGTTTAGATGCAGCGGGCAAAATACCTCCATGCCTTCCTCGATGCGAGGCATCAATGCCGGAAATTCGCATTCGTCAGACCGAAGTGCGTAGGGTGCTCCGCAATCTAAACGTGAACAAGGCTAGTGGTCCCGACGGAATTCCCGCCATAGTCCTAAAATCGTGTGCACCTGAATTGACTCCTGTTTTGACACGTCTCTTCCGCCTCTCTCTACAGACTGGTAAAGTGCCAAAATCTTGGAAGCTTGCAAATGTGCAGCCTGTGCCCAAGAAGGGCAGTCGTGCAGACCCTGCCAACTACAGACCCATTTCAATCACTTCCATACTTTGTAAAAGTATGGAACGTGTATTGAACAATAGGCTCCTGGCATACCTGGAAGCAAATGATATCCTCAGTGATCGACAGTACGGGTTTCGCCGAAACCGGTCAACTGGGGACCTTCTTGCGTATGCCACTCATATCTGGAGCGAGGCCATTGATATGTACGGAGAAGCACTCGCCGTCTCTCTTGACATTTCATAGGCTTTCGACAGGGTCTGGCACGATAGTCTTGCTAATAAGCTTCCATCGTATGGCTTACCCGCTGGCCTGTGCTCTTGGATTTCCGACTTCTTGAGGGAAAGATCGTTACGAGTTGTCCTTGATGGATGTTCGTCCGATCAATTGGAAATAAATGCCGGGGTACCTCAAGGATCGGTTCTCTCTGCTACCCTCTTCTTGCTGCACATAAATGATCTGCTCAAACCCGGTATCATTGGGTATGCAGATGACAGCACAGTAGTAGAGAGGTATATATCCGATGCACGGGCCGGCGATGTACAAATCCAGTCCCATAGAGAGGCGATGGTCGAGCGAATGAATTTGGCCCTAGAGGCAGTCTGCGAATGGGGTGATGCCAATTTAGTCAAATTCAATGCTACAAAGACCCAGGCGTGTCTCTTCAGCGCTAAACAGAGTCTTTTCACTCTCACTCCTGTCCTCCGAAGTGTGCCTATTCCGATAACGGACCAACTCGAGTTACTAGGTGTAACTCTTACACCGAAACTCAATTTCGGTTCATTTATTGAGTCCAGGGCTAAATTAGCTGCAAAAAAGCTGGGTGTTCTCAGAAAAGTGCGGCGGTATTTCACATCAGGACAGCTTCTAAACCTCTATCAAGCTCAAGTCCGGTCTTGTATGGAATACTGCAGCCATCTCTGGGATGGTTCGGCTAAATACCAGCTCGAAGCCTTGGACTCCATAGATAATCGAGCAAAGAAGCTCATTGGTGACGATGCGTTGGTGGAGGCTAGACTCCAAAGCCTCGAGCACAGACGCAAAGTTGCCAGTTTATCGGTGTTTTACAGGCTTCACTTCGGAGAATGTGCGATCGAGTTACATAACCTCATTCCCTCTTCTCCTTTCTTTCATCGGACGACAAGACGCACTGGAACACGGCATCCATATATGGTCGATATTCCGAAACTACGCACAAAGCGTTTTAAATCAAGCTTTATAATGCGTACGGCCGAAATATGGAACACCCTACCAGCGTCTCTATTTCCCGATAGATATAATCTGGAAGTCTTCAAGAACAGAGTAAATAGGTATCTGCTAGGCAAGCATGTTCCACCTTCGACCGCGTCGTCACTTTCCATCAGGTGAGGCAGCGGTCAAATGCTTGCTTATCTATTATAAAAAAAAAAAAAAAAAAAAAAAAAAAATTTTTTTCTCTTAATTTCACTCAAAAACAAGGCAATTGTTTGATTTTCACATGAATTTAACACCGACCGACAAAAAGTTTGATTTCTTTCATTTTTTTTTTTTCTAAATTTCACTCAATAACCAGGCAATTGTTTGATTTTTTTTTCTCTTAATTTCACTCAAAAACAAGGCAATTGTTTGATTTTTTTTTTCTCTTAATTTTACTCAAAAACAAAGCAATTGTTTGATTTTCACATGAATTTTTCACCGACCGACAAAAAGTTTGATTTCTTTCAATTTTTTTTTTCTGAATTTCACTCAATAACAAGGCAATTGTGTGATTTTTTTTTTCTCTTAATTTCACTCAAAAACAAGGCAATTGTTTGATTTTCACATGAATTTAACACCGACCGACAAAAAGTTTGATTTCTTTCAATATTTTTTTTTTCTGAATTTCACTCAAAAACAAAGCAATTGTTCGATATTTTTTTCTCTTAATTTCACTCAAAAACAAGGCAATTGTTTGATTTTCACATGAATTTAACACCGACCGACAAAAAGTTTGATTTCTTTCATTTTTTTTTTTCTTAATTTCACTCAATAACCTGGCAATTGTTTGATTTTTTTTTCTCTTAATTTCACTCAAAAACAAGGCAATTGTTTGATTTTCACATGAATTTAACACCGACCGACAAAAAGTTTGATTTCTTTCAATATTTTTTTTTTCTGAATTTCACTCAAAAACAAGGCAATTAAGGATATTGGCTATAGTCTAAATTATAACAAGTTGGCAATGATCACTAACCCTCTCAGGCAATTATTTATATTCTGCTCCGTTGACATTTCAGGTTTGGATACATACTGGATGTATGATGCTGCCGCTCAAAAGCTGTTATGTTTGCCCGCCCGCCGCTGATTGCTTTCGTCTATTTTAACATGGTAAGTGTCAAAAGCAAATTTTATATATATTTTAATATATTCATAGTCTTCTTTGGCCAAACAAAAATCCATTTACCAGTGGAACAATCGATTTTATTTGTTCCATAATAGAAATAGGGGACCACCGTGTCTGTCTGTCTGTCTGTCTGACCTTTGAAGGGCAGCCATGTTTGGAACTGTAATGTGTAGCCGAAGTGAAATTTTCACAAATGTCTCACCAAGTGTCTGAAACGAAAATTAGCGATAAATTACCTACGTTAATAGATTGCTAATACATTTTCAAACGCAGATTGGTGGGTTGCTGAAACCTTCAAAAACTGACTGTTTGTCAACACTGTTACCAAGTTAATTAACATTAACTAGCTAATAAATTGCCACATGTCCATGTGATATTATTAATCAAATTCATATTATTGAGAACAACTAATTATTAAGTTATGTATAAGTGTAACATAATATTTTGATATATGACTGTGTGTGTGTTTAATCTGTAAACCCCATAAAAATGGTAAACATTCTACATTTACATAATATTAACTTTTTCATAAATTACACTGCCATCAGGGTGGAACTAAATTAACAGTTACAATTTTGTAAATTGCATAAGGATCGCATTGAAATATTTGATTGTTGAGAGGCTCTTTGTTTTTCAATAATTATAATATGCACTGATCAATACACTATACAATAATATATAACTTGATCCATCCTCCGCTCTTGTATCTATTCGCTTACAAATTATTTATTATAACCGTCATCTCGATATTCGAAAAGTTCGAAACGTAGCTCGTCGTGTGTGGCCCGTAAATGTAAACAAGAAGCGTGTGCGATATCATTATTAATGCATAGTTATACGTAACCATAACAATAGTTAAAAATTACCTCCACGGCGGTGGAAGTGACAATTACAATTTGAATCACCGCGACATGTAAATTTGTAGCACATCAGAGATCAGCGTTGAAATGGTCAATCGGCGTTAGAAAGCAGCGGCTAAATTGTACAAGTGAAATTAATAGGTATGCCATATATAACAGGCAACTGTTTAATTTTCACATTAATTAAAAACCAACGGACAATATTTTTTTTTCATAATTACACTGAAAAACAGGCAATTGTTTGATTTTCAAATGAATTTAACACCGACCGACAAAAAATTTGATTTCTTTCAATTTTTTTTTTCTGAATTTCACTCAAAAACAAGGCAATTGTTTGATTCTTTTTTTCTCTTAATTTCACTCAAAAACAAGGCAATTGTTTGATTTTCACATGAATTTAACACCGACCGACAAAAAGTTTGATATCTTTCATATTTTTTTTCCAAATTTCACTCAATAACCAAGCAATTGTTTGATTTTTTTTTCTCTTAATTTCACTCAAAAACAAGGCAATTGTTTGATTTTCACATGAATTTAACACCGACCGACAAAAAGTTTGATTTCTTTCAAATTTTTTTTTTCTGATTTTCACTCAAAAACAAGGCAATTGTTTGATTTTTTTTTTCTCTTAATTTCACTCAAAAACAAGGCAATTGTTTGATTTTCACATGAATTTAACACCGACCGACAAAAAGTTTGATTTCTTTCAATATTTTTTTTTTCTGAATTTCACTCAAAAACAAGGCAATTAAGGATATTGGCTATAGTCTAAATTATAACAAGTTGGCAATGATCACTAACCCTCTCAGGCAATTATTTATACTCTGCTCCGTTGACATTTCAGGTTTGGATACATACTGGATGTATGATGCTGCCGCTCAAAAGCTGTTTTGTTTGCCCGCCCACCGCTGATTGCTTTCGTCTATTTTAACATGGTAAGTGTCAAAAGCAAATTTTATATATATTTTAATATATTCATAGTCTTCTTTGGCCAAACAAAAATCCATTTACCAGTGGAACAATCGATTTTATTTGTTCCATAATAGAAATAGGGGACCACCGTGTCTGTCTGTCTGTCTGACCTTTGAAGGGCAGCCATGTTTGGAACTGTAATGTGTAGCCGAAGTGAAATTTTCACAAAAGTCTCACCAAGTGTCTGAAACGAAAATTAGCGATAAATTACCTACGTTAATAGATTGCTAATACATTTTCAACCGCAGATTGGTGGGTTGCTGAAACCTTCAAAAACTGACTGTTTGTCAACACTGTTACCAAGTTAATTAACAATAACTAGCTAATAAATTGCCACATGTCCATGTGATATTATTAATCAAATTCACATTATTGAGAACAACTAATTATCAAGTTATGTATAAGTGTTACATAATATTTTGATATATGACTGTGTGTGTGTTTAATCTGTAAACTCCATAGAAATGGTTAACATTTTACATTTACATAATATTAACTTTTTCATAAATTACACTGCCATCAGGGTGGAACTAAATTAACAGTTACAATTTTGTAAATTGCATAAGGATCGCATTGAAATATTTGATTGCTGAAAGGCTATTTGTTTTTCAATAATTATAATATGCACTGATCAATACACTATACAATAATATATAACTTGATCCATCCTCCGCTCTTGTATTTATTCGCTTACAAATTATTTATTATAACCGTCATCTCGATATTCGAAACGTTCGAAACGTAGCTCGTCGTGTGTGGCCCGTAAATGTAAACAAGAAGCGTGTGCGATATCATTATTAATGCATAGTTATACGTAACCATAACAATAGTTAAAAATTACCTACACGGCGGTGGAAGTGACAATTACAATTTGAATCACCGCGACATGTAAATTTGTAGCACATCAGAGATCAGCGTTGAAATGGTCAATCGGCGTTAGTAAGCAGCGGCTAAATTGTACAAGTGAAATTAATAGGTATGCCATATATAACAGGCAACTGTTTAATTTTCACATTAATTAAAAACCAACGGACAATATTTTTTTTTCCATAATTTCACTCAAAAAGAAATCAATTGTTTGATTTTCACATGAATTTAACACCGACCGACAAAAAGTTTGATTTCTTTCATTTTTTTTTTTTCTAAATTTCACTCAATAACCAGGCAATTGTTTGATTTTTTTTTCTCTTAATTTCACTCAAAAACAAGGCAATTGTTTGATTTTCACATGAATTTAACACCGACCGACAAAAAGTTTGATTTCTTTCAATATTTTTTTTTTCTGAATTTCACTCAAAAACAAAGCAATTGTGTGATTTTTTTTTTCTCTTAATTTCACTCAAAAACAAGGCAATTGTTTGATTTTCACATGAATTTAACACCGACCGACGAAAAGTTTGATTTCTTTCAATATTTTTTTTTTCTGAATTTCACTCAAAAACAAAGCAATTGTTCGATTTTTTTTTCTCTTAATGTCACTCAAAAATAAGGCAATTGTTTGATTTTCACATGAATTTAACACCGACCGACAAAAAGTTTGATTTCTTTCATTTTTTTTTTTCTTAATTTCACTCAATAACCTGGCAATTGTTTGATTTTTTTTTCTCTTAATTTCACTCAAAAACAAGGCAATTGTTTGATTTTCACATGAATTTAACACCGACCGACAAAAAGTTTGATTTCTTTCAATATTTTTTTTTTCTGAATTTCACTCAAAAACAAGGCAATTAAGGATATTGGCTATAGTCTAAATAATAACAAGTTGGCAATGATCACTAACCCTCTCAGGCAATTATTTATATTCTGCTCCGTTGACATTTCAGGTTTGGATACATACTGGATGTATGATGCTGCCGCTCAAAAGCTGTTATGTTTGCCCGCCCACCGCTGATTGCTTTCGTCTATTTTAACATGGTAAGTGTCAAAAGCAAATTTTATATATATTTTAATATATTCATAGTCTTCTTTGGCCAAACAAAAATCCATTTACCAGTGGAACAATCCATTTTATTTGTTCCATAATAGTAATAGGGGACCACCGTGTCTATCTGTCTGTCTGACCTTTGAAGGGCAGCCATGTTTGGAACTGTAATGTGTAGCCGAAGTGAAATTTTCACAAAAGTCTCACCAAGTGTCTGAAACAAAAATTAGCGATAAATTACCTACGTTATTAGATTGCTAATACATTTTCAAACGCAGATTGGTGGGTTGCTGAAACCTTCAAAAACTGACTGTTTGTCAACACTGTTACAAAGTTAATTAACATCAACTAGCTAATAAATTGCCACATGTCCATGTGATATTATTTATCAAATTCATATTATTGAGGACAACTAATTATTAAGTTATGTATAAGTGTTACATAATATTTTGATATATGACTGTGTGTGTGTTTAATCTGTAAACTCCATAGAAATGGTAAACATTCTACATTTACATAATATTAACTTTTTCATAAATTACACTGCCATCAGGGTGGAACTAAATTAACAGTTACAATTTTGTAAATTGCATAAGGATCGCATTGAAATATTTGATTGTTGAAAGGCTATTTGTTTTTCAATAATTATAATATGCACTGATCAATACACTATACAATAATATATAACTTGATCCATCCTCCGCTCTTGTATTTATTCGCTTACAAATTATTTATTATAACCGTCATCTCGATATTCGAAACGTTCGAAACGTAGCTCGTCGTGTGTGGCCCGTAAATGTAAACAAGAAGCGTGTGCGATATCATTATTAATGCATAGTTATACGTAACCATAACAATAGTTAAAAATTACCTACACGGCGGTGGAAGTGACAATTACAATTTGAATCACCGCGACATGTAAATTTGTAGCACATCAGAGATCAGCGTTGAAATGGTCAATCGGCGTTAGTAAGCAGCGGCTAAATTGTACAAGTGAAATTAATAGGTATGCCATATATAACAGGCAACTGTTTAATTTTCACATTAATTAAAAACCAACGGACAATATTTTTTTTTTCATAATTTCACTCAAAAACAAATCAATTGTTTGATTTTCACATGAATTTAACACCGACCGACAAAAAGTTTGATTTCTTTCATTTTTTTTTTTTCTAAATTTCACTCAATAACCAGGCAATTGTTTGATTTTTTTTTCTCTTAATTTCACTCAAAAACAAGGCAATTGTTTGATTTTTTTTTCTCTTAATTTTACTCAAAAACAAGGCAATTGTTTGATTTTCACATGAATTTTTCACCGACCGACAAAAAGTTTGATTTCTTTCAATTTTTTTTTTCTGAATTTCACTCAAAAACAAGGCAATTGTGTGAATTTTTTTTTCTCTTAATTTCACTCAAAAACAAGGCAATTGTTTGATTTTCACATGAATTTAACACCGACCGACAAAAAGTTTGATTTCTTTCAATATTTTTTTTTTCTGAATTTCACTCAAAAACAAAGCAATTGTTCGATATTTTTTTCTCTTAATTTCACTCAAAAACAAGGCAATTGTTTGATTTTCACATGAATTTAACACCGACCGACAAAAAGTTTGATTTCTTTCATTTTTTTTTTCTTAATTTCACTCAATAACCTGGCAATTGTTTGATTTTTTTTTCTCTTAATTTCACTCAAAAACAAGGCAATTGTTTGATTTTCACATGAATTTAACACCGACCGACAAAAAGTTTGATTTCTTTCAATATTTTTTTTTTCTGAATTTCACTCAAAAACAAGGCAATTAAGGATATTGGCTATAGTCTAAATTATAACAAGTTGGCAATGATCACTAACCCTCTCAGGCAATTATTTATATTCTGCTCCGTTGACAATTCAGGTTTGGATACATACTGGATGTATGATGCTGCCGCTCAAAAGCTGTTATGTTTGCCCGCCCGCCGCTGATTGCTTTCGTCTATTTTAACATGGTAAGTGTCAAAAGCAAATTTTATATATATTTTAATATATTCATAGTCTTCTTTGGCCAAACAAAAATCCATTTACCAGTGGAACAATCGATTTTATTTGTTCCATAATAGAAATAGGGGACCACCGTGTCTGTCTGTCTGTCTGACCTTTGAAGGGCAGCCATGTTTGGAACTGTAATGTGTAGCCGAAGTGAAATTTTCACAAATGTCTCACCAAGTGTCTGAAACGAAAATTAGCGATAAATTACCTACGTTAATAGATTGCTAATACATTTTCAAACGCAGATTGGTGGGTTGCTGAAACCTTCAAAAACTGACTGTTTGTTAACACTGTTACCATGTTAATTAACATTAACTAGCTTATAAATTGCCACATGTCCATGTGATATTATTAATCAAATTCATATTATTGAGAACAACTAATTATTAAGTTATGTATAAGTGTTACATAATATTTTGATATATGACTGTGTGTGTGTGTTTAATCTGTAAACTCCATAAAAATGGTAAACATTCTACATTTACATAATATTAACTTTTTCATAAATTACACTGCCATCAGGGTGGAACTAAATTAACAGTTACAATTTTGTAAATTGCATAAGGATCGCATTGAAATATTTGATTTTTGAGAGGCTATTTGTTTTTCAATAATTATAATATGCACTGATCAATACACTATACAATAATATATAACTTGATCCATACTCCGCTCTTGTATTTATTCGCTTACAAATTATTTATTATAACCGTCATCTCGATATTCGAAACGTTCGAAACGTAGCTCGTCGTGTGTGGCCCGTAAATGTAAACAAGAAGCGTGTGCGATATCATTATTAATGCATAGTTATACGTAACCATAACAATAGTTAAAAATTACCTACACGGCGGTGGAAGTGACACTTACAATTTGAATCACCGCGACATGTAAATTTGTAGCACATCAGAGATCAGCGTTGAAATGGTCAATCGGCGTTAGTAAGCAGCGGCTACATTGTACAAGTGAAATTAATAGGTATGCCATATATAACAGGCAACTGTTTAATTTTCACATTAATTAAAAACCAACGGACAATATTTTTTTTTTCATAATTTCACTCAAAAACAAATCAATTGTTTGATTTTCACATGAATTTAACACCGACCGACAAAAAGTTTGATTTCTTTCATTTTTTTTTTTCTAAATTTCACTCAATAACCAGGCAATTGTTTGATTTTTTTTTCTCTTAATTTCACTCAAAAACAAGGCAATTGTTTGATTTTTTTTTCTCTTAATTTTACTCAAAAACAAGGCAATTGTTTGATTTTCACATGAATTTTTCACCGACCGACAAAAAGTTTGATTTCTTTCAATTTTTTTTTTCTGAATTTCACTCAAAAATAAGGCAATTGTGTGAATTTTTTTTTCTCTTAATTTCACTCAAAAACAAGGCAATTGTTTGATTTTCACATGAATTTAACACCGACCGACAAAAAGTTTGATTTCTTTCAATATTTTTTTTTTCTGAATTTCACTCAAAAACAAAGCAATTGTTCGATATTTTTTTCTCTTAATTTCACTCAAAAACAAGGCAATTGTTTGATTTTCACATGAATTTAACACCGACCGACAAAAAGTTTGATTTCTTTCATTTTTTTTTTCTTAATTTCACTCAATAACCTGGCAATTGTTTGATTTTTTTTTCTCTTAATTTCACTCAAAAACAAGGCAATTGTTTGATTTTCACATGAATTTAACACCGACCGACAAAAAGTTTGATTTCTTTCAATATTTTTTTTTTCTGAATTTCACTCAAAAACAAGGCAATTAAGGATATTGGCTATAGTCTAAATTATAACAAGTTGGCAATGATCACTAACCCTCTCAGGCAATTATTTATATTCTGCTCCGTTGACATTTCAGGTTTGGATACATACTGGATGTATGATGCTGCCGCTCAAAAGCTGTTATGTTTGCCCGCCCGCCGCTGATTGCTTTCGTCTATTTTAACATGGTAAGTGTCAAAAGCAAATTTTATATATATTTTAATATATTCATAGTCTTCTTTGGCCAAACAAAAATCCATTTACCAGTGGAACAATCGATTTTATTTGTTCCATAATAGAAATAGGGGACCACCGTGTCTGTCTGTCTGTCTGACCTTTGAAGGGCAGCCATGTTTGGAACTGTAATGTGTAGCCGAAGTGAAATTTTCACAAATGTCTCACCAAGTGTCTGAAACGAAAATTAGCGATAAATTACCTACGTTAATAGATTGCTAATACATTTTCAAACGCAGATTGGTGGGTTGCTGAAACCTTCAAAAACTGACTGTTTGTCAACACTGTTACCATGTTAATTAACATTAACTAGCTAATAAATTGCCACATGTCCATGTGATATTATTAATCAAATATATATTATTGAGAACAACTAATTATTAAGTTATGTATAAGTGTTACATAATATTTTGATATATGACTGTGTGTGTGTGTTTAATCTGTAAACTCCATAAAAATGGTAAACATTCTACATTTACATAATATTAACTTTTTCATAAATTACACTGCCATCAGGGTGGAACTAAATTAACAGTTACAATTTTGTAAATTGCATAAGGATCGCATTGAAATATTTGATTTTTGAGAGGCTATTTGTTTTTCAATAATTATAATATGCACTGATCAATACACTATACAATAATATATAACTTGATCCATACTCCGCTCTTGTATTTATTCGCTTACAAATTATTTATTATAACCGTCATCTCGATATTCGAAAAGTTCGAAACGTAGCTCGTCGTGTGTGGCCCGTAAATGTAAACAAGAAGCGTGTGCGATATCATTATTAAAGCATAGTTATACGTAACCATAACAATAGTTAAAAATTACCTCCACGGCGGTGGAAGTGACAATTACAATTTGAATCACCGCGACATGTAAATTTGTAGCACATCAGAGATCAGCGTTGAAATGGTCAATCGGCGTTAGAAAGCAGCGGCTAAATTGTACAAGTGAAATTAATAGGTATGCCATATATAACAGGCAACTGTTTAATTTTCACATTAATTAAAAACCAACGGACAATATTTTTTTTTCATAATTACACTGAAAAACAGGCAATTGTTTGATTTTCAAATGAATTTAACACCGACCGACAAAAAATTTGATTTCTTTCAATTTTTTTTTTCTGAATTTCACTCAAAAACAAGGCAATTGTTTGATTTTTTTTTTCTCTTAATTTCACTCAAAAACAAGGCAATTGTTTGATTTTCACATGAATTTAACACCGACCGACAAAAAGTTTGATATCTTTCATATTTTTTTTCCAAATTTCACTCAATAACCAAGCAATTGTTTGATTTTTTTTTTCTCTTAATTTTTTACTCAAAAACAAGGCAATTGTTTGATTTTCACATGAATTTAACACCGACCGACAAAAAGTTTGATTTCTTTCAATTTTTTTTTTTCTGATTTTCACTCAAAAACAAGGCAATTGTTTGATTTTCACATGAATTTAACACCGACAAACAAAAAGTTTGATTTCTTTCAATGTTTTTTTTTTCTGAATTTCACTCAAAAACAAGGCAATTAAGGATATTGGCTATAGTCTAAATTATAACAAGTTGGCAATGATCACTAACCCTCTCAGGCAATTATTTATACTCTGCTCCGTTGACATTTCAGGTTAGGATACATACTGGATGTATGATGCTGCCGCTCAAAAGCTGTTATGTTTGCCCGCCCACCGCTGATTGCTTTCGTCTATTTTAACATGGTAAGTGTCAAAAGCAAATTTTATATATATTTTATTATATTCATAGTCTTCTTTGGCCAAACAAAAATCCATTTACCAGTGAACAATCGATTTTATTTGTTCCATAATAGAAATAGGGGACCACCGTGTCTGTCTGTCTGTCTGACCTTTGAAGGGCAGCCATGTTTGGAACTGTAATGTGTAGCCGAAGTGAAATTTTCACAAAAGTCTCACCAAGTGTCTGAAACGAAAATTAGCGATAAATTACCTACGTTAATAGATTGCTAATACATTTTCAAACGCAGATTGGTGGGTTGCTGAAACCTTCAAAAACTGACTGTTTGTCAACACTGTTACCAAGTTAATTAACAATAACTAGCTAATAAATTGCCACATGTCCATGTGATATTATTAATCAAATTCATATTATTGAGAACAACTAATTATTAAGTTATGTATAAGTGTTACATAATATTTTGATATATGACTGTGTGTGTGTTTAATCTGTAAACTCCATAGAAATGGTAAACATTCTACATTTACATAATATTAACTTTTTCATAAATTACACTGCCATCAGGGTGGAACTAAATTAACAGTTACAATTTTGTAAATTGCATAAGGATCGCATTTAAATATTTGATTGTTGAAAGGCTATTTGTTTTTCAATAATTATAATATGCACTGATCAATACACTATACAATAATATATAACTTGATCCATCCTCCGCTCTTGTATTGATTCGCTTACAAATTATTTATTATAACCGTCATCTCGATATTCGAAACGTTCGAAACGTAGCTCGTCGTGTGTGGCCCGTAAATGTTAACAAGAAGCGTGTGCGATATCATTATTAATGCATAGTTATACGTAACCATAACAATAGTTAAAAATTACCTCCACGGCGGTGGAAGTGACAATTACAATTTGAATCACCGCGACATGTAAATTTGTAGCACATCAGAGATCAGCGTTGAAATGGTCAATCGGCGTTAGAAAGCAGCGGCTAAATTGTACAAGTGAAATTAATAGGTATGCCATATATAACAGGCAACTGTTTAATTTTCACATTAATTAAAAACCAACGGACAATATATTTTTTTTCATAATTACACTGAAAAACAGGCAATTGTTTGATTTTCAAATGAATTTAACACCGACCGACAAATAAAAATTGATTTCTTTCAATTTTTTTTTTTTCTGAATTTCACTCAAAAACAAGGCAATTGTTTGATTTTTTTTTTCTCTTAATTTCACTCAAAAACAAGGCAATTGTTTGATTTTCACATGAATTTAACACCGACCGACAAAAAGTTTGATTTCTTTCAATTTTTTTTTTTCTGATTTTCACTCTAAAATAAGGCAATTGTTTGATTTTTTTTTCTCTTAATTTCACTCAAAAACAAGGCAATTGTTTGATTTTCACATGAATTTAACACCGACCGACAAAAAGTTTGATTTCTTTCAATATTTTTTTTTTCTGAATTTCACTCAAAAACAAGGCAATTGTTTTTTTTTTCTCTTAATTTCATTCAATAACAAGACAATTGTTTGATTTTCACATGAATTTAACACCGACCGACAAAAAGTTTGATTTCTTTCAATTTTTTTTTCTAAATTTCTTTCAATAACCAGGCAATTGTTTGATTTTTTTTTTCTCTTAATTTCACTCAAAAACAAGGCAATTGTTTGATTTTCACATGAATTTAACACCGACCGACAAAAAGTTTGATTTCTTTCATTTTTTTTTTTTTCAAAATTTCACTCAATAACCAGGCAATTGTTTGATTTTTTTTTTCTCTAAATTTACTCAAAAAACAGGAATTGTTTGATTTTCACATGAATTTAACACCGACCGACAAAAAGTTTGATTTCGTTCAATTTTTTTTTTCTGAATTTCACTCAAAAACAAGGCAATTGTTTGATTTTTTTTTCTCTTAATTTCACTCAAAAACAAGGCAATTGTTTGATTTTCACATGAATTTAACACCGACCGACAAAAAGTTTGTTTTCTTTCAATATTTATTTTTTCTGAATTTCACTCAAAAACAAGGCAATTGTTTGTTTTTTTTTTTTTCTCTTAATTTCACTCAAAAACAAGGCAATTGTTTGATTTTCACATGAATTTAACACCGACCGACAAAAAGTTTGATTTCTTTCAATATTTTTTTTTTCTGAATTTCACTCAAAAACAAGGCAATTAAGGATATTGGCTATAGCCTAATTTATAACAAGTTGGCAACGATCACTAACCCTCTCAGGCAATTATTTATATTCTGCTCCGTTGACATTTCAGGTTTGGATACATACTGGATGTATGATGCTGCCGCTCAAAAGCTGTTATGTTTGCCCGCTCGCCGCTGATTGCTTTCGTCTATTTTAACATGGTAAGTGTCAAAAGCAAATTTTATATAGTATAATATATTCAAAGTCTTCTTTGGCCAAACAAAAATCCATTTACCAGTGGAACAATCGATTTTATTTGTTCCATAATAGTAATAGGGGACCACCGTGTCTGTCTGTCTGTCTGACCTTTGAAGGGCAGCCATGTTTGGAACTGTAATGTGTAGCCGAAGTGAAATTTTCACAAATGTCTCACCAAGTGTCTGAAACGAAAATTAGCGATAAATTACCTACGTTAAAAGATTGCTAATACATTTTCAAACGCAGATTGGTGGGTTGCTGAAACCTTCAAAAACTGACTGTTTGTCAACACTGTTACCAAGTTAATTAACATTAACTAGCTAATAAATTGTCACATGTCCATGTGATATTATTTATCAAATTCATATTATTAAGAACAACTAATTATTAAGTTATGTATAAGTGTTACATAATATTTTGATATATGACTGTGTGTGTGTTTAATCTGTAAACTCCATAGAAATGGTAAACATTCTACATTTACATAATATTAACTTTTTCATAAATTACACTGCCATCAGGGTGGAACTAAATTAACAGTTACAATTTTGTAAATTGCATAAGGATCGCATTGAAATATTTGATTGTTGAAAGGCTATTTGTTTTTCAATAATTATAATATGCACTGATCAATACACTTTACAATAATATATAACTTGATCCACCCTCCGCTCTTGTATTTATTCGCTTACAAATTATTTATTATAACCGTCATCTCGATATTCGAAATTTTCGAAACGTAGCTCGTCGTGTGTGGCCCGTAAATGTAAACAAGAAGCGTGTGCGATATCATTATAAATGCATAGTTATACGTAACCATAACAATAGTTAAAAATTACCTACACGGCGGTGGAAGTGACAATTACAATTTGAATCACCGCGACATGTAAATTTGTAGCACATCAGAGATCAGCGTTGAAATGGTCAATCGGCGTTAGAAAGCAGCGGCTAAATTGTACAAGTGAAATTAATAGGTATGCCATATATAACAGGCAACTGTTTAATTTTCACATTAATTAAAAACCAACGGACAATATTTTTTTTTCATAATTACACTGAAAAACAGGCAATTGTTTGATTTTCAAATGAATTTAACACCGACCGACAAAAAATTTGATTTCTTTCAATTTTTTTTTTCTGAATTTCACTCAAAAACAAGGCAATTGTTTGATTTTTTTGTCGCTTAATTTCACTCAAAAACAAGGCAATTGTTTGATTTTCACATGAATTTAACACCGACCGACAAAAAGTTTGATTTCTTTCATTTTTTTTTTCTAAATTTCACTCAATAACCAGGCAATTGTTTGATTTTTTTTTCTCTTAATTTCATTTAAAAACAAGGCAATTGTTTGATTTTCACATGAATTTAACACCGACCGACAAAAAGTTTGATTTCCTTCAATATTTTTTTTTTCTGAATTTCACTCAAAAACAGGGCAATTGTTTGATTTTTGTTTTCTCTTAATTTCACTCAAAAACTAGGCAATTGTTTGATTTTCACATGAATTTAACACCGACCGACAAAAAGTTTGATTTCTTTCATTTTTTTTTTCTGAATTTCACTCAAAAACAAGGCAATTGTTTGATTTTTTTTTCTCTTAATTTCACTCAAAAACAAGGCAATTGTTTGATTTTCACATGAATTTAACACCGACCGACAAAAAGTTTGATTTCTTTTAATATTTTTTTTTTCTGAATTTCACTCAAAAACAAGGCAATTAAGGATATTGGCTATAGCCTAAATTATAACAAGTTGGCAATGATCACTAACCCTCTCAGGCAATTATTTATATTCTGCTCCGTTGACATTTCAGGTTTGGATACATACTGGATGTATGATGCTGCCGCTCAAAAGCTGTTATGTTTGCCCGCCCGCCGCTGATTGCTTTCGTCTATTTTAACATGGTAAGTGTCAAAAACAAATTTTATATATAGTATAATATATTCAAAGTCTTCTTTGGCCAAACAAAAATCCATTTACCAGTGGAACAATCGATTTTATTTGTTCCATAATAGTAATAGGGGACCACCGTGTCTGTCTGTCTGTCTGACCTTTGTTTGGAACTGTAATGTGTAGCCGAAGTGAAATTTTCACAAATGTCTCACCAAGTGTCTGAAACGAAAATTAGCGATAAATTACCTACGTTAATAGATTGCTAATACATTTTCAAACGCAGATTGGTGGGTTGCTGAAACCTTCAAAAACTGACTGTTTGTCAACACTGTTACCAAGTTAATTAACATTAACTAGCTAATAAATTGTCACATGTCCATGTGATATTATTTATCAAATTCATATTATTGAGAACAACTAATTATTAAGTTATGTATAAGTGTTACATAATATTTTGATATATGACTGTGTGTGTGTTTAATCTGTAAACTCCATAGAAATGGTAAACATTCTACATTTACATAATATTAACTTTTTCATAAATTACACTGCCATCAGGGTGGAACTAAATTAACAGTTACAATTTTGTAAATTGCATAAGGATCGCATTGAAATATTTGATTGTTGAAAGGCTATTTGTTTTTCAATAATTATAATATGCACTGATCAATACACTATACAATAATATATAACTTGATCCATCCTCCGCTCTTGTATTTATTCGCTTACAAATTATTTATTATAACCGTCATCTCGATATTCGAAATTTTCGAAACGTAGCTCGTCGTGTGTGGCCCGTAAATGTAAACAAGAAGCGTGTGCGATATCATTATAAATGCATAGTTATACGTAACCATAACAATAGTTAAAAATTACCTACACGGCGGTGGAAGTGACAATTACAATTTGAATCACCGCGACATGTAAATTTGTAGCACATCAGAGATCAGCGTTGAAATGGTCAATCGGCGTTAGTAAGCAGCAGCTAAATTGTACAAGTGAAATTAATAGGTATGCCATATATAACAGGCAACTGTTTAATTTTCACATTAATTAAAAACCAACGGACAATATTTTTTTTTTCCATAATTACACTGAAAAACAGGCAATTGTTTGATTTTCACATGAATTTAACACCGACCGACAAAAAGTTTGATTTCTTTCAATTTTTTTTTTCTGAATTTCACTCAAAAACAAGGCAATTGTTTGATTTTTTTTTCTCTTAATTTCACTCAAAAACAAGGCAATTGTTTGATTTTCACATGAATTTAACACCGACCGACAAAAAGTTTGATTTCTTTCATTTTTTTTTTCCAAATTTCACTCAATAACCAGGCAATTGTTTGATTTTTTTTTTCTCTTAATTTCACTCAAAAACAAGGCAATTGTTTGATTTTCACATGAATTTAACACCGACCGACAAAAAGTTTGATTTCTTTCAATTTTTTTTTTTTCTGAATTTCACTCAAAAACAAGGCAATTGTTTGATTTTTTTTTCTCTAAATTTTACTATTAAACAAGGCAATTGTTGGATTTTCACATGAATTTAACACCGACCGACAAAAAGTTTGATTTCTTTCAATATTTTTTTTTTTCTGAATTTCACTCAAAAACAAGGCAATTGTTTGATTTTTTTTTTCTCTTAATTTCACTCAAAAACAAGGCAGTTGTTTGATTTTCACATGAATTTAACACCGACCGACAAAAAGTTTGATTTCTTTCAATTTTTTTTTTCTGAATTTCATTCAAAAACAAGGCAATTGTTTGATCTTTTTTTTCTCTTAATTTACCTCAAAAACAAGGCAATTGTTTGATTTTCACATGAATATAACACCGACCGACAAAAAGTTTGATTTCTTTCAATATTTTTTTTTCTGAATTTGACTCGAAAACAAGGCAATTGTTTGATTTTTTTTTTCTTTTTTTCACTCAAAAACAAGGCAATTGTTTGATTTTCACATGAATTTAACACCGACCGACAAAAAGTTTGATGTCTTTCAATTTTTTTTTTCTGAATTTCACTCAAAAACAAGGCAATTGTTTGATTTTTTTTCGCTCTTAATTTCACTCAAAAACAAGGCAATTGTTTGATTTTCACATGAATTTAACACCGACCGACAAAAAGTTTGATTTCTTTCAATATTTTTTTTTTCTGAATTTGACTCGAAAACAAGGCAATTGTTTGATTTTTTTTTTCTTTATTTCACTCAAAAACAAGGCAATTGTTTGATTTTCACATGAATTTAACACCGACCGACAAAAAGTTTGATTTCTTTCAATTTTTTTTCTGAATTTCACTCAAAAACTAGGCAATTGTTTGATTTTTTTTTCTCTCTTAATTTCACTCAAAAACAAGGCAATTGTTTGATTTTCACATGAATTTAACACCGACCGACAAAAAGTTTGATTTCTTTCAATTTTTTTTTTTTCTGAATTTCACTCAAAAACAAGGCAATTGTTTGATTTTTTTTCGCTCTAAATTTCACTCAGAAACAAGGCAATTGTTTGATTTTCACATGAATTTAACACCGACCGACAAAAAGTTTGATTTCTTTCAATATTTTTTTTTTCTGAATTTGACTCGAAAACAAGGCAATTGTTTGATTTTTTTTTCTCTTAATTTCACTCAAAAACAAGGCAATTGTTTGATTTTCACATGAATTTAACACCGACCGACAAAAAGTTTGATTTCTTTCAATATTTTTTTTTTCTGAATTTGACTCGAAAACAAGGCAATTGTTTGATTTTTTTTTTCTTTATTTCACTCAAAAACAAGGCAATTGTTTGATTTTCACATGAATTTAACACCGACCGACAAAAAGTTTGATATCTTTCAATTTTTTTTTTCTGAATTTCACTCAAAAACAAGGTAATTGTTTGTTTTTTTTTTTCTCTTAATTTCACCCAAAAACAAGGCAATTGTTTGATCATCACATGAATTTAACACCGACCGACAAAAAGTTTGATTTCTTTTAATATTTTTTTTTTCTGAATTTCACTCAAAAACAAGGCAGTTGTTTGATTTTTTTTCGCTCTTAATTTCACTCAAAAACAAGGCAATTGTTTGATTTTCACATGAATTTAACACCGACCGACAAAAAGTTTGATTTCTTTCAATTTTTTTTTTCTGAATTTCACTCAAAAACAAGGCAATTGTTTGATTTTTTTTTTCTCTTAATTTCACTCAAAAACAAGGCAATTGTTTGATTTTCACATGAATTTAACAACGACCGACAAAAAGTTTGATTTCTTTCAATATTTTTTTTTTCTGAATTTCACTCAAAAACAAGGCAATTGTTTGATTTTTTTTCGCTCTTAATTTCACTCAAAAACAAGGCAATTGTTTGATTTTCACATGAATTTAACACCGACCGACAAAAAGTTTGATTTCTATCATTTTTTTTTCTAAATTTCACTCAATAACCAGGCAATTGTTTGATTTTCACATGAATTTAACACCGACCGACAAAAAGTTTGATTTCTTTCAATATTTTTTTTTTCTGAATTTCACTCAAAAACAAGGCAATTAAGGATATTGGCTATAGTCTAAATTATAACAAGTTGGCAATGATCACTAACCCTCTCAGGCAATTATTTATATTCTGCTCCGTTGACATTTCAGGTTTGGATACATACTGGATGTATGATGCTGCCGCTCAAAAGCTGTTATGTTTGCCCGCCCGCCGCTGATTGCTTTCGTCTATTTTAACATGGTAAGTGTCAAAAGCAAATTTTGTATATAGTATAATATATTCATAGTCTTCTTTGGCCAAACAAAAATCCATTTACCAGTGGAACAATCGATTTTATTTGTTCCATAATAGAAATAGGGGACCACCGTGTCTGTCTGTCTGTCTGACCTTTGAAGGGCAGCCATGTTTGGAACTGTAATGTGTAGCCGAAGTGAAATTTTCACAAAAGTCTCACCAAGTGTCTGAAACGAAAATTAGCGATAAATTACCTACGTTAATAGATTGCTAATACATTTTCAAACGCAGATTGGTGGGTTGCTGAAACCTTCAAAAACTGACTGTTTGTCAACACTGTTACCAAGTTAATTAACATTAACTAGCTAATAAATTGCCACATGTCCATGTGATATTATTAATCAAATTCATATTATTGAGAACAACTAATTATTAAGTTATGTATAAGTGTTACATAATATTTTGATATATGACTGTGTGTGTTTAATCTGTAAACTCCATAGAAATGGTAAACATTCTACATTTACATAATATTAACTTTTTCATAAATTACACTGCCATCAGGGTGGAACTAAATTAACAGTTACAATTTTGTAATAAATTGCATAAGGATCGCATTGAAATATTTGATTGTTGAAAGGCTATTTGTTTTTCAATAATAATAATATGCACTGATCAATACACTATACAATAATATATAACTTGATCCATCCTCCGCTCTTGTATTGATTCGCTTACAAATTATTTATTATAACCGTCATCTCGATATTCGAAACGTTCGAAACGTAGCTCGTCGTGTGTGGCCCGTAAATGTAAACAAGAATCGTGTGCGATATCATTATTAATGCATAGTTATACGTAACCATAACAATAGTTAAAAATTACCTACACGGCGGTGGAAGTGACAATTACAATTTGAATCACCGCGACATGTAAATTTGTAGCACATCAGAGATCAGCGTTGAAATGGTCAATCGGCGTTAGTAAGCAGCAGCTAAATTGTACAAGTGAAATTAATAGGTATGCCATATATAACAGGCAACTGTTTAATTTTCACATTAATTAAAAACCAACGGATAATATTTTTTTTTTCCATAATTACACTGAAAAATAGGCAATTGTTTGATTTTCACATGAATTTAACACCGACCGACAAAAAATTTGATTTCTTTCAATTTTTTTTTTCTGAATTTCACTCAAAAACAAGGAAATTGTTTGATTTTTTTTTCTCTTTATTTCACTCAAAAACAAGGCAATTGTTTGATTTTCACATGAATTTAACACCGACCGACAAAAAGTTTGATTTCTTTCAATATTTTTTTTTTCTGAATTTGACTCGAAAACAAGGCAACTGTTTGATTTTTTTTTTCTTTATTTCCCTCAAAAACAAGGCAATTGTTTGATTTTCACATGAATTTAACACCGACCGACAAAAAGTTTGATTTCTTTCAATTTTTTTTTCTGAATTTCACTCAAAAACTAGGCAATTGTTTGATTTTTTTTTCTCTCTTAATTTCACTCAAAAACAAGGCAATTGTTTGATTTTCACATGAATTTAACACCGACCGACAAAAAGTTTGATTTCTTTCAATTTTTTTTTTTTCTGAATTTCACTCAAAAACAAGGCAATTGTTTGATTTTTTTTTTCTCTTAATTTCACTCAGAAACAAGGCAATTGTTTGATTTTCACATGAATTTAACACCGACCGACAAAAAGTTTGATTTCTTTCATTTTTTTTTTCTAAATTTCACTCAATAACCAGGCAATTGTTTGATTTTTTTTTCTCTTAATTTCACTCAAAAACAAGGCATTTGTTTGATTTTCACATGAATTTAACACCGACCGACGAAAACTTTGATTTCTTTCAATATTTTTTTTTTCTGAAATTCACTCAAAAACAAGGCAATTAAGGATATTGGCTATAGTCTAAATTAAAACAAGTTGGCAATGATCACTAACCCTCTCAGGCAATTATTTATATTCTGCTCCGTTGACATTTCAGGTTTGGATACATACTGGATGTATGATGCTGCCGCTCAAAAGCTGTTATGTTTGCCCGCCCGCCGCTGATTGCTTTCGTCTATTTTAACATGGTAAGTGTCAAAAGCAAATTTTGTATATAGTATAATATATTCATAGTCTTCTTTGGCCAAACAAAAATCCATTTACCAGTGGAACAATCGATTTTATTTGTTCCATAATAGAAATAGGGGACCACCGTGTCTGTCTGTCTGTCTGACCTTTGAAGGGCAGCCATGTTTGGAACTGTAATGTGTAGCCGAAGTGAAATTTTCACAAAAGTCTCACCAAGTGTCTGAAACGAAAATTAGCGATAAATTACCTACGTTAATAGATTGCTAATACATTTTCAAACGCAGATTGGTGGGTTGCAGAAACCTTCAAAAACTGACTGTTTGTCAACACTGTTACCAAGTTAATTATGATATTATTAATCAAATTCATATTATTGAGAACAACTAATTATTAAGTTATGTATAAGTGTTACATAATATTTTGATATATGACTGTGTGTGTGTTTAATCTGTAAACTCCATAGAAATGGTAAACATTCTACATTTACATAATATTAACTTTTTCATAAATTACACTGCCATCAGGGTGGAACTAAATTAACAGTTACAATTTTGTAAATTGCATAAGGATCGCATTGAAATATTTGATTGTTGAAAGGCTATTTGTTTTTCAATAATTATAATATGCACTGATCAATACACTATAAAATAATATATAACTTGATCCATCCTCCGCTCTTGTATTTATTCGCTTACAAATTATTTATTATAACCGTCATCTCGATATTCGAAACGTTCGAAACGTAGCTCGTCGTGTGTGGCCCGTAAATGTAAACAAGAAGCGTGTGCGATATCATTATTTATGCTTAGTTATACGTAACCATAACAATAGTTAAAAATTACCTACACGGCGGTGGAAGTGACAATTACAATTTGAATCACCGCGACATGTAAATTTGTAGCACATCAGAGATCAGCGTTGAAATGGTCAATCGGCGTTAGGAAGCAGCGGCTAAATTGTACAAGTGAAATTAATAGGTATGCCATATATAACAGGCAACTGTTTAATTTTCACATTAATTAAAAACCAACGGACAATATTTTTTTTTTCCATAATTACACTGAAAACTAGGCAATTGTTTGATTTTCACATGAATTTAACACCGACCGACAAAAAGTTTGATTTCTTTCATTTTTTTTTTTTCTTAATTTCACTCAATAACCAGGCAATTGTTTGATTTTTTTTCTCTTAATTTCACTTAAAAACTAGGCAATTGTTTAATTTTCACATGAATTTAACACCGACCGACAAAAAGTTTGATTTCTTTAATTTTTTTTTTTTCTAAATTTCACTCAATAACCATGCAATTGTTTGATTTTTTTTTTCTCTTTATTTCACTCAAAAACAAGGCAATTGTTTGATTTTCACATGAATTTAACACCGACCGACAAAAAGTTTGATTTTTTTCAATGTTTTTTTTTCTGAATTTCACTCCAAAACAAGGCTATTGTTTGATAATTTTTTTCTCTTAATTTCACTCAAAAACAAGGCAATTGTTTGATTTTCACATGAATTTAACACCGACCGACAAAAAGTTTGATTTCTTTCAATTTTTTTTTCTGAATTTCACTCAAAAACAAGGCAATTGTTTGATTTTTTTTTTCTCTTAATTTCACTCAAAAACAAGGCAATTGTTTGATTTTCACATGAATTTAACACCGACCGACAAAAAGTTTGATTTCTTTCAATATTTTTTTTTTCTGAATTTGACTCGAAAACAAGGCAATTGTTTGATTTTTTTTTTCTTTATTTCACTCAAAAACAAGGCAATTGTTTGATTTTCACATGAATTAAACACCGACCGACAAAAAGTTTGATTTCTTTCAATTTTTTTTTTCTGAATTTCACTCAAAAACAAGGCAATTGTTTGATTTTTTTGTCTCTTAATTTCACTCAAAAACAAGGCAATTGGCTGATTTTCACAGGAATTTAACACCGACCGACAAAAAGTTTGATTTCTTTCAATATTTTTATTTTCTTAATTTCACTCAAAAACAAGGCAATTGTTTGATTTTTTTTCGCTCTTAATTTCACTCAAAAACAAGGCAATTGTTTGATTTTCACATGAATTTAACACCGACCGACAAAAAGTTTGATTTCTTTCATTTTTTTTTTCTAAATTTCACTCAATAACCAGGCAATTGTTTGATATTTTTTTTCTCTTAATTTCACTCAAAAACAAGGCAATTGTTTGATTTTCACATGAATTTAACACCGACCGACAAAAAGTTTGATTTCTTTCAATATTTTTTTTTTCTGAATTTCACTCAAAAACTAGGCAATTGTTTGATTTTTTTTTCTCTCTTAATTTCACTCAAAAACAAGGCAATTGTTTGATTTTCACATGAATTTAACACCGACCGACAAAAAGTTTGATTTCTTTCAATTTTTTTTTTTTCTGAATTTCACTCAAAAACAAGGCAATTGTTTGATTTTTTTTCGCTCTAAATTTCACTCAGAAACAAGGCAATTGTTTGATTTTCACATGAATTTAACACCGACCGACAAAAAGTTTGATTTCTTTCAATATTTTTTTTTTCTGAATTTGACTCGAAAACAAGGCAATTGTTTGATTTTTTTTTCTCTTAATTTCACTCAAAAACAAGGCAATTGTTTGATTTTCACATGAATTTAACACCGACCGACAAAAAGTTTGATTTCTTTCAATATTTTTTTTTTCTGAATTTGACTCGAAAACAAGGCAATTGTTTGATTTTTTTTTTCTTTATTTCACTCTAAAACAAGGCAATTGTTTGATTTTCACATGAATTTAACACCGACCGACAAAAAGTTTGATATCTTTCAATTTTTTTTTTCTGAATTTCACTCAAAAACAAGGTAATTGTTTGATTTTTTTTTTCTCTTAATTTCACCCAAAAACAAGGCAATTGTTTGATCATCACATGAATTTAACACCGACCGACAAAAAGTTTGATTTCTTTTAATATTTTTTTTTTCTGAATTTCACTCAAAAACAAGGCAGTTGTTTGATTTTTTTTCGCTCTTAATTTCACTCAAAAACAAGGCAATTGTTTGATTTTCACATGAATTTAACACCGACCGACAAAAAGTTTGATTTCTTTCAATTTTTTTTTTCTGAATTTCACTCAAAAACAAGGCAATTGTTTGATTTTTTTTTTCTCTTAATTTCACTCAAAAACAAGGCAATTGTTTGATTTTCACATGAATTTAACAACGACCGACAAAAAGTTTGATTTCTTTCAATATTTTTTTTTTCTGAATTTCACTCAAAAACAAGGCAATTGTTTGATTTTTTTTCGCTCTTAATTTCACTCAAAAACAAGGCAATTGTTTGATTTTCACATGAATTTAACACCGACCGACAAAAAGTTTGATTTCTATCATTTTTTTTTCTAAATTTCACTCAATAACCAGGCAATTGTTTGATTTTCACATGAATTTAACACCGACCGACAAAAAGTTTGATTTCTTTCAATATTTTTTTTTTCTGAATTTCACTCAAAAACAAGGCAATTAAGGATATTGGCTATAGTCTAAATTATAACAAGTTGGCAATGATCACTAACCCTCTCAGGCAATTATTTATATTCTGCTCCGTTGACATTTCAGGTTTGGATACATACTGGATGTATGATGCTGCCGCTCAAAAGCTGTTATGTTTGCCCGCCCGCCGCTGATTGCTTTCGTCTATTTTAACATGGTAAGTGTCAAAAGCAAATTTTGTATATAGTATAATATATTCATAGTCTTCTTTGGCCAAACAAAAATCCATTTACCAGTGGAACAATCGATTTTATTTGTTCCATAATAGAAATAGGGGACCACCGTGTCTGTCTGTCTGTCTGACCTTTGAAGGGCAGCCATGTTTGGAACTGTAATGTGTAGCCGAAGTGAAATTTTCACAAAAGTCTCACCAAGTGTCTGAAACGAAAATTAGCGATAAATTACCTACGTTAATAGATTGCTAATACATTTTCAAACGCAGATTGGTGGGTTGCTGAAACCTTCAAAAACTGACTGTTTGTCAACACTGTTACCAAGTTAATTAACATTAACTAGCTAATAAATTGCCACATGTCCATGTGATATTATTAATCAAATTCATATTATTGAGAACAACTAATTATTAAGTTATGTATAAGTGTTACATAATATTTTGATATATGACTGTGTGTGTTTAATCTGTAAACTCCATAGAAATGGTAAACATTCTACATTTACATAATATTAACTTTTTCATAAATTACACTGCCATCAGGGTGGAACTAAATTAACAGTTACAATTTTGTAATAAATTGCATAAGGATCGCATTGAAATATTTGATTGTTGAAAGGCTATTTGTTTTTCAATAATAATAATATGCACTGATCAATACACTATACAATAATATATAACTTGATCCATCCTCCGCTCTTGTATTGATTCGCTTACAAATTATTTATTATAACCGTCATCTCGATATTCGAAACGTTCGAAACGTAGCTCGTCGTGTGTGGCCCGTAAATGTAAACAAGAATCGTGTGCGATATCATTATTAATGCATAGTTATACGTAACCATAACAATAGTTAAAAATTACCTACACGGCGGTGGAAGTGACAATTACAATTTGAATCACCGCGACATGTAAATTTGTAGCACATCAGAGATCAGCGTTGAAATGGTCAATCGGCGTTAGTAAGCAGCAGCTAAATTGTACAAGTGAAATTAATAGGTATGCCATATATAACAGGCAACTGTTTAATTTTCACATTAATTAAAAACCAACGGATAATATTTTTTTTTTCCATAATTACACTGAAAAATAGGCAATTGTTTGATTTTCACATGAATTTAACACCGACCGACAAAAAATTTGATTTCTTTCAATTTTTTTTTTCTGAATTTCACTCAAAAACAAGGAAATTGTTTGATTTTTTTTTCTCTTTATTTCACTCAAAAACAAGGCAATTGTTTGATTTTCACATGAATTTAACACCGACCGACAAAAAGTTTGATTTCTTTCAATATTTTTTTTTTCTGAATTTGACTCGAAAACAAGGCAACTGTTTGATTTTTTTTTTCTTTATTTCCCTCAAAAACAAGGCAATTGTTTGATTTTCACATGAATTTAACACCGACCGACAAAAAGTTTGATTTCTTTCAATTTTTTTTTCTGAATTTCACTCAAAAACTAGGCAATTGTTTGATTTTTTTTTCTCTCTTAATTTCACTCAAAAACAAGGCAATTGTTTGATTTTCACATGAATTTAACACCGACCGACAAAAAGTTTGATTTCTTTCAATTTTTTTTTTTTCTGAATTTCACTCAAAAACAAGGCAATTGTTTGATTTTTTTTTTCTCTTAATTTCACTCAGAAACAAGGCAATTGTTTGATTTTCACATGAATTTAACACCGACCGACAAAAAGTTTGATTTCTTTCATTTTTTTTTTCTAAATTTCACTCAATAACCAGGCAATTGTTTGATTTTTTTTTCTCTTAATTTCACTCAAAAACAAGGCATTTGTTTGATTTTCACATGAATTTAACACCGACCGACGAAAACTTTGATTTCTTTCAATATTTTTTTTTTCTGAAATTCACTCAAAAACAAGGCAATTAAGGATATTGGCTATAGTCTAAATTAAAACAAGTTGGCAATGATCACTAACCCTCTCAGGCAATTATTTATATTCTGCTCCGTTGACATTTCAGGTTTGGATACATACTGGATGTATGATGCTGCCGCTCAAAAGCTGTTATGTTTGCCCGCCCGCCGCTGATTGCTTTCGTCTATTTTAACATGGTAAGTGTCAAAAGCAAATTTTGTATATAGTATAATATATTCATAGTCTTCTTTGGCCAAACAAAAATCCATTTACCAGTGGAACAATCGATTTTATTTGTTCCATAATAGAAATAGGGGACCACCGTGTCTGTCTGTCTGTCTGACCTTTGAAGGGCAGCCATGTTTGGAACTGTAATGTGTAGCCGAAGTGAAATTTTCACAAAAGTCTCACCAAGTGTCTGAAACGAAAATTAGCGATAAATTACCTACGTTAATAGATTGCTAATACATTTTCAAACGCAGATTGGTGGGTTGCAGAAACCTTCAAAAACTGACTGTTTGTCAACACTGTTACCAAGTTAATTATGATATTATTAATCAAATTCATATTATTGAGAACAACTAATTATTAAGTTATGTATAAGTGTTACATAATATTTTGATATATGACTGTGTGTGTGTTTAATCTGTAAACTCCATAGAAATGGTAAACATTCTACATTTACATAATATTAACTTTTTCATAAATTACACTGCCATCAGGGTGGAACTAAATTAACAGTTACAATTTTGTAAATTGCATAAGGATCGCATTGAAATATTTGATTGTTGAAAGGCTATTTGTTTTTCAATAATTATAATATGCACTGATCAATACACTATAAAATAATATATAACTTGATCCATCCTCCGCTCTTGTATTTATTCGCTTACAAATTATTTATTATAACCGTCATCTCGATATTCGAAACGTTCGAAACGTAGCTCGTCGTGTGTGGCCCGTAAATGTAAACAAGAAGCGTGTGCGATATCATTATTTATGCTTAGTTATACGTAACCATAACAATAGTTAAAAATTACCTACACGGCGGTGGAAGTGACAATTACAATTTGAATCACCGCGACATGTAAATTTGTAGCACATCAGAGATCAGCGTTGAAATGGTCAATCGGCGTTAGGAAGCAGCGGCTAAATTGTACAAGTGAAATTAATAGGTATGCCATATATAACAGGCAACTGTTTAATTTTCACATTAATTAAAAACCAACGGACAATATTTTTTTTTTCCATAATTACACTGAAAACTAGGCAATTGTTTGATTTTCACATGAATTTAACACCGACCGACAAAAAGTTTGATTTCTTTCATTTTTTTTTTTTCTTAATTTCACTCAATAACCAGGCAATTGTTTGATTTTTTTTCTCTTAATTTCACTTAAAAACTAGGCAATTGTTTAATTTTCACATGAATTTAACACCGACCGACAAAAAGTTTGATTTCTTTAATTTTTTTTTTTTCTAAATTTCACTCAATAACCATGCAATTGTTTGATTTTTTTTTTCTCTTTATTTCACTCAAAAACAAGGCAATTGTTTGATTTTCACATGAATTAAACACCGACCGACAAAAAGTTTGATTTTTTTCAATGTTTTTTTTTCTGAATTTCACTCCAAAACAAGGCTATTGTTTGATAATTTTTTTCTCTTAATTTCACTCAAAAACAAGGCAATTGTTTGATTTTCACATGAATTTAACACCGACCGACAAAAAGTTTGATTTCTTTCAATTTTTTTTTTCTGAATTTCACTCAAAAACAAGGCAATTGTTTGATTTTTTTTTCTCTTAATTTCACTCAAAAACAAGGCAATTGTTTGATTTTCACATGAATTTAACACCGACCGACAAAAAGTTTGATTTCTTTCAATATTTTTTTTTTCTGAATTTGACTCGAAAACAAGGCAATTGTTTGATTTTTTTTTTCTTTATTTCACTCAAAAACAAGGCAATTGTTTGATTTTCACATGAATTAAACACCGACCGACAAAAAGTTTGATTTCTTTCAATTTTTTTTTTCTGAATTTCACTCACAAACAAGGCAATTGTTTGATTTTTTTGTCTCTTAATTTCACTCAAAAACAAGGCAATTGGCTGATTTTCACAGGAATTTAACACCGACCGACAAAAAGTTTGATTTCTTTCAATATTTTTATTTTCTTAATTTCACTCAAAAACAAGGCAATTGTTTGATTTTTTTTCGCTCTTAATTTCACTCAAAAACAAGGCAATTGTTTGATTTTCACATGAATTTAACACCGACCGACAAAAAGTTTGATTTCTTTCATTTTTTTTTTCTAAATTTCACTCAATAACCAGGCAATTGTTTGATATTTTTTTTCTCTTAATTTCACTCAAAAACAAGGCAATTGTTTGATTTTCACATGAATTTAACACCGACCGACAAAAAGTTTGATTTCTTTCAATATTTTTTTTTTCTGAATTTCACTCAAAAAGAAGGCAATTAAGGATATTGGCTATAGTCTAAATTTTAACAAGTTGGCAATGATCACTAACCCTCTCAGGCAATTATTTATATTCTGCTCCGTTGACATTTCAGGTTTGGATACATACTGGATGTATGATGCTGCCGCTCAAAAGCTGTTATGTTTGCCCGCCCGCCGCTGATTGCTTTCGTCTATTTTAACATGGTAAGTGTCAAAAGCAAATTTTGTATATAGTATAATATATTCATAGTCTTCTTTGGCCAAACAAAAATCCATTTACCAGTGGAACAATCGATTTTATTTGTTCCATAATAGAAATAGGGGACCACAGTGTCTGTCTGTCTGTCTGACCTTTGAAGGGCAGCCATGTTTGGAACTGTAATGTGAAGCCGAAGTGAAATTTTCACAAAAGTCTCACCAAGTGTCTGAAACGAAAATTAGCGATAAATTACCTACGTTAATAGATTGCTAATACATTTTCAAACGCAGATTGGTGGGTTGCTGAAACCTTCAAAAACTGACTGTTTGTCAACACTGTTACCAAGTTAATTAACATTAACTAGCTAATAAATTGCCACATGTCCATGTGATATTATTAATCAAATTCATATTATTGAGAACAACTAATTATTAAGTTATGTATAAGTGTTACATTATATTTTGATATATGACTGTGTGTGTTTAATCTGTAAACTCCATAGAAATAGTAAACATTCTACATTTACATAATATTAACTTTTTCATAAATTACACTGCCATCAGGGTGGAACTAAATTAACAGTTACAATTTTGTAATAAATTGCATAAGGATCGCAATGAAATATTTGATTGTAGAAAGGCTATTTGTTTTTCAATAATAATAATATGCACTGATCAATACACTATACAATAATATATAACTTGATCCATCCTCCGCTCTTGTATTTATTTGCTTACAAATTATTTATTATAACCGTCATCTCGATATTCGAAACGTTCGAAACGTAGCTCGTCGTGTGTGGCCCGTAAATGTAAACAAGAATCGTGTGCGATATCATTATTAATGCATAGTTATACGTAACCATAACAATAGTTAAAAATTACCTACACGGCGGTGGAAGTGACAATTACAATTTGAATCACCGCGACATGTAAATTTGTAGCACATCAGAGATCAGCGTTGAAATGGTCAATCGGCGTTAGTAAGCAGCAGCTAAATTGTACAAGTGAAATTAATAGGTATGCCATATATAACAGGCAACTGTTTAATTTTCACATTAATTAAAAACCAACGGACAATATTTTTTTTTTCCATAATTACACTGAAAAATAGGCAATTGTTTGATTTTCACATGAATTTAACACCGACCGACAAAAAATTTGATTTCTTTCAATTTTTTTTTACTGAATTTCACTCAAAAACAAGGAAATTGTTTGATTTTTTTTTTCTCTTTATTTCACTCAAAAACAAGGCAATTGTTTGATTTTCACATGAATTTAACACCGACCGACAAAAAGTTTGATTTCTTTCAATTTTTTTTTTCTGAATTTCACTCTAAAACAAGGCAATTGTTTGATTTTTTTTTTCTCTTAATTTTACTCTTAAACAAGGCAATTGTTTGATTTTCACATGAATTTAACACCGACCGACAAAAAGTTTGATTTCTTTCAATATTTTTTTTTTCTGAATTTCACTCAAAAACAAGGCAATTGTTTGATTTTTTTTTCTCTTAAATTCACTCAAAAACAAGGCAATTGTTTGATTTTCACATGAATTTAACACCGACCGACAAAAAGTTTGATTTCTTTCAATTTTTTTTTCTGAATTTCACTCAAAAACAAGGCAATTGTTTGATATTTTTTTCTCTCTTAATTTCACTCAAAAACAAGGCAATTGTTTGATTTTCACATGAATTTAACACCGACCGACAAAAAGTTTGATTTCTTTCAATTTTTTTTTTCTGAATTTCACTCAAAAACAAGGCAATTGTTTGATTTTTTTTTGCTCTTAATTTCACTCAGAAACAAGGCAATTGTTTGATTTTCACATGAATTTAACACCGACCGACAAAAAGTTTGATTTCTTTCATTTTTTTTTTCTAAATTTCACTCAATAACCAGGCAATTGTTTGATTTTTTTTTCTCTTAATTTCACTCAAAAACAAGGCAATTGTTTGATTTTCACATGAATTTAACACCGACCGACGAAAAGTTTGATTTCTTTCAATATTTTTTTTTTCTGAATTTCACTCAAAAACAAGGCAATTAAGGATATTGGCTATAGTCTAAATTAAAACAAGTTGGCAATGATCACTAACCCTCTCAGGCAATTATTTATATTCTGCTCCGTTGACATTTCAGGTTTGGATACATACTGGATGTATGATGCTGCCGCTCAAAAGCTGTTATGTTTGCCCGCCCGCCGCTGATTGCTTTCGTCTATTTGAACATGGTAAGTGTCAAAAGCAAATTTTGTATATAGTATAATATATTCATAGTCTTCTTTGGCCAAACAAAAATCCATTTACCAGTGGAACAATCGATTTTATTTGTTCCATAATAGAAATAGGGGACCACCGTGTCTGTCTGTCTGTCTGACCTTTGAAGGGCAGCCATGTTTGGAACTGTAATGTGTAGCCGAAGTGAAATTTTCACAAAAGTCTCACCAAGTGTCTGAAACGAAAATTAGCGATTAATTACCTACGTTAATAGATTGCTAATACATTTTCAAACGCAGATTGGTGGGTTGCTGAAACCTTCAAAAACTGACTGTTTGTCAACACTGTTACCAAGTTAATTATTGAGAACAACTAATTATTAAGTTATGTATAAGTGTTACATAATATTTTGATATATGACTGTGTGTGTGTTTAATCTGTAAACTCCATAGAAATGGTAAACATTCTACATTTACATAATATTAACTTTTTCATAAATTACACTGCCATCAGGGTGGAACTAAATTAACAGTTACAATTTTGTAAATTGCATAAGGATCGCATTGAAATATTTGATTGTTGAAAGGCTATTTGTTTTTCAATAATAATAATATGCACTGATCAATACACTATACAATAATATATAACTTGATCCATCCTCCGCTCTTGTATTTATTCGCTTACAAATTATTTATTATAACCGTCATCTCGATATTCGAAACGTTCGAAACGTAGCTCGTCGTGTGTGGCCCGTAAATGTAAACAAGAAGCGTGTGCGATATCATTATTTATGCATAGTTATACGTAACCATAACAATAGTTAAAAATTACCTACACGGCGGTGGAAGTGACAATTACAATTTGAAACATATATAACAGGCAACTGTTTAATTTTCACATTAATTAAAAACCAACGGACAATATTTTTTTTTTCCATAATTACACTGAAAAATAGGCAATTGTTTGATTTTCACATGAATTTAACACCGACCGACAAAAAATTTGATTTCTTTCAATTTTTTTTTTCTCTTAATTTCACTCAAAAACAAGGCAATTGTTTGATTTTCACATGAATTTAACACCGACCGACAAAAAGTTTGATTTCTTTCAATATTTTTTTTTTCTGAATTTCACTCAAAAACAAGGCAATTGTTTGATTTTTTTTCTCTTAATTTTACTTTTAAACAAGGCAATTGTTTGATTTTCACATGAATTTAACACCGACCGACAAAAAGTTTGATTTCTTTAATTTTTTTTTTTCTAAATTTCACTCATTAACCAGGCAATTGTTTGATTTTTTTTTTCTCTTAATTTCACTCAAAAACAAGGCAATTGTTTGATTTTCACAGGAATTTAACACCGACCGACAAAAAGTTTGATTTCTTTCAATTTTTTTTTTCTGAATTTCACTCAAAAACAAGGCAATTGTTTGTTTTTTTTTTCTCTCTTAATTTCACTCAAAAACAAGGCAATTGTTTGATTTTCACATGAATTTAACACCGACCGACAAAAAGTTTGATTTCTTTCAATTTTTTTTTTTCTGAATTTCACTCAAAAACAAGGCAATTGTTTGATTTTTTTTTCTCTTAATTTCACTCAAAAACAAGGCAATTGTTTGATTTTCACATGAATTTAACACCGACCGACGAAAAGTTTGATTTCTTTCAATATTTTTTTTTTCTGAATTTCACTCAAAAACAAGGCAATTAAGGATATTGGTTATAGTCTAAATTAAAACAAGTTGGCAATGATCACTAACCCTCTCAGGCAATTATATAGCGTAAAACTTCATTCTCGATATAAATTAAACAGGTAGTCCTTTAAGCCTACAAGGCAACTTCGCACGTGTAAAAAGTATATCGATTGTATAATCGATCGATTCCAAAACAAACCAAAACCTTTCCCATCTCTATAGCGTCTAGTTCCCCTCACTACCGTTCAAGCGCGTCATTCTTTTTCCGTGCGAGGCAACGGTAACACGTGATTTCAAACCTTATTTTTTTCAATAAACGTTTCAATTAGTTTCAACCTTTGCAAATATCTGCTCTTCTATTAAAATGCCGAAGCGTAAACGTGATGACAAGATTCAGTTTTATGAGGCAAAACTAAGAAAACTTCGTGAAAAACAAAAACCTGTCCATAGACGGTCCATTGTTTATTCAGACACATCGTCGGACGAATATTCAGGTGAGTAAAAACTCTAATTGAAAAATTCGAGTTATTTCTTTTACGTGACCGCCAAGGTATCGTATAATATGTTTATTTATTCATTACATTTTGTCCATCCTGGATGTTAGCCGTGAGTTAACACAAAGGAAAGCTTAAGCCGGGGTATTGGCCGAGAGTCAATGCGAAGGCAAAACTATTTCACGTCTAGATGTTGACCGCGAGTCAACACGATGACTAATAATGACCTAAAAATGATTTTTTGGTTACTTTATTTTACTACCCTCAAATTTAATAAGCCGTTGTACGTTGTTTCAGACAACGATAATGGGATAACAGAGGCCCTGCTTCAAAAAGATTTGGCTATTGGTAGCGAGGCAGCTCCTGATCTTTCCACCTTGGAGCTTCCGGCTGTAGATGCAGACCCAGAAATTGACACAGAATTTCTGTCAGCCTTGGGCGACGCTGCACAGGAATCGCCATTATACGGCGAAAAAATACACGAAACACTGGCTCAAAGATGGTTGCCAATTCTCCGACGAGGAATTTCTAAGGAATCGAAGGAAACATTGCTGAAAACACAAAAAATCCCTGAAAACTGTAAGTTGTTAAGGGCTCCTGTACTAAACCCTGAAATATCAGCGGCTCTCAATGAATCTACTAGAAGCCGAGATAAAAAAAATGAAAATCTACAGCAGCAACTAGGCCTTGGGATTACAGCCATAAATAGGGCCATGCATACACTTTTTATCGGCAGTGACGATAAACAGACAAAGGTGCTAGCTATTAAAACTCTCTCAGATGCCTGTCGTATATTGGCTGACCTTCACTACACGGAGACAAAGTCAAGAATAAATCTAATAACACCGGCATTAGATAAATCATTTCTCTCAATTATTCAGGATTTGGAGAGGGATGAATCGCTGTTTGGTAGTAAACTGGCAGAAAAGATCAAAGCTACGAAAGCTATTGAAAAACAAGGCCTCCAAATAAAAAAGTGCGTTTTACTGCCAAAAACATCTACGCCGTCCACGTCTCAGTCAACGACTCGAACTCGATCCCAGGGAAACTGGATAGCCCCTCACCGGTATCAGCCGTCGTCGAACAGGGGGGGGGGGAGAGGAGGCGCTCAGAAGACTCCATCGGCGACTCACAAACAAAATGCAGTGGCACCAACGAAAGTCACCCACAACAAGCAGCGTGCTCCTCCTCGGCAATGACTACGGTACGCCATGCTGGCAGGTTACAACATTTTTTCAAATGTTGGTTAACAGTTACCACCAACCCTGTTATACTTGGCTGGATTAAAGATGGGTTTTCCATACCATTTCAATCCTCAGTAACACAAACTGTAATTCCCCGTAACAATTTTAATTTTTTAGAAAAACAAGAAATTATTATTGCTGTTAATAAATTAGTGGAGTTAGGTGCTATAGATAAATGCCAGGCACGCGATGATCAATTTATATCCAAAATTTTTCTCGCACCTAAGACTAATGGTGGTAAGAGGTTCATCCTTAACCTCAAGCCATTGAATAGATTTATCACTAAATCACATTTCAAAATGGAAGACTATAGAACGGCTGCAAAACTATTGCCTAAAAACGGTTTTATGGCAACAATCGATTTGCGAGAGGCCTACCTACTTCTACCGATCTCGACTAATGATCGTAAGTACTTAAGGTTTCACCTTGAAGAAGAAGATGGAAGTATTTCCGTCTATGAATTTTGCGCAATGCCTTATGGTCTTTCTGTTGCCCCTAGAACCTTTACCAAAGTTATGAGAGAAGTCATAACTCATCTTAGATTACGCGGTTTTACCTCGGTAATATACTTAGATGACATACTATGTATCGGAAAAAATTACCAAGAATGCCTTAGAAATGTGAGAGAAACCATACATTTGTTAGAATGCCTAGGCTTTGTAATTAATTTTGAAAAGTGTTCATTGAAGCCTAATCAATCATGTCGTTATTTAGGCTTCATTTACAACTCAACTGATATGACAATTTCCCTGCCAGACGAGAAATGTCATAATATAGCACATTTGATTAAAAAAATTAAGTCGTTGCGTATTTGTTCCATCAGAGACTTCGCTCATTTAATCGGAACTCTAACGGCAGCTTGCCCAGCTGTACGCTACGGATGGCTATATACCAAATTGTTAGAGAGACAAAAGTTTCTTGCTTTGAAGAAGCATATAACTTATGACGCAAAATTCATACCATCCGGTGATATTTTACTTGATTTAAATTGGTGGTTAAAAAATATCCATTCTGCGTATAACACAATAGATGTAGTACATTTTGACCAAGAAATTTTTACAGATGCCTCTAGAACAGGGTGGGGTGGATACAGTGAACACAAACGAAATCACGGGGGTTGGACTGAGAGCGAAACGAATTTCCACATTAATTATCTAGAACTCATGGCGATATTCTTAAGCCTTAAATGCTTTGCTCGAGATAGTTTAGGAAGCACTATATTGTTACGAGTTGACAATACTACCGCGATCAGTTATATCAATCGAATGGGGGGAATCCAGTTCCCTCACCTCAATGAGTTAGCTAAAAAAATCTGGCAATGGTGCGAGGAGCGAAAGATTTGGTTATATGCCTCCTACATCAATACTAAGGATAATAAAGAAGCTGATGAGGAGTCACGAAAAACTAATCCTGACATAGAATGGTCGTTACCTAGGGAAGTTTATATAGACATTGTGTATAAACTTGGCACACCTGAGATAGACCTCTTTGCTTCTCGAACCAATGCAAAATGTGACATTTACATCTCGTGGAAACCCGATCCTGACGCGTTCAAAGTTGACGCATTTACCCTAAATTGGAGTCAATGGTTTTTTTATGCTTTTCCACCATTTCCATTAATCCTAAAATGTCTACAGAAAATATTGTTGGATAAAGCAGAAGGAATAATAGTCTTCCCATATTGGCCTTCACAACCCTGGTTTCCTCTTTTGAAAAGCATGTTGCTATCGGAAATATTATTCTTAAAACGTGACGCCGTTCCTTGCTTCCGTTACAGGACTCGAGGAAAGCTGCTTCGGGAACATACCCTGGCTGCAGCGAGGCTCTCCGGCATGCGCTCTTGAGAAGAGGAACTCCGGAGGTCGCTTTAAATTTAATGATTGCTTCTCTGGCTAAGAATACTTTGAACCAATACAACGTCACATATAAAATTTGGTGGATTTTCTGTGCGGCTAATAATATTAATTATTACGAGTGTTCGGTATCGCATGTTATTGTATTTTTAACTGAACAATTCAACAAAGGTGCTGCGTATGGAACGCTGAATAGCCATCGCTCGGCACTCTCCCTCCTGCTTGGAGGTGATGTTAGTGCTGACGTCAGAATCAAACGTCTTCTGAGAGGTGCCTTTAAAATAAGACCTTCAGTTCCTAAGTATAATATAACATGGGATCCACAAATAGTACTCAATCATATATCAAATTGGTATCCCAATCAAAACCTATCAATAGAAAGAATCACCAAGAAATTAGCCATTTTGCTGGCGCTATGTACTGCTCACAGAGTACAGACACTAGCACTTATCAAACTTGATAATATTATGATAGGACAAAATGGTGTTAAAATTATTATCACTGATCTTATAAAAACTTCCTGCCCAGGACGTGATCAACCCATTCTGGTATTACCATATTTTAATGAAAATAAAAGCATTTGTCCAGCCACCACGTTAGAAGATTATTTACAAATCACTAAAGACTTGCGACCTGAAAGCCCAATAAACCTTTTTCTTACATGGAAAAGGCCACATAGAATCGCCTCTGCTCAATCCATTAGCAGATGGATCAAACAGGTTTTGGCTGAAAGTGGGGTCGATGTGTCAGTATTTAGTGCACATAGCACAAGACATGCTTCCACATCTGCTGCCAGTTCAGCGGGGATCCCATTAGACCTTATCCGAAAAACCGCAGGTTGGACAAATACTTCTGAAATATTTGCTCGCTTCTATAAGCGCCCTGTTTCTGATGATGGGAATTTCGCAAAATCTATTCTTTGTATTAATTAATACTGTCTTGTATTTTGTAATAATCATAAAACCATATTTATGTAATAAAAGTCTGATTATAACCTTAATAGCTTATAGAAAATGGTTTTATTTCTGAACTTCCGAAAGAAATTGCAGGACAAAACTTTGAACTCTAAACAACTACCTGTTTAATTTATATCGAGAATGAAGTTTTACGCTATATAATATCATGATCAAATGAACTTCATGAATGAAGTTCGATCATTATTATATGAGTAAACTTCATTCGAAGATATAAATACCCTCCCACCCATCATTACCCTTAAAAAGTTTTATCCGAGCAAAGGTCTCTAAAAGAATGACGCGCTTGAACGGTAGTGAGGGGAACTAGACGCTATAGAGATGGGAAAGGTTTTGGTTTGTTTTGGAATCGATCGATTATACAATCGATATACTTTTTACACGTGCGAAGTTGCCTTGTAGGCTTAAAGGACTACCTGTTTAATTTATATCTTCGAATGAAGTTTACTCATATAATAATGATCGAACTTCATTCATGAAGTTCATTTGATCATGATATTATTTATATTCTGCTCCGTTGACATTTCAGGTTTGGATACATACTGGATGTATGATGCTGCCGCTCAAAAGCTGTTATGTTTGCCCGCCCGCCGCTGATTGCTTTCGTCTATTTTAACATGGTAAGTGTCAAAAGCAAATTTTGTATATAGTATAATATATTCATAGTCTTCTTTGGCCAAACAAAAATCCATTTACCAGTGGAACAATCGATTTTATTTGTTCCATAATAGAAATAGGGGACCACCGTGTCTGTCTGTCTGTCTGACCTTTGAAGGGCAGCCATGTTTGGAACTGTAATGTGTAGCCGAAGTGAAATTTTCACAAAAGTCTCACCAAGTGTCTGAAACGAAAATAAGCGATAAATTACCTTCGTTAATAGATTGCTAATACATTTTCAAACGCAGATTGGTGGGTTGCAGAAACCTTCAAAAACTGACTGTTTGTCAACACTGTTACCAAGTTAATTAACATTAACTAGCTAATAAATTGCCACATGTCCATGTGATATTATTAATCAAATTCATATTATTGAGAACAACTAATTATTAAGTTATGTATAAGTGTTACATAATATTTTGATATATGACTGTGTGTGTGTTTAATCTGTAAACTCCATAGAAATGGTAAACATTCTACATTTACATAATATTAACTTTTTCATAAATTACACTGCCATCAGGGTGGAACTAAATTAACAGTTACAATTTTGTAAATTGCATAAGGATCGCATTGAAATATTTGATTGTTGAAAGGCTATTTGTTTTTCAATAATTATAATATGCACTGATCAATACACTATACAATAATATATAACTTGATCCATCCTGCGCTCATGTATTTATTCGCTTACAAATTATTTATTATAACCGTCATCTCGATATTCGAAACGTTCGAAACGTAGCTCGTCGTGTGTGGCCCGTAAATGTAAACAAGAAGCGTGTGCGATATCATTATTTATGCATAGTTATACGTAACCATAACAATAGTTAAAAATTACCTACACGGCGGTGGAAGTGACAATTACAATTTGAAACATATATAACAGGCAACTGTTTAATTTTCACATTAATTAAAAACCAACGGACAATATTTTTTTTTTCCATAATTACTCTGAAAAATAGGCAATTGTTTGATTTTCACATGAATTTAACACCGACCGACAAAAAATTTGATTTCTTTCAATTTTTTTTTTTCTGAATTTCACTCAAAAACAAAGCAATTGTTTGATTTTTTTTTTCTCTTAATTTCACTCAAAAACAAGGCAATTGTTTGATTTTCACATGAATTTAACACCGACCGACAAAAAGTTTGATTTCTTTCAATATTTTTTTTTTCTGAATTTCACTCAAAAACAAGGCAATTGTTTGATTTTTTTTTCTCTTAATTTTACTTTTCAACAAGGCAATTGTTTGATTTTCACATGAATTTAACACCGACCGAAAAAAAGTTTGATTTCTTTAATTTTTTTTTTTCTAAATTTCACTCAATAACCAGGCAATTGTTTGATTTTTTTTTTCTCTTAATTTCACTCAAAAACAAGGCAATTGTTTGATTTTCACATGAATTTTTCACCGACCGACAAAAAGTTTGATTTCTTTCAATTTTTTTTTTCTGAATTTCACTCTAAAACAAGGCAATTGTTTGATTTTTTTTTCTCATAATTTTACTCTTAAACAAGGCAATTGTTGGATTTTCACATGAATTTAACACCGACCGACAAAAAGTTTGATTTCTTTCATTTTTTTTTTCTAAATTTCACTCAATAACCAGGCAATTGTTTGATTTTTTTTTTCTCTTAATTTCACTCAAAAACAAGGCAATTGTTTGATTTTCACATGAATTTAACACCGACCGACAAAAAGTTTGATTTCTTTCAATATTTTTTTTTTCTGAATTTCACTCAAAAACAAGGCAATTAAGGATATTGGCTATAGTCTAAATTAAAACAAGTTGGCAATGATCACTAACCCTCTCAGGCAATTATTTATATTCTGCTCCGTTGACATTTCAGGTTTGGATACATACTGGATGTATGATGCTGCCGCTCAAAAGCTGTTATGTTTGCCCGCCCGCCGCTGATTGCTTTCGTCTATTTTAACATGGTAAGTGTCAAAAGCAAATTTTGTATATAGTATAATATATTCATAGTCTTCTTTGGCCAAACAAAAATCCATTTACCAGTGGAACAATCGATTTTATTTGTTCCATAATAGAAATAGGGGACCACCGTGTCTGTCTGTCTGTCTGACCTTTGAAGGGCAGCCATGTTTGGAACTGTAATGTGTAGCCGAAGTGAAATTTTCACAAAAGTCTCATCAAGTGTCTGAAACGAAAATTAGCGATAAATTACCTACGTTAATAGATTGCTAATACATTTTCAAACGCAGATTGGTGGGTTGCTGAAACCTTCAAAAACTGACTGTTTGTCAACACTGTTACCAAGTTAATTAACATTAACTAGCTAATAAATTGCCACATGTCCATGTGATATTATTAATCAAATTCATATTATTGAGAACAACTAATTATTAAGTTATGTATAAGTGTTACATAATATTTTGATATATGACTGTGTGTGTGTTTAATCTGTAAACTCCATAGAAATGGTAAACATTCTACATTTACATAATATTAACTTTTTCATAAATTACACTGCCATCAGGGTGGAACTAAATTAACAGTTACAATTTTGTAAATTGCATAAGGATCGCATTGAAATATTTGATTGTTGAAAGGCTATTTGTTTTTCAATAATTATAATATGCACTGATCAATACACTATACAATAATATATAACTTGATCCATCCTCCGCTCTTGTATTTATTCGTTTACAAATTATTTATTATAACCGTCATCTCGATATTCGAAACGTTCGAAACGTAGCTCGTCGTGTGTGGCCCGTAAATGTAAACAAGAAGCGTGTGCGATATCATTATTAATGCATAGTTATACGTAACCATAACAATAGTTAAAAATTACCTACACGGCGGTGGAAGTGACAATTACAATTTGAATCACCGCGACATGTGAATTTGTAGCACATCAGAGATCAGCGTTGAAATGGTCAATCGGCGTTAGGAAGCAGCGGCTAAATTGTACAAGTGAAATTAATAGGTATGCCATATATAACAGGCAACTGTTTAATTTTCACATTAATTAAAAACCAACGGACAATATTTTTTTTTTCCATAATTACACTGAAAAATAGGCAATTGTTTGATTTTCACATGAATTTAACACCGACCGACAAAAAATTTGATTTCTTTCAATTTTTTTTTTCTGAATTTCACTCAAAAAAAAGGCAATTGTTTGATTTTCACATGAATTTAACACCGACCGACAAAAAGTTTGATTTCTTTCAATTTTTTTTTTTCTGAATTTCACTCTAAAACAAGGCAATTGTTTAATTTTTTTTTTCTTTATTTCACTCAAAAACAAGGCAATTGTTTGATTTTCACATGAATTTAACACCGACCGACAAAAAGTTTGATTTCTTTCAATTTTTTTTTTCTGAATTTCACTCTAAAATAAGGCAATTGTTTGATTTTTTTTTTCTTTATTTCACTCAAAAACAAGGCAATTGTTTGATTTTCACATGAATTTAACACCGACCGACAAAAAGTTTGATTTCTTTCAATTTTTTTTTTTCTGAATTTCACTCAAAAACAAGGCAATTGTTTAATTTTTTTTTCTCTTAATTTCACACAAAAACAAGGCAATTGTTTGATTTTCACATGAATTTAACACCGACCGACAAAAAGTTTGATTTCTTTCAATATTTTTGTTCTCTTAATTTCACTCAAAAACAAGGCAATTGTTTGATTTTCACATGAATTTAACACCGACCGACAAAAAGTTTGATTTCTTTCAATTTTTTTTTTTCTGAATTTCACTCTAAAACAAGGCAATTGTTTAATTTTTTTTTTCTTTATTTCACTCAAAAACAAGGCAATTGTTTGATTTTCACATGAATTTAACACCGACCGACAAAAAGTTTGATTTCTTTCAATTTTTTTTTTCTGAATTTCACTCTAAAATAAGGCAATTGTTTGATTTTTTTTTTCTTTATTTCACTCAAAAACAAGGCAATTGTTTGATTTTCACATGAATTTAACACCGACCGACAAAAAGTTTGATTTCTTTCAATTTTTTTTTTTCTGAATTTCACTCAAAAACAAGGCAATTGTTTAATTTTTTTTTCTCTTAATTTCACACAAAAACAAGGCAATTGTTTGATTTTCACATGAATTTAACACCGACCGACAAAAAGTTTGATTTCTTTCAATATTTTTTTTTTCTGAATTTCACTCAAAAACAAGGCAATTGTTTGATTTTTTTTCGCTCTTAATTTCACTCTAAAACAAGGCAATTGTTTGATTTTTACATGAATTTAACACCGACCGACAAAAAGTTTGATTTTTTCATTTTTTTTTTCTAAATTTCACTCAATAACCAGGCAATAGTTTGATTTTTTTTTCTCTTAATTTCACTCAAAAACAAGGCAATTGTTTGATTTTCACATGAATTTAACACCGACCGACGAAAAGTTTGATTTCTTTCAATATTTTTTTTTCTGAATTTCACTCAAAAACAAGGCAATTAAGGATATTGGCTATAGTGTAAATTAAAACAAGTTGGCAATGATCACTAACCCTCTCAGGCAATTATTTATATTCTGCTCCGTTGACATTTCAGGTTTGGATACATACTGGATGTATGATGCTGCCGCTCAAAAGCTGTTATGTTTGCCCGCCCGCCGCTGATTGCTTTCGTCTATTTTAACATGGTAAGTGTCAAAAGCAAATTTTGTATATAGTATAATATATTCATAGTCTTCTTTGGCCAAACAAAAATCCATTTACCAGTGGAACAATCGATTTTATTTGTTCCATAATAGAAATAGGGGACCACCGTGTCTGTCTGTCTGTCTGACCTTTGAAGGGCAGCCATGTTTGGAACTGTAATGTGTAGCCGAAGTGAAATTTTCAAAAAAGTCTCACCAAGTGTCTGAAACGAAAATTAGCGATAAATTACCTACGTTAATAGATTGCTAATACATTTTCAACGCAGATTGGTGGGTTGCAGAAACCTTCAAAAACTGACTGTTTGTCAACACTGTTACCAAGTTAATTATGATATTATTAATCAAATTCATATTATTGAGAACAACTAATTATTAAGTTATGTATAAGTGTTACATAATATTTTGATATATGACTGTGTGTGTGTGTAATCTGTAAACTCCATAGAAATGGTAAACATTCTACATTTACATAATATTAACTTTTTCATAAATTACACTGCCATCAGGGTGGAACTAAATTAACAGTTACAATTTTGTAAATTGCATAAGGATCGCATTGAAATATTTGATTGTTGAAAGGCTATTTGTTTTTCAATAATTATAATATGCACTGATCAATACACTACAATAATATATAACTTGATCCATCCTCCGCTCTTGTATTTATTCGCTTACAAATTATTTATTATAACCGTCATCTCGATATTCGAAACGTTCGAAACGTAGCTCGTCGTGTGTGGCCCGTAAATGTAAACAAGAAGCGTGTGCGATATCATTATTAATGCATAGTTATACGTAACCATAACAATAGTTAAAAATTACCTACACGGCGGTGGAAGTGACAATTACAATTTGAATCACCGCGACATGTAAATTTGTAGCACATCAGAGATCAGCGTTGAAATGGTCAGTCGGCGTTAGGAAGCAGCGGCTAAATTGTACAAGTGAAATTAATAGGTATGCCATATATAACAGGCAACTGTTTAATTTTCACATTAATTAAAAACCAACGGACAATATTTTTTTTTCCATAATTACACTGAAAAATAGGCAATTGTTTGATTTTCACATGAATTTAACACCGACTGACAAAAAGTTTGATTTCTTTCTTTTTTTTTTTTTTCTTAATTTCACTCAATAACCAGGCATTTGTTTGATTTTTTTTTCCCTTCATTTCACTCAAAAACAAGGCAATTGTTTGATTTTCACATGAATTTAACACCGACCGACAAAAAGTTTGATTTCTTTCAATATTTTTTTTTTCTGAATATGACTCGAAAACAAGGTAATTGTTTGATTTTTTTTTTCTTAATTTCACTCAAAAACAAGGCAATTGTTTGATTTTCACATGAATTAAACACCGACCGACAAAAAGTTTGATTTCTTTCAATTTTTTTTTTCTGAATTTCACTCAAAAACAAGGCAATTGTTTGTTTTTTTTTTCTCTTAATTTCACTCAAAAACAAGGCAATTGGCTGATTTTCACATGAATTTAACACCGACCGACAAAAAGTTTGATTTCTTTCAATATTTTTTTTTTCTTAATTTCACTCAAAAACAAGGCAATTGTTTGATTTTTTTTCGCTCTTAATTTCACTCAAAAACAAGGCAATTGTTTGATTTTCACATGAATTTAACACCGACCGACAAAAAGTTTGATTTCTTTCATTTTTTTTTTCTAAATTTCACTCAATAACCAGGCAATTGTTTGATTTTTTTTTTCTCTTAATTTCACTCAAAAACAAGGCAATTGTTTGATTTTCACATGAATTTAACACCGACCGACAAAAAGTTTGATTTCTTTCAATATTTTTTTTTTCTGAATTTTACTCAAAAACAAGGCAATTAAGGATATTGGCTATAGTCTAAATTATAACAAGTTGGCAATGATCACTAACCCTCTCAGGCAATTATTTATATTCTGCTCCGTTGACATTTCAGGTTTGGATACATACTGGATGTATGATGCTGCCGCTCAAAAGCTGTTATGTTTGCCCGCCCGCCGCTGATTGCTTTCGTCTATTTTAACATGGTAAGTGTCAAAAGCAAATTTTGTATATAGTATAATATATTCATAGTCTTCTTTGGCCAAACAAAAATCCATTTACCAGTGGAACAATCGATTTTATTTGTTCCATAATAGAAATAGGGGACCACCGTGTCTGTCTGTCTGTCTGACCTTTGAAGGGCAGCCATGTTTGGAACTGTAATGTGTAGCCGAAGCGAAATTTTCACAAAAGTCTCACCAAGTGTCTGAAACGAAAATAAGCGATAAATTACCTACGTTAATAGATTGCTAATACATTTTCAAACGCAGATTGGTGGGTTGCTGAAACCTTCAAAAACTGACTGTTTGTCAACACTGTTGCCAAGTTAATTAACATTAACTAGCTAATAAATTGCCACATGTCCATGTGATATTATTAATCAAATTCATATTATTGAGAACAACTAATTATTAAGTTATGTATAAGTGTTACATAATATTTTGATATATGACTGTGTGTGTGTTTAATCTGTAAACTCCATAGAAATGGTAAACATTCTACATTTACATAATATTAACTTTTTCATAAATTACACTGCCATCAGGGTGGAACTAAATTAACAGTTACAATTTTGTAAATTGCATAAGGATCGCATTGAAATATTTGATTGTTGAAATGCTATTTGTTTTTCAATAATTATAATATGCACTGATCAATACACTATACAATAATATATAACTTGATCCATCCTCCGCTCTTGTATTTATTCGCTTACAAATTATTTATTATATATTTCACATCTCGATATTCGAAACGTTCGAAACGTAGCTCGTCGTGTGTGGCCCGTAAATGTAAACAAGAAGCGTGTGCGATATCATTATTAATGCATAGTTATACGTAACCATAACAATAGTTAAAAATTACCTACACGGCGGTGGAAGTGACAATTACAATTTGAATCACCGCGACATGTAAATTTGTAGCACATCAGAGATCAGCGTTGAAATGGTCAACCGGCGTTAGGAAGCAGCGGCTAAATTGTACAAGTGAAATTAATAGGTATGCCATATATAACAGGCAACTGTTTAATTTTCACATTAATTAAAATCCAACGGACAATATTTTTTTTTCCATAATTACACTGAAAAATAGGCAATTGTTTGATTTTCACATGAATTTAACACCGACCGACAAAAAGTTTGATTTCTTTCTTTTTTTTTTTTTCTTAATTTCACTCAATAACCAGGCAATTGTTTGATTTTTTTTTCTCGTAATTTCACTCAAAAACAAGGCAATTGTTTGATTTTCACATGAATTTAACACCGACCGACAAAAAGTTTGATTTCTTTAATTTTTTTTTTTTTCTAAATTTCACTCAATAACCAGGCAATTGTTTGATTTTTTTTTTCTCTTAATTTCACTCAAAAACAAGGCAATTGTTTGATTTTCACATGAATTTAACACCGACCGACAAAAAGTTTGATTTTTTTCAATGTTTTTTTTTCTGAATTTCACTCAAAAACAAGGCTATTGTTTGATTATTTTTTTCTCTTAATTTCACTCAAAAACAAGGCAATTGTTTGATTTTCACATGAATTTAACACCGACCGACAAAAAGTTTGATTTCTTTCAATATTTTTTTTTTCTGAATTTCACTCAAAAACAAGGCAATTGTTTGATTTTTTTTTCTCTTAATTTCACTCAAAAACAAGGCAATTGTTTGATTTTCACATGAATTTAACACCGACCGACAAAAAGTTTGATTTCTTTCAATATTTTTTTTTTCTGAATTTGACTCGAAAACAAGGCAATTGTTTGATTTTTTTTCTCTTAATTTCACTCAAAAACAAGGCAATTGTTTGATTTTCACATGAATTTAACACCGACCGACAAAAAGTTTGATTTCTTTCAATATTTTTTTTTTCTGAATTTGACTCGAAAACAAGGCAATTGTTTGATTTTTTTTTTCTTTATTTCACTCAAAAACAAGGCAATTGTTTGATTTTCACATGAATTTAACACCGACCGACAAAAAGTTTGATATCTTTCAATTTTTTTTTTCTGAATTTCACTCAAAAACAAGGTAATTGTTTGATTTTTTTTTTCTCTTAATTTCACCCAAAAACAAGGCAATTGTTTGATCATCACATGAATTTAACACCGACCGACAAAAAGTTTGATTTCTTTTAATATTTTTTTTTTCTGAATTTCACTCAAAAACAAGGCAGTTGTTTGATTTTTTTTCGCTCTTAATTTCACTCAAAAACAAGGCAATTGTTTGATTTTCACATGAATTTAACACCGACCGACAAAAAGTTTGATTTCTTTCAATTTTTTTTTTCTGAATTTCACTCAAAAACAAGGCAATTAAGGATATTGGCTATAGTCTAAATTATAACAAGTTGGCAATGATCACTAACCCTCTCAGGCAATTATTTATATTCTGCTCCGTTGACATTTCAGGTTTGGATACATACTGGATGTATGATGCTGCCGCTCAAAAGCTGTTATGTTTGCCCGCCCGCCGCTGATTGCTTTCGTCTATTTTAACATGGTAAGTGTCAAAAGCAAATTTTGTATATAGTATAATATATTCATAGTCTTCTTTGGCCAAACAAAAATCCATTTACCAGTGGAACAATCGATTTTATTTGTTCCATAATAGAAATAGGGGACCACCGTGTCTGTCTGTCTGTCTGACCTTTGAAGGGCAGCCATGTTTGGAACTGTAATGTGTAGCCGAAGTGAAATTTTCACAAAAGTCTCACCAAGTGTCTGAAACGAAAATAAGCGATAAATTACCTACGTTAATAGATTGCTAATACATTTTCAAACGCAGATTGGTGGGTTGCTGAAACCTTCAAAAACTGACTGTTTGTCAACACTGTTGCCAAGTTAATTAACATTTACTAGCTAATAAATTGCCACATGTCCATGTGATATTATTAATCAAATTCATATTATTGAGAACAACTAATTATTAAGTTATGTATAAGTGTTACATAATATTTTGATATATGACTGTGTTTGTGTTTAATCTGTAAACTCCATAGAAATGGTAAACATTCTACATTTACATAATATTAACTTTTTCATAAATTACACTGCCATCAGGGTGGAACTAAATTAACAGTTACAATTTTGTAAATTGCATAAGGATCGCATTGAAATATTTGATTGTTGAAAGGCTATTTGTTTTTCAATAATTATAATATGCACTGATCAATACACTATACAATAATATATAACTTGATCCATCCTCCGCTCTTGTATTTATTCGTTTACAAATTATTTATTATAACCGTCATCTCGATATTCGAAACGTTCGAAACGTAGCTCGTCGTGTGTGGCCCGTAAATGTAAACAAGAAGCGTGTGCGATATCATTATTAATGCATAGTTATACGTAACCATAACAATAGTTAAAAATTACCTACACGGCGGTGGAAGTGACAATTACAATTTGAATCACCGCGACATGTAAATTTGTAGCACATCAGAGATCAGCGTTGAAATGGTCAATCGGAGTAAGGAAGCAGCGGCTAAATTGTACAAGTGAAATTAATAGGTATGCCATATATAACAGGCAACTGTTTAATTTTCACATTAATTAAAAACCAACGGACAATATTTTTTTTCCATAATTACACTGAAAAACAGGCAATTGTTTGATTTTCACATGAATTTAACACCGACCGACAAAAAATTTGATTTCTTTCAATTTTTTTTTTCTAAATTTCACTCAAAAACAAGGCAATTGTTAGATTTTTTTTTTCTCTTAATTTCACTCAAAAACAAGGCAATTGTTTGATTTTCACATGAATTTAACACCGACCGACAAAAAGTTTGATTTCTTTCAATTTTTTTTTTTCTGAATTTCACTCAAAAACAAGGCAATTGTTTAATTTTTTTTTTCTCTTAATTTCACACAAAAACAAGCCAATTGTTTGATTTTCACATGAATTTAACACCGACCGAAAAAAAGTTTGATTTCTTTCAATATTTTTTTTTTCTGAATTTCACTCAAAAACAAGGCAATTAAGGATATTGGCTATAGTCTTAATTATAACAAGTTGGCAATGATCACTAACCCTCTCAGGCAATTATTTATATTCTGCTCCGTTGACATTTCAGGTTTGGATACATACTGGATGTATGATGCTGCCGCTCAAAAGCTGTTATGTTTGCCCGCCCGCCGCTGATTGCTTTCGTCTATTTTAACATGGTAAGTGTCAAAAGCAAATTTTGTATATAGTATAATATATTCATAGTCTTCTTTGGCCAAACAAAAATCCATTTACCAGTGGAACAATCGATTTTATTTGTTCCATAATAGAAATAGGGGACCACCGTGTCTGTCTGTCTGTCTGACCTTTGAAGGGCAGCCATGTTTGGAACTGTAATGTGTAGCCGAAGTGAAATTTTCAAAAAAGTCTCACCAAGTGTCTGGAACGAAAATTAGCGATAAATTACCTACGTTAATAGATTGCTAATACATTTTCAAACGCAGATTGGTGGGTTGCAGAAACCTTCAAAAACTGACTGTTTGTCAACACTGTTACCAAGTTAATTATGATATTATTAATCAAATTCATATTATTGAGAACAACTAATTATTAAGTTATGTATAAGTGTTACATAATATTTTGATATATGACTGTGTGTGTGTGTAATCTGTAAACTCCATAGAAATGGTAAACATTCTACATTTACATAATATTAACTTTTTCATAAATTACACTGCCATCAGGGTGGAACTAAATTAACAGTTACAATTTTGTAAATTGCATAAGGATCGCATTGAAATATTTGATTGTTGAAAGGCTATTTGTTTTTCAATAATTATAAAATGCACTGATCAATACACTATACAATAATATATAACTTGATCCATCCTCCGCTCTTGTATTTATTCGCATACAAATTATTTATTATAACCGTCATCTCGATATTCGAAACGTTCGAAACGTAGCTCGTCGTGTGTGGCCCGTAAATGTAAACAAGAAGCGTGTGCGATATCATTATAAATGCATAGTTATACGTAACCATAACAATAGTTAAAAATTACCTACACGGCGGTGGAAGTGACAATTACAATTTGAATCACCGCGACATGTAAATTTGTAGCACATCAGAGATCAGCGTTGAAATGGTCAGTCGGCGTTAGGAAGCAGCGGCTAAATTGTACAAGTGAAATTAATAGGTATGCCATATATAACAGGCAACTGTTTAATTTTCACATTAATTAAAAACCAACGGACAATATTTTTTTTTCCATAATTACACTGAAAAATAGGCAATTGTTTGATTTTCACATGAATTTAACACCGACTGACAAAAAGTTTGATTTCTTTCTTTTATTTTTTTTTTCTTAATTTCACTCAATAACCAGGCATTTGTTTGATTTTTTTTTCCCTTAATTTCACTCAAAAACAAGGCAATTGTTTGATTTTCACATGAATTTAACACCGACCGACAAAAAGTTTGATTTCTTTCAATATTTTTTTTTTCTGAATATGACTCGAAAACAAGGTAATTGTTTGATTTTTTTTTTCTTAATTTCACTCAAAAACAAGGCAATTGTTTGATTTTCACATGAATTAAACACCGACCGACAAAAAGTTTGATTTCTTTCAATTTTTATTTTTTTGAATTTCACTCAAAAACAAGGCAATTGTTTGTTTTTTTTTTCTCTTAATTTCACTCAAAAACAAGGCAATTGGCTGATTTTCACATGAATTTAACACCGACCGACAAAAAGTTTGATTTCTTTCAATATTTTTTTTTTCTTAATTTCACTCAAAAACAAGGCAATTGTTTGATTTTTTTTCGCTCTTAATTTCACTCAAAAACAAGGCAATTGTTTGATTTTCACATGAATTTAACACCGACCGACAAAAAGTTTGATTTCTTTCATTTTTTTTTTCTAAATTTCACTCAATAACCAGGCAATTGTTTGATTTTTTTTTTCTCTTAATTTCACTCAAAAACAAGGCAATTGTTTGATTTTCACATGAATTTAACACCGACCGACAAAAAGTTTGATTTCTTTCAATATTTTTTTTTTCTGAATTTCACTCAAAAACAAGGCAATTAAGGATATTGGCTATAGTCTAAATTATAACAAGTTGGCAATGATCACTAACCCTCTCAGGCAATTATTTATATTCTGCTCCGTTGACATTTCAGGTTTGGATACATACTGGATGTATGATGCTGCCGCTCAAAAGCTGTTATGTTTGCCCGCCCGCCGCTGATTGCTTTCGTCTATTTTAACATGGTAAGTGTCAAAAGCAAATTTTGTATATAGTATAATATATTCATAGTCTTCTTTGGCCAAACTAAAATCCATTTACCAGTGGAACAATCGATTTTATTTGTTCCATAATAGAAATAGGGGACCACCGTGTCTGTCTGTCTGTCTGACCTTTGAAGGGCAGCCATGTTTGGAACTGTAATGTGTAGCCGAAGTGAAATTTTCACAAAAGTCTCACCAAGTGTCTGAAACGAAAATAAGCGATAAATTACCTACGTTAATAGATTGCTAATACATTTTCAAACGCAGATTGGTGGGTTGCTGAAACCTTCAAAAACTGACTGTTTGTCAACACTGTTGCCAAGTTAATTAACATTAACTAGCTAATAAATTGCCACATGTCCATGTGATATTATTAATCAAATTCATATTATTGAGAACAACTAATTATTAAGTTATGTATAAGTGTTACATAATATTTTGATATATGACTGTGTGTGTGTTTAATCTGTAAACTCCATAGAAATGGTAAACATTCTACATTTACATAATATTAACTTTTTCATAAATTACACTGCCATCAGGGTGGAACTAAATTAACAGTTACAATTTTGTAAATTGCATAAGGACCGCATTGAAATATTTGATTGTTGAAATGCTATTTGTTTTTCAATAATTATAATATGCACTGATCAATACACTATACAATAATATATAACTTGATCCATCCTCCGCTCTTGTATTTATTCGCTTACAAATTATTTATTATATATTTCACATCTCGATATTCGAAACGTTCGAAACGTAGCTCGTCGTGTGTGGCCCGTAAATGTAAACAAGAAGCGTGTGCGATATCATTATTAATGCATAGTTATACGTAACCATAACAATAGTTAAAAATTACCTACACGGCGGTGGAAGTGACAATTACAATTTGAATCACCGCGACATGTAAATTTGTAGCACATCAGAGATCAGCGTTGAAATGGTCAACCGGCGTTAGGAAGCAGCGGCTAAATTGTACAAGTGAAATTAATAGGTATGCCATATATAACAGGCAACTGTTTAATTTTCACATTAATTAAAATCCAACGGACAATATTTTTTTTTCCATAATTACACTGAAAAATAGGCAATTGTTTGATTTTCACATGAATTTAACACCGACCGACAAAAAGTTTGATTTCTTTCTTTTTTTTTTTTTCTTAATTTCACTCAATAACCAGGCAATTGTTTGATTTTTTTTTCTCTTAATTTCACTCAAAAACAAGGCAATTTTTTGATTTTCACATGAATTTAACACCGACCGACAAAAAGTTTGATTTCTTTAATTTTTTTTTTTTTCTAAATTTCACTCAATAACCAGGCAATTGTTTGATTTTTTTTTTCTCTTAATTTCACTCAAAAACAAGGCAATTGTTTGATTTTCACATGAATTTAACACCGACCGACAAAAAGTTTGATTTTTTTCAATGTTTTTTTTTCTGAATTTCACTCAAAAACAAGGCTATTGTTTGATTATTTTTTTCTCTTAATTTCACTCAAAAACAAGGCAATTGTTTGATTTTCACATGAATTTAACACCGACCGACAAAAAGTTTGATTTCTTTCAATATTTTTTTTTTCTGAATTTCACTCAAAAACAAGGCAATTGTTTGATTTTTTTTTCTCTTAATTTCACTCAAAAACAAGGCAATTGTTTGATTTTCACATGAATTTAACACCGACCGACAAAAAGTTTGATTTCTTTCAATATTTTTTTTTTCTGAATTTGACTCGAAAACAAGGCAATTGTTTGATTTTTTTTTTCTTTATTTCACTCAAAAACAAGGCAATTGTTTGATTTTCACATGAATTAAACACCGACCGACAAAAAGTTTGATTTCTTTCAATTTTTTTTTTCTGAATTTCACTCAAAAACAAGGCAATTGTTTGATTTTTTTTTTCTCTTAATTTCACTCAAAAACAAGGCAATTGGCTGATTTTCACATGAATTTAACACCGACCGACAAAAAGTTTGATTTCTTTCAATATTTTTTTTTTTCTTAATTTCACTCAAAAACAAGGCAATTGTTTGATTTTTTTTCGCTCTTAATTTCACTCAAAAACAAGGCAATTGTTTGATTTTCACATGAATTTAACACCGACCGACAAAAAGTTTGATTTCTTTCATTTTTTTTTCTAAATTTCACTCAATAACCAGGCAATTGTTTGATTTTTTTTTTCTCTTAATTTCACTCAAAAACAAGGCAATTGTTTGATTTTCACATGAATTTAACACCGACCGACAAAAAGTTTGATTTCTTTCAATATTTTTTTTTTCTGAATTTCACTCAAAAACAAGGCAATTAAGGATATTGGCTATAGTCTAAATTATAACAAGTTGGCAATGATCACTAACCCTCTCAGGCAATTATTTATATTCTGCTCCGTTGACATTTCAGGTTTGGATACATACTGGATGTATGATGCTGCCGCTCAAAAGCTGTTATGTTTGCCCGCCCGCCGCTGATTGCTTTCGTCTATTTTAACATGGTAAGTGTCAAAAGCAAATTTTGTATATAGTATAATATATTCATAGTCTTCTTTGGCCAAACAAAAATCCATTTACCAGTGGAACAATCGATTTTATTTGTTCCATAATAGAAATAGGGGACCACCGTGTCTGTCTGTCTGTCTGACCTTTGAAGGGCAGCCATGTTTGGAACTGTAATGTGTAGCCGAAGTGAAATTTTCACAAAAGTCTCACCAAGTGTCTGAAACGAAAATAAGCGATAAATTACCTACGTTAATAGATTGCTAATACATTTTCAAACGCAGATTGGTGGGTTGCTGAAACCTTCAAAAACTGACTGTTTGTCAACACTGTTGCCAAGTTAATTAACATTTACTAGCTAATAAATTGCCACATGTCCATGTGATATTATTAATCAAATTCATATTATTGAGAACAACTAATTATTAAGTTATGTATAAGTGTTACATAATATTTTGATATATGACTGTGTGTGTGTTTAATCTGTAAACTCCATAGAAATGGTAAACATTCTACATTTACATAATATTAACTTTTTCATAAATTACACTGCCATCAGGGTGGAACTAAATTAACAGTTACAATTTTGTAAATTGCATAAGGATCGCATTGAAATATTTGATTGTTGAAAGGCTATTTGTTTTTCAATAATTATAATATGCACTGATCAATACACTATACAATAATATATAACTTGATCCATCCTCCGCTCTTGTATTTATTCGTTTACAAATTATTTATTATAACCGTCATCTCGATATTCGAAACGTTCGAAACGTAGCTCGTCGTGTGTGGCCCGTAAATGTAAACAAGAAGCGTGTGCGATATCATTATTAATGCATAGTTATACGTAACCATAACAATAGTTAAAAATTACCTACACGGCGGTGGAAGTGACAATTACAATTTGAATCACCGCGACATGTAAATTTGTAGCACATCAGAGATCAGCGTTGAAATGGTCAATCGGAGTAAGGAAGCAGCGGCTAAATTGTACAAGTGAAATTAATAGGTATGCCATATATAACAGGCAACTGTTTAATTTTCACATTAATTAAAAACCAACGGACAATATTTTTTTTTCCATAATTACACTGAAAAACAGGCAATTGTTTGATTTTCACATGAATTTAACACCGACCGACAAAAAATTTGATTTCTTTCAATTTTTTTTTTCTAAATTTCACTCAAAAACAAGGCAATTGTTAGATTTTTTTTTTCTCTTAATTTCACACAAAAACAAGCCAATTGTTTGATTTTCACATGAATTTAACACCGACCGAAAAAAAGTTTGATTTCTTTCAATATTTTTTTTTTCTGAATTTCACTCAAAAACAAGGCAATTAAGGATATTGGCTATAGTCTAAATTATAACAAGTTGGCAATGATCACTAACCCTCTCAGGCAATTATTTATATTCTGCTCCGTTGACATTTCAGGTTTGGATACATACTGGATGTATGATGCTGCCGCTCAAAAGCTGTTATGTTTGCCCGCCCGCCGCTGATTGCTTTCGTCTATTTTAACATGGTAAGTGTCAAAAGCAAATTTTGTATATAGTATAATATATTCATAGTCTTCTTTGGCCAAACAAAAATCCATTTACCAGTGGAACAATCGATTTTATTTGTTCCATAATAGAAATAGGGGACCACCGTGTTTGTCTGTCTGTCTGACCTTTGAAGGGCAGCCATGTTTGGAACTGTAATGTGTAGCCGAAGTGAAATTTTCAAAAAAGTCTCACCAAGTGTCTGAAACGAAAATTAGCGATAAATTACCTACGTTAATAGATTGCTAATACATTTTCAAACGCAGATTGGTGGGTTGCTGAAACCTTCAAAAACTGACTGTTTGTCAACACTGTTACCAAGTTAATTATGATATTATTAATCAAATTCATATTATTGAGAACAACTAATTATTAAGTTATGTATAAGTGTTACATAATATTTTGATATATGACTGTGTGTGTGTTTAATCTGTAAACTCCATAGAAATAGTAAACATTCTACATTTACATAATATTAACTTTTTCATAAATTACACTGCCATCAGGGTGGAACTAAATTTACAGTTACAATTTTGTAAATTGCATAAGGATCGCATTGAAATATTTGTTTGTTGAAAGGCTATTTGTTTTTCAATAATTATAATATGCACTGATCAATACACTATACAATAATATATAACTTGATCCATCCTCCGCTCTTGTATTTATTCGCTTACAAATTATTTATTATAACCGTCATCTCGATATTCGAAACGTTCGAAACGTAGCTCGTCGTGTGTGGCCCGTAAATGTAAACAAGAAGCGTGTGCGATATCATTATTAATGCATAGTTATACGTAACCATAACAATAGTTAAAAATTACCTTCACGGCGGTGGAAGTGACAATTACAATTTGAATCACCGCGACATGTAAATTTGTAGCACATCAGAGATCAGCGTTGAAATGGTCAATCGGCGTTAGGAAGCAGCGGCTAAATTGTACAAGTGAAATTAATAGGTATGCCATATATAACAGGCAACTGTTTAATTTTCACATTAATTAAAAACCAACGGACAATATTTTTTTTTTCCATAATTACACTGAAAAATAGGCAATTGTTTGATTTTCACATGAATTTAACACCGACCGACAAAAAGTTTGATTTCTTTTTTTTTTTTTTTTTCTTAATTTCACTCAATAACCTGGCAATTGTTTGATTTTTTTTTCTCTTAATTTCACTCAAAAACAAGGCAATTGTTTGATTTTCACATGAATTTAACACCGACCGACAAAAAGTTTGATTTCTTTAATTTTTTTTTTTTTCTAAATTTCACTCAATAACCAGGCAATTGTTTGATTTTTTTTTCTCTTAATTTCACTCAAAAACAAGGCAATTGTTTGATTTTCACATGAATTTAACACCGACCGACAAAAAGTTTGATTTTTTTCAATGTTTGTTTTTCTGAATTTCACTCAAAAACAAGGCTATTGTTTGATTATTTTTTTCTCTTAATTTCACTCAAAAACAAGGCAATTGTTTGATTTTCACATGAATTTAACACCGACCGACAAAAAGTTTGATTTCTTTCAATTTTTTTTTCTGAATTTCACTCAAAAACAAGGCAATTGTTTGATTTTTTTTTCTCTTAATTTCACTCAAAAACAAGGCAATTGTTTGATTTTCACATGAATTTAACACCGACCGACAAAAAGTTTGATTTCTTTCAATATTTCTTTTTTCTGAATTTGACTCGAAAACAATGCAATTGTTTGATTTTTTTTTTCTTTATTTCACTCAAAAACAAGGCAATTGTTTGATTTTCACATGAATTAAACACCGACCGACAAAAAGTTTGATTTCTTTCAATTTTTTTTTTCTGAATTTCACTCAAAAACAAGGCAATTGTTTGTTTTTTTTTTTCTCTTAATTTCACTCAAAAACAAGGCAATTGTTTGATTTTCACATGAATTTAACACCGACCGACAAAAAGTTTGATTTCTTTCAATATTTTTTTTTTCTTAATTTCACTCAAAAACAAGGCAATTGTTTGATTTTTTTTCGCTCTTAATTTCACTCAAAAACAAGGCAATTGTTTGATTTTCACATGAATTTAACACCGACCGACAAAAAGTTTGATTTCTTTCATTTTTTTTTCTAAATTTCACTCAATAACCAGGCAATTGTTTGATTTTTTTTTTCTCTTAATTTCACTCAAAAACAAGGCAATTGTTTGATTTTCACATGAATTTAACACCGACCGACAAAAAGTTTGATTTCTTTCAATATTTTTTTTTTCTGAATTTCACTCAAAAACAAGGCAATTAAGGATATTGGCTATAGTCTAAATTTTAACAAGTTGGCAATGATCACTAACCCTCTCAGGCAATTATTTATATTCTGCTCCGTTGACATTTCAGGTTTGGATACATACTGGATGTATGATGCTGCCGCTAAAAAGCTGTTATGTTTGCCCGCCCGCCGCTGATTGCTTTCGTCTATTTTAACATGGTAAGTGTCAAAAGCAAATTTTATATATAGTATAATATATTCATAGTCTTCTTTGGCCAAACAAAAATCCATTTACCAGTGGAACAATCGATTTTATTTGTTCCATAATAGAAATAGGGGACCACCGTGTCTGTCTGTCTGTCTGACCTTTGAAGGGCAGCCATGTTTGGAACTGTAATGTGTAGCCGAAGTGAAATTTTCACAAAAGTCTCACCAAGTGTCTGAAACGAAAATTAGCGATAAATTACCTACGTTAATAGATTGCTAATACATTTTCAAACGCAGATTGGTGGGTTGCTGAAACCTTCAAAAACTGACTGTTTGTCAACACTGTTACCAAGTTAATTAACATTAACTAGCTAATAAATTGCCACATGTCCATGTGATATTATTAATCAAATTCATATTATTGAGAACAACTAATTATTAAGTTATGTATAAGTGTTACATAATATTTTGATATATAACTGTGTGTGTTTAATCTGTAAACTCCATAGAAATGGTAAACATTCTACATTTACATAATATTAACTTTTTCATAAATTACACTGCCATCAGGGTGGAACTAAATTAACAGTTACAATTTTGTAATAAATTGCATAAGGATCGCATTGAAATATTTGATTGTTGAAAGGCTATTTGTTTTTCAATAATTATAATATGCACTGATCAATACACTATACAATAATATATAACTTGATCCATCCTCCGCTCTTGTATTTATTTGCTTACAAATTATTTATTATAACCGTCATCTCGATATTCGAAACGTTCGAAACGTAGCTCGTCGTGTGTGGCCCGTAAATGAAAACAAGAATCGTGTGCGATATCATTATTAATACATAGTTATACGAAACCATAACAATAGTTAAAAATTACCTACACGGCGGTGGAAGTGACAATTACAATTTGAATCACCGCGACATGTAAATTTGTAGCACATCAGAGATCAGCGTTGAAATGGTCAATCGGCGTTAGTAAGCAGCAGCTAAATTGTACAAGTGAAATTAATAGGTATGCCATATATAACAGGCAACTGTTTAATTTTCACATTAATTAAAAACCAACGGACAATATTTTTTTTTTCCATAATTACACTGAAAAATAGGCAATTGTTTGATTTTCACATGAATTTAACACCGACCGACAAAAAATTTGATTTCTTTAAATTTTTTTTTTTCTGAATTTCACTCAAAAACAAGGCAATTGTTTGATTTTTTTTTTTCTCTTAATTTCACTCAAAAACAAGGCAAGTGTTTGATTTTCACATGAATTTAACACCGACCGACAAAAAGTTTGATTTCTTTAATTTTTTTTTTTCTAAATTTCACTCAATAACCAGGCAATTGTTTGATTTTTTTTTTCTCTTAATTTCACTCAAATACAAGGCAATTGTTTGATTTTCACATGAATTTAACACCGACCGACAAAAAGTTTGATTTCTTTCAATGTTTTTTTTTCTGAATTTCACTCTAAAACAAGGCAATTGTTTGATTTTTTTTTCTCTTAATTTTACTCTTAAACAAGGCAATTGTTTGATTTTTTTTTCTCTTAATTTTACTCAAAAACAAGGCAATTGTTTGATTTTTACATGAATTTAACACCGACCCACAAAAAGTTTGATTTCTTTAATTTTTTTTTTATTCTAAATTTCACTCAATAACCAGGCAATTGTTTTTTTTTTCTCTTAATTTCACTCAAAAACAAGGCAATTGTTTGATTTCACATGAATTTAACACCGACCGACAAAAAATTTGATTTCTTTAAATTTTTTTTTTCTGAATTTCACTCAAAAACAAGGCAATTGTTTGATTTTTTTTTCTTTTAATTTCACTCAAAAACAAGGCAATTGTTTGATTTTCACATGAATTTAACACCGACCGACAAAAAGTTTGATTTCTTCCATTTTTTTTTTCCGAATTTCACTCAAAAACAAGGCAATTGTTTGATTTTTTTTTTTCTCTTAATTTCACTCAAAAACAAGGCAATTGTTTGATTTTTTTTTCTCTTAATTTCACTCAAAAACAAGGCTATTGTTTGATTTTCACATGAATTTAACACCGACCGACAAAAAGTTTGATTTCTTTAATTTTTTTTTTATTCTAAATTTCACTCAATAACCAGGCAATTGTTTTTTTTTTCTCTTAATTTCACTCAAAAACAAGGCAATTGTTTGATTTCACATGAATTTAACACCGACCGACAAAAAATTTGATTTCTTTCAATGTTTTTTTTTCTGAATTTCACTCTAAAACAAGGCAATTGTTTGATTTTTTTTTCTCTTAATTTTACTCTTAAACAAGGCAATTGTTTGATTTTTTTTTCTCTTAATTTTACTCAAAAACAAGGCAATTGTTTGATTTTTACATGAATTTAACACCGACCCACAAAAAGTTTGATTTCTTTAATTTTTTTTTTATTCTAAATTTCACTCAATAACCAGGCAATTGTTTTTTTTTTCTCTTAATTTCACTCAAAAACAAGGCAATTGTTTGATTTCACATGAATTTAACACCGACCGACAAAAAATTTGATTTCTTTAAATTTTTTTTTTCTGAATTTCACTCAAAAACAAGGCAATTGTTTGATTTTTTTTTCTTTTAATTTCACTCAAAAACAAGGCAATTGTTTGATTTTCACATGAATTTAACACCGACCGACAAAAAGTTTGATTTCTTCCATTTTTTTTTTCCGAATTTCACTCAAAAACAAGGCAATTGTTTGATTTTTTTTTTTCTCTTAATTTCACTCAAAAACAAGGCAATTGTTTGATTTTTTTTTCTCTTAATTTCACTCAAAAACAAGGCTATTGTTTGATTTTCACATGAATTTAACACCGACCGACAAAAAGTTTGATTTCTTTAATTTTTTTTTTATTCTAAATTTCACTCAATAACCAGGCAATTGTTTGTTTTTTTTTCTCTTAATTTCACTCAAAAACAAGGCAATTGTTTGATTTTCCCATGAATTTAACACCGACCGACAAAAAGTTTGATTTCTTTCAATTTTTTTTTTTTTCCGAATTTCACTCAAAAACAAGGCAATTGTTTGATTTTTTTTGTCTCTTAATTTCACTCAAAAACAAGGCAATTGTTTGATTTTTTTTTTCTCTTAATTTCACTCAAAAACAAGGCAATTGTTTGATATTTACGTGAATTTAACACACACCGACAAAAAGTTTGATTTCTGTCAATTTTTTTTTTCTGAATTTCACTCAAAAACAAGGCAATTGTTTGATTTTTTTTTTCTCTTAATTTCACTCAAAAACAAGGCAATTGTTTGATATTTTTTTTCTCTTAATTTAATGTCGGGGCTCGGAATAGTCTGTAGACGACTTACCTTCCTGGCGGGGTGTTGTACTCGGTAGAGCAGCGTCGTGCTGCGATCTGTTGAGACTCAGCCCTACGCCAGGTGATTCGTTATGTGTATAGTGTACACACAGCGCGAACTGACCTACATTGTTACAGTCTAGGATACCTACCACGCGAACCGACCGCCTCGTTACTTGGCTTACACTTGTATATATCACACTTTTAACATGTTTATTTTATTTTTATTCACATATTTTTATTGTTTTTAACCGACTTCTATAAATCTATCCATTTTTTTATTCGATTAAGTGACCCAATTTTGTCATTTTTTTATTTGAAATATAGTTTCTCTCATGTGGTCCCATTTAAATTTGATCAAAATCGCTCAAGCCGTTTTGAAGTTACGCTCCATTAACTGGTTATTTTTTTCCTCTCTTGATGATATACTTACATAATAGGTACTTTTGAACTTTCGTAGTATAGAATAGACTTCAACAAGTTATTTGTCACTAAATTAAAGCCAATTTATGTAATTATTTTTTTCTTCTGTTTAAGGTAACAGCATGATGTCTACATGAAAAAAAAATTGTTAAGTAAAACCTAACAAGTGAGTAATTAATCTTGATTAACGTATTTAAGTTAGTTTACAAGCTTTTGTCACTTTTTGGTCACCGGAATAGTCTGTAGACGACTTACGTTCCTGGCGGGGTGTTGTACTCGGTAGAGCAGCGTCGTGCTGCGATCTATTGAGACTCAGCCCTACGCCAGGTGATTCGTTATGTGTATAGTGTACACACAGCGCGAACTGACCTACACTGTTACAGTCTAGGATACCTACCACGTGAACCGACCGCCTCGTTACTTGGCTTACACTTGTATATATCACACTTTTAACATGTTTATTTTATTTTTATTCACATATTTTTATTGTTTTTAACCGACTTCTATAAATCTATCCATTTTTTTATTCGATTAAGTGACCTAATTTTGTCATTTTTTTATTTGAAATATAGTTTCTCTCATGTGGTCCCATTTCAATTTGATCAAAATCGCTCAAGCCGTTTTGAAGTTACGCTCCATTAACTGGTTATTTTTTTCCTCTCTTGATGATATACTTACATAATAGGTACTTTTGAACTTTCGTAGTATAGAATAGACTTCAACAAGTTATTTGTCACTAAATTAAAGCCAATTTATGTAATTATTTTTTTCTTCTGTTTCAGGTAACAGCATGATGTCTACATGAAAAAAAATTGTTAAATAAAACCTAACAAGTGAGTAATTAATCTTGATTAACGTATTTAAGTTAGTCTACAAGCTTTTGTCACTTTTTGGTCACTTTTCAAATCACTAATGTTAGCTAACCTAAGTTTTAAAACGAAAAATCTTGGCTAATTATTCTTGATTTGTCAGGTGAAATGAAATCTCTTTAATATTAAGAAACAAACAAAATAAATATCCGAGCTAATCTAATTAAATTCGCTAACCAAACCTACAAATTGTACATAGTAATGTCTAATAAGCAATCCTGTTATTTGCTTTTTTGTCAAATTGCCTTTTTATTTGTCAAAACCAATCTAATTAAAGTTTAGAAATTGATAATTTTAGCTAACATACATAATTAGTCATATCTACCTAGTAAAAATATTGACTTAAAAAAAGACTAGATTTGTCAAATTCAACTGAAAACATTGAATATTTTATCCAACCTAACCTTCCAAAATTTAATTAGGTAATGGGTCTGGATAAATACATGTCAAAATACCCTTACTCGGGATTTTCAAATAAAACATAAAAAAATCTAGTATCCCTAAAACTGATTATCAAAACCAAAACAATCACAGCAATTCGGACTGTATTAGTCAAATGCAAGCATCAACTAAGACTGAAATCCAACATAACAGTTTATAATAGTTAATCTTGCTTTTACAAATTTTCGTTTAGTCTAGATTTGCAAATAATAAATTTAAAGTGGACATATCCAGTCAACTTAGTCCTAATTTGGTTAATTCAGTGAAAAATATACAGATCCTTAGGCACTAATATTTAAAAACAAGTAGACATTTCTTAAAATGCTTTATATACATGTCATTCGGTAATATTGTAATTATGAAATGAAATACAGACTTTTTTTGGCATATTTTATTTACATAATTCGTTAAAAAGCATTATTCTCCAAACAAAACAATGCTTTAAAACAATTTTTTTTTATTATTAAAGTACAATGTGTCCCGACCAAGGAGGTTTCAATTCAATTTAAGCACACATTATTTGTGGTGAGCGCGCTGCTCGCGTGTTAGTTGGATTAATGAAAGTCAAAGTAAAAACCATTTATTCAATATAGGCGTCTACGACGCTCTAAATAAATTTTAATATTGAAATATTCTAATTGTACGTACTGCCTCGTTCAGCAAACAAGGCTGTATAGAGCCACTCCGAATCAACTATTAATTAACATATTTATCGTTATATATATAATATCAAAAAGAGTATAATAAATCACTTAACTTCACAACATGTTGATTGGGCAGCACTTCGTCGTTAAAGACTATTTCGACACAAGTTTACTTGCTCCCATTTTATAGAGAAGCACAAACTAAGGGACAAAGCGAACTGCCGTCACAAACACAGTACTCTTTAAAGTTGACAATTGTGTGATTTCAAGCTCTATACATATGGCGATAAGTGTAATAAAATCTTCATTGTTTTTACACATATAAATAAGGTACTCTCACATGATCAGTTACACTACTTATAAAATATACTTATAGTAAAAATATCATCAAATAATAATTCAATGGATCATGACTATCAATATAATTATGATGCTTAATCACTGTCCCACAAATAAACAAAATTAGTTACAGTATTAATTCAAACCACAGATAAAATGTCACACTTAACCAGTGGCTTATAACACATTTCAATCTCGTGTCAAGGTATTTTAGACAGTATTTTAACGTTACTATTTATTTAAAAGGTGTTCAATTGATGGAACTGTTTGAACTCGCATTTTGTTTATTTCATATGAAAGTAAGTGATTTGATTTCCACAAAGAATACTATACGAAGTTAAAATGAACGATCAATAATGATCACATCATTATGTAGAAAAACACATTTAATTCTCGTGTCAAGGATTTAATTATTTTAACGATAATATTTATTTAAAATGTTTTCAATTGATGGAACTGTTTGGAATGGCATTTTGAATATTTCATTTAAAAGTAATTCATTTGATTTCCACAAAGAAGGATGACATTCGAAAGTGGAGGCTCGTTCGGTGCAGAGCTCTGGTTCAGTCGATTGTTTTCCCTGTACTGTTGACGTCATAACGTCATTTTTTAACTTCAGTGCAGTGATGAAGTGTTTAATTCGTAAAATGTTTACTGATCTTGCTCCGCCGAAACAATTTCAGGCGTCGACCGAACGGAATGTTGCGCTCGTGTCGCCACGGTCGTCGGTTACAGCGCAGCGCAGCGCCGCCCGCGGAACCTGAATATCTACCCACTAATCACATTTTAAACTAAAAGGTTGGTAAAAATATAATATTATCTGCTAAGGTGTAATTATTGTTATTGTTTATTTAGAACACGTGTAATCTTTGATTAAATACAATGCAATATCTATTCGATTCGTGACATTAGGGGGTAATTATTAGTGGGTGTAGTAGGCCGACACCATTCGACCTATAATTCACGGTCAGGAATAGTATTTTGAATCCATAACGCTATGCATAATTGACAGTGCAATATAAGCCTTGCTTACATCGTCACGCTAACAATGCTAGCCGTACATTCTATGACATATTTTGTTATCTTGTGGACTGTGGATGGACAGATCTTTAGATGAAACACACCAAGCTAGGGTGAAACTATCTAAATATATATTATAACTCAAAGGTGACTGGCTGATATAGTGATCTATCAACGCACAGCCCAAACCACTGGACGGATCGGGCTGAAATTTGGCACGCAGGTAGATGTTATGACGTAGGCATCCGCTAAGAAAGGGTTTTGATTAATTCTACCCCCAAGGGGTATCGATAAAATAGGGGATGAAAGTTTGTATGAAACTTTGTCAATTTTAAACCGCTCGGGCTGAGACTTTGCATGCATAGGCGTGTAGGCACTATGACGTGTAGGCATCCCCTAAGAAAGGATTTTGAGGTGCAGGCTATATGAGATAAGTAACTTTTCAGCTTAATATATACGAATTTCTTTATGCTAGCGCCATCTACATTGAGTTATTTTGGAGAGAACTTTGAATTAACCATTTTTGTGCATAGTGCATAGATAATATATATCTAGCGGATTATATTAATAATACTTGTTAACGCGAGCGAAGCTAAAAGCTAGTTATAATATATAATAAGATAATATTATTGATAGATCTTTGTCACCATACATAGACTCGCGATGATGTTGCGGAATTTTAAATTTGCCATGGTTTTTGTAATACTTTAATGAAATTTTACATCATGCAAACGGGTGTATCAAAGGATATAATCTTACCAACAGTTTTTTTTTATTATTATTATAATTGGGCCTAATTGTGGTCATGTTTAACGCATAATATATACTACATTGTAGGCAACTAATTTGGTGCCCTTTAAACCTATTAATAGAACAATCGTGTACTTTACAATTGCCATTTTAAGTTTTACATGTAATTTTAATTTGTTTTACTTTCACTGGATAAAAATATTTGCCAATATGCCTATACCTACCTGTATGAGATTGTATTTGCAACTCTTGTTGATTGTGACCAGTTTTTATATGTAGGTACATACATACATAACTGTGTGTCTACCATATCAGGGTAAAATTAAGGATATTGGCTATAGTCTAAATTATAACAAGTTGGCAATGATCACTAACCCTCTCAGGCAATTATTTATATTCTGCTCCGTTGACATTTCAGGTTTGGATACATACTGGATGTATGATGCTGCCGCTCAAAAGCTGTTATGTTTGCCCGCCCGCCGCTGATTGCTTTCGTCTATTTTAACATGGTAAGTGTCAAAAGCAAATTTTATATATAGTATAATATATTCATAGTCTTCTTTGGCCAAACAAAAACCCATTTACCAGTGGAACAATCGATTTTATTTGTTCCATAATAGAAATAGGGACCACCGTGTCTGTCTGTCTGTCTGACCTTTGAAGGGCAGCCATGTTTGGAACTGTAATGTGTAGCCGAAGTGAAATTTTCACAAAAGTCTCACCAAGTGTCTGAAACGAAAATTAGCGATAAATTACCTACGTTAATAGATTGCTAATACATTTTCAAACGCAGATTGGTGGGTTGCTGAAACCTTCAAAAACTGACTGTTTGTCAACACTGTTACCAAGTTAATTAACATTAACTAGCTAATAAATTGCCACATGTCCATGTGATATTATTAATCAAATTCATATTATTGAGAACAACTAATTATTAAGTTATGTATAAGTGTTACATAATATTTTGATATAATATGACTGTGTGTGTGTTTAATCTGTAAACTCCATAGAAATGGTAAACATTCTACATTTACATAATATTAACTTTTTCATAAATTACACTGCCATCAGGGTGGAACTAAATTAACAGTTACAATTTTGTAAATTGCATAAGGATCGCATTGAAATATTTGATTGTTGAAAGGCTATTTGTTTTTCAATAACTATATTATGCACTGATCAATAATAATAATATCCTCCGCTCTTGTATTTATTCGCTTACAAATTATTTATTATAACCGTCATCTCGATATTCGAAACGTTCGAAACGTAGCTCGTCGTGTGTGGCCCGTAAATGTAAACAAGAAGCGTGTGCGATATCATTATAAATGCATAGTTATACGTAACCTTAACAATAGTTAAAAATTACCTACACGGCGGTGGAAGTGACAATTACAATTTGAATCACCGCGACATGTAAATTTGTAGCACATCAGAGATCAGCGTTGAAATGGTCAATCGGCGTTAGTAAGCAGCGGCTAAATTGTACAAGTGAAATTAATAGGTATGCCATATATAACAGGCAACTGTTTAATTTTCACATTAATTAAAAACCAACGGACAATATTTTTTTTTTCCATAATTACACTGAAAAACAGGCAATTGTTTGATTTTCACATGAATTTAACACCGACCGACAAAAAGTTTGATTTCTTTCAATATTTTTTTTTTCTGAATTTCACTCAAAAACAAGGCAATTGTTTGATATTTTTTTTCTCTTAATTTCACTCAAAAACAAGGCAATTGTTTGATTTTCACATGAATTTAACACCGACCGACAAAAAGTTTGATTTCTTTCAATATTTTTTTTTTCTGAATTTCACTCAAAAACGAGGCAATTGTTTGATTTTCTTTCTCTTCATTTCACTCAAAAACAAGGCAATTGTTTGATTTTCACATGAATTAAACACCGACCGACAAAAAGTTTGATTTCTTTCAATTTTTTTTTTCTGAATTTCACTCAAAAACAAGGCAATTGTTTGATTTTTTTTTTCTCTTAATTTCACTCATAAACAAGGCAATTGTTTGATTTTTTTTTCTCTTAATTTTACTCAAAAACAAGGCAATTGTTTGATTTTTACATGAATTTAACACCGACCGACAAAAAGTTTGATTTCTTTAATTTTTTTTTTATTCTAAATTTCACTCAATAACCAGGCAATTGTTTTTTTGTTTTCTCTTAATTTCACTCAAAAACAAGGCAATTGTTTGATTTCACATGAATTTAACACCGACCGACAAAAAATTTGATTTCTTTAAATTTTTTTTTTCTGAATTTCACTCAAGTCGGTCGGTGTTAAATTCATGTGAAAATCAAACAATTGCCTTGTTTTTGAGTGAAATTAAAAGAAAAAAAAAATCAAACAATTGCCTTGTTTTTGAGTGAAATTCAGAAAAAAAAAATTTAAAGAAATCAAACTTTTTGTCGGTCGGTGTTAAATTCATGTGAAAATCAAACAATTGCCTTGATTTTGAGTGAAACTAAGAGAAAAAAAAAACAAACAATTGCCTGGTTATTGAGTGAAATTTAGAATAAAAAAAAAATTAAAGAAATCAAACTTTTTGTCGGTCGGTGTTAAATTCATGTGAAAATCAAACAATAGCCTTGTTTTTGAGTGAAATTATGAGAAAAAAAAAATCAAACAATTGCCTTGTTTTTGAGTGAAATAAAGAGAAAAAAAAAATCAAACAATTGCCTTGTTTTTGAGTGAAATTCGGAAAAAAAAAAATGGAAGAAATCAAACTTTTTGTCGGTCGGTGTTAAATTTATGTGAAAATCAAACAATTGCCTTGTTTTTGAGTGAAATAAAAAGAAAAAAAAATCAAACAATTGCCTTGTTTTTGAGTGAAATTCGGAAAAAAAAATTTTTAAAGAAATCAAATTTTTTGTCGGTCGGTGTTAAATTCATGTGAAAATCAAACAATTGCCTTGTTTTTGAGTGAAATTAAGAGAAAAAAAAAACAATTGCCTGGTTATTGAGTGAAATTTAGAATAAAAAAAAATTAAAGAAATCAAACTTTTTGTCGGTCGGTGTTAAATTCATGTCAAAATCAAACAATTGCCTTGTTTTTGAGTGAAATTAAGAGAAAAAAAATCAAACAATTGCCTTGTTTATGAGTGAAATTAAGAGAAAAAAAAAATCAAACAATTGCCTTGTTTTTGAGTGAAATTCAGAAAAAAAAAATTGAAAGAAATCAAACTTTTTGTCGGTCGGTGTTTAATTCATGTGAAAATCAAACAATTGCCTTGTTTTTGAGTGAAATGAAGAGAAAAAAAATCAAACAATTGCCTCGTTTTTGAGTGAAATTCAGAAAAAAAAAATATTGAAAGAAATCAAACTTTTTGTCGGTCGGTGTTAAATTCATGTGAAAATCAAACAATTGCCTTGTTTTTGAGTGAAATTAAGAGAAAAAAAAAATCAAACAATTGCCTTGTTTTTGAGTGAAATTCAGAAAAAAAAAATTGAAAGAAATCAAACTTTTTGTCGGTCGGTGTTTAATTCATGTGAAAATCAAACAATTGCCTTGTTTTTGAGTGAAATGAAGAGAAAAAAAATCAAACAATTGCCTCGTTTTTGAGTGAAATTCAGAAAAAAAAAATATTGAAAGAAATCAAACTTTTTGTCGGTCGGTGTTAAATTCATGTGAAAATCAAACAATTGCCTTGTTTTTGAGTGAAATTAAGAGAAAAAAAAAATCAAACAATTGCCTTGTTTTTGAGTGAAATTCGGAAAAAAAAAATTGAAAGAAATCAAACTTTTTGTCGGTCGGTGTTAAATTCATGTGAAAATCAAACAATTGCCTTGTTTTTGAGTGAAATTCGGAAAAAAATAAAATTGAAAGAAATCAAACTTTTTGTCGGTCGGTGTTAAATTCATGTGAAAATCAAACAATTGCCTTGTTTTTGAGTGAAATTAAAAGAAAAAAAAAATCAAACAATTGCCTTGTTTTTGAGTGAAATTCAGAAAAAAAAAATTTAAAGAAATCAAACTTTTTGTCGGTCGGTGTTAAATTCATGTGAAAATCAAACAATTGCCTTGATTTTGAGTGAAACTAAGAGAAAAAAAAAACAAACAATTGCCTGGTTATTGAGTGAAATTTAGAAAAAAAAAAAAATTAAAGAAATCAAACTTTTTGTCGGTCGGTGTTAAATTCATGTGAAAATCAAACAATAGCCTTGTTTTTGAGTGAAATTATGAGAAAAAAAAAATCAAACAATTGCCTTGTTTTTGAGTGAAATAAAGAGAAAAAAAAAATCAAACAATTGCTTTGTTTTTGAGTGGAATTCGGAAAAAAAAAAATGGAAGAAATCAAACTTTTTGTCGGTCGGTGTTAAATTTATGTGAAAATCAAACAATTGCCTTGTTTTTGAGTGAAATAAAAAGAAAAAAAAATCAAACAATTGCCTTGTTTTTGAGTGAAATTCAGAAAAAAAAAATTTAAAGAAATCAAATTTTTTGTCGGTCGGTGTTAAATTCATGTGAAAATCAAACAATTGCCTTGTTTTTGAGTGAAATTAAGAGAAAAAAAAAAACAATTGCCTGGTTATTGAGTGAAATTTAGAATAAAAAAAAAATTAAAGAAATCAAACTTTTTGTCGGTCGGTGTTAAATTCATGTGAAAATCAAACAATTGCCTTGTTTTTGAGTGAAATTAAGAGAAAAAAAAAACAATTGCCTGGTTATTGAGTGAAATTTAGAATAAAAAAAAATTAAAGAAATCAAACTTTTTGTCGGTCGGTGTTAAATTCATGTCAAAATCAAACAATTGCCTTGTTTTTGAGTGAAATTAAGAGAAAAAAAATCAAACAATTGCCTTGTTTATGAGTGAAATTAAGAGAAAAAAAAAATCAAACAATTGCCTTGTTTTTGAGTGAAATTCAGAAAAAAAAAATTGAAAGAAATCAAACTTTTTGTCGGTCGGTGTTTAATTCATGTGAAAATCAAACAATTGCCTTGTTTTTGAGTGAAATGAAGAGAAAAAAAATCAAACAATTGCCTCGCTTTTGAGTGAAATTCAGAAAAAAAAAATATTGAAAGAAATCAAACTTTTTGTCGGTCGGTGTTAAATTCATGTGAAAATCAAACAATTGCCCGTTCCTGGCGGGGTGTTGTACTCGGTAGAGCAGCGTCGTGCTGCGATCTGTTGAGACTCAGCCCTACGCCAAGTGATTCGTTGTAGTAGTTGGTAGTTTCTCTCATGTGGTCCCATTTAAATTTGATCAAAATCGCTCAAGCCGTTTTGAAGTTACGCTCCATTAACTGGTTATTTTTTTCCTCTCTTGATGATATACTTACATAATAGGTACTTTTGAACTTTCGTAGTATAGAATAGACTTCAACAAGTTATTTGTCACTAAATTAAAGCCAATTTATGTAATTATTTTTTTCTTCTGTTTCAGGTAACAGCATGATGTCTACATGAAAAAAAAATTGTTAAATAAAACCTAACAAGTGAGTAATTAATCTTGATTAACGTATTTAAGTTAGCCTACAAGCTTTTGTCACTTTTTGGTCACTTTTCAAATCACTAATGTTAGCTAACCTAAGTTTTAAAACGAAAAATCTTGGCTTATTATTCTTGATTTGTCAAGTGAAATGAAATCTCTTTAATATTAAGAAACAAACAAAATAAATATCCGAGCTAATCTAATTAAATTCGCTCACCAAACCTACAAATTGTACATAGTAATGTCTAATAAGCAATCCTGTTATTTGCTTTTTTGTCAAATTGCCTTTTTATTTGTCAAAACCAATCTAATTAAAGTTTAGAAATTGATAATTTTAGCTAACATACATAATTAGTCATATCTACCTAGTAAAAATATTGACTTAAAAAAAGACTAGATTTGTCAAATTCAACTGAAAACATTGAATATTTTATCCAACCTAACCTTCCAAAACTTAATTAGGCAATGGGTCTGGATAAATACATGTCAAAATACCCTTACTCACGATTTTCAAGTAAAACCTTTATATAAAAAAATCTAGTATCCCTAAAACTGATTATCAAAACCAAAACGATCACAGCAATTCGGACTGTATTAGTCAAATGCAAGCATCAACTAAGACTGAAATCCAACATAACAGTTTATAATAGTTAATCTTGCTTTTACAAATTTTCGTTTAGTCTAGATTTGCAAATAATAAATTTAAAGTTGACATATCCAGTCAACTTAGTCCTAATTTGGTTAAATCAGTGAAAAATATACAGATCCTTAGGCACTAATATTTAAAAACAAGTAGAAATTTCTTAAAATGCTTTATATACATGTCATTCGGTAATATTGTAATTATGAAATGAAATACAGACTTTTATTGGCATATTTTATTTACATAATTCGTTAAAAAGCATTATTCTCCTAACAAAACAATGCTTTAAAACATTTTTTTTTTATTATTAAAGTACAATGTGTCCCGACCAAGGAGGTTTCAATTCAATTTAAGCACACATTATCTGTGGTGAGCGCGCTGCTCGCGTGTTAGTTGGATTAATGAAAGTCAAAGTAAAAACCATTTATTCAATATAGGCGTCTACGACGCTCTAAATAAATTTTAATATTGAAATATTCTAATTGTACCTACTGCCTCGTTCAGCAAACAAGGCTGTATAGAGCCACTCCGAATCAACTATTAATTAACATATTTATCGTTATATATATAATATCAAAAAGAGTATAATAAATCACTTAACTTCACAACATGTTGATTGGGCAGCACTTCGTCGTTAAAGACTATTTCGACACAAGTTTACTTGCTCCCATTTTATAGAGAAGCACAAACTAAGGGACAAAGCGAACTACCGTCACAAACACAGTACTCTTTAAAGTTGACAATTGTGTGATTTCAAGCTCTATACATATGGCGATAAGTGTAATAAAATCTTCATTGTTTTTACACATATAAATAAGGTACTCTCACATGATCAGTTACACTACTTATAAAATATACTTATAGTAAAAATATCATCAAATAATAATTCAATGGATCATGACTATCAATATAATTATGATGCTTAATCACTGTCCCACAAATAAACAAAATTAGTTACAGTATTAATTCAAACCACAGATAAAATGTCACACTTAACCAGTGGCTTATAACACATTTCAATCTCGTGTCAAGGTATTTTAGACAGTATTTTAACGTTACTATTTATTTAAAAGGTGTTCAATTGATGGAACTGTTTGAACTCGCATTTTGTTTATTTCATATGAAAGTAAGTAATTTGATTTCCACAAAGAATACTATACGAAGTTAAAATGAACGATCAATAATGATCACATCATTATGTAGAAAAACACATTTAATTCTCGTGTCAAGGATTTAATTATTTTAACGATAATATTTATTTAAAATGTGTTCAATTGATGGAACTGTTTGGAATGGCATTTTGAATATTTCATTTAAAAGTAATTCATTTGATTTCCACAAAGAAGGATGACATTAGATTTGAATCACCGCGACATGTAAATTTGTAGCACATCAGAGATCAGCGTTGAAATGGTCAATCGGCGTTAGGAAGCAGCGGCTAAATTGTACAAGTGAAATTAATAGGTATGCCATATATAACAGGCAACTGTTTAATTTTCACATTAATTAAAAACCAACGGACAATATTTTTTTTTTCCATAATTACACTGAAAACTAGGCAATTGTTTGATTTTCACATGAATTTAACACCGACCGACAAAAAGTTTGATTTCTTTCTTTTTTTTTTTTTCTTAATTTCACTCAATAACCAGGCAATTGTTTGATTTTTTTTCTCTTAATTTCACTTAAAAACAAGGCAATTGTTTAATTTTCACATGAATTTAACACCGACCGACAAAAAGTTTGATTTCTTTAATTTTTTTTTTTTCTAAATTTCACTCAATAACCAGGCTATTGTTTGATTATTTTTTTCTCTTAATTTCACTCAAAAACAAGGCAATTGTTTGATTTTCACATGAATTTAACACCGACCGACAAAAAGTTTGATTTCTTTCAATTTTTTTTTTCTGAATTTCACTCAAAAACAAGGCAATTGTTTGATTTTTTTTTTCTCTTAATTTCACTCAAAAACAAGGCAATTGTTTGATTTTCACATGAATTTAACACCGACCGACAAAAAGTTTGATTTCTTTCAATATTTTTTTTTTCTGAATTTGACTCGAAAACAAGGCAATTGTTTGATTTTTTTTTTCTTTATTTCACTCAAAAACAAGGCAATTGTTTGATTTTCACATGAATTAAACACCGACCGACAAAAAGTTTGATTTCTTTCAATTTTTTTTTTCTGAATTTCACTCAAAAACAAGGCAATTGTTTGATTTTTTTGTCTCTTAATTTCACTCAAAAACAAGGCAATTGGCTGATTTTCACATGAATTTAACACCGACCGACAAAAAGTTTGATTTCTTTCAATATTTTTATTTTCTTAATTTCACTCAAAAACAAGGCAATTGTTTGATTTTTTTTCGCTCTTAATTTCACTCAAAAACAAGGCAATTGTTTGATTTTCACATGAATTTAACACCGACCGACAAAAAGTTTGATTTCTTTCATTTTTTTTTTCTAAATTTCACTCAATAACCAGGCAATTGTTTGATATTTTTTTTCTCTTAATTTCACCCAAAAACAAGGCAATTGTTTGATTTTCACATGAATTTAACACCGACCGACAAAAAGTTTGATTTCTTTCAATATTTTTTTTTTCTGAATTTCACTCAAAAAGAAGGCAATTAAGGATATTGGCTATAGTCTAAATTTTAACAAGTTGGCAATGATCACTAACCCTCTCAGGCAATTATTTATATTCTGCTCCGTTGACATTTCAGGTTTGGATACATACTGGATGTATGATGCTGCCGCTCAAAAGCTGTTATGTTTGCCCGCCCGCCGCTGATTGCTTTCGTCTATTTTAACATGGTAAGTGTCAAAAGCAAATTTTGTATATAGTATAATATATTCATAGTCTTCTTTGGCCAAACAAAAATCCATTTACCAGTGGAACAATCGATTTTATTTGTTCCATAATAGAAATAGGGGACCACAGTGTCTGTCTGTCTGTCTGACCTTTGAAGGGCAGCCATGTTTGGAACTGTAATGTGTAGCCGAAGTGAAATTTTCACAAAAGACTCACCAAGTGTCTGAAACGAAAATTAGCGATAAATTACCTACGTTAATAGATTGCTAATACATTTTCAAACGCAGATTGGTGGGTTGCTGAAACCTTCAAAAACTGACTGTTTGTCAACACTGTTACCAAGTTAATTAACATTAACTAGCTAATAAATTGCCACATGTCCATGTGATATTATTAATCAAATTCATATTATTGAGAACAACTAATTATTAAGTTATGTATAAGTGTTACATAGTATTTTGATATATGACTGTGTGTGTTTAATCTGTAAACTCCATAGAAATGGTAAACATTCTACATTTACATAATATTAACTTTTTCATAAATTACACTGCCATCAGGGTGGAACTAAATTAACAGTTACAATTTTGTAATAAATTGCATAAGGATCGCATTGAAATATTTGATTGTAGAAAGGCTATTTGTTTTTCAATAATAATAATATGCACTGATCAATACACTATACAATAATATATAACTTGATCCATCCTCCGCTCTTGTATTGATTCGCTTACAAATTATTTATTATAACCGTCATCTCGATATTCGAAACGTTCGAAACGTAGCTCGTCGTGTGTGGCCCGTAAATGTAAACAAGAAGCGTGTGCGATATCATTATTTATGCATAGTTATACGTAACCATAACAATAGTTAAAAATTACCTACACGGCGGTGGAAGTGATAATTACAATTTGAATCACCGCGACATGTAAATTTGTAGCACATCAGAGATCAGCGTTGAAATGGTCAATCGGCGTTAGGAAGCAGCGGCTAAATTGTACAAGTGAAATTAATAGGTTTGCCATATATAACAGGCAACTGTTTAATTTTCACATTAATTAAAAACCAACGGACAATATTTTTTTTTTCCATAATTACACTGAAAAATAGGCAATTGTTTGATTTTCACATGAATTTAACACCGACCGACAAAAAGTTTGATTTCTTTCTTTTTTTTTTTTTCTTAATTTCACTCAATAACCAGGCAATTGTTTGATTTTTTTTTCTCTTAATTTCACTCAAAAACAAGGCAATTGTTTGATTTTCACATGAATTTAACACCGACCGACAAAAAGTTTGATTTCTTTAATTTTTTTTTTTTCTAAATTTCACTCAATAACCAGGCAATTGTTTGATTTTTTTTTTCTCTTAATTTCACTCAAAAACAAGGCAATTGTTTGATTTTCACATGAATTTAACACCGACCGACAAAAAGTTTGATTTTTTTCAATGTTTTTTTTTCTGAATTTCACTCCAAAACAAGGTTATTGTTTGATTATTTTTTTCTCTTAATTTCACTCAAAGACAAGGCAATTGTTTGATTTTCACATGAATTTAACACCGACCGACAAAAAGTTTGATTTCTTTCAATTTTTTTTTTCTGAATTTCACTCAAAAACAAGGCAATTGTTTGATTTTTTTTTTCTCTTAATTTCACTCAAAAACAAGGCAATTGTTTGATTTTCACATGAATTTAACACCGACCGACAAAAAGTTTGATTTCTTTCAATATTTTTTTTTTCTGAATTTGACTCAAAAACAAGGCAATTGTTTGATTTTTTTTTCTTTATTTCACTCAAAAACAAGGCAATTGTTTGATTTTCACATGAATTTAACACCGACCGACAAAAAGTTTGATTTCTTTCAATTTTTTTTTTCTGAATTTCACTCAAAAACAAGGCAATTGTTTGATTTTTTTTTCTCTCTTAATTTCACTCAAAAACAAGGCAATTGTTTGATTTTCACATGAATTTAACACCGACCGACAAAAAGTTTGATTTCTTTCAATTTTTTTTTTCTGAATTTCACTCAAAAACAAGGCAATTGTTTGATTTTTTTTCGCTCTTAATTTCACTCAGAAACAAGGCAATTGTTTGATTTTCACATGAATTTAACACCGACCGACAAAAAGTTTGATTTCTCTCATTTTTTTTTCTAAATTTCACTCAATAACCAGGCAATTGTTTGATTTTTTTTTCTCTTAATTTCACTCAAAAACAAGGCAATTGTTTGATTTTCACATGAATTTAACACCGACCGACGAAAAGTTTGATTTCTTTCAATATTTTTTTTTTCTGAATTTCACTCAAAAACAAGGCAATTAAGGATATTGGCTATAGTGTAAATTAAAACAAGTTGGCAATGATCACTAACCCTCTCAGGCAATTATTTATATTCTGCTCCGTTGACATTTCAGGTTTGGATACATACTGGATGTATGATGCTGCCGCTCAAAAGCTGTTATGTTTGCCCGCCCGCCGCTGATTCCTTTCGTCTATTTTAACATGGTAAGTGTCAAAAGCAAATTTTGTATATAGTATAATATATTCATAGTCTTCTTTGGCCAAACAAAAATCCATTTACCAGTGGAACAATCGATTTTATTTGTTCCATAATAGAAATAGGGGACCACAGTGTCTGTCTGTCTGTCTGACCTTTGAAGGGCAGCCATGTTTGGAACTGTAATGTGTAGCCGAAGTGAAATTTTCACAAAAGTCTCACCAAGTGTCTGAAACGAAAATTAGCGATAAATTACCTACGTTAATAGATTGCTAATACATTTTCAAACGCAGATTGGTGGGTTGCTGAAACCTTCAAAAACTGACTGTTTGTCAACACTGTTACCAAGTTAATTAACATTAACTAGCTAATAAATTGCCACATGTCCATGTGATATTATTAATCAAATTCATATTATTGAGAACAACTAATTATTAAGTTATGTATAAGTGTTACATAATATTTTGATATATGACTGTGTGTGTGTTTAATCTGTAAACTCCATAGAAATGGTAAACATTCTACATTTACATAATATTAACTTTTTCATAAATTACACTGCCATCAGGGTGGAACTAAATTAACAGTTACAATTTTGTAAATTGCATAAGGATCGCATTGAAATATTTGATTGTTGAAAGGCTATTTGTTTTTCAATAATTATAATATGCACTGATCAATACACTATACAATAATATATAACTTGATCCATCCTCCGCTCTTGTATTTATTCGCTTACAAATTATTTATTATAACCGTCATCTCGATATTCGAAACGTTCGAAACGTAGCTCGTCGTGTGTGGCCCGTAAATGTAAACAAGAAGCGTGTGCGATATCATTATTTATGCATAGTTATACGTAACCATAACAATAGTTAAAAATTACCTACACGGCGGTGGAAGTGATAATTACAATTTGAATCACCGCGACATGTAAATTTGTAGCACATCAGAGATCAGCGTTGAAATGGTCAATCGGCGTTAGGAAGCAGCGGCTAAATTGTACAAGTGAAATTAATAGGTATGCCATATATAACAGGCAACTGTTTAATTTTCACATTAATTAAAAACCAACGGACAATATTTTTTTTTTCCATAATTACACTGAAAAATAGGCAATTGTTTGATTTTCACATGAATTTAACACCGACCGACAAAAAGTTTGATTTCTTTCTTTTTTTTTTTTTCTTAATTTCACTCAATAACCAGGCAATTGTTTGATTTTTTTTTCTCTTAATTTCACTCAAAAACAAGGCAATTGTTTGATTTTCACATGAATTTAACACCGACCGACAAAAAGTTTGATTTCTTTAATTTTTTTTTTTTCTATATTTCACTCAATAACCAGGCAATTGTTTGATTTTTTTTTTCTCTTAATTTCACTGAAAAACAAGGCAATTGTTTGATTTTCACATGAATTTAACACCGACCGACAAAAAGTTTGATTTTTTTCAATGTTTTTTTTTCTGAATTTCACTCCAAAACAAGGCTATTGTTTGATTATTTTTTTCTCTTAATTTCACTCAAAAACAAGGCAATTGTTTGATTTTCACATGAATTTAACACCGACCGACAAAAAGTTTGATTTCTTTCAATTTTTTTTTTCTGAATTTCACTCGAAAACAAGGCAATTGTTTGATTTTTTTTTTCTCTTAATTTCACTCAAAAACAAGGCAATTGTTTGATTTTCACATGAATTTAACACCAACCGACAAAAAGTTTGATTTCTTTCAATATTTTTTTTTTCTGAATTCGACTCGAAAACAAGGCAATTGTTTGATTTTTTTTTTCTTTATTTCACTCAAAAACAAGGCAATTGTTTGATTTTCACATGAATTAAACACCGACCGACAAAAAGTTTGATTTCTTTCAATTTTTTTTTTCTGAATTTCACTCAAAAACAAGGCAATTGTTTGATTTTTTTTTTCTCTTAATTTCACTCAAAAACAAGGCAATTGGCTGATTTTCACATGAATTTAACACCGACCGACAAAAAGTTTGATTTCTTTCAATATTTTTTTTTTCTTAATTTCACTCAAAAACAAGGCAATTGTTTGATTTTTTTTCGCTCTTAATTTCACTCAAAATCAAGGCAATTGTTTGATTTTCACATGAATTTAACACCGACCGACAAAAAATTTGATTTCTTTCATTTTTTTTTTCTAAATTTCACTCAATAACCAGGCAATTGTTTGATATTTTTTTTCTCTTAATTTCACTCAAAAACAAGGCAATTGTTTGATTTTCACATGAATTTAACACCGACCGACAAAAAGTTTGATTTCTTTCAATATTTTTTTTTTCTGAATTTCACTCAAAAACAAGGCAATTAAGGAAATTGGCTATAGTCTAAATTATAACAAGTTGGCAATGATCACTAACCCTCTCAGGCAATTATTTATATTCTGCTCCGTTGACATTTCAGGTTTGGATACATACTGGATGTATGATGCTGCCGCTCAAAAGCTGTTATGTTTGCCCGCCCGCCGCTGATTGCTTTCGTCTATTTTAACATGGTAAGTGTCAAAAGCAAATTTTGTATATAGTATAATATATTCATAGTCTTCTTTGGCCAAACAAAAATCCATTTACCAGTGGAACAATCGATTTTATTTGTTCCATAATAGAAATAGGGGACCACAGTGTCTGTCTGTCTGTCTGACCTTTGAAGGGCAGCCATGTTTGGAACTGTAATGTGTAGCCGAAGTGAAATTTTCACAAAAGTCTCACCAAGTGTCTGAAACGAAAATTAGCGATAAATTACCTACGTTAATAGATTGCTAATACATTTTCAAACGCAGATTGGTGGGTTGCTGAAACCTTCAAAAACTGACTGTTTGTCAACACTGTTACCAAGTTAATTAACATTAACTAGCTAATAAATTGCCACATGTCCATGTGATATTATTAATCAAATTCATATTATTGAGAACAACTAATTATTAAGTTATGTATAAGTGTTACATTATATTTTGATATATGACTGTGTGTGTTTAATCTGTAAACTCCATAGAAATAGTAAACATTCTACATTTACATAATATTAACTTTTTCATAAATTACACTGCCATCAGGGTGGAACTAAATTAACAGTTACAATTTTGTAATAAATTGCATAAGGATCGCAATGAAATATTTGATTGTAGAAAGGCTATTTGTTTTTCAATAATAATAATATGCACTGATCAATACACTATACAATAATATATAACTTGATCCATCCTCCGCTCTTGTATTTATTTGCTTACAAATTATTTATTATAACCGTCATCTCGATATTCGAAACGTTCGAAACGTAGCTCGTCGTGTGTGGCCCGTAAATGTAAACAAGAATCGTGTGCGATATCATTATTAATGCATAGTTATACGTAACCATAACAATAGTTAAAAATTACCTACACGGCGGTGGAAGTGACAATTACAATTTGAATCACCGCGACATGTAAATTTGTAGCACATCAGAGATCAGCGTTGAAATGGTCAATCGGCGTTAGTAAGCAGCAGCTAAATTGTACAAGTGAAATTAATAGGTATGCCATATATAACAGGCAACTGTTTAATTTTCACATTAATTAAAAACCAACGGACAATATTTTTTTTTTCCATAATTACACTGAAAAATAGGCAATTGTTTGATTTTCACATGAATTTAACACCGACCGACAAAAAATTTGATTTCTTTCAATTTTTTTTTTCTGAATTTCACTCAAAAACAAGGAAATTGTTTGATTTTTTTTTTCTCTTTATTTCACTCAAAAACAAGGCAATTGTTTGATTTTCACATGAATTTAACACCGACCGACAAAAAGTTTGATTTCTTTCAATTTTTTTTTTCTGAATTTCACTCTAAAACAAGGCAATTGTTTGATTTTTTTTTTCTCTTAATTTTACTCTTAAACAAGGCAATTGTTTGATTTTCACATGAATTTAACACCGACCGACAAAAAGTTTGATTTCTTTCAATATTTTTTTTTTCTGAATTTCACTCAAAAACAAGGCAATTGTTTGATTTTTTTTTCTCTTAAATTCACTCAAAAACAAGGCAATTGTTTGATTTTCACATGAATTTAACACCGACCGACAAAAAGTTTGATTTCTTTCATTTTTTTTTTTCTTAATTTCACTCAATAACCTGGCAATTGTTTGATTTTTTTTTCTCTTAATTTCACTCAAAAACAAGGCAATTGTTTGATTTTCACATGAATTTAACACCGACCGACAAAAAGTTTGATTTCTTTCAATTTTTTTTTTCTGAATTTCACTCAAAAACAAGGCAATTGTTTGATTTTTTGTTGCTCTTAATTTCACTCAGAAACAAGGCAATTGTTTGATTTTCACATGAATTTAACACCGACCGACAAAAAGTTTGATTTCTTTCATTTTTTTTTTCTAAATTTCACTCAATAACCAGGCAATTGTTTGATTTTTTTTTCTCTTAATTTCACTCAAAAACAAGGCAATTGTTTGATTTTCACATGAATTTAACACCGACCGACGAAAAGTTTGATTTCTTTCAATATTTTTTTTTTCTGAATTTCACTCAAAAACAAGGCAATTAAGGATATTGGCTATAGTCTAAATTAAAACAAGTTGGCAATGATCACTAACCCTCTCAGGCAATTATTTATATTCTGCTCCGTTGACATTTCAGGTTTGGATACATACTGGATGTATGATGCTGCCGCTCAAAAGCTGTTATGTTTGCCCGCCCGCCGCTGATTGCTTTCGTCTATTTTAACATGGTAAGTGTCAAAAGCAAATTTTGTATATAGTATAATATATTCATAGTCTTCTTTGGCCAAACAAAAATCCATTTACCAGTGGAACAATCGATTTTATTTGTTCCATAATAGAAATAGGGGACCACCGTGTCTGTCTGTCTGTCTGACCTTTGAAGGGCAGCCATGTTTGGAACTGTAATGTGTAGCCGAAGTGAAATTTTCACAAAAGTCTCACCAAGTGTCTGAAACGAAAATTAGCGATTAATTACCTACGTTAATAGATTGCTAATACATTTTCAAACGCAGATTGGTGGGTTGCTGAAACCTTCAAAAACTGACTGTTTGTCAACACTGTTACCAAGTTAATTATTGAGAACAACTAATTATTAAGTTATGTATAAGTGTTACATAATATTTTGATATATGACTGTGTGTGTGTTTAATCTGTAAACTCCATAGAAATGGTAAACATTCTACATTTACATAATATTAACTTTTTCATAAATTACACTGCCATCAGGGTGGAACTAAATTAACAGTTACAATTTTGTAAATTGCATAAGGATCGCATTGAAATATTTGATTGTTGAAAGGCTATTTGTTTTTCAATAATTATAATATGCACTGATCAATACACTATACAATAATATATAACTTGATCCATCCTCCGCTCTTGTATTTATTCGCTTACAAATTATTTATTATAACCGTCATCTCGATATTCGAAACGTTCGAAACGTAGCTCGTCGTGTGTGGCCCGTAAATGTAAACAAGAAGCGTGTGCGATATCATTATTTATGCATAGTTATACGTAACCATAACAATAGTTAAAAATTACCTACACGGCGGTGGAAGTGACAATTACAATTTGAAACATATATAACAGGCAACTGTTTAATTTTCACATTAATTAAAAACCAACGGACAATATTTTTTTTTTTCCATAATTACACTGAAAAATAGGCAATTGTTTGATTTTCACATGAATTTAACACCGACCGACAAAAAATTTGATTTCTTTCAATTTTTTTTTTCTGAATTTCACTCAGAAACAAGGCAATTGTTTGATTTTTTTTTTCTCTTAATTTCACTCAAAAACAAGGCAATTGTTTGATTTTCACATGAATTTAACACCGACCGACAAAAAGTTTGATTTCTTTCAATATTTTTTTTTTCTGAATTTCACTCAAAAACAAGGCAATTGTTTGATTTTTTTTTCTCTTAATTTTACTTTTAAACAAGGCAATTGTTTGATTTTCACATGAATTTAACACCGACCGACAAAAAGTTTGATTTCTTTAATTTTTTTTTTTTCTAAATTTCACTCATTAACCAGGCAATTGTTTGATTTTTTTTTTCTCTTAATTTCACTCAAAAACAAGGCAATTGTTTGATTTTCACAGGAATTTAACACCGACCGACAAAAAGTTTGATTTCTTTCAATTTTTTTTTTCTGAATTTCACTCAAAAACAAGGCAATTGTTTGTTTTTTTTTTCTCTCTTAATTTCACTCAAAAACAAGGCAATTGTTTGATTTTCACATGAATTTAACACCGACCGACAAAAAGTTTGATTTCTTTCAATTTTTTTTTTTCTGAATTTCACTCAAAAACAAGGCAATTGTTTGATTTTTTTTTCTCTTAATTTCACTCAAAAACAAGGCAATTGTTTGATTTTCACATGAATTTAACACCGACCGACGAAAAGTTTGATTTCTTTCAATATTTTTTTTTTCTGAATTTCACTCAAAAACAAGTCAATTAAGGATATTGGCTATAGTCTAAATTAAAACAAGTTGGCAATGATCACTAACCCTCTCAGGCAATTATATAGCGTAAAACTTCATTCTCGATATAAATTAAACAGGTAGTCCTTTAAGCCTACAAGGCAACTTCGCACGTGTAAAAAGTATATCGATTGTATAATCGATCGATTCCAAAACAAACCAAAACCTTTCCCATCTCTATAGCGTCTAGTTCCCCTCACTACCGTTCAAGCGCGTCATTCTTTTTCCGTGCGAGGCAACGGTAACACGTGATTTCAAACCTTATTTTTTTCAATAAACGTTTCAATTAGTTTCAACCTTTGCAAATATCTGCTCTTCTATTAAAATGCCGAAGCGTAAACGTGATGACAAGATTCAGTTTTATGAGGCAAAACTAAGAAAACTTCGTGAAAAACAAAAACCTGTCCATAGACGGTCCATTGTTTATTCAGACACATCGTCGGACGAATATTCAGGTGAGTAAAAACTCTAATTGAAAAATTCGAGTTATTTCTTTTACGTGACCGCCAAGGTATCGTATAATATGTTTATTTATTCATTACATTTTGTCCATCCTGGATGTTAGCCGTGAGTTAACACAAAGGAAAGCTTAAGCCGGGGTATTGGCCGAGAGTCAATGCGAAGGCAAAACTATTTCACGTCTAGATGTTGACCGCGAGTCAACACGATGACTAATAATGACCTAAAAATGATTTTTTGGTTACTTTATTTTACTACCCTCAAATTTAATAAGCCGTTGTACGTTGTTTCAGACAACGATAATGGGATAACAGAGGCCCTGCTTCAAAAAGATTTGGCTATTGGTAGCGAGGCAGCTCCTGATCTTTCCACCTTGGAGCTTCCGGCTGTAGATGCAGACCCAGAAATTGACACAGAATTTCTGTCAGCCTTGGGCGACGCTGCACAGGAATCGCCATTATACGGCGAAAAAATACACGAAACACTGGCTCAAAGATGGTTGCCAATTCTCCGACGAGGAATTTCTAAGGAATCGAAGGAAACATTGCTGAAAACACAAAAAATCCCTGAAAACTGTAAGTTGTTAAGGGCTCCTGTACTAAACCCTGAAATATCAGCGGCTCTCAATGAATCTACTAGAAGCCGAGATAAAAAAAATGAAAATCTACAGCAGCAACTAGGCCTTGGGATTACAGCCATAAATAGGGCCATGCATACACTTTTTATCGGCAGTGACGATAAACAGACAAAGGTGCTAGCTATTAAAACTCTCTCAGATGCCTGTCGTATATTGGCTGACCTTCACTACACGGAGACAAAGTCAAGAATAAATCTAATAACACCGGCATTAGATAAATCATTTCTCTCAATTATTCAGGATTTGGAGAGGGATGAATCGCTGTTTGGTAGTAAACTGGCAGAAAAGATCAAAGCTACGAAAGCTATTGAAAAACAAGGCCTCCAAATAAAAAAGTGCGTTTTACTGCCAAAAACATCTACGCCGTCCACGTCTCAGTCAACGACTCGAACTCGATCCCAGGGAAACTGGATAGCCCCTCACCGGTATCAGCCGTCGTCGAACAGGGGGGGGGGGAGAGGAGGCGCTCAGAAGACTCCATCGGCGACTCACAAACAAAATGCAGTGGCACCAACGAAAGTCACCCACAACAAGCAGCGTGCTCCTCCTCGGCAATGACTACGGTACGCCATGCTGGCAGGTTACAACATTTTTTCAAATGTTGGTTAACAGTTACCACCAACCCTGTTATACTTGGCTGGATTAAAGATGGGTTTTCCATACCATTTCAATCCTCAGTAACACAAACTGTAATTCCCCGTAACAATTTTAATTTTTTAGAAAAACAAGAAATTATTATTGCTGTTAATAAATTAGTGGAGTTAGGTGCTATAGATAAATGCCAGGCACGCGATGATCAATTTATATCCAAAATTTTTCTCGCACCTAAGACTAATGGTGGTAAGAGGTTCATCCTTAACCTCAAGCCATTGAATAGATTTATCACTAAATCACATTTCAAAATGGAAGACTATAGAACGGCTGCAAAACTATTGCCTAAAAACGGTTTTATGGCAACAATCGATTTGCGAGAGGCCTACCTACTTCTACCGATCTCGACTAATGATCGTAAGTACTTAAGGTTTCACCTTGAAGAAGAAGATGGAAGTATTTCCGTCTATGAATTTTGCGCAATGCCTTATGGTCTTTCTGTTGCCCCTAGAACCTTTACCAAAGTTATGAGAGAAGTCATAACTCATCTTAGATTACGCGGTTTTACCTCGGTAATATACTTAGATGACATACTATGTATCGGAAAAAATTACCAAGAATGCCTTAGAAATGTGAGAGAAACCATACATTTGTTAGAATGCCTAGGCTTTGTAATTAATTTTGAAAAGTGTTCATTGAAGCCTAATCAATCATGTCGTTATTTAGGCTTCATTTACAACTCAACTGATATGACAATTTCCCTGCCAGACGAGAAATGTCATAATATAGCACATTTGATTAAAAAAATTAAGTCGTTGCGTATTTGTTCCATCAGAGACTTCGCTCATTTAATCGAAACTCTAACGGCAGCTTGCCCAGCTGTACGCTACGGATGGCTATATACCAAATTGTTAGAGAGACAAAAGTTTCTTGCTTTGAAGAAGCATATAACTTATGACGCAAAATTCATACCATCCGGTGATATTTTACTTGATTTAAATTGGTGGTTAAAAAATATCCATTCTGCGTATAACACAATAGATGTAGTACATTTTGACCAAGAAATTTTTACAGATGCCTCTAGAACAGGGTGGGGTGGATACAGTGAACACAAACGAAATCACGGGGGTTGGACTGAGAGCGAAACGAATTTCCACATTAATTATCTAGAACTCATGGCGATATTCTTAAGCCTTAAATGCTTTGCTCGAGATAGTTTAGGAAGCACTATATTGTTACGAGTTGACAATACTACCGCGATCAGTTATATCAATCGAATGGGGGGAATCCAGTTCCCTCACCTCAATGAGTTAGCTAAAAAAATCTGGCAATGGTGCGAGGAGCGAAAAATTTGGTTATATGCCTCCTACATCAATACTAAGGATAATAAAGAAGCTGATGAGGAGTCACGAAAAACTAATCCTGACATAGAATGGTCGTTACCTAGGGAAGTTTATATAGACATTGTGTATAAACTTGGCACACCTGAGATAGACCTCTTTGCTTCTCGAACCAATGCAAAATGTGACATTTACATCTCGTGGAAACCCGATCCTGACGCGTTCAAAGTTGACGCATTTACCCTAAATTGGAGTCAATGGTTTTTTTATGCTTTTCCACCATTTCCATTAATCCTAAAATGTCTACAGAAAATATTGTTGGATAAAGCAGAAGGAATAATAGTCTTCCCATATTGGCCTTCACAACCCTGGTTTCCTCTTTTGAAAAGCATGTTGCTATCGGAAATATTATTCTTAAAACGTGACGCCGTTCCTTGCTTCCGTTACAGGACTCGAGGAAAGCTGCTTCGGGAACATACCCTGGCTGCAGCGAGGCTCTCCGGCATGCGCTCTTGAGAAGAGGAACTCCGGAGGTCGCTTTAAATTTAATGATTGCTTCTCTGGCTAAGAATACTTTGAACCAATACAACGTCACATATAAAATTTGGTGGATTTTCTGTGCGGCTAATAATATTAATTATTACGAGTGTTCGGTATCGCATGTTATTGTATTTTTAACTGAACAATTCAACAAAGGTGCTGCGTATGGAACGCTGAATAGCCATCGCTCGGCACTCTCCCTCCTGCTTGGAGGTGATGTTAGTGCTGACGTCAGAATCAAACGTCTTCTGAGAGGTGCCTTTAAAATAAGACCTTCAGTTCCTAAGTATAATATAACATGGGATCCACAAATAGTACTCAATCATATATCAAATTGGTATCCCAATCAAAACCTATCAATAGAAAGAATCACCAAGAAATTAGCCATTTTGCTGGCGCTATGTACTGCTCACAGAGTACAGACACTAGCACTTATCAAACTTGATAATATTATGATAGGACAAAATGGTGTTAAAATTATTATCACTGATCTTATAAAAACTTCCTGCCCAGGACGTGATCAACCCATTCTGGTATTACCATATTTTAATGAAAATAAAAGCATTTGTCCAGCCACCACGTTAGAAGATTATTTACAAATCACTAAAGACTTGCGACCTGAAAGCCCAATAAACCTTTTTCTTACATGGAAAAGGCCACATAGAATCGCCTCTGCTCAATCCATTAGCAGATGGATCAAACAGGTTTTGGCTGAAAGTGGGGTCGATGTGTCAGTATTTAGTGCACATAGCACAAGACATGCTTCCACATCTGCTGCCAGTTCAGCGGGGATCCCATTAGACCTTATCCGAAAAACCGCAGGTTGGACAAATACTTCTGAAATATTTGCTCGCTTCTATAAGCGCCCTGTTTCTGATGATGGGAATTTCGCAAAATCTATTCTTTGTATTAATTAATACTGTCTTGAATTTTGTAATAATCATAAAACCATATTTATGTAATAAAAGTCTGATTATAACCTTAATAGCTTATAGAAAATGGTTTTATTTCTGAACTTCCGAAAGAAATTGCAGGACAAAACTTTGAACTCTAAACAACTACCTGTTTAATTTATATCGAGAATGAAGTTTTACGCTATATAATATCATGATCAAATGAACTTCATGAATGAAGTTCGATCATTATTATATGAGTAAACTTCATTCGAAGATATAAATACCCTCCCACCCATCATTACCCTTAAAAAGTTTTATCCGAGCAAAGGTCTCTAAAAGAATGACGCGCTTGAACGGTAGTGAGGGGAACTAGACGCTATAGAGATGGGAAAGGTTTTGGTTTGTTTTGGAATCGATCGATTATACAATCGATATACTTTTTACACGTGCGAAGTTGCCTTGTAGGCTTAAAGGACTACCTGTTTAATTTATATCTTCGAATGAAGTTTACTCATATAATAATGATCGAACTTCATTCATGAAGTTCATTTAATCATGATATTATTTATATTCTGCTCCGTTGACATTTCAGGTTTGGATACATACTGGATGTATGATGCTGCCGCTCAAAAGCTGTTATGTTTGCCCGCCCGCCGCTGATTGCTTTCGTCTATTTTAACATGGTAAGTGTCAAAAGCAAATTTTGTATATAGTATAATATATTCATAGTCTTCTTTGGCCAAACAAAAATCCATTTACCAGTGGAACAATCGATTTTATTTGTTCCATAATAGAAATAGGGGACCACCGTGTCTGTCTGTCTGTCTGACCTTTGAAGGGCAGCCATGTTTGGAACTGTAATGTGTAGCCGAAGTGAAATTTTCACAAAAGTCTCACCAAGTGTCTGAAACGAAAATAAGCGATAAATTACCTTCGTTAATAGATTGCTAATACATTTTCAAACGCAGATTGGTGGGTTGCAGAAACCTTCAAAAACTGACTGTTTGTCAACACTGTTACCAAGTTAATTAACATTAACTAGCTAATAAATTGCCACATGTCCATGTGATATTATTAATCAAATTCATATTATTGAGAACAACTAATTATTAAGTTATGTATAAGTGTTACATAATATTTTGATATATGACTGTGTGTGTGTTTAATCTGTAAACTCCATAGAAATGGTAAACATTCTACATTTACATAATATTAACTTTTTCATAAATTACACTGCCATCAGGGTGGAACTAAATTAACAGTTACAATTTTGTAAATTGCATAAGGATCGCATTGAAATATTTGATTGTTGAAAGGCTATTTGTTTTTCAATAATTATAATATGCACTGATCAATACACTATACAATAATATATAACTTGATCCATCCTCCGCTCTTGTATTTATTCGCTTACAAATTATTTATTATAACCGTCATCTCGATATTCGAAACGTTCGAAACGTAGCTCGTCGTGTGTGGCCCGTAAATGTAAACAAGAAGCGTGTGCGATATCATTATTTATGCATAGTTATACGTAACCATAACAATAATTAAAAATTACCTACACGGCGGTGGAAGTGACAATTACAATTTGAAACATATATAACAGGCAACTGTTTAATTTTCACATTAATTAAAAACCAACGGACAATATTTTTTTTTTCCATAATTACTCTGAAAAATAGGCAATTGTTTGATTTCTTTCAATGTTTTTTTTTCTGAATTTCACTCTAAAACAAGGCAATTGTTTGATTTTTTTTTCTCATAATTTTACTCTTAAACAAGGCAATTGTTGGATTTTCACATGAATTTAACACCGACCGACAAAAAGTTTGATTTCTTTCATTTTTTTTTTCTAAATTTCACTCAATAACCAGGCAATTGTTTGATTTTTTTTTTCTCTTAATTTCATTCAAAAACAAGGCAATTGTTTGATTTTCACATGAATTTAACACCGACCGACAAAAAGTTTGATTTCTTTCAATATTTTTTTTTTCTGAATTTCACTCAAAAACAAGGCAATTAAGGATATTGGCTATAGTCTAAATTAAAACAAGTTGGCAATGATCACTAACCCTCTCAGGCAATTATTTATATTCTGCTCCGTTGACATTTCAGGTTTGGATACATACTGGATGTATGATGCTGCCGCTCAAAAGCTGTTATGTTTGCCCGCCCGCCGCTGATTGCTTTCGTCTATTTTAACATGGTAAGTGTCAAAAGCAAATTTTGTATATAGTATAATATATTCATAGTCTTCTTTGGCCAAACAAAAATCCATTTACCAGTGGAACAATCGATTTTATTTGTTCCATAATAGAAATAGGGGACCACCGTGTCTGTCTGTCTGTCTGACCTTTGAAGGGCAGCCATGTTTGGAACTGTAATGTGTAGCCGAAGTGAAATTTTCACAAAAGTCTCATCAAGTGTCTGAAACGAAAATTAGCGATAAATTACCTACGTTAATAGATTGCTAATACATTTTCAAACGCAGATTGGTGGGTTGCTGAAACCTTCAAAAACTGACTGTTTGTCAACACTGTTACCAAGTTAATTAACATTAACTAGCTAATAAATTGCCACATGTCCATGTGATATTATTAATCAAATTCATATTATTGAGAACAACTAATTATTAAGTTATGTATAAGTGTTACATAATATTTTGATATATGACTGTGTGTGTGTTTAATCTGTAAACTCCATAGAAATGGTAAACATTCTACATTTACATAATATTAACTTTTTCATAAATTACACTGCCATCAGGGTGGAACTAAATTAACAGTTACAATTTTGTAAATTGCATAAGGATCGCATTGAAATATTTGATTGTTGAAAGGCTATTTGTTTTTCAATAATTATAATATGCACTGATCAATACACTATACAATAATATATAACTTGATCCATCCTCCGCTCTTGTATTTATTCGTTTACAAATTATTTATTATAACCGTCATCTCGATATTCGAAACGTTCGAAACGTAGCTCGTCGTGTGTGGCCCGTAAATGTAAACAAGAAGCGTGTGCGATATCATTATTAATGCATAGTTATACGTAACCATAACAATAGTTAAAAATTACCTACACGGCGGTGGAAGTGACAATTACAATTTGAATCACCGCGACATGTGAATTTGTAGCACATCAGAGATCAGCGTTGAAATGGTCAATCGGCGTTAGGAAGCAGCGGCTAAATTGTACAAGTGAAATTAATAGGTATGCCATATATAACAGGCAACTGTTTAATTTTCACATTAATTAAAAACCAACGGACAATATTTTTTTTTTCCATAATTACACTGAAAAATAGGCAATTGTTTGATTTTCACATGAATTTAACACCGACCGACAAAAAATTTGATTTCTTTCAATTTTTTTTTTCTGAATTTCACTCAAAAAAAAGGCAATTGTTTGATTTTTTTTTCTCTTAATTTCACTCAAAAACAAGGCAATTGTTTGATTTTCACATGAATTTAACACCGACCGACAAAAAGTTTGATTTCTTTCAATTTTTTTTTTCTGAATTTCACTCAAAAACAAGGCAATTGTGTGAATTTTTTTTTCTCTTAATTTCACTCAAAAACAAGGCAATTGTTTGATTTTCACATGAATTTAACACCGACCGACAAAAAGTTTGATTTCTTTCAATTTTTTTTTTCTGAATTTCACTCTAAAACAAGGCAATTGTTTGATTTTTTTTTTCTTTATTTCACTCAAAAACAAGGCAATTGTTTGATTTTCACATGAATTTAACACCGACCGACAAAAAGTTTGATTTCTTTCAATTTTTTTTTTCTGAATTTCACTCAAAAACAAGGCAATTGTTTAATTTTTTTTTCTCTTAATTTCACACAAAAACAAGGCAATTGTTTGATTTTCACATGAATTTAACACCGACCGACAAAAAGTTTGATTTCTTTCAATATTTTTTTTTTCTGAATTTCACTCAAAAACAAGGCAATTGTTTGATTTTTTTTCGCTCTTAATTTCACTCTAAAACAAGGCAATTGTTTGATTTTTACATGAATTTAACACCGACCGACAAAGTTTGATTTTTTCATTTTTTTTTTCTAAATTTCACTCAATAACCAGGCAATTGTTTGATTTTTTTTTTCTCTTAATTTCATTCAAAAACAAGGCAATTGTTTGATTTTCACATGAATTTAACACCGACCGACAAAAAGTTTGATTTCTTTCAATATTTTTTTTTTCTGAATTTCACTCAAAAACAAGGCAATTAAGGATATTGGCTATAGTCTAAATTAAAACAAGTTGGCAATGATCACTAACCCTCTCAGGCAATTATTTATATTCTGCTCCGTTGACATTTCAGGTTTGGATACATACTGGATGTATGATGCTGCCGCTCAAAAGCTGTTATGTTTGCCCGCCCGCCGCTGATTGCTTTCGTCTATTTTAACATGGTAAGTGTCAAAAGCAAATTTTGTATATAGTATAATATATTCATAGTCTTCTTTGGCCAAACAAAAATCCATTTACCAGTGGAACAATCGATTTTATTTGTTCCATAATAGAAATAGGGGACCACCGTGTCTGTCTGTCTGTCTGACCTTTGAAGGGCAGCCATGTTTGGAACTGTAATGTGTAGCCGAAGTGAAATTTTCACAAAAGTCTCATCAAGTGTCTGAAACGAAAATTAGCGATAAATTACCTACGTTAATAGATTGCTAATACATTTTCAAACGCAGATTGGTGGGTTGCTGAAACCTTCAAAAACTGACTGTTTGTCAACACTGTTACCAAGTTAATTAACATTAACTAGCTAATAAATTGCCACATGTCCATGTGATATTATTAATCAAATTCATATTATTGAGAACAACTAATTATTAAGTTATGTATAAGTGTTACATAATATTTTGATATATGACTGTGTGTGTGTTTAATCTGTAAACTCCATAGAAATGGTAAACATTCTACATTTACATAATATTAACTTTTTCATAAATTACACTGCCATCAGGGTGGAACTAAATTAACAGTTACAATTTTGTAAATTGCATAAGGATCGCATTGAAATATTTGATTGTTGAAAGGCTATTTGTTTTTCAATAATTATAATATGCACTGATCAATACACTATACAATAATATATAACTTGATCCATCCTCCGCTCTTGTATTTATTCGTTTACAAATTATTTATTATAACCGTCATCTCGATATTCGAAACGTTCGAAACGTAGCTCGTCGTGTGTGGCCCGTAAATGTAAACAAGAAGCGTGTGCGATATCATTATTAATGCATAGTTATACGTAACCATAACAATAGTTAAAAATTACCTACACGGCGGTGGAAGTGACAATTACAATTTGAATCACCGCGACATGTGAATTTGTAGCACATCAGAGATCAGCGTTGAAATGGTCAATCGGCGTTAGGAAGCAGCGGCTAAATTGTACAAGTGAAATTAATAGGTATGCCATATATAACAGGCAACTGTTTAATTTTCACATTAATTAAAAACCAACGGACAATATTTTTTTTTTCCATAATTACACTGAAAAATAGGCAATTGTTTGATTTTCACATGAATTTAACACCGACCGACAAAAAATTTGATTTCTTTCAATTTTTTTTTTCTGAATTTCACTCAAAAAAAAGGCAATTGTTTGATTTTTTTTTCTCTTAATTTCACTCAAAAACAAGGCAATTGTTTGATTTTCACATGAATTTAACACCGACCGACAAAAAGTTTGATTTCTTTCAATTTTTTTTTTCTGAATTTCACTCAAAAACAAGGCAATTGTGTGAATTTTTTTTTCTCTTAATTTCACTCAAAAACAAGGCAATTGTTTGATTTTCACATGAATTTAACACCGACCGACAAAAAGTTTGATTTCTTTCAATTTTTTTTTTCTGAATTTCACTCTAAAACAAGGCAATTGTTTGATTTTTTTTTTCTTTATTTCACTCAAAAACAAGGCAATTGTTTGATTTTCACATGAATTTAACACCGACCGACAAAAAGTTTGATTTCTTTCAATTTTTTTTTTCTGAATTTCACTCAAAAACAAGGCAATTGTTTAATTTTTTTTTCTCTTAATTTCACACAAAAACAAGGCAATTGTTTGATTTTCACATGAATTTAACACCGACCGACAAAAAGTTTGATTTCTTTCAATATTTTTTTTTTCTGAATTTCACTCAAAAACAAGGCAATTGTTTGATTTTTTTTCGCTCTTAATTTCACTCTAAAACAAGGCAATTGTTTGATTTTTACATGAATTTAACACCGACCGACAAAGTTTGATTTTTTCATTTTTTTTTTCTAAATTTCACTCAATAACCAGGCAATAGTTTGATTTTTTTTTCTCTTAATTTCACTCAAAAACAAGGCAATTGTTTGATTTTCACATGAATTTAACACCGACCGACGAAAAGTTTGATTTCTTTCAATATTTTTTTTTCTGAATTTCACTCAAAAACAAGGCAATTAAGGATATTGGCTATAGTGTAAATTAAAACAAGTTGGCAATGATCACTAACCCTCTCAGGCAATTATTTATATTATGCTCCGTTGACATTTCAGGTTTGGATACATACTGGATGTATGATGCTGCCGCTCAAAAGCTGTTATGTTTGCCCGCCCGCCGCTGATTGCTTTCGTCTATTTTAACATGGTAAGTGTCAAAAGCAAATTTTGTATATAGTATAATATATTCATAGTCTTCTTTGGCCAAACAAAAATCCATTTACCAGTGGAACAATCGATTTTATTTGTTCCATAATAGAAATAGGGGACCACCGTGTCTGTCTGTCTGTCTGACCTTTGAAGGGCAGCCATGTTTGGAACTGTAATGTGTAGCCGAAGTGAAATTTTCAAAAAAGTCTCACCAAGTGTCTGAAACGAAAATTAGCGATAAATTACCTACGTTAATAGATTGCTAATACATTTTCAAACGCAGATTGGTGGGTTGCAGAAACCTTCAAAAACTGATTGTTTGTCAACACTGTTACCAAGTTAATTATGATATTATTAATCAAATTCATATTATTGAGAACAACTAATTATTAAGTTATGTATAAGTGTTACATAATATTTTGATATATGACTGTGTGTGTGTGTAATCTGTAAACTCCATAGAAATGGTAAACATTCTACATTTACATAATATTAACTTTTTCATAAATTACACTGCCATCAGGGTGGAACTAAATTAACAGTTACAATTTTGTAAATTGCATAAGGATCGCATTGAAATATTTGATTGTTGAAAGGCTATTTGTTTTTCAATAATTATAATATGCACTGATCAATACACTACAATAATATATAACTTGATCCATCCTCCGCTCTTGTATTTATTCGCTTACAAATTATTTATTATAACCGTCATCTCGATATTCGAAACGTTCGAAACGTAGCTCGTCGTGTGTGGCCCGTAAATGTAAACAAGAAGCGTGTGCGATATCATTATTAATGCATAGTTATACGTAACCATAACAATAGTTAAAAATTACCTACACGGCGGTGGAAGTGACAATTACAATTTGAATCACCGCGACATGTAAATTTGTAGCACATCAGAGATCAGCGTTGAAATGGTCAGTCGGCGTTAGGAAGCAGCGGCTAAATTGTACAAGTGAAATTAATAGGTATGCCATATATAACAGGCAACTGTTTAATTTTCACATTAATTAAAAACCAACGGACAATATTTTTTTTTCCATAATTACACTGAAAAATAGGCAATTGTTTGATTTTCAAATGAATTTAACACCGACTGACAAAAAGTTTGATTTCTTTCTTTTTTTTTTTTTTCTTAATTTCACTCAATAACCAGGCATTTGTTTGATTTTTTTTTCCCTTAATTTCACTCAAAAACAAGGCAATTGTTTGATTTTCACATGAATTTAACACCGACCGACAAAAAGTTTGATTTCTTTCAATATTTTTTTTTTCTGAATATGACTCGAAAACAAGGTAATTGTATGATTTTTTTTTTCTTAATTTCACTCAAAAACAAGGCAATTGTTTGATTTTCACATGAATTAAACACCGACCGACAAAAAGTTTGATTTCTTTCAATTTTTTTTTTCTGAATTTCACTCAAAAACAAGGCAATTGTTTGTTTTTTTTTTCTCTTAATTTCACTCAAAAACAAGGCAATTGGCTGATTTTCACATGAATTTAACACCGACCGACAAAAAGTTTGATTTCTTTCAATATTTTTTTTTGTCTTAATTTCACTCAAAAACAAGGCAATTGTTTGATTTTTTTTCGCTCTTAATTTCACTCAAAAACAAGGCAATTGTTTGATTTTCACATGAATTTAACACCGACCGACAAAAAGTTTGATTTCTTTCATTATTTTTTTCTAAATTTCACTCAATAACCAGGCAATTGTTTGATTTTTTTTTCTCTTAATTTCACTCAAAAACAAGGCAATTGTTTGATTTTCACATGAATTTAACACCGACCGACAAAAAGTTTGATTTCTTTCAATATTTTTTTTTTCTGAATTTTACTCAAAAACAAGGCAATTAAGGATATTGGCTATAGTCTAAATTATAACAAGTTGGCAATGATCACTAACCCTCTCAGGCAATTATTTATATTCTGCTCCGTTGACATTTCAGGTTTGGATACATACTGGATGTATGATGCTGCCGCTCAAAAGCTGTTATGTTTGCCCGCCCGCCGCTGATTGCTTTCGTCTATTTTAACATGGTAAGTGTCAAAAGCAAATTTTGTATATAGTATAATATATTCATAGTCTTCTTTGGCCAAACAAAAATCCATTTACCAGTGGAACAATCGATTTTATTTGTTCCATAATAGAAATAGGGGACCACCGTGTCTGTCTGTCTGTCTGACCTTTGAAGGGCAGCCATGTTTGGAACTGTAATGTGTAGCCGAAGTGAAATTTTCACAAAAGTCTCACCAAGTGTCTGAAACGAAAATAAGCGATAAATTACCTACGTTAATAGATTGCTAATACATTTTCAAACGCAGATTGGTGGGTTGCTGAAACCTTCAAAAACTGACTGTTTGTCAACACTGTTGCCAAGTTAATTAACATTAACTAGCTAATAAATTGCCACATGTCCATGTGATATTATTAATCAAATTCATATTATTGAGAACAACTAATTATTAAGTTATGTATAAGTGTTACATAATATTTTGATATATGACTGTGTGTGTGTTTAATCTGTAAACTCCATAGAAATGGTAAACATTCTACATTTACATAATATTAACTTTTTCATAAATTACACTGCCATCAGGGTGGAACTAAATTAACAGTTACAATTTTGTAAATTGCATAAGGATCGCATTGAAATATTTGATTGTTGAAATGCTATTTGTTTTTCAATAATTATAATATGCACTGATCAATACACTATACAATAATATATAACTTGATCCATCCTCCGCTCTTGTATTTATTCGCTTACAAATTATTTATTATATATTTCACATCTCGATATTCGAAACGTTCGAAACGTAGCTCGTCGTGTGTGGCCCGTAAATGTAAACAAGAAGCGTGTGCGATATCATTATTAATGCATAGTTATACGTAACCATAACAATAGTTAAAAATTACCTACACGGCGGTGGAAGTGACAATTACAATTTGAATCACCGCGACATGTAAATTTGTAGCACATCAGAGATCAGCGTTGAAATGGTCAACCGGCGTTAGGAAGCAGCGGCTAAATTGTACAAGTGAAATTAATAGGTATGCCATATATAACAGGCAACTGTTTAATTTTCACATTAATTAAAATCCAACGGACAATATTTTTTTTTCCATAATTACACTGAAAAATAGGCAATTGTTTGATTTTCACATGAATTTAACACCGACCGACAAAAAGTTTGATATCTTTCTTTTTTTTTTTTTCTTAATTTCACTCAATAACCAGGCAATTGTTTGATTTTTTTTTCTCGCAATTTCACTCAAAAACAAGGCAATTGTTTGATTTTCACATGAATTTAACACCGACCGACAAAAAGTTTGATTTCTTTAATTTTTTTTTTTTTTCTAAATTTCACTCAATAACCAGGCAATTGTTTGATTTTTTTTTTCTCTTAATTTCACTCAAAAACAAGGCAATTGTTTGATTTTCACATGAATTTAACACCGACCGACAAAAAGTTTGATTTTTTTCAATGTTTTTTTTTCTGAATTTCACTCAAAAACAAGGCTATTGTTTGATTATTTTTTTCTCTTAATTTCACTCAAAAACAAGGCAATTGTTTGATTTTCACATGAATTTAACACCGACCGACAAAAAGTTTGATTTCTTTCAATATTTTTTTTTTCTGAATTTCACTCAAAAACAAGGCAATTGTTTGATTTTTTTTTCTCTTAATTTCACTCAAAAACAAGGCAATTGTTTGATTTTCACATGAATTTAACACCGACCGACAAAAAGTTTGATTTCTTTCAATATTTTTTTTTTCTGAATTTGACTCGAAAACAAGGCAATTGTTTGATTTTTTTTTTCTTTATTTCACTCAAAAACAAGGCAATTGTTTGATTTTCACATGAATTAAACACCGACCGACAAAAAGTTTGATTTCTTTCAATTTTTTTTTTCTGAATTTCACTCAAAAACAAGGCAATTGTTTGATTTTTTTTTTCTCTTAATTTCACTCAAAAACAAGGCAATTGGCTGATTTTCACATGAATTTAACACCGACCGACAAAAAGTTTGATTTCTTTCAATATTTTTTTTTTTCTTAATTTCACTCAAAAACAAGGCAATTGTTTGATTTTTTTTCGCTCTTAATTTCACTCAAAAACAAGGCAATTGTTTGATTTTCACATGAATTTAACACCGACCGACAAAAAGTTTGATTTCTTTCATTTTTTTTTTCTAAATTTCACTCAATAACCAGGCAATTGTTTGATTTTTTTTTTCTCTTAATTTCACTCAAAAACAAGGCAATTGTTTGATTTTCACATGAATTTAACACCGACCGACAAAAAGTTTGATTTCTTTCAATATTTTTTTTTTCTGAATTTCACTCAAAAACAAGGCAATTAAGGATATTGGCTATAGTCTAAATTATAACAAGTTGGCAATGATCACTAACCCTCTCAGGCAATTATTTATATTCTGCTCCGTTGACATTTCAGGTTTGGATACATACTGGATGTATGATGCTGCCGCTCAAAAGCTGTTATGTTTGCCCGCCCGCCGCTGATTGCTTTCGTCTATTTTAACATGGTAAGTGTCAAAAGCAAATTTTGTATATAGTATAATATATTCATAGTCTTCTTTGGCCAAACAAAAATCCATTTACCAGTGGAACAATCGATTTTATTTGTTCCATAATAGAAAGGGACCACCGTGTCTGTCTGTCTGTCTGACCTTTGAAGGGCAGCCATGTTTGGAACTGTAATGTGTAGCCGAAGTGAAATTTTCACAAAAGTCTCACCAAGTGTCTGAAACGAAAATAAGCGATAAATTACCTACGTTAATAGATTGCTAATACATTTTCAAACGCAGATTGGTGGGTTGCTGAAACCTTCAAAAACTGACTGTTTGTCAACACTGTTGCCAAGTTAATTAACATTTACTAGCTAATAAATTGCCACATGTCCATGTGATATTATTAATCAAATTCATATTATTGAGAACAACTAATTATTAAGTTATGTATAAGTGTTACATAATATTTTGATATATGACTGTGTTTGTGTTTAATCTGTAAACTCCATAGAAATGGTAAACATTCTACATTTACATAATATTAACTTTTTCATAAATTACACTGCCATCAGGGTGGAACTAAATTAACAGTTACAATTTTGTAAATTGCATAAGGATCGCATTGAAATATTTGATTGTTGAAAGGCTATTTGTTTTTCAATAATTATAATATGCACTGATCAATACACTATACAATAATATATAACTTGATCCATCCTCCGCTCTTGTATTTATTCGTTTACAAATTATTTATTATAACCGTCATCTCGATATTCGAAACGTTCGAAACGTAGCTCGTCGTGTGTGGCCCGTAAATGTAAACAAGAAGCGTGTGCGATATCATTATTAATGCATAGTTATACGTAACCATAACAATAGTTAAAAATTACCTACACGGCGGTGGAAGTGACAATTACAATTTGAATCACCGCGACATGTGAATTTGTAGCACATCAGAGATCAGCGTTGAAATGGTCAATCGGCGTTAGGAAGCAGCGGCTAAATTGTACAAGTGAAATTAATAGGTATGCCATATATAACAGGCAACTGTTTAATTTTCACATTAATTAAAAACCAACGGACAATATTTTTTTTTTCCATAATTACACTGAAAAATAGGCAATTGTTTGATTTTCACATGAATTTAACACCGACCGACAAAAAATTTGATTTCTTTCAATTTTTTTTTTCTGAATTTCACTCAAAAAAAAGGCAATTGTTTGATTTTTTTTTCTCTTAATTTCACTCAAAAACAAGGCAATTGTTTGATTTTCACATGAATTTAACACCGACCGACAAAAAGTTTGATTTCTTTCAATTTTTTTTTTCTGAATTTCACTCAAAAACAAGGCAATTGTGTGAATTTTTTTTTCTCTTAATTTCACTCAAAAACAAGGCAATTGTTTGATTTTCACATGAATTTAACACCGACCGACAAAAAGTTTGATTTCTTTCAATTTTTTTTTTCTGAATTTCACTCTAAAACAAGGCAATTGTTTGATTTTTTTTTTCTTTATTTCACTCAAAAACAAGGCAATTGTTTGATTTTCACATGAATTTAACACCGACCGACAAAAAGTTTGATTTCTTTCAATTTTTTTTTTCTGAATTTCACTCAAAAACAAGGCAATTGTTTAATTTTTTTTTCTCTTAATTTCACACAAAAACAAGGCAATTGTTTGATTTTCACATGAATTTAACACCGACCGACAAAAAGTTTGATTTCTTTCAATATTTTTTTTTTCTGAATTTCACTCAAAAACAAGGCAATTGTTTGATTTTTTTTCGCTCTTAATTTCACTCTAAAACAAGGCAATTGTTTGATTTTTACATGAATTTAACACCGACCGACAAAGTTTGATTTTTTCATTTTTTTTTTCTAAATTTCACTCAATAACCAGGCAATAGTTTGATTTTTTTTTCTCTTAATTTCACTCAAAAACAAGGCAATTGTTTGATTTTCACATGAATTTAACACCGACCGACGAAAAGTTTGATTTCTTTCAATATTTTTTTTTCTGAATTTCACTCAAAAACAAGGCAATTAAGGATATTGGCTATAGTGTAAATTAAAACAAGTTGGCAATGATCACTAACCCTCTCAGGCAATTATTTATATTATGCTCCGTTGACATTTCAGGTTTGGATACATACTGGATGTATGATGCTGCCGCTCAAAAGCTGTTATGTTTGCCCGCCCGCCGCTGATTGCTTTCGTCTATTTTAACATGGTAAGTGTCAAAAGCAAATTTTGTATATAGTATAATATATTCATAGTCTTCTTTGGCCAAACAAAAATCCATTTACCAGTGGAACAATCGATTTTATTTGTTCCATAATAGAAATAGGGGACCACCGTGTCTGTCTGTCTGTCTGACCTTTGAAGGGCAGCCATGTTTGGAACTGTAATGTGTAGCCGAAGTGAAATTTTCAAAAAAGTCTCACCAAGTGTCTGAAACGAAAATTAGCGATAAATTACCTACGTTAATAGATTGCTAATACATTTTCAAACGCAGATTGGTGGGTTGCAGAAACCTTCAAAAACTGACTGTTTGTCAACACTGTTACCAAGTTAATTATGATATTATTAATCAAATTCATATTATTGAGAACAACTAATTATTAAGTTATGTATAAGTGTTACATAATATTTTGATATATGACTGTGTGTGTGTGTAATCTGTAAACTCCATAGAAATGGTAAACATTCTACATTTACATAATATTAACTTTTTCATAAATTACACTGCCATCAGGGTGGAACTAAATTAACAGTTACAATTTTGTAAATTGCATAAGGATCGCATTGAAATATTTGATTGTTGAAAGGCTATTTGTTTTTCAATAATTATAATATGCACTGATCAATACACTACAATAATATATAACTTGATCCATCCTCCGCTCTTGTATTTATTCGCTTACAAATTATTTATTATAACCGTCATCTCGATATTCGAAACGTTCGAAACGTAGCTCGTCGTGTGTGGCCCGTAAATGTAAACAAGAAGCGTGTGCGATATCATTATTAATGCATAGTTATACGTAACCATAACAATAGTTAAAAATTACCTACACGGCGGTGGAAGTGACAATTACAATTTGAATCACCGCGACATGTAAATTTGTAGCACATCAGAGATCAGCGTTGAAATGGTCAGTCGGCGTTAGGAAGCAGCGGCTAAATTGTACAAGTGAAATTAATAGGTATGCCATATATAACAGGCAACTGTTTAATTTTCACATTAATTAAAAACCAACGGACAATATTTTTTTTTCCATAATTACACTGAAAAATAGGCAATTGTTTGATTTTCAAATGAATTTAACACCGACTGACAAAAAGTTTGATTTCTTTCTTTTTTTTTTTTTTCTTAATTTCACTCAATAACCAGGCATTTGTTTGATTTTTTTTTCCCTTAATTTCACTCAAAAACAAGGCAATTGTTTGATTTTCACATGAATTTAACACCGACCGACAAAAAGTTTGATTTCTTTCAATATTTTTTTTTTCTGAATATGACTCGAAAACAAGGTAATTGTATGATTTTTTTTTTCTTAATTTCACTCAAAAACAAGGCAATTGTTTGATTTTCACATGAATTAAACACCGACCGACAAAAAGTTTGATTTCTTTCAATTTTTTTTTTCTGAATTTCACTCAAAAACAAGGCAATTGTTTGTTTTTTTTTTCTCTTAATTTCACTCAAAAACAAGGCAATTGGCTGATTTTCACATGAATTTAACACCGACCGACAAAAAGTTTGATTTCTTTCAATATTTTTTTTTGTCTTAATTTCACTCAAAAACAAGGCAATTGTTTGATTTTTTTTCGCTCTTAATTTCACTCAAAAACAAGGCAATTGTTTGATTTTCACATGAATTTAACACCGACCGACAAAAAGTTTGATTTCTTTCATTATTTTTTTCTAAATTTCACTCAATAACCAGGCAATTGTTTGATTTTTTTTTTCTCTTAATTTCACTCAAAAACAAGGCAATTGTTTGATTTTCACATGAATTTAACACCGACCGACAAAAAGTTTGATTTCTTTCAATATTTTTTTTTTCTGAATTTTACTCAAAAACAAGGCAATTAAGGATATTGGCTATAGTCTAAATTATAACAAGTTGGCAATGATCACTAACCCTCTCAGGCAATTATTTATATTCTGCTCCGTTGACATTTCAGGTTTGGATACATACTGGATGTATGATGCTGCCGCTCAAAAGCTGTTATGTTTGCCCGCCCGCCGCTGATTGCTTTCGTCTATTTTAACATGGTAAGTGTCAAAAGCAAATTTTGTATATAGTATAATATATTCATAGTCTTCTTTGGCCAAACAAAAATCCATTTACCAGTGGAACAATCGATTTTATTTGTTCCATAATAGAAATAGGGGACCACCGTGTCTGTCTGTCTGTCTGACCTTTGAAGGGCAGCCATGTTTGGAACTGTAATGTGTAGCCGAAGTGAAATTTTCACAAAAGTCTCACCAAGTGTCTGAAACGAAAATAAGCGATAAATTACCTACGTTAATAGATTGCTAATACATTTTCAAACGCAGATTGGTGGGTTGCTGAAACCTTCAAAAACTGACTGTTTGTCAACACTGTTGCCAAGTTAATTAACATTAACTAGCTAATAAATTGCCACATGTCCATGTGATATTATTAATCAAATTCATATTATTGAGAACAACTAATTATTAAGTTATGTATAAGTGTTACATAATATTTTGATATATGACTGTGTGTGTGTTTAATCTGTAAACTCCATAGAAATGGTAAACATTCTACATTTACATAATATTAACTTTTTCATAAATTACACTGCCATCAGGGTGGAACTAAATTAACAGTTACAATTTTGTAAATTGCATAAGGATCGCATTGAAATATTTGATTGTTGAAATGCTATTTGTTTTTCAATAATTATAATATGCACTGATCAATACACTATACAATAATATATAACTTGATCCATCCTCCGCTCTTGTATTTATTCGCTTACAAATTATTTATTATATATTTCACATCTCGATATTCGAAACGTTCGAAACGTAGCTCGTCGTGTGTGGCCCGTAAATGTAAACAAGAAGCGTGTGCGATATCATTATTAATGCATAGTTATACGTAACCATAACAATAGTTAAAAATTACCTACACGGCGGTGGAAGTGACAATTACAATTTGAATCACCGCGACATGTAAATTTGTAGCACATCAGAGATCAGCGTTGAAATGGTCAACCGGCGTTAGGAAGCAGCGGCTAAATTGTACAAGTGAAATTAATAGGTATGCCATATATAACAGGCAACTGTTTAATTTTCACATTAATTAAAATCCAACGGACAATATTTTTTTTTCCATAATTACACTGAAAAATAGGCAATTGTTTGATTTTCACATGAATTTAACACCGACCGACAAAAAGTTTGATATCTTTCTTTTTTTTTTTTTCTTAATTTCACTCAATAACCAGGCAATTGTTTGATTTTTTTTTCTCGCAATTTCACTCAAAAACAAGGCAATTGTTTGATTTTCACATGAATTTAACACCGACCGACAAAAAGTTTGATTTCTTTAATTTTTTTTTTTTTTCTAAATTTCACTCAATAACCAGGCAATTGTTTGATTTTTTTTTTCTCTTAATTTCACTCAAAAACAAGGCAATTGTTTGATTTTCACATGAATTTAACACCGACCGACAAAAAGTTTGATTTTTTTCAATGTTTTTTTTTCTGAATTTCACTCAAAAACAAGGCTATTGTTTGATTATTTTTTTCTCTTAATTTCACTCAAAAACAAGGCAATTGTTTGATTTTCACATGAATTTAACACCGACCGACAAAAAGTTTGATTTCTTTCAATATTTTTTTTTTCTGAATTTCACTCAAAAACAAGGCAATTGTTTGATTTTTTTTTCTCTTAATTTCACTCAAAAACAAGGCAATTGTTTGATTTTCACATGAATTTAACACCGACCGACAAAAAGTTTGATTTCTTTCAATATTTTTTTTTTCTGAATTTGACTCGAAAACAAGGCAATTGTTTGATTTTTTTTTTCTTTATTTCACTCAAAAACAAGGCAATTGTTTGATTTTCACATGAATTAAACACCGACCGACAAAAAGTTTGATTTCTTTCAATTTTTTTTTTCTGAATTTCACTCAAAAACAAGGCAATTGTTTGATTTTTTTTTTCTCTTAATTTCACTCAAAAACAAGGCAATTGGCTGATTTTCACATGAATTTAACACCGACCGACAAAAAGTTTGATTTCTTTCAATATTTTTTTTTTTCTTAATTTCACTCAAAAACAAGGCAATTGTTTGATTTTTTTTCGCTCTTAATTTCACTCAAAAACAAGGCAATTGTTTGATTTTCACATGAATTTAACACCGACCGACAAAAAGTTTGATTTCTTTCATTTTTTTTTTCTAAATTTCACTCAATAACCAGGCAATTGTTTGATTTTTTTTTTCTCTTAATTTCACTCAAAAACAAGGCAATTGTTTGATTTTCACATGAATTTAACACCGACCGACAAAAAGTTTGATTTCTTTCAATATTTTTTTTTTCTGAATTTCACTCAAAAACAAGGCAATTAAGGATATTGGCTATAGTCTAAATTATAACAAGTTGGCAATGATCACTAACCCTCTCAGGCAATTATTTATATTCTGCTCCGTTGACATTTCAGGTTTGGATACATACTGGATGTATGATGCTGCCGCTCAAAAGCTGTTATGTTTGCCCGCCCGCCGCTGATTGCTTTCGTCTATTTTAACATGGTAAGTGTCAAAAGCAAATTTTGTATATAGTATAATATATTCATAGTCTTCTTTGGCCAAACAAAAATCCATTTACCAGTGGAACAATCGATTTTATTTGTTCCATAATAGAAAGGGACCACCGTGTCTGTCTGTCTGTCTGACCTTTGAAGGGCAGCCATGTTTGGAACTGTAATGTGTAGCCGAAGTGAAATTTTCACAAAAGTCTCACCAAGTGTCTGAAACGAAAATAAGCGATAAATTACCTACGTTAATAGATTGCTAATACATTTTCAAACGCAGATTGGTGGGTTGCTGAAACCTTCAAAAACTGACTGTTTGTCAACACTGTTGCCAAGTTAATTAACATTTACTAGCTAATAAATTGCCACATGTCCATGTGATATTATTAATCAAATTCATATTATTGAGAACAACTAATTATTAAGTTATGTATAAGTGTTACATAATATTTTGATATATGACTGTGTTTGTGTTTAATCTGTAAACTCCATAGAAATGGTAAACATTCTACATTTACATAATATTAACTTTTTCATAAATTACACTGCCATCAGGGTGGAACTAAATTAACAGTTACAATTTTGTAAATTGCATAAGGATCGCATTGAAATATTTGATTGTTGAAAGGCTATTTGTTTTTCAATAATTATAATATGCACTGATCAATACACTATACAATAATATATAACTTGATCCATCCTCCGCTCTTGTATTTATTCGTTTACAAATTATTTATTATAACCGTCATCTCGATATTCGAAACGTTCGAAACGTAGCTCGTCGTGTGTGGCCCGTAAATGTAAACAAGAAGCGTGTGCGATATCATTATTAATGCATAGTTATACGTAACCATAACAATAGTTAAAAATTACCTACACGGCGGTGGAAGTGACAATTACAATTTGAATCACCGCGACATGTGAATTTGTAGCACATCAGAGATCAGCGTTGAAATGGTCAATCGGCGTTAGGAAGCAGCGGCTAAATTGTACAAGTGAAATTAATAGGTATGCCATATATAACAGGCAACTGTTTAATTTTCACATTAATTAAAAACCAACGGACAATATTTTTTTTTTCCATAATTACACTGAAAAATAGGCAATTGTTTGATTTTCACATGAATTTAACACCGACCGACAAAAAATTTGATTTCTTTCAATTTTTTTTTTCTGAATTTCACTCAAAAAAAAGGCAATTGTTTGATTTTTTTTTCTCTTAATTTCACTCAAAAACAAGGCAATTGTTTGATTTTCACATGAATTTAACACCGACCGACAAAAAGTTTGATTTCTTTCAATTTTTTTTTTCTGAATTTCACTCAAAAACAAGGCAATTGTGTGAATTTTTTTTTCTCTTAATTTCACTCAAAAACAAGGCAATTGTTTGATTTTCACATGAATTTAACACCGACCGACAAAAAGTTTGATTTCTTTCAATTTTTTTTTTCTGAATTTCACTCTAAAACAAGGCAATTGTTTGATTTTTTTTTTCTTTATTTCACTCAAAAACAAGGCAATTGTTTGATTTTCACATGAATTTAACACCGACCGACAAAAAGTTTGATTTCTTTCAATTTTTTTTTTCTGAATTTCACTCAAAAACAAGGCAATTGTTTAATTTTTTTTTCTCTTAATTTCACACAAAAACAAGGCAATTGTTTGATTTTCACATGAATTTAACACCGACCGACAAAAAGTTTGATTTCTTTCAATATTTTTTTTTTCTGAATTTCACTCAAAAACAAGGCAATTGTTTGATTTTTTTTCGCTCTTAATTTCACTCTAAAACAAGGCAATTGTTTGATTTTTACATGAATTTAACACCGACCGACAAAGTTTGATTTTTTCATTTTTTTTTTCTAAATTTCACTCAATAACCAGGCAATAGTTTGATTTTTTTTTCTCTTAATTTCACTCAAAAACAAGGCAATTGTTTGATTTTCACATGAATTTAACACCGACCGACGAAAAGTTTGATTTCTTTCAATATTTTTTTTTCTGAATTTCACTCAAAAACAAGGCAATTAAGGATATTGGCTATAGTGTAAATTAAAACAAGTTGGCAATGATCACTAACCCTCTCAGGCAATTATTTATATTCTGCTCCGTTGACATTTCAGGTTTGGATACATACTGGATGTATGATGCTGCCGCTCAAAAGCTGTTATGTTTGCCCGCCCGCCGCTGATTGCTTTCGTCTATTTTAACATGGTAAGTGTCAAAAGCAAATTTTGTATATAGTATAATATATTCATAGTCTTCTTTGGCCAAACAAAAATCCATTTACCAGTGGAACAATCGATTTTATTTGTTCCATAATAGAAATAGGGGACCACCGTGTCTGTCTGTCTGTCTGACCTTTGAAGGGCAGCCATGTTTGGAACTGTAATGTGTAGCCGAAGTGAAATTTTCAAAAAAGTCTCACCAAGTGTCTGAAACGAAAATTAGCGATAAATTACCTACGTTAATAGATTGCTAATACATTTTCAAACGCAGATTGGTGGGTTGCAGAAACCTTCAAAAACTGACTGTTTGTCAACACTGTTACCAAGTTAATTATGATATTATTAATCAAATTCATATTATTGAGAACAACTAATTATTAAGTTATGTATAAGTGTTACATAATATTTTGATATATGACTGTGTGTGTGTGTAATCTGTAAACTCCATAGAAATGGTAAACATTCTACATTTACATAATATTAACTTTTTCATAAATTACACTGCCATCAGGGTGGAACTAAATTAACAGTTACAATTTTGTAAATTGCATAAGGATCGCATTGAAATATTTGATTGTTGAAAGGCTATTTGTTTTTCAATAATTATAATATGCACTGATCAATACACTACAATAATATATAACTTGATCCATCCTCCGCTCTTGTATTTATTCGCTTACAAATTATTTATTATAACCGTCATCTCGATATTCGAAACGTTCGAAACGTAGCTCGTCGTGTGTGGCCCGTAAATGTTAACAAGAAGCGTGTGCGATATCATTATTAATGCATAGTTATACGTAACCATAACAATAGTTAAAAATTACCTACACGGCGGTGGAAGTGACAATTACAATTTGAATCACCGCGACATGTAAATTTGTAGCACATCAGAGATCAGCGTTGAAATGGTCAGTCGGCGTTAGGAAGCAGCGGCTAAATTGTACAAGTGAAATTAATAGGTATGCCATATATAACAGGCAACTGTTTAATTTTCACATTAATTAAAAACCAACGGACAATATTTTTTTTTCCATAATTACACTGAAAAATAGGCAATTGTTTGATTTTCAAATGAATTTAACACCGACTGACAAAAAGTTTGATTTCTTTCTTTTTTTTTTTTTTCTTAATTTCACTCAATAACCAGGCATTTGTTTGATTTTTTTTTCCCTTAATTTCACTCAAAAACAAGGCAATTGTTTGATTTTCACATGAATTTAACACCGACCGACAAAAAGTTTGATTTCTTTCAATATTTTTTTTTTCTGAATATGACTCGAAAACAAGGTAATTGTATGATTTTTTTTTTCTTAATTTCACTCAAAAACAAGGCAATTGTTTGATTTTCACATGAATTAAACACCGACCGACAAAAAGTTTGATTTCTTTCAATTTTTTTTTTCTGAATTTCACTCAAAAACAAGGCAATTGTTTGTTTTTTTTTTCTCTTAATTTCACTCAAAAACAAGGCAATTGGCTGATTTTCACATGAATTTAACACCGACCGACAAAAAGTTTGATTTCTTTCAATATTTTTTTTTGTCTTAATTTCACTCAAAAACAAGGCAATTGTTTGATTTTTTTTCGCTCTTAATTTCACTCAAAAACAAGGCAATTGTTTGATTTTCACATGAATTTAACACCGACCGACAAAAAGTTTGATTTCTTTCATTTTTTTTTTCTAAATTTCACTCAATAACCAGGCAATTGTTTGATTTTTTTTTTCTCTTAATTTCACTCAAAAACAAGGCAATTGTTTGATTTTCACATGAATTTAACACCGACCGACAAAAAGTTTGATTTCTTTCAATAATTTTTTTTTCTGAATTTTACTCAAAAACAAGGCAATTAAGGATATTGGCTATAGTCTAAATTATAACAAGTTGGCAATGATCACTAACCCTCTCAGGCAATTATTTATATTCTGCTCCGTTGACATTTCAGGTTTGGATACATACTGGATGTATGATGCTGCCGCTCAAAAGCTGTTATGTTTGCCCGCCCGCCGCTGATTGCTTTCGTCTATTTTAACATGGTAAGTGTCAAAAGCAAATTTTGTATATAGTATAATATATTCATAGTCTTCTTTGGCCAAACAAAAATCCATTTACCAGTGGAACAATCGATTTTATTTGTTCCATAATAGAAATAGGGGACCACCGTGTCTGTCTGTCTGTCTGACCTTTGAAGGGCAGCCATGTTTGGAACTGTAATGTGTAGCCGAAGTGAAATTTTCACAAAAGTCTCACCAAGTGTCTGAAACGAAAATAAGCGATAAATTACCTACGTTAATAGATTGCTAATACATTTTCAAACGCAGATTGGTGGGTTGCTGAAACCTTCAAAAACTGACTGTTTGTCAACACTGTTGCCAAGTTAATTAACATTAACTAGCTAATAAATTGCCACATGTCCATGTGATATTATTAATCAAATTCATATTATTGAGAACAACTAATTATTAAGTTATGTATAAGTGTTACATAATATTTTGATATATGACTGTGTGTGTGTTTAATCTGTAAACTCCATAGAAATGGTAAACATTCTACATTTACATAATATTAACTTTTTCATAAATTACACTGCCATCAGGGTGGAACTAAATTAACAGTTACAATTTTGTAAATTGCATAAGGATCGCATTGAAATATTTGATTGTTGAAATGCTATTTGTTTTTCAATAATTATAATATGCACTGATCAATACACTATACAATAATATATAACTTGATCCATCCTCCGCTCTTGTATTTATTCGCTTACAAATTATTTATTATATATTTCACATCTCGATATTCGAAACGTTCGAAACGTAGCTCGTCGTGTGTGGCCCGTAAATGTAAACAAGAAGCGTGTGCGATATCATTATTAATGCATAGTTATACGTAACCATAACAATAGTTAAAAATTACCTACACGGCGGTGGAAGTGACAATTACAATTTGAATCACCGCGACATGTAAATTTGTAGCACATCAGAGATCAGCGTTGAAATGGTCAACCGGCGTTAGGAAGCAGCGGCTAAATTGTACAAGTGAAATTAATAGGTATGCCATATATAACAGGCAACTGTTTAATTTTCACATTAATTAAAATCCAACGGACAATATTTTTTTTTCCATAATTACACTGAAAAATAGGCAATTGTTTGATTTTCACATGAATTTAACACCGACCGACAAAAAGTTTGATATCTTTCTTTTTTTTTTTTCTTAATTTCACTCAATAACCAGGCAATTGTTTGATTTTTTTTTCTCGTAATTTCACTCAAAAACAAGGCAATTGTTTGATTTTCACATGAATTTAACACCGACCGACAAAAAGTTTGATTTCTTTAATTTTTTTTTTTTTTCTAAATTTCACTCAATAACCAGGCAATTGTTTGATTTTTTTTTTCTCTTAATTTCACTCAAAAACAAGGCAATTGTTTGATTTTCACATGAATTTAACACCGACCGACAAAAAGTTTGATTTTTTTCAATGTTTTTTTTTCTGAATTTCACTCAAAAACAAGGCTATTGTTTGATTATTTTTTTCTCTTAATTTCACTCAAAAACAAGGCAATTGTTTGATTTTCACATGAATTTAACACCGACCGACAAAAAGTTTGATTTCTTTCAATATTTTTTTTTTCTGAATTTCACTCAAAAACAAGGCAATTGTTTGATTTTTTTTTCTCTTAATTTCACTCAAAAACAAGGCAATTGTTTGATTTTCACATGAATTTAACACCGACCGACAAAAAGTTTGATTTCTTTCAATATTTTTTTTTTCTGAATTTGACTCGAAAACAAGGCAATTGTTTGATTTTTTTTTTCTTTATTTCACTCAAAAACAAGGCAATTGTTTGATTTTCACATGAATTAAACACCGACCGACAAAAAGTTTGATTTCTTTCAATTTTTTTTTTCTGAATTTCACTCAAAAACAAGGCAATTGTTTGATTTTTTTTTTCTCTTAATTTCACTCAAAAACAAGGCAATTGGCTGATTTTCACATGAATTTAACACCGACCGACAAAAAGTTTGATTTCTTTCAATATTTTTTTTTTTCTTAATTTCACTCAAAAACAAGGCAATTGTTTGATTTTTTTTCGCTCTTAATTTCACTCAAAAACAAGGCAATTGTTTGATTTTCACATGAATTTAACACCGACCGACAAAAAGTTTGATTTCTTTCAATATTTTTTTTTTCTGAATTTCACTCAAAAACAAGGCAATTAAGGATATTGGCTATAGTCTAAATTATAACAAGTTGGCAATGATCACTAACCCTCTCAGGCAATTATTTATATTCTGCTCCGTTGACATTTCAGGTTTGGATACATACTGGATGTATGATGCTGCCGCTCAAAAGCTGTTATGTTTGCCCGCCCGCCGCTGATTGCTTTCGTCTATTTTAACATGGTAAGTGTCAAAAGCAAATTTTGTATATAGTATAATATATTCATAGTCTTCTTTGGCCAAACAAAAATCCATTTACCAGTGGAACAATCGATTTTATTTGTTCCATAATAGAAAGGGACCACCGTGTCTGTCTGTCTGTCTGACCTTTGAAGGGCAGCCATGTTTGGAACTGTAATGTGTAGCCGAAGTGAAATTTTCACAAAAGTCTCACCAAGTGTCTGAAACGAAAATAAGCGATAAATTACCTACGTTAATAGATTGCTAATACATTTTCAAACGCAGATTGGTGGGTTGCTGAAACCTTCAAAAACTGACTGTTTGTCAACACTGTTGCCAAGTTAATTAACATTTACTAGCTAATAAATTGCCACATGTCCATGTGATATTATTAATCAAATTCATATTATTGAGAACAACTAATTATTAAGTTATGTATAAGTGTTACATAATATTTTGATATATGACTGTGTTTGTGTTTAATCTGTAAACTCCATAGAAATGGTAAACATTCTACATTTACATAATATTAACTTTTTCATAAATTACACTGCCATCAGGGTGGAACTAAATTAACAGTTACAATTTTGTAAATTGCATAAGGATCGCATTGAAATATTTGATTGTTGAAAGGCTATTTGTTTTTCAATAATTATAATATGCACTGATCAATACACTATACAATAATATATAACTTGATCCATCCTCCGCTCTTGTATTTATTCGTTTACAAATTATTTATTATAACCGTCATCTCGATATTCGAAACGTTCGAAACGTAGCTCGTCGTGTGTGGCCCGTAAATGTAAACAAGAAGCGTGTGCGATATCATTATTAATGCATAGTTATACGTAACCATAACAATAGTTAAAAATTACCTACACGGCGGTGGAAGTGACAATTACAATTTGAATCACCGCGACATGTAAATTTGTAGCACATCAGAGATCAGCGTTGAAATGGTCAATCGGAGTAAGGAAGCAGCGGCTAAATTGTACAAGTGAAATTAATAGGTATGCCATATATAACAGGCAACTGTTTAATTTTCACATTAATTAAAAACCAACGGACAATATTTTTTTTTCCATAATTACACTGAAAAACAGGCAATTGTTTTATTTTCACATGAATTTAACACCGACCGACAAAAAATTTGATTTCTTTCAATTTTTTTTTTCTAAATTTCACTCAAAAACAAGGCAATTGTTAGATTTTTTTTTTCTCTTAATTTCACTCAAAAACAAGGCAATTGTTTGATTTTCACATGAATTTAACACCGACCGACAAAAAGTTTGATTTCTTTCAATTTTTTTTTTTCTGAATTTCACTCAAAAACAAGGCAATTGTTTAATTTTTTTTTTCTCTTAATTTCACACAAAAACAAGCCAATTGTTTGATTTTCACATGAATTTAACACCGACCGAAAAAAAGTTTGATTTCTTTCAATATTTTTTTTTTCTGAATTTCACTCAAAAACAAGGCAATTAAGGATATTGGCTATAGTCTTAATTATAACAAGTTGGCAATGATCACTAACCCTCTCAGGCAATTATTTATATTCTGCTCCGTTGACATTTCAGGTTTGGATACATACTGGATGTATGATGCTGCCGCTCAAAAGCTGTTATGTTTGCCCGCCCGCCGCTGATTGCTTTCGTCTATTTTAACATGGTAAGTGTCAAAAGCAAATTTTGTATATAGTATAATATATTCATAGTCTTCTTTGGCCAAACAAAAATCCATTTACCAGTGGAACAATCGATTTTATTTGTTCCATAATAGAAATAGGGGACCACCGTGTCTGTCTGTCTGTCTGACCTTTGAAGGGCAGCCATGTTTGGAACTGTAATGTGTAGCCGAAGTGAAATTTTCAAAAAAGTCTCACCAAGTGTCTGAAACGAAAATTAGCGATAAATTACCTACGTTAATAGATTGCTAATACATTTTCAAACGCAGATTGGTGGGTTGCAGAAACCTTCAAAAACTGACTGTTTGTCAACACTGTTACCAAGTTAATTATGATATTATTAATCAAATTCATATTATTGAGAACAACTAATTATTAAGTTATGTATAAGTGTTACATAATATTTTGATATATGACTGTGTGTGTGTGTAATCTGTAAACTCCATAGAAATGGTAAACATTCTACATTTACATAATATTAACTTTTTCATAAATTACACTGCCATCAGGGTGGAACTAAATTAACAGTTACAATTTTGTAAATTGCATAAGGATCGCATTGAAATATTTGATTGTTGAAAGGCTATTTGTTTTTCAATAATTATAAAATGCACTGATCAATACACTATACAATAATATATAACTTGATCCATCCTCCGCTCTTGTATTTATTCGCTTACAAATTATTTATTATAACCGTCATCTCGATATTCGAAACGTTCGAAACGTAGCTCGTCGTGTGTGGCCCGTAAATGTAAACAAGAAGCGTGTGCGATATCATTATTAATGCATAGTTATACGTAACCATAACAATATTGTCCGTTGGTTTTTAATTAATGTGAAAATTAAACAGTTGCCTGTTATATATGGCATACCTATTAATTTCACTTGTACAATTTAGCCGCTGCTTCCTAACGCCGACTGACCATTTCAACGCTGATCTCTGATGTGCTACAAATTTACATGTCGCGGTGATTCAAATTGTAATTGTCACTTCCACCGCCGTGTAGGTAATTTTTATACCTACACGGCGGTGGAAGTGACAATTACAATTTGAATCACCGCGACATGTAAATTTGTAGCACATCAGAGATCAGCGTTGAAATGGTCAGTCGGCGTTAGGAAGCAGCGGCTAAATTGTACAAGTGAAATTAATAGGTATGCCATATATAACAGGCAACTGTTTAATTTTCACATTAATTAAAAACCAACGGACAATATTTTTTTTTCCATAATTACACTGAAAAATAGGCAATTGTTTGATTTTCACATGAATTTAACACCGACCGACAAAAAATTTGATTTCTTTCAATTTTTTTTTTCTTAATTTCACTCAATAACCAGGCATTTGTTTGATTTTTTTTTCCCTTAATTTCACTCAAAAACAAGGCAATTGTTTGATTTTCACATGAATTAAACACCGACCGACAAAAAGTTTGATTTCTTTCAATTTTTTTTTTCTGAATTTCACTCAAAAACAAGGCAATTGTTTGTTTTTTTTTTCTCTTAATTTCACTCAAAAACAAGGCAATTGGCTGATTTTCACATGAATTTAACACCGACCGACAAAAAGTTTGATTTCTTTCAATATTTTTTTTTTCTGAATATGACTCGAAAACAAGGTAATTGTTTGATTTTTTTTTTCTTAATTTCACTCAAAAACAAGGCAATTGTTTGATTTTCACATGAATTAAACACCGACCGACAAAAAGTTTGATTTCTTTCAATTTTTTTTTTCTGAATTTCACTCAAAAACAAGGCAATTGTTTGTTTTTTTTTTCTCTTAATTTCACTCAAAAACAAGGCAATTGGCTGATTTTCACATGAATTTAACACCGACCGACAAAAAGTTTGATTTCTTTCAATATTTTTTTTTTCTTAATTTCACTCAAAAACAAGGCAATTGTTTGATTTTTTTTCGCTCTTAATTTCACTCAAAAACAAGGCAATTGTTTGATTTTCACATGAATTTAACACCGACCGACAAAAAGTTTGATTTCTTTCATTTTTTTTTTCTAAATTTCACTCAATAACCAGGCAATTGTTTGATTTTTTTTTTCTCTTAATTTCACTCAAAAACAAGGCAATTGTTTGATTTTCACATGAATTTAACACCGACCGACAAAAAGTTTGATTTCTTTCAATATTTTTTTTTTCTGAATTTCACTCAAAAAAAAGGCAATTAAGGATATTGGCTATAGTCTAAATTATAACAAGTTGGCAATGATCACTAACCCTCTCAGGCAATTATTTATATTCTGCTCCGTTGACATTTCAGGTTTGGATACATACTGGATGTATGATGCTGCCGCTCAAAAGCTGTTATGTTTGCCCGCCCGCCGCTGATTGCTTTCGTCTATTTTAACATGGTAAGTGTCAAAAGCAAATTTTGTATATAGTATAATATATTCATAGTCTTCTTTGGCCAAACAAAAATCCATTTACCAGTGGAACAATCGATTTTATTTGTTCCATAATAGAAATAGGGGACCACCGTGTCTGTCTGTCTGTCTGACCTTTGAAGGGCAGCCATGTTTGGAACTGTAATGTGTAGCCGAAGTGAAATTTTCACAAAAGTCTCACCAAGTGTCTGAAACGAAAATAAGCGATAAATTACCTACGTTAATAGATTGCTAATACATTTTCAAACGCAGATTGGTGGGTTGCTGAAACCTTCAAAAACTGACTGTTTGTCAACACTGTTGCCAAGTTAATTAACATTAACTAGCTAATAAATTGCCACATGTCCATGTGATATTATTAATCAAATTCATATTATTGAGAACAACTAATTATTAAGTTATGTATAAGTGTTACATAATATTTTGATATATGACTGTGTGTGTGTTTAATCTGTAAACTCCATAGAAATGGTAAACATTCTACATTTACATAATATTAACTTTTTCATAAATTACACTGCCATCAGGGTGGAACTAAATTAACAGTTACAATTTTGTAAATTGCATAAGGATCGCATTGAAATATTTGATTGTTGAAATGCTATTTGTTTTTCAATAATTATAATATGCACTGATCAATACACTATACAATAATATATAACTTGATCCATCCTCCGCTCTTGTATTTATTCGCTTACAAATTATTTATTATATATTTCACATCTCGATATTCGAAACGTTCGAAACGTAGCTCGTCGTGTGTGGCCCGTAAATGTAAACAAGAAGCGTGTGCGATATCATTATTAATGCATAGTTATACGTAACCATAACAATAGTTAAAAATTACCTACACGGCGGTGGAAGTGACAATTACAATTTGAATCACCGCGACATGTAAATTTGTAGCACATCAGAGATCAGCGTTGAAATGGTCAACCGGCGTTAGGAAGCAGCGGCTAAATTGTACAAGTGAAATTAATAGGTATGCCATATATAACAGGCAACTGTTTAATTTTCACATTAATTAAAATCCAACGGACAATATTTTTTTTTCCATAATTACACTGAAAAATAGGCAATTGTTTGATTTTCACATGAATTTAACACCGACCGACAAAAAGTTTGATTTCTTTCTTTTTTTTTTTTCTTAATTTCACTCAATAACCAGGCAATTGTTTGATTTTTTTTTCTCGTAATTTCACTCAAAAACAAGGCAATTGTTTGATTTTCACATGAATTTAACACCGACCGACAAAAAGTTTGATTTCTTTAATTTTTTTTTTTTTCTAAATTTCACTCAATAACCAGGCAATTGTTTGATTTTTTTTTTCTCTTAATTTCACTCAAAAACAAGGCAATTGTTTGATTTTCACATGAATTTAACACCGACCGACAAAAAGTTTGATTTTTTTCAATGTTTTTTTTTCTGAATTTCACTCAAAAACAAGGCTATTGTTTGATTATTTTTTTCTCTTCATTTCACTCAAAAACAAGGCAATTGTTTGATTTTCACATGAATTTAACACCGACCGACAAAAAGTTTGATTTCTTTCAATATTTTTTTTTTCTGAATTTCACTCAAAAACAAGGCAATTGTTTGATTTTTTTTTCTCTTAATTTCACTCAAAAACAAGGCAATTGTTTGATTTTCACATGAATTTAACACCGACCGACAAAAAGTTTGATTTCTTTCAATATTTTTTTTTTCTGAATTTGACTCGAAAACAAGGCAATTGTTTGATTTTTTTTTTCTTTATTTCACTCAAAAACAAGGCAATTGTTTGATTTTCACATGAATTAAACACCGACCGACAAAAAGTTTGATTTCTTTCAATTTTTTTTTTCTGAATTTCACTCAAAAACAAGGCAATTGTTTGATTTTTTTTTTCTCTTAATTTCACTCAAAAACAAGGCAATTGGCTGATTTTCACATGAATTTAACACCGACCGACAAAAAGTTTGATTTCTTTCAATATTTTTTTTTTTCTTAATTTCACTCAAAAACAAGGCAATTGTTTGATTTTTTTTCGCTCTTAATTTCACTCAAAAACAAGGCAATTGTTTGATTTTCACATGAATTTAACACCGACCGACAAAAAGTTTGATTTCTTTCATTTTTTTTTTCTAAATTTCACTCAATAACCAGGCAATTGTTTGATTTTTTTTTTCTCTTAATTTCACTCAAAAACAAGGCAATTGTTTGATTTTCACATGAATTTAACACCGACCGACAAAAAGTTTGATTTCTTTCAATATTTTTTTTTTCTGAATTTCACTCAAAAACAAGGCAATTAAGGATATTGGCTATACTCTAAATTATAACAAGTTGGCAATGATCACTAACCCTCTCAGGCAATTATTTATATTCTGCTCCGTTGACATTTCAGGTTTGGATACATACTGGATGTATGATGCTGCCGCTCAAAAGCTGTTATGTTTGCCCGCCCGCCGCTGATTGCTTTCGTCTATTTTAACATGGTAAGTGTCAAAAGCAAATTTTGTATATAGTATAATATATTCATAGTCTTCTTTGGCCAAACAAAAATCCATTTACCAGTGGAACAATCGATTTTATTTGTTCCATAATAGAAATAGGGGACCACCGTGTCTGTCTGTCTGTCTGACCTTTGAAGGGCAGCCATGTTTGGAACTGTAATGTGTAGCCGAAGTGAAATTTTCACAAAAGTCTCACCAAGTGTCTGAAACGAAAATAAGCGATAAATTACCTACGTTAATAGATTGCTAATACATTTTCAAACGCAGATTGGTGGGTTGCTGAAACCTTCAAAAACTGACTGTTTGTCAACACTGTTGCCAAGTTAATTAACATTTACTAGCTAATAAATTGCCACATGTCCATGTGATATTATTAATCAAATTCATATTATTGAGAACAACTAATTATTAAGTTATGTATAAGTGTTACATAATATTTTGATATATGACTGTGTTTGTGTTTAATCTGTAAACTCCATAGAAATGGTAAACATTCTACATTTACATAATATTAACTTTTTCATAAATTACACTGCCATCAGGGTGGAACTAAATTAACAGTTACAATTTTGTAAATTGCATAAGGATCGCATTGAAATATTTGATTGTTGAAAGGCTATTTGTTTTTCAATAATTATAATATGCACTGATCAATACACTATACAATAATATATAACTTGATCCATCCTCCGCTCTTGTATTTATTCGTTTACAAATTATTTATTATAACCGTCATCTCGATATTCGAAACGTTCGAAACGTAGCTCGTCGTGTGTGGCCCGTAAATGTAAACAAGAAGCGTGTGCGATATCATTATTAATGCATAGTTATACGTAACCATAACAATAGTTAAAAATTACCTACACGGCGGTGGAAGTGACAATTACAATTTGAATCACCGCGACATGTAAATTTGTAGCACATCAGAGATCAGCGTTGAAATGGTCAATCGGAGTAAGGAAGCAGCGGCTAAATTGTACAAGTGAAATTAATAGGTATGCCATATATAACAGGCAACTGTTTAATTTTCACATTAATTAAAAACCAACGGACAATATTTTTTTTTCCATAATTACACTGAAAAACAGGCAATTGTTTGATTTTCACATGAATTTAACACCGACCGACAAAAAATTTGATTTCTTTCAATTTTTTTTTCTAAATTTCACTCAAAAACAAGGCAATTGTTAGATTTTTTTTTTCTCTTAATTTCACACAAAAACAAGCCAATTGTTTGATTTTCACATGAATTTAACACCGACCGAAAAAAAGTTTGATTTCTTTCAATATTTTTTTTTTCTGAATTTCACTCAAAAACAAGGCAATTAAGGATATTGGCTATAGTCTTAATTATAACAAGTTGGCAATGATCACTAACCCTCTCAGGCAATTATTTATATTCTGCTCCGTTGACATTTCAGGTTTGGATACATACTGGATGTATGATGCTGCCGCTCAAAAGCTGTTATGTTTGCCCGCCCGCCGCTGATTGCTTTCGTCTATTTTAACATGGTAAGTGTCAAAAGCAAATTTTGTATATAGTATAATATATTCATAGTCTTCTTTGGCCAAACAAAAATCCATTTACCAGTGGAACAATCGATTTTATTTGTTCCATAATAGAAATAGGGGACCACCGTGTTTGTCTGTCTGTCTGACCTTTGAAGGGCAGCCATGTTTGGAACTGTAATGTGTAGCCGAAGTGAAATTTTCAAAAAAGTCTCACCAAGTGTCTGAAACGAAAATTAGCGATAAATTACCTACGTTAATAGATTGCTAATACATTTTCAAACGCAGATTGGTGGGTTGCTGAAACCTTCAAAAACTGACTGTTTGTCAACACTGTTACCAAGTTAATTATGATATTATTAATCAAATTCATATTATTGAGAACAACTAATTATTAAGTTATGTATAAGTGTTACATAATATTTTGATATATGACTGTGTGTGTGTTTAATCTGTAAACTCCATAGAAATAGTAAACATTCTACATTTACATAATATTAACTTTTTCATAAATTACACTGCCATCAGGGTGGAACTAAATTTACAGTTACAATTTTGTAAATTGCATAAGGATCGCATTGAAATATTTGTTTGTTGAAAGGCTATTTGTTTTTCAATAATTATAATATGCACTGATCAATACACTATACAATAATATATAACTTGATCCATCCTCCGCTCTTGTATTTATTCGCTTACAAATTATTTATTATAACCGTCATCTCGATATTCGAAACGTTCGAAACGTAGCTCGTCGTGTGTGGCCCGTAAATGTAAACAAGAAGCGTGTGCGATATCATTATAAATGCATAGTTATACGTAACCATAACAATAGTAAAAAATTACCTTCACGGCGGTGGAAGTGACAATTACAATTTGAATCACCGCGACATGTAAATTTGTAGCACATCAGAGATCAGCGTTGAAATGGTCAATCGGCGTTAGGAAGCAGCGGCTAAATTGTACAAGTGAAATTAATAGGTATGCCATATATAACAGGCAACTGATTAATTTTCACATTAATTAAAAACCAACGGACAATATTTTTTTTTTCCATAATTACACTGAAAAATAGGCAATTGTTTGATTTTCACATGAATTTAACACCGACCGACAAAAAGTTTGATTTCTTTTTTTTTTTTTTTTTCTTAATTTCACTCAATAACCAGGCAATTGTTTGATTTTTTTTTCTCTTAATTTCACTCAAAAACAAGGCAATTGTTTGATTTTCACATGAATTTAACACCGACCGACAAAAAGTTTGATTTCTTTAATTTTTTTTTTTTCTAAAATTCACTCAATAACCAGGCAATTGTTTGATTTTTTTTTCTCTTAATTTCACTCAAAAACAAGGCAATTGTTTGATTTTCACATGAATTTAACACCGACCGACAAAAAGTTTGATTTTTTTCAATGTTTGTTTTTCTGAATTTCACTCAAAAACAAGGCTATTGTTTGATTATTTTTTTCTCTTAATTTCACTCAAAAACAAGGCAATTGTTTGATTTTCACATGAATTTAACACCGACCGACAAAAAGTTTGATTTCTTTCAATTTTTTTTTCTGAATTTCACTCAAAAACAAGGCAATTGTTTGATTTTTTTTTCTCTTAATTTCACTCAAAAACAAGGCAATTGTTTGATTTTCACATGAATTTAACACCGACCGACAAAAAGTTTGATTTCTTTCAATATTTCTTTTTTCTGAATTTGACTCGAAAACAATGCAATTGTTTGATTTTTTTTTTCTTTATTTCACTCAAAAACAAGGCAATTGTTTGATTTTCACATGAATTAAACACCGACCGACAAAAAGTTTGATTTCTTTCAATTTTTTTTTTCTGAATTTCACTCAAAAACAAGGCAATTGTTTGTTTTTTTTTTTTCTCTTAATTTCACTCAAAAACAAGGCAATTGTTTGATTTTCACATGAATTTAACACCGACCGACAAAAAGTTTGATTTCTTTCAATATTTTTTTTTTCTTAATTTCACTCAAAAACAAGGCAATTGTTTGATTTTTTTTCGCTCTTAATTTCACTCAAAAACAAGGCAATTGTTTGATTTTCACATGAATTTAACACCGACCGACAAAAAGTTTGATTTCTTTCATTTTTTTTTTCTAAATTTCACTCAATAACCAGGCAATTGTTTGATTTTTTTTTTCTCTTAATTTCACTCAAAAACAAGGCAATTGTTTGATTTTCACATGAATTTAACACCGACCGACAAAAAGTTTGATTTCTTTCAATATTATTTTTTCTGAATTTCACTCAAAAACAAGGCAATTAAGGATATTGGCTATAGTCTAAATTTTAACAAGTTGGCAATGATCACTAACCCTCTCAGGCAATTATTTATATTCTGCTCCGTTGACATTTCAGGTTTGGATACATACTGGATGTATGATGCTGCCGCTAAAAAGCTGTTATGTTTGCCCGCCCGCCGCTGATTGCTTTCGTCTATTTTAACATGGTAAGTGTCAAAAGCAAATTTTATATATAGTATAATATATTCATAGTCTTCTTTGGCCAAACAAAAATCCATTTACCAGTGGAACAATCGATTTTATTTGTTCCATAATAGAAATAGGGGACCACCGTGTCTGTCTGTCTGTCTGACCTTTGAAGGGCAGCCATGTTTGGAACTGTAATGTGTAGCCGAAGTGAAATTTTCACAAAAGTCTCACCAAGTGTCTGAAACGAAAATTAGCGATAAATTACCTACGTTAATAGATTGCTAATACATTTTCAAACGCAGATTGGTGGGTTGCTGAAACCTTCAAAAACTGACTGTTTGTCAACACTGTTACCAAGTTAATTAACATTAACTAGCTAATAAATTGCCACATGTCCATGTGATATTATTAATCAAATTCATATTATTGAGAACAACTAATTATTAAGTTATGTATAAGTGTTACATAATATTTTGATATATGACTGTGTTTGTGTTTAATCTGTAAACTCCATAGAAATGGTAAACATTCTACATTTACATAATATTAACTTTTTCATAAATTACACTGCCATCAGGGTGGAACTAAATTAACAGTTACAATTTTGTAAATTGCATAAGGATCGCATTGAAATATTTGATTGTTGAAAGGCTATTTGTTTTTCAATAATTATAATATGCACTGATCAATACACTATACAATAATATATAACTTGATCCATCCTCCGCTCTTGTATTTATTCGTTTACAAATTATTTATTATAACCGTCATCTCGATATTCGAAACGTTCGAAACGTAGCTCGTCGTGTGTGGCCCGTAAATGTAAACAAGAAGCGTGTGCGATATCATTATTAATGCATAGTTATACGTAACCATAACAATAGTTAAAAATTACCTACACGGCGGTGGAAGTGACAATTACAATTTGAATCACCGCGACATGTAAATTTGTAGCACATCAGAGATCAGCGTTGAAATGGTCAATCGGAGTAAGGAAGCAGCGGCTAAATTGTACAAGTGAAATTAATAGGTATGCCATATATAACAGGCAACTGTTTAATTTTCACATTAATTAAAAACCAACGGACAATATTTTTTTTTCCATAATTACACTGAAAAACAGGCAATTGTTTGATTTTCACATGAATTTAACACCGACCGACAAAAAATTTGATTTCTTTCAATTTTTTTTTCTAAATTTCACTCAAAAACAAGGCAATTGTTAGATTTTTTTTTTCTCTTAATTTCACACAAAAACAAGCCAATTGTTTGATTTTCACATGAATTTAACACCGACCGAAAAAAAGTTTGATTTCTTTCAATATTTTTTTTTTCTGAATTTCACTCAAAAACAAGGCAATTAAGGATATTGGCTATAGTCTTAATTATAACAAGTTGGCAATGATCACTAACCCTCTCAGGCAATTATTTATATTCTGCTCCGTTGACATTTCAGGTTTGGATACATACTGGATGTATGATGCTGCCGCTCAAAAGCTGTTATGTTTTGCCCGCCCGCCGCTGATTGCTTTCGTCTATTTTAACATGGTAAGTGTCAAAAGCAAATTTTGTATATAGTATAATATATTCATAGTCTTCTTTGGCCAAACAAAAATCCATTTACCAGTGGAACAATCGATTTTATTTGTTCCATAATAGAAATAGGGGACCACCGTGTTTGTCTGTCTGTCTGACCTTTGAAGGGCAGCCATGTTTGGAACTGTAATGTGTAGCCGAAGTGAAATTTTCAAAAAAGTCTCACCAAGTGTCTGAAACGAAAATTAGCGATAAATTACCTACGTTAATAGATTGCTAATACATTTTCAAACGCAGATTGGTGGGTTGCTGAAACCTTCAAAAACTGACTGTTTGTCAACACTGTTACCAAGTTAATTATGATATTATTAATCAAATTCATATTATTGAGAACAACTAATTATTAAGTTATGTATAAGTGTTACATAATATTTTGATATATGACTGTGTGTGTGTTTAATCTGTAAACTCCATAGAAATAGTAAACATTCTACATTTACATAATATTAACTTTTTCATAAATTACACTGCCATCAGGGTGGAACTAAATTTACAGTTACAATTTTGTAAATTGCATAAGGATCGCATTGAAATATTTGTTTGTTGAAAGGCTATTTGTTTTTCAATAATTATAATATGCACTGATCAATACACTATACAATAATATATAACTTGATCCATCCTCCGCTCTTGTATTTATTCGCTTACAAATTATTTATTATAACCGTCATCTCGATATTCGAAACGTTCGAAACGTAGCTCGTCGTGTGTGGCCCGTAAATGTAAACAAGAAGCGTGTGCGATATCATTATAAATGCATAGTTATACGTAACCATAACAATAGTAAAAAATTACCTTCACGGCGGTGGAAGTGACAATTACAATTTGAATCACCGCGACATGTAAATTTGTAGCACATCAGAGATCAGCGTTGAAATGGTCAATCGGCGTTAGGAAGCAGCGGCTAAATTGTACAAGTGAAATTAATAGGTATGCCATATATAACAGGCAACTGATTAATTTTCACATTAATTAAAAACCAACGGACAATATTTTTTTTTTCCATAATTACACTGAAAAATAGGCAATTGTTTGATTTTCACATGAATTTAACACCGACCGACAAAAAGTTTGATTTCTTTTTTTTTTTTTTTTTCTTAATTTCACTCAATAACCAGGCAATTGTTTGATTTTTTTTTCTCTTAATTTCACTCAAAAACAAGGCAATTGTTTGATTTTCACATGAATTTAACACCGACCGACAAAAAGTTTGATTTCTTTAATTTTTTTTTTTTCTAAAATTCACTCAATAACCAGGCAATTGTTTGATTTTTTTTTCTCTTAATTTCACTCAAAAACAAGGCAATTGTTTGATTTTCACATGAATTTAACACCGACCGACAAAAAGTTTGATTTTTTTCAATGTTTGTTTTTCTGAATTTCACTCAAAAACAAGGCTATTGTTTGATTATTTTTTTCTCTTAATTTCACTCAAAAACAAGGCAATTGTTTGATTTTCACATGAATTTAACACCGACCGACAAAAAGTTTGATTTCTTTCAATTTTTTTTTCTGAATTTCACTCAAAAACAAGGCAATTGTTTGATTTTTTTTTCTCTTAATTTCACTCAAAAACAAGGCAATTGTTTGATTTTCACATGAATTTAACACCGACCGACAAAAAGTTTGATTTCTTTCAATATTTCTTTTTTCTGAATTTGACTCGAAAACAATGCAATTGTTTGATTTTTTTTTTCTTTATTTCACTCAAAAACAAGGCAATTGTTTGATTTTCACATGAATTAAACACCGACCGACAAAAAGTTTGATTTCTTTCAATTTTTTTTTTCTGAATTTCACTCAAAAACAAGGCAATTGTTTGTTTTTTTTTTTTCTCTTAATTTCACTCAAAAACAAGGCAATTGTTTGATTTTCACATGAATTTAACACCGACCGACAAAAAGTTTGATTTCTTTCAATATTTTTTTTTTCTTAATTTCACTCAAAAACAAGGCAATTGTTTGATTTTTTTTCGCTCTTAATTTCACTCAAAAACAAGGCAATTGTTTGATTTTCACATGAATTTAACACCGACCGACAAAAAGTTTGATTTCTTTCATTTTTTTTTTCTAAATTTCACTCAATAACCAGGCAATTGTTTGATTTTTTTTTTCTCTTAATTTCACTCAAAAACAAGGCAATTGTTTGATTTTCACATGAATTTAACACCGACCGACAAAAAGTTTGATTTCTTTCAATATTATTTTTTCTGAATTTCACTCAAAAACAAGGCAATTAAGGATATTGGCTATAGTCTAAATTTTAACAAGTTGGCAATGATCACTAACCCTCTCAGGCAATTATTTATATTCTGCTCCGTTGACATTTCAGGTTTGGATACATACTGGATGTATGATGCTGCCGCTAAAAAGCTGTTATGTTTGCCCGCCCGCCGCTGATTGCTTTCGTCTATTTTAACATGGTAAGTGTCAAAAGCAAATTTTATATATAGTATAATATATTCATAGTCTTCTTTGGCCAAACAAAAATCCATTTACCAGTGGAACAATCGATTTTATTTGTTCCATAATAGAAATAGGGGACCACCGTGTCTGTCTGTCTGTCTGACCTTTGAAGGGCAGCCATGTTTGGAACTGTAATGTGTAGCCGAAGTGAAATTTTCACAAAAGTCTCACCAAGTGTCTGAAACGAAAATTAGCGATAAATTACCTACGTTAATAGATTGCTAATACATTTTCAAACGCAGATTGGTGGGTTGCTGAAACCTTCAAAAACTGACTGTTTGTCAACACTGTTACCAAGTTAATTAACATTAACTAGCTAATAAATTGCCACATGTCCATGTGATATTATTAATCAAATTCATATTATTGAGAACAACTAATTATTAAGTTATGTATAAGTGTTACATAATATTTTGATATATGACTGTGTTTGTGTTTAATCTGTAAACTCCATAGAAATGGTAAACATTCTACATTTACATAATATTAACTTTTTCATAAATTACACTGCCATCAGGGTGGAACTAAATTAACAGTTACAATTTTGTAAATTGCATAAGGATCGCATTGAAATATTTGATTGTTGAAAGGCTATTTGTTTTTCAATAATTATAATATGCACTGATCAATACACTATACAATAATATATAACTTGATCCATCCTCCGCTCTTGTATTTATTCGTTTACAAATTATTTATTATAACCGTCATCTCGATATTCGAAACGTTCGAAACGTAGCTCGTCGTGTGTGGCCCGTAAATGTAAACAAGAAGCGTGTGCGATATCATTATTAATGCATAGTTATACGTAACCATAACAATAGTTAAAAATTACCTACACGGCGGTGGAAGTGACAATTACAATTTGAATCACCGCGACATGTAAATTTGTAGCACATCAGAGATCAGCGTTGAAATGGTCAATCGGAGTAAGGAAGCAGCGGCTAAATTGTACAAGTGAAATTAATAGGTATGCCATATATAACAGGCAACTGTTTAATTTTCACATTAATTAAAAACCAACGGACAATATTTTTTTTTCCATAATTACACTGAAAAACAGGCAATTGTTTGATTTTCACATGAATTTAACACCGACCGACAAAAAATTTGATTTCTTTCAATTTTTTTTTCTAAATTTCACTCAAAAACAAGGCAATTGTTAGATTTTTTTTTTCTCTTAATTTCACACAAAAACAAGCCAATTGTTTGATTTTCACATGAATTTAACACCGACCGAAAAAAAGTTTGATTTCTTTCAATATTTTTTTTTTCTGAATTTCACTCAAAAACAAGGCAATTAAGGATATTGGCTATAGTCTTAATTATAACAAGTTGGCAATGATCACTAACCCTCTCAGGCAATTATTTATATTCTGCTCCGTTGACATTTCAGGTTTGGATACATACTGGATGTATGATGCTGCCGCTCAAAAGCTGTTATGTTTGCCCGCCCGCCGCTGATTGCTTTCGTCTATTTTAACATGGTAAGTGTCAAAAGCAAATTTTGTATATAGTATAATATATTCATAGTCTTCTTTGGCCAAACAAAAATCCATTTACCAGTGGAACAATCGATTTTATTTGTTCCATAATAGAAATAGGGGACCACCGTGTTTGTCTGTCTGTCTGACCTTTGAAGGGCAGCCATGTTTGGAACTGTAATGTGTAGCCGAAGTGAAATTTTCAAAAAAGTCTCACCAAGTGTCTGAAACGAAAATTAGCGATAAATTACCTACGTTAATAGATTGCTAATACATTTTCAAACGCAGATTGGTGGGTTGCTGAAACCTTCAAAAACTGACTGTTTGTCAACACTGTTACCAAGTTAATTATGATATTATTAATCAAATTCATATTATTGAGAACAACTAATTATTAAGTTATGTATAAGTGTTACATAATATTTTGATATATGACTGTGTGTGTGTTTAATCTGTAAACTCCATAGAAATAGTAAACATTCTACATTTACATAATATTAACTTTTTCATAAATTACACTGCCATCAGGGTGGAACTAAATTTACAGTTACAATTTTGTAAATTGCATAAGGATCGCATTGAAATATTTGTTTGTTGAAAGGCTATTTGTTTTTCAATAATTATAATATGCACTGATCAATACACTATACAATAATATATAACTTGATCCATCCTCCGCTCTTGTATTTATTCGCTTACAAATTATTTATTATAACCGTCATCTCGATATTCGAAACGTTCGAAACGTAGCTCGTCGTGTGTGGCCCGTAAATGTAAACAAGAAGCGTGTGCGATATCATTATAAATGCATAGTTATACGTAACCATAACAATAGTAAAAAATTACCTTCACGGCGGTGGAAGTGACAATTACAATTTGAATCACCGCGACATGTAAATTTGTAGCACATCAGAGATCAGCGTTGAAATGGTCAATCGGCGTTAGGAAGCAGCGGCTAAATTGTACAAGTGAAATTAATAGGTATGCCATATATAACAGGCAACTGATTAATTTTCACATTAATTAAAAACCAACGGACAATATTTTTTTTTTCCATAATTACACTGAAAAATAGGCAATTGTTTGATTTTCACATGAATTTAACACCGACCGACAAAAAGTTTGATTTCTTTTTTTTTTTTTTTTTCTTAATTTCACTCAATAACCAGGCAATTGTTTGATTTTTTTTTCTCTTAATTTCACTCAAAAACAAGGCAATTGTTTGATTTTCACATGAATTTAACACCGACCGACAAAAAGTTTGATTTCTTTAATTTTTTTTTTTTCTAAAATTCACTCAATAACCAGGCAATTGTTTGATTTTTTTTTCTCTTAATTTCACTCAAAAACAAGGCAATTGTTTGATTTTCACATGAATTTAACACCGACCGACAAAAAGTTTGATTTTTTTCAATGTTTGTTTTTCTGAATTTCACTCAAAAACAAGGCTATTGTTTGATTATTTTTTTCTCTTAATTTCACTCAAAAACAAGGCAATTGTTTGATTTTCACATGAATTTAACACCGACCGACAAAAAGTTTGATTTCTTTCAATTTTTTTTTCTGAATTTCACTCAAAAACAAGGCAATTGTTTGATTTTTTTTTCTCTTAATTTCACTCAAAAACAAGGCAATTGTTTGATTTTCACATGAATTTAACACCGACCGACAAAAAGTTTGATTTCTTTCAATATTTCTTTTTTCTGAATTTGACTCGAAAACAATGCAATTGTTTGATTTTTTTTTTCTTTATTTCACTCAAAAACAAGGCAATTGTTTGATTTTCACATGAATTAAACACCGACCGACAAAAAGTTTGATTTCTTTCAATTTTTTTTTTCTGAATTTCACTCAAAAACAAGGCAATTGTTTGTTTTTTTTTTTTCTCTTAATTTCACTCAAAAACAAGGCAATTGTTTGATTTTCACATGAATTTAACACCGACCGACAAAAAGTTTGATTTCTTTCAATATTTTTTTTTTCTTAATTTCACTCAAAAACAAGGCAATTGTTTGATTTTTTTTCGCTCTTAATTTCACTCAAAAACAAGGCAATTGTTTGATTTTCACATGAATTTAACACCGACCGACAAAAAGTTTGATTTCTTTCATTTTTTTTTTCTAAATTTCACTCAATAACCAGGCAATTGTTTGATTTTTTTTTTCTCTTAATTTCACTCAAAAACAAGGCAATTGTTTGATTTTCACATGAATTTAACACCGACCGACAAAAAGTTTGATTTCTTTCAATATTATTTTTTCTGAATTTCACTCAAAAACAAGGCAATTAAGGATATTGGCTATAGTCTAAATTTTAACAAGTTGGCAATGATCACTAACCCTCTCAGGCAATTATTTATATTCTGCTCCGTTGACATTTCAGGTTTGGATACATACTGGATGTATGATGCTGCCGCTAAAAAGCTGTTATGTTTGCCCGCCCGCCGCTGATTGCTTTCGTCTATTTTAACATGGTAAGTGTCAAAAGCAAATTTTATATATAGTATAATATATTCATAGTCTTCTTTGGCCAAACAAAAATCCATTTACCAGTGGAACAATCGATTTCATTTGTTCCATAATAGAAATAGGGGACCACCGTGTCTGTCTGTCTGTCTGACCTTTGAAGGGCAGCCATGTTTGGAACTGTAATGTGTAGCCGAAGTGAAATTTTCACAAAAGTCTCACCAAGTGTCTGAAACGAAAATTAGCGATAAATTACCTACGTTAATAGATTGCTAATACATTTTCAAACGCAGATTGGTGGGTTGCTGAAACCTTCAAAAACTGACTGTTTGTCAACACTGTTACCAAGTTAATTAACATTAACTAGCTAATAAATTGCCACATGTCCATGTGATATTATTAATCAAATTCATATTATTGAGAACAACTAATTATTAAGTTATGTATAAGTGTTACATAATATTTTGATATATAACTGTGTGTGTTTAATCTGTAAACTCCATAGAAATGGTTAACATTCTACATTTACATAATATTAACTTTTTCATAAATTACACTGCCATCAGGGTGGAACTAAATTTACAGTTACAATTTTGTAAATTGCATAAGGATCGCATTGAAATATTTGTTTGTTGAAAGGCTATTTGTTTTTCAATAATTATAATATGCACTGATCAATACACTATACAATAATATATAACTTGATCCATCCTCCGCTCTTGTATTTATTCGCTTACAAATTATTTATTATAACCGTCTTCTCGATATTCGAAACGTTCGAAACGTAGCTCGTCGTGTGTGGCCCGTAAATGTAAACAAGAAGCGTGTGCGATATCATTATTAATGCATAGTTATACCTAACCATAACAATAGTTAAAAATTAACTTTCACGGCGGTGGAAGTGACAATTACAATTTGAATCACCGCGACATGTAAATTTGTAGCACATCAGAGATCAGCGTTGAAATGGTCAATCGGCGTTAGAAAGCAGCGGCTAAATTGTACAAGTGAAATTAATAGGTATGCCATATATAACAGGCAACTGTTTAATTTTCACATTAATTAAAAACCAACGGACAATATTTTTTTTTTCCATAATTACACTGAAAAATAGGCAATTGTTTGATTTTCACATGAATTTAACACCGACCGACAAAAAGTTTGATTTCTTTTTTTTTTTTTTTTTCTTAATTTCACTCAATAACCAGGCAATTGTTTGATTTTTTTTTCTCTTAATTTCACTCAAAAACAAGGCAATTGTTTGATTTTCACATGAATTTAACACCGACCGACAAAAAGTTTGATTTCTTTAATTTTTTTTTTTTTCTAAATTTCACTCAATAACCAGGCAATTGTTTGATTTTTTTTTCTCTTAATTTCACTCAAAAACAAGGCAATTGTTTGATTTTCACATGAATTTAACACCGACCGACAAAAAGTTTGATTTTTTTCAATGTTTGTTTTTCTGAATTTCACTCAAAAACAAGGCTATTGTTTGATTATTTTTTTCTCTTAATTTCACTCAAAAACAAGGCAATTGTTTGATTTTCACATGAATTTAACACCGACCGACAAAAAGTTTGATTTCTTTCAATTTTTTTTTCTGAATTTCACTCAAAAACAAGGCAATTGTTTGATTTTTTTTTCTCTTAATTTCACTCAAAAACAAGGCAATTGTTTGATTTTCACATGAATTTAACACCGACCGACAAAAAGTTTGATTTCTTTCAATATTTCTTTTTTCTGAATTTGACTCGAAAACAATGCAATTGTTTGATTTTTTTTTTCTTTATTTCACTCAAAAACAAGGCAATTGTTTGATTTTCACATGAATTAAACACCGACCGACAAAAAGTTTGATTTCTTTCAATTTTTTTTTTCTGAATTTCACTCAAAAACAAGGCAATTGTTTGTTTTTTTTTTTTCTCTTAATTTCACTCAAAAACAAGGCAATTGTTTGATTTTCACATGAATTTAACACCGACCGACAAAAAGTTTGATTTCTTTCAATATTTTTTTTTTCTTAATTTCACTCAAAAACAAGGCAATTGTTTGATTTTTTTTCGCTCTTAATTTCACTCAAAAACAAGGCAATTGTTTGATTTTCACATGAATTTAACACCGACCGACAAAAAGTTTGATTTCTTTCATTTTTTTTTTCTAAATTTCACTCAATAACCAGGCAATTGTTTGATTTTTTTTTTCTCTTAATTTCACTCAAAAACAAGGCAATTGTTTGATTTTCACATGAATTTAACACCGACCGACAAAAAGTTTGATTTCTTTCAATATTTTTTTTTTCTGAATTTCACTCAAAAACAAGGCAATTAAGGATATTGGCTATAGTCTAAATTTTAACAAGTTGGCAATGATCACTAACCCTCTCAGGCAATTATTTATATTCTGCTCCGTTGACATTTCAGGTTTGGATACATACTGGATGTATGATGCTGCCGCTAAAAAGCTGTTATGTTTGCCCGCCCGCCGCTGATTGCTTTCGTCTATTTTAACATGGTAAGTGTCAAAAGCAAATTTTATATATAGTATAATATATTCATAGTCTTCTTTGGCCAAACAAAAATCCATTTACCAGTGGAACAATCGATTTCATTTGTTCCATAATAGAAATAGGGGACCACCGTGTCTGTCTGTCTGTCTGACCTTTGAAGGGCAGCCATGTTTGGAACTGTAATGTGTAGCCGAAGTGAAATTTTCACAAAAGTCTCACCAAGTGTCTGAAACGAAAATTAGCGATAAATTACCTACGTTAATAGATTGCTAATACATTTTCAAACGCAGATTGGTGGGTTGCTGAAACCTTCAAAAACTGACTGTTTGTCAACACTGTTACCAAGTTAATTAACATTAACTAGCTAATAAATTGCCACATGTCCATGTGATATTATTAATCAAATTCATATTATTGAGAACAACTAATTATTAAGTTATGTATAAGTGTTACATAATATTTTGATATATAACTGTGTGTGTTTAATCTGTAAACTCCATAGAAATGGTAAACATTCTACATTTACATAATAGTAACTTTTTCATAAATTACACTGCCATCAGGGTGGAACTAAATTAACAGTTACAATTTTGTAATAAATTGCATAAGGATCGCATTGAAATATTTGATTGTTGAAAGGCTATTTGTTTTTCAATAATTATAATATGCACTGATCAATACACTATACAATAATATATAACTTGATCCATCCTCCGCTCTTGTATTTATTTGCTTACAAATTATTTATTATAACCGTCATCTCGATATTCGAAACGTTCGAAACGTAGCTCGTCGTGTGTGGCCCGTAAATGAAAACAAGAATCGTGTGCGATATCATTATTAATGCATAGTTATACGAAACCATAACAATAGTTAAAAATTACCTACACGGCGGTGGAAGTGACAATTACAATTTGAATCACCGCGACATGTAAATTTGTAGCACATCAGAGATCAGCGTTGAAATGGTCAATCGGCGTTAGTAAGCAGCAGCTAAATTGTACAAGTGAAATTAATAGGTATGCCATATATAACAGGCAACTGTTTAATTTTCACATTAATTAAAAACCAACGGACAATATTTTTTTTTTCCATAATTACACTGAAAAATAGGCAATTGTTTGATTTTCACATGAATTTAACACCGACCGACAAAAAATTTGATTTCTTTAAATTTTTTTTTTTCTGAATTTCACTCAAAAACAAGGCAATTGTTTGATTTTTTTTTTCTCTTAATTTCACTCAAAAACAAGGCAATTGTTTGATTTTCACATGAATTTAACACCGACCGACAAAAAGTTTGATTTCTTTAATTTTTTTTTTTCTAAATTTCACTCAATAACCAGGCAATTGTTTGATTTTTTTTTTCTCTTAATTTCACTCAAAAACAAGGCAATTGTTTGATTTTCACATGAATTTAACACCGACCGACAAAAAGTTTGATTTCTTTCAATGTTTTTTTTTCTGAATTTCACTCTAAAACAAGGCAATTGTTTGATTTTTTTTTCTCTTAATTTTACTCTTAAACAAGGCAATTGTTGGATTTTCACATGAATTTAACACCGACCGACAAAAGTTTGATTTCTTTCAATTTTTTTTTTCTGAATTTCACTCAAAAACAAGGCAATTGTTTGATTTTTTTTTCTCTCTTAATTTCACTCAAAAACAAGGCAATTGTTTGATTTTCACATGAATTTAACACCGACCGACAAAAAGTTTGATTTCTTTCAATTTTTTTTTTTCTGAATTTCACTCAAAAACAAGGCAATTGTTTGATTTTTTTCGCTCTTAATTTCACTCAGAAACAAGGCAATTGTTTGATTTTCACATGAATTTAACACCGACCGACAAAAAGTTTGATTTCTTTCATTTTTTTTTTCTTAATTTCACTCAATAACCAGGCAATTGTTTGATTTTTTTTTCTCTTAATTTCACTCAAAAACAAGGCAATTGTTTGATTTTCACATGAATTTAACACCGACCGACGAAAAGTTTGATTTCTTTCAATATTTTTTTTTTCTGAATTTCACTCAAAAACAAGGCAATTAAGGATATTGGCTATAGTCTAAATTAAAACAAGTTGGCAATGATCACTAACCCTCTCAGGCAATTATTTATATTCTGCTCCGTTGACATTTCAGGTTTGGATACATACTGGATGTATGATGCTGCCGCTCAAAAGCTGTTATGTTTGCCCGCCCGCCGCTGATTGCTTTCGTCTATTTTAACATGGTAAGTGTCAAAAGCAAATTTTGTATATAGTATAATATATTCATAGTCTTCTTTGGCCAAACAAAAATCCATTTACCAGTGGAACAATCGATTTTATTTGTTCCATAATAGAAATAGGGGACCACCGTGTCTGTCTGTCTGTCTGACCTTTGAAGGGCAGCCATGTTTGGAACTGTAATGTGTAGCCGAAGTGAAATTTTCACAAAAGTCTCACCAAGTGTCTGAAACGAAAATTAGCGATAAATTACCTACGTTAATAGATTGCTAATACATTTTCAAACGCAGATTGGTGGGTTGCTGAAACCTTCAAAAACTGACTGTTTGTCAACACTGTTACCAAGTTAATTAACATTAACTAGCTAATAAATTGCCACATGTCCATGTGATATTATTAATCAAATTTATATTATTGAGAACAACTAATTATTAAGTTATGTATAAGTGTAACATAATATTTTGATATATGACTGTGTGTGTGTTTAATCTGTAAACTCCATAGAAATGGTAAACATTCTACATTTACATAATATTAACTTTTTCATAAATTACACTGCCATCAGGGTGGAACTAAATTAACAGTTACAATTTTGTAAATTGCATAAGGATCGCATTGAAATATTTGATTGTTGAAAGGCTATTTGTTTTTCAATAATTATAATATGCACTGATCAATACACTATACAATAATATATAACTTGATCCATCCTCCGCTCTTGTATTTATTCGCTTAGAAATTATTTATTATAACCGTCATCTCGATATTCGAAACGTTCGAAACGTAGCTCGTCGTGTGTGGCCCGTAAATGAAAACAAGAAGCGTGTGCGATATCATTATTAATGCATAGTTATACGTAACCATAATAATAGTTAAAAATTACCTACACGGCGGTGGAAGTGACAATTACAATTTGAATCACCGTGACATGTAAATTTGTAGCACATCAGAGATCAGCGTTGAAATGGTCAATCGGCGTTAGGAAGCAGCGGCTAAATTGTACAAGTGAAATTAATAGGTATGCCATATATAACAGGCAACTGTTTAATTTTCACATTAATTAAAAATCAACGGACAATATTTTTTTTTTTCCATAATTACACTGAAAAATAGGCAATTGTTTGATTTTCACATGAATTTAACACCGACCGACAAAAAATTTGATTTCTTTCAATTTTTTTTTTTCTGAATTTCACTCAAAAACAAGGCAATTGTTTGATTTTTTTTTTCTCTTAATTTCACTCAAAAACAAGGCAATTGTTTGATTTTCACATGAATTTAACACCGACCGACAAAAAGTCTGATTTCGTTAATTTTTTTTTTCTAAATTTCACTCAATAACCAGGCAATTGTTTGATTTTTTTTTTCTCTTAATTTCACTCAAAAACAAGGCAATTGTTTGATTTTCACATGAATTTAACACCGACCGACAAAAAGTTTGATTTCTTTCAATGTTTTTTTTTCTGAATTTCACTCTAAAACAAGGCAATTGTTTGATTTTTTTTTCTCTTAATTTTACTCTTAAACAAGGCAATTGTTGGATTTTCACATGAATTTAACACCGACCGACAAAAAGTTTGATTTCTTTCAATATTTTTTTTTCTGAATTTCACTCAAAAACAAGGCTATTGTTTGATTTTTTTTGTCTCTTAATTTCACTCAAAAACAAGGCAATTGTTTGATTTTCACATGAATTTAACACCGACCGACAAAAAGTTTGATTTCTTTCAATTTTTTTTTTTCTGAATTTCACTCAAAAACAAGGCAATTGTTTGATTTTCACATGAATTTAACACCGACCGACAAAAAGTTTGATATCTTTCAATATTTTTTTTTTCTGAATTTGACTCGAAAACAAGGCAATTGTTTGATTTTTTTTTCTTTATTTCACTCAAAAACAAGGCAATTGTTTGATTTTCACATGAATTTAACACCGACCGACAAAAAGTTTGATTTCTTTCAATTTTTTTTTTCTGAATTTCACTCAAAAACAAGGCAATTGTTTGATTTTTTTTGTTCTCTTAATTTCACTCAAAAACAAGGCAATTGTTTGATTTTCACATGAATTTAACACCGACCGACAAAAAGTTTGATTTCTTTCAATATTTTTTTTTTCTGAATTTCACTCAAAAACAAGGCAATTATTTGATTTTTTTTCGCTCTTAATTTCACTCAAAAACAAGGCAATTGTTTGATTTTCACATGAATTTAACACCGACCGACAAAAAGTTTGATTTCTTTCAATTTTTTTTTTCTGAATTTCACTCTAAAACAAGGTAATTGTTTGATTTTTTTTCTCTTAATTTTACTTTTAAACAAGGCAAATGTTGGATTTTCACCGACCGACAAAAAGTTTGATTACTTTCAATATTTTTTTTTCTGAATTTCACTCAAAAACAAGGCTATTGTTTGATTTTTTTTTCTCTTAATTTCACTCAAAAACAAGGCAATTGTTTGATTTTCACATGAATTTAACACCGACCGACAAAAAGTTTGATTTCTTTCAATTATTTTTTTTTCTGAATTTCACTCAAAAACAAGGCAATTGTTTGATTTTCACATGAATTTAACACCGACCGACAAAAAGTTTGATTTCTTTCAATATTTTTTTTTTCTGAATTTGACTCGAAAACAAGGCAATTGTTTGATTTTTTTTTCTTTATTTCACTCAAAAACAAGGCAATTGTTTGATTTTCACATGAATTTAACACCGACCGACAAAAAGTTTGATGTCTTTCAATTTTTTTTTTCTGAATTTCACTCAAAAACAAGGCAATTGTTTGATTTTTTTTGTTCTCTTAATTTCACTCAAAAACAAGGCAATTGTTTGATTTTCACATGAATTTAACACCGACCGACAAAAAATTTGATTTCTTTCAATTTTTTTTTTCTGAATTTCACTCAAAAACAAGGCAATTGTTTGATTTTTTTTTTCTCTTAATTTCACTGAAAAACAAGGCAATTGTTTGATTTTCACATGAATTTAACACCGACCGACAAAAAGTTTGATTTCTTTAATTTTTTTTTTCTAAATTTCACTCAATAACCAGGCAATTGTTTGATTTTTTTTTTCTCTTAATTTCACTCAAAAACAAGGCAATTGTTTGATTTTCACATGAATTTAACACCGACCGACAAAAAGTTTGATTTCTTTCAATGTTTTTTTTTCTGAATTTCACTCTAAAACAAGGTAATTGTTTGATTTTTTTTCTCTTAATTTTACTTTTAAACAAGGCAAATGTTGGATTTTCACCGACCGACAAAAAGTTTGATTACTTTCAATATTTTTTTTTCTGAATTTCACTCAAAAACAAGGCTATTGTTTGATTTTTTTTTCTCTTAATTTCACTCAAAAACAAGGCAATTGTTTGATTTTCACATGAATTTAACACCGACCGACAAAAAGTTTGATTTCTTTCAATTATTTTTTTTTCTGAATTTCACTCAAAAACAAGGCAATTGTTTGATTTTCACATGAATTTAACACCGACCGACAAAAAGTTTGATTTCTTTCAATATTTTTTTTTTCTGAATTTGACTCGAAAACAAGGCAATTGTTTGATTTTTTTTTCTTTATTTCACTCAAAAACAAGGCAATTGTTTGATTTTCACATGAATTTAACACCGACCGACAAAAAGTTTGATGTCTTTCAATTTTTTTTTTCTGAATTTCACTCAAAAACAAGGCAATTGTTTGATTTTTTTTGTTCTCTTAATTTCACTCAAAAACAAGGCAATTGTTTGATTTTCACATGAATTTAACACCGACCGACAAAAAGTTTGATTTCTTTCAATATTTTTTTTTTCTGAATTTCACTCTAAAACAAGGCAATTATTTGATTTTTTTTCGCTCTTAATTTCACTCAAAAACAAGGCAATTGTTTGATTTTCACATGAATTTAACACCGACCGACAAAAAGTTTGATTTCTTTCAATTTTTTTTTTCTGAATTTCACTCAAAAACAAGGCAATTGTTTGATTTTTTTTTTCTCTTAATTTCACTCAAAAACAAGGCAATTGTTGGATTTTCACATGAATTTAACACCGACCGACAAAAAGTTTGATTTCTTTCAATATTTTTTTTTCTGAATTTCACTCAAAAACAAGGCTATTGTTTGATTTTTTTTTCTCTTAATTTCACTCAAAAACAAGGCAATTGTTTGATTTTCACATGAATTTAACACCGACCGACAAAAAGTTTGATTTCTTTCAATTTTTTTTTTTTCTGAATTTGACTCGAAAACAAGGCAATTGTTTGATTTTTTTTTCTTTATTTCACTCAAAAACAAGGCAATTGTTTGATTTTCACATGAATTTAACACCGACCGACAAAAAGTTTGATGTCTTTCAATTTTTTTTTTCTGAATTTCACTCAAAAACAAGGCAATTGTTTGATTTTTTTTGTTCTCTTAATTTCACTCAAAAACAAGGCAATTGTTTGATTTTCACATGAATTTAACACCGACCGACAAAAAGTTTGATTTCTTTCAATATTTTTTTTTTCTGAATTTCACTCAAAAACAAGGCAATTGTTTGATTTTCACATGAATTTAACACCGACCGACAAAAAGTTTGATTTCTTTCAATATTTTTTTTTTCTGAATTTCACTCTAAAACAAGGCAATTATTTGATTTTTTTTCGCTCTTAATTTCACTCAAAAACAAGGCAATTGTTTGATTTTCACATGAATTTAACACCGACCGACAAAAAGTTTGATGTCTTTCAATTTTTTTTTTCTGAATTTCACTCAAAAACAAGGCAATTGTTTGATTTTTTTTGTTCTCTTAATTTCACTCAAAAACAAGGCAATTGTTTGATTTTCACATGAATTTAACACCGACCGACAAAAAGTTTGATTTCTTTCAATATTTTTTTTTTCTGAATTTCACTCTAAAACAAGGCAATTATTTGATTTTTTTTCGCTCTTAATTTCACTCAAAAACAAGGCAATTGTTTGATTTTCACATGAATTTAACACCGACCGACAAAAAGTTTGATTTCTTTCAATTTTTTTTTTCTGAATTTCACTCAAAAACAAGGCAATTGTTTGATTTTTTTTTTCTCTTAATTTCACTCAAAAACAAGGCAATTGTTGGATTTTCACATGAATTTAACACCGACCGACAAAAAGTTTGATTTCTTTCAATATTTTTTTTTCTGAATTTCACTCAAAAACAAGGCTATTGTTTGATTTTTTTTTCTCTTAATTTCACTCAAAAACAAGGCAATTGTTTGATTTTCACATGAATTTAACACCGACCGACAAAAAGTTTGATTTCTTTCAATTTTTTTTTTCTGAATTTCACTCAAAAACAAGGCAATTGTTTGATTTTCACATGAATTAAACACCGACCGACAAAAAGTTTGATATCTTTCAATTTTTTTTTTTTCTGAATTTGACTCGAAAACAAGGCAATTGTTTGATTTTTTTTTCTTTATTTCACTCAAAAACAAGGCAATTGTTTGATTTTCACATGAATTTAACACCGACCGACAAAAAGTTTGATGTCTTTCAATTTTTTTTTTCTGAATTTCACTCAAAAACAAGGCAATTGTTTGATTTTTTTTGTTCTCTTAATTTCACTCAAAAACAAGGCAATTGTTTGATTTTCACATGAATTTAACACCGACCGACAAAAAGTTTGATTTCTTTCAATATTTTTTTTTTCTGAATTTCACTCAAAAACAAGGCAATTATTTGATTTTTTTTCGCTCTTAATTTCACTCAAAAACAAGGCAATTGTTTGATTTTCACATGAATTTAACACCGACCGACAAAAAGTTTGATTTCTTTCAATTTTTTTTTTCTGAATTTCACTCAAAAACAAGGCAATTGTTTGATTTTTTTTTTCTCTTAATTTCACTCAAAAACAAGGCAATTGTTTGATTTTCACAGAAAAAAAAACATTGAAAGAAATCAAACTTTTTGTCGGTCGGTGTTAAATTCATGTGAAAATCAAACAATTGCCTTGTTTTTGAGTGAAATTAAGAGAAAAAAAAAATCAAACAATTGCCTGGTTATTGAGTGAAATTTAGAAAAAAAAAATTAAAGAAATCAAACTTTTTGTCGGTCGGTGTTAAATTCATGTGAAAATCAAACAATTGCCTTGTTTTTCAGTGAAATTAAGAGAAAAAAAAAATCAAACAATTGCCTTGTTTTTGAGTGAAATTCAGAAAAAAAAAAATTGAAAGAAATCAAATTTTTTGTCGGTCGGTGTTAAATTCATGTGAAAATCAAACAATTGCCTTGTTTTTGAGTGAAATTAAGAGAAAAAAAAAATCAAACAATTGCCTTGTTTTTGAGTGAAATTCAGAAAAAAAAAATTGAAAGAAATCAAACTTTTTGTCGGTCGGTGTTAAATTCATGTGAAAATCAAACAATTGCCTTGTTTTTGAGTGAAATTAAGAGCGAAAAAAAATCAAATAATTGCCTTGTTTTTGAGTGAAATTCAGAAAAAAAAATATTGAAAGAAATCAAACTTTTTGTCGGTCGGTGTTAAATTCATGTGAAAATCAAACAATTGCCTTGTTTTTGAGTGAAATTAAGAGAACAAAAAAAATCAAACAATTGCCTTGTTTTTGAGTGAAATTCAGAAAAAAAAAATTGAAAGACATCAAACTTTTTGTCGGTCGGTGTTAAATTCATGTGAAAATCAAACAATTGCCTTGTTTTTGAGTGAAATAAAGAAAAAAAAATCAAACAATTGCCTTGTTTTCGAGTCAAATTCAGAAAAAAAAAATATTGAAAGATATCAAACTTTTTGTCGGTCGGTGTTAAATTCATGTGAAAATCAAACAATTGCCTTGTTTTTGAGTGAAATTGACTGGCTGATATAGTGATCTATCAACGCACAGCCCAAACCACTGGACGGATCGGGCTGAAATTTGGCACGCAGGTAGATGTTATGACGTAGGCATCCGCTAAGAAAGGGTTTTGATTAATTCTACCCCCAAGGGGTATCGATAAAATAGGGGATGAAAGTTTGTATGAAACTTTGTCAATTTTAAACCGCTCGGGCTGAGACTTTGCATGCATAGGCGTGTAGGCACTATGACGTGTAGGCATCCCCTAAGAAAGGATTTTGAGGTGCAGGCTATATGAGATAAGTAACTTTTCAGCTTAATATATACGAATTTCTTTATGCTAGCGCCATCTACATTGAGTTATTTTGGAGAGAACTTTGAATTAACCATTTTTGTGCATAGTGCATAGATAATATATATCTAGCGGATTATAATAATAATACTTGTTAACGCGAGCGAAGCTAAAAGCTAGTTATAATATATAATAAGATAATATTATTGATAGATCTTTGTCACCATACATAGACTCGCGATGATGTTGCGGAATTTTAAATTTGCCATGGTTTTTGTAATACTTTAATGAAATTTTACATCATGCAAACGGGTGTATCAAAGGATATAATCTTACCAACAGTTTTTTTTTTATTATTATTATAATTGGGCCTAATTGTGGTCATGTTTAACGCATAATATATACTACATTGTAGGCAACTAATTTGTTGCCCTTTAAACCTATTAATAGAACAATCGTGTACTTTACAATTGCCATTTTAAGTTTTACATGTAATTTTAATTTGTTTTACTTTAACTGGATAAAAATATTTGCCAATATGCCTATACCTACCTGTATGAGATTGTATTTGCAACTCTTGTTGATTGTGACCAGTTTTTATATGTAGGTACATACATACATAACTGTGTGTCTACCATATCAGGGTAAAATTAAGGATATTGGCTATAGTCTAAATTATAACAAGTTGGCAATGATCACTAACCCTCTCAGGCAATTATTTATATTCTGCTCCGTTGACATTTCAGGTTTGGATACATACTGGATGTATGATGCTGCCGCTCAAAAGCTGTTGTGTTTGCCCGCCCGCCGCTGATTGCTTTCGTCTATTTTAACATGGTAAGTGTCAAAAGCAAATTTTATATATAGTATAATATATTCATAGTCTTCTTTGGCCAAACAAAAACCCATTTACCAGTGGAACAATCGATTTTATTTGTTCCATAATAGAAATAGGGACCACCGTGTCTGTCTGTCTGTCTGACCTTTGAAGGGCAGCCATGTTTGGAACTGTAATGTGTAGCCGAAGTGAAATTTTCACAAAAGTCTCACCAAGTGTCTGAAACGAAAATTAGCGATAAATTACCTACGTTAATAGATTGCTAATACATTTTCAAACGCAGATTGGTGGGTTGCTGAAACCTTCAAAAACTGACTGTTTGTCAACACTGTTACCAAGTTAATTAACATTAACTAGCTAATAAATTGCCACATGTCCATGTGATATTATTAATCAAATTCATATTATTGAGAACAACTAATTATTAAGTTATGTATAAGTGTTACATAATATTTTGATATAATATGACTGTGTGTGTGTTTAATCTGTAAACTCCATAGAAATGGTAAACATTCTACATTTACATAATATTAACTTTTTCATAAATTACACTGCCATCAGGGTGGAACTAAATTAACAGTTACAATTTTGTAAATTGCATAAGGATCGCATTGAAATATTTGACTGTTGAAAGGCTATTTGTTTTTCAATAATTATAATATGCACTGATCAATACACTATACAATAATATATAACTTGATCCATCCTCCGCTCTTGTATTTATTCGCTTACAAATTATTTATTATAACCATCATCTCGATATTCGAAACGTTCGAAACGTAGCTCGTCGTGTGTGGCCCGTAAATGTAAACAAGAAGCGTGTGCGATATCATTATAAATGCATAGTTATACGTAACCATAACAATAGTTAAAAATTACCTACACGGCGGTGGAAGTGACAATTACAATTTGAATCACCGCGACATGTAAATTTGTAGCACATCAGAGATCAGCGTTAAAATGGTCAATCGGCGTAAGTAACCAGCGGCTAAATTGTACAAGTGAAATTAATAGGTATGCCATATATAACAGGCAACTTTTTAATTTTCACATTAATTACAAACCAACGGACAATATTTTTTTTTCCATAATTACACTGAAAAACAGGCAATTGTTTGATTTTCACATGAATTTAACATCGACCGACAAAAATTTGATTTCTTTCAATTTTTTTTTTCTGAATTTCACTCAAAAACAAGGCAATTGTTTGATTTTTTTCTCTCTTAATTTCACTCAAAAACAAGGCAATTGTTTGATTTTTTTTTTCTCTTAATTTAATGTCGGGGCTCGGAATAGTCTGTAGACGACTTACGTTCCTGGCGGGGTGTTGTACTCGGTAGAGCAGCGTCGTGCTGCGATCTGTTGAGACTCAGCCCTACGCCAGGTGATTCGTTATGTGTATAGTGTACACACAGCGCGAACTGACCTACACTGTTACAGTCTAGGATACCTACCACGCGAACCGACCGCCTCGTTACTTGGCTTACACTTGTATATATCACGCTTTTAACATGTTTATTTTATTTTTATTCACATATTTTTATTGTTTTTAACCGACTTCTATAAATCTATCCATTTTTTTATTCGATTAAGTGACCCAATTTTGTCATTTTTTTATTTGAAATATAGTTTCTCTCTTTTTAGTAAATAATACGGGATAACTCACGTGAATCAGTCAGATAGCTCCGACTATAGTTTCAACCACATTCGGTGGTCTTTTTCAAGGAGAGCTCGGGACGCCCGCGTTGACGTCTCGCTTAGCACTGCGGGCGGCAGCTCGTAGTCCGCGTGACGTCATCGGTTGGTGCGAGGGGTGGGTTGCAGTTGGTCGTGTCGTCGACTGATGCGAATCCTCTTCGTCGCTGATGGTGAAATCCCGGCTGGCATGGGGAACGTCCCAGCAAAAAGAACTCACCACATCTCCACTACACCCGTCCTTATCATCCATAACAGTTCCATGAAGACACGGCTTCCAAGTAGGTGACAAGAACCATCCTCCGTCTCTATTGAAGGTTGGACGTCTACTAATTTCAATAGATTCTCGGATCTTGCGAGGCACGAAGAACTTTTCTCTCGACAAGACCCGAGTTTTGTCAAAGCGGATGTAGTGTCCTGAACCAGATAACAGAGAATGTTCTGTCACGGCTGAGCTGTTGATGTCCTGATTCTTCATGGAGCGTATGTGTTCCGTAAGTCTAGTGGAAACGTTCCGGCATGTTTCGCCAACGTAACATTTACCACAGTCGCAGGGAATTAAGTAGACACCGGGGACTCCCAATGGGTCCCTATCTTTGGGAGAGCGAAGCAGCTGTCTGAGTTGCCTTAGAGGGCGGAATATTGTCTTGATGCTGTACCTTCGGCGTAACAAGTTTCCAATTTTATCCGTGATTCCCTTTATATATGGAAGGTATGCTGTCGCTCTTTCCACTGATGCTGGGCGTGCCTTGGTCGACGCGTTCGCAATACGCCAACTGTGCCTCCACTTGTAACCATTGCTTTGCAGAACACCTTTAATATGGTTTAACTCAGTATCCAGGTATTCAGGATCGCATATTCTTAATGCTCTGTTTATAAGCGTCCGTGGTACTGAGGCTAGGTGCGCTGGGTGGTGGTGAGAATCCGCTCTGAGATACCTGTTTGTGTGTGTTGGCTTGCGATATATGGAGTGCGATAAATGTCCGACTGAGTCGCGTTTTACCAACACATCCAGAAAAGGTAGGGCTCCTTCTTTTTCCCGTTCCACCGTAAAAGCAATTTTTGGGTGAACGCTGTTCAGGTGTTCTAACAGTGAATCCACCTCGTTTCTTTGCACAATGGCAAACACGTCGTCAACATAGCGCCACCAGTGTCTTGGCTTATATGTTGTGTTCATCATTGCCATTACTTCAAAACACTCCATAAATATACTAGCGACTACAGGAGCTAGTGGAGACCCCATTGCTATGCCGTCGATTTGCAAGTAAAAATCACCTTTCCACACAAAGTATCCACTCGACAAAGTGTATCGTATTAGATTCATGTACTCGATAGGTATAGGTATGCATTCTATTATTTCAGATATAATGTTAGTGGTGTCCTCTATCGGTATATTTGTGAATAACGACACGACATCGAAGCTCACCATCTCTTCGTCTTCACCTAGTCGTACATCCTCCAGTAGTTGTATGAAATGGGCGGAATCTTTGACATAACTATTTGTTTTGCCCGTGAATGGTAGTAACATGTCTGAGAGGAATCGGGCAGTCTTGTACGTAGGTGAGTCTATTTGGCTAACAATAGGACGAAGAGGCCAGTCTGGTTTATGGATTTTTGGCAAGCCATAGATTTTTAGACACTGGTGGCGCTATGTTGACGACGTGTTTGCCATTGTGCAAAGAAACGAGGTGGATTCACTGTTAGAACACCTGAACAGCGTTCACCCAAAAATTGCTTTTACGGTGGAACGGGAAAAAGAAGGAGCCCTACCTTTTCTGGATGTGTTGGTAAAACGCGACTCAGTCGGACATTTATCGCACTCCATATATCGCAAGCCAACACACACAAACAGGTATCTCAGAGCGGATTCTCACCACCACCCAGCGCACCTAGCCTCAGTACCACGGACGCTTATAAACAGAGCATTAAGAATATGCGATCCTGAATACCTGGATACTGAGTTAAACCATATTAAAGGTGTTCTGCAAAGCAATGGTTACAAGTGGAGGCACAGTTGGCGTATTGCGAACGCGTCGACCAAGGCACGCCCAGCATCAGTGGAAAGAGCGACAGCATACCTTCCATATATAAAGGGAATCACGGATAAAATTGGAAACTTGTTACGCCGAAGGTACAGCATCAAGACAATATTCCGCCCTCTAAGGCAACTCAGACAGCTGCTTCGCTCTCCCAAAGATAGGGACCCATTGGGAGTCCCCGGTGTCTACTTAATTCCCTGCGACTGTGGTAAATGTTACGTTGGCGAAACATGCCGGAACGTTTCCACTAGACTTACGGAACACATACGCTCCATGAAGAATCAGGACATCAACAGCTCAGCCGTGACAGAACATTCTCTGTTATCTGGTTCAGGACACTACATCCGCTTTGACAAAACTCGGGTCTTGTCGAGAGAAAAGTTCTTCGTGCCTCGCAAGATCCGAGAATCTATTGAAATTAGTAGACGTCCAACCTTCAATAGAGACGGAGGATGGTTCTTGTCACCTACTTGGAAGCCGTGTCTTCATGGAACTGTTATGGATGATAAGGACGGGTGTAGTGGAGATGTGGTGAGTTCTTTTTGCTGGGACGTTCCCCATGCCAGCCGGGATTTCACCATCAGCGACGAAGAGGATTCGCATCAGTCGACGACACGACCAACTGCAACCCACCCCTCGCACCAACCGATGACGTCACGCGGACTACGAGCTGCCGCCCGCAGTGCTAAGCGAGACGTCAACGCGGGCGTCCCGAGCTCTCCTTGAAAAAGACCACCGAATGTGGTTGAAACTATAGTCGGAGCTATCTGACTGATTCACGTGAGTTATCCCGTATTATTTACTAAAATGAGTGAAAACCACGTTAGCTTTTATAATAAAATTGCAAACCTCTACGGGGAGGTACGGCTAAATGAAGTGAGACGGTTCGCGAAATTAAGAATCCAACGTTACAAACTTGAATGTGGTTTAACATTTGTGAAAAAGTGTGGTGAATTCAGTGTAGTGCCAAAATTTATGCAAATTAAACCAGTGAAATGTTTTCAAGGTTACGAAAGATTCTTCGACAAAATAAACAATCAATTATTGGTGCGGGTAAAACGAGGGTACCATCGTAAAATATTTATTGCGTCAAGTGAATTGTACAAATTACACCTGCAGTTGTCTAAGGTTCTAAGCTCCGATTTATGGGAAACTTTGGACGCTATGACGCATAGTAGGGCACTTATTATTCAAAACCAGGTTAATAAAACACATGAAAGCAAACTCCAGCGCCTTACAAAAACTTCTCAGCAAACTCATGTCGTGCAAAATGCGAATGCTATTGATAGGACAGTGGTCAATGTATCTTCGCAGACAATCTCAAAGACGGTGACCATGGCCTTAGCTAAAGGCCTTAATTTCGCACCTACACCGAAGAAAATACCAGTAGAATCAATCATCAGTAGTATTGAACACACAATTATGTGTAATAAAATAAACTCACGAGACGCTGAGTGTTTGAGACAAGATGTCGCTTTAACGCTGAGAAAAGGAAAGTTGCCCAAATCCAACATACCCAAATCGGAGATGGATGCTCTTAAGTGCCTACGCGAAAACCCAGATTTGTTGGTGTTACCGGCAGATAAAGGTAACGTCACGGTTGTTGTTGATACTCTAGCATATGAAGAAAAGATAAATCGCTTACTCGAGGACAGCAACACCTACAAAAAAGTTGGCTACAATCCCACCAACAGAGTTACCACCAAGCTGAACAAGCTCTTAATGGCCTTGCCAGATGAGCTGTATAAAAGCTTGCGCCCCTTAAACCCTACTACACCAAAAATCTATGGCTTGCCAAAAATCCATAAACCAGACTGGCCTCTTCGTCCTATTGTTAGCCAAATAGACTCACCTACGTACAAGACTGCCCGATTCCTCTCAGACATGTTACTACCATTCACGGGCAAAACAAATAGTTATGTCAAAGATTCCGCCCATTTCATACAACTACTGGAGGATGTACGACTAGGTGAAGACGAAGAGATGGTGAGCTTCGATGTCGTGTCGTTATTCACAAATATACCGATAGAGGACACCACTAACATTATATCTGAAATAATAGAATGCATACCTATACCTATCGAGTACATGAATCTAATACGATACACTTTGTCGAGTGGATACTTTGTGTGGAAAGGTGATTTTTACTTGCAAATCGACGGCATAGCAATGGGGTCTCCACTAGCTCCTGTAGTCGCTAGTATATTTATGGAGTGTTTTGAAGTAATGGCAATGATGAACACAACATATAAGCCAAGACACTGGTGGCGCTATGTTGACGACGTGTTTGCCATTGTGCAAAGAAACGAGGTGGATTCACTGTTAGAACACCTGAACAGCGTTCACCCAAAAATTGCTTTTACGGTGGAACGGGAAAAAGAAGGAGCCCTACCTTTTCTGGATGTGTTGGTAAAACGCGACTCAGTCGGACATTTATCGCACTCCATATATCGCAAGCCAACACACACAAACAGGTATCTCAGAGCGGATTCTCACCACCACCCAGCGCACCTAGCCTCAGTACCACGGACGCTTATAAACAGAGCATTAAGAATATGCGATCCTGAATACCTGGATACTGAGTTAAACCATATTAAAGGTGTTCTGCAAAGCAATGGTTACAAGTGGAGGCACAGTTGGCGTATTGCGAACGCGTCGACCAAGGCACGCCCAGCATCAGTGGAAAGAGCGACAGCATACCTTCCATATATAAAGGGAATCACGGATAAAATTGGAAACTTGTTACGCCGAAGGTACAGCATCAAGACAATATTCCGCCCTCTAAGGCAACTCAGACAGCTGCTTCGCTCTCCCAAAGATAGGGACCCATTGGGAGTCCCCGGTGTCTACTTAATTCCCTGCGACTGTGGTAAATGTTACGTTGGCGAAACATGCCGGAACGTTTCCACTAGACTTACGGAACACATACGCTCCATGAAGAATCAGGACATCAACAGCTCAGCCGTGACAGAACATTCTCTGTTATCTGGTTCAGGACACTACATCCGCTTTGACAAAACTCGGGTCTTGTCGAGAGAAAAGTTCTTCGTGCCTCGCAAGATCCGAGAATCTATTGAAATTAGTAGACGTCCAACCTTCAATAGAGACGGAGGATGGTTCTTGTCACCTACTTGGAAGCCGTGTCTTCATGGAACTGTTATGGATGATAAGGACGGGTGTAGTGGAGATGTGGTGAGTTCTTTTTGCTGGGACGTTCCCCATGCCAGCCGGGATTTCACCATCAGCGACGAAGAGGATTCGCATCAGTCGACGACACGACCAACTGCAACCCACCCCTCGCACCAACCGATGACGTCACGCGGACTACGAGCTGCCGCCCGCAGTGCTAAGCGAGACGTCAACGCGGGCGTCCCGAGCTCTCCTTGAAAAAGACCACCGAATGTGGTTGAAACTATAGTCGGAGCTATCTGACTGATTCACGTGAGTTATCCCGTATTATTTACTAAAATGAGTGAAAACCACGTTAGCTTTTATAATAAAATTGCAAACCTCTACGGGGAGGTACGGCTAAATGAAGTGAGACGGTTCGCGAAATTAAGAATCCAACGTTACAAACTTGAATGTGGTTTAACATTTGTGAAAAAGTGTGGTGAATTCAGTGTAGTGCCAAAATTTATGCAAATTAAACCAGTGAAATGTTTTCAAGGTTACGAAAGATTCTTCGACAAAATAAACAATCAATTATTGGTGCGGGTAAAACGAGGGTACCATCGTAAAATATTTATTGCGTCAAGTGAATTGTACAAATTACACCTGCAGTTGTCTAAGGTTCTAAGCTCCGATTTATGGGAAACTTTGGACGCTATGACGCATAGTAGGGCACTTATTATTCAAAACCAGGTTAATAAAACACATGAAAGCAAACTCCAGCGCCTTACAAAAACTTCTCAGCAAACTCATGTCGTGCAAAATGCGAATGCTATTGATAGGACAGTGGTCAATGTATCTTCGCAGACAATCTCAAAGACGGTGACCATGGCCTTAGCTAAAGGCCTTAATTTCGCACCTACACCGAAGAAAATACCAGTAGAATCAATCATCAGTAGTATTGAACACACAATTATGTGTAATAAAATAAACTCACGAGACGCTGAGTGTTTGAGACAAGATGTCGCTTTAACGCTGAGAAAAGGAAAGTTGCCCAAATCCAACATACCCAAATCGGAGATGGATGCTCTTAAGTGCCTACGCGAAAACCCAGATTTGTTGGTGTTACCGGCAGATAAAGGTAACGTCACGGTTGTTGTTGATACTCTAGCATATGAAGAAAAGATAAATCGCTTACTCGAGGACAGCAACACCTACAAAAAAGTTGGCTACAATCCCACCAACAGAGTTACCACCAAGCTGAACAAGCTCTTAATGGCCTTGCCAGATGAGCTGTATAAAAGCTTGGGCTGTATAGAGCCACTCCGAATCAACTATTAATTAACATATTTATCGTTATATATATAATATCAAAAAGAGTATAATAAATCACTTAACTTCACAACGAAATTCAGAAAAAAAAAATTTAAAGAAATCAAATTTTTTGTCGGTCGGTGTTAAATTCATGTGAAATCAAACAATTGCCTTGTTTTTGAGTGAAATTAAGAGAAAACAAAAAAACAATTGCCTGGTTATTGAGTGAAATTTAGAATAAAAAAAAAATTAAAGAAATCAAACTTTTTGTCGGTCGGTGTTAAATTCATGTAAAAATCAAACAATTGCCTTGTTTTTGAGTAAAATTAAGAGAAAAAAAAATCAAACAATTGCCTTGTTTATGAGTGAAATTAAGAGAAAAAAAAAATCAAACAATTGCCTTGTTTTTGAGTGAAATTCAGAAAAAAAAAATTGAAAGAAATCAAACTTTTTGTCGGTCGGTGTTTAATTCATGTGAAAATCAAACAATTGCCTTGTTTTTGAGTGAAATGAAGAGAAAGAAAATCAAACAATTGCCTCATTTTTGAGTGAAATTCAGAAAAAAAAAATATTGAAAGAAATCAAACTTTTTGTCGGTCGGTGTTAAATTCATGTGAAAATCAAATAATTGCCTTGTTTTTGAGTGAAATTAAGAGAAAAAAAATATCAAACAATTGCCTTGTTTTTGAGTGAAATTCAGAAAAAAAAAATATTGAAAGAAATCAAACTTTTTGTCGGTCGGTGTTAAATTCATGTGAAAATCAAACAATTGCCTGTTTTTCAGTGTAATTATGGAAAAAAAAAATATTGTCCGTTGGTTTTTAATTAATGTGAAAATTAAACAGTTGCCTGTTATATATGGCATACCTATTAATTTCACTTGTACAATTTAGCCGCTGCTTACTAACGCCGATTGACCATTTCAACGCTGATCTCTGATGTGCTACAAATTTACATGTCGCGGTGATTCAAATTGTAATTGTCACTTCCACCGCCGTGTAGGTAATTTTTAACTATTGTTAAGGTTACGTATAACTATGCATTTATAATGATATCGCACACGCTTCTTGTTTACATTTACGGGCCACACACGACGAGCTACGTTTCGAACGTTTCGAATATCGAGATGACGGTTATAATAAATAATTTGTAAGCGAATAAATACAAGAGCGGAGGATATTATTATTATTGATCAGTGCATAATATAGTTATTGAAAAACAAATAGCCTTTCAACAATCAAATATTTCAATGCGATCCTTATGCAATTTACAAAATTGTAACTGTTAATTTAGTTCCACCCTGATGGCAGTGTAATTTATGAAAAAGTTAATATTATGTAAATGTAGAATGTTTACCATTTCTATGGAGTTTACAGATTAAACACACACACAGTCATATTATATCAAAATATTATGTAACACTTATACATAACTTAATAATTAGTTGTTCTCAATAATATGAATTTGATTAATAATATCACATGGACATGTGGCAATTTATTAGCTAGTTAATGTTAATTAACTTGGTAACAGTGTTGACAAACAGTCAGTTTTTGAAGGTTTCAGCAACCCACCAATCTGCGTTTGAAAATGTATTAGCAATCTATTAACGTAGGTAATTTATCGCTAATTTTCGTTTCAGACACTTGGTGAGACTTTTGTGAAAATTTCACTTCGGCTACACATTACAGTTCCAAACATGGCTGCCCTTCAAAGGTCAGACAGACAGACAGACACGGTGGTCCCTATTTCTATTATGGAACAAATAAAATCGATTGTTCCACTGGTAAATGGGTTTTTGTTTGGCCAAAGAAGACTATGAATATATTATACTATATATAAAATTTGCTTTTGACACTTACCATGTTAAAATAGACGAAAGCAATCAGCGGCGGGCGGGCAAACATAACAGCCTTTGAGCGGCAGCATCATACATCCAGTATGTATCCAAACCTGAAATGTCAACGGAGCAGAATATAAATAATTGCCTGAGAGGGTTAGTGATCATTGCCAACTTGTTATAATTTAGACTATAGCCAATATCCTTAATTTTACCCTGATATGGTAGACACACAGTTATGTATGTATGTACCTACATATAAAAACTGGTCACAATCAACAAGAGTTGCAAATACAATCTCATACAGGTAGGTATAGGCATATTGGCAAATATTTTTATCCAGTTAAAGTAAAACAAATTAAAATTACATGTAAAACTTAAAATGGCAATTGTAAAGTACACGATTGTTCTATTAATAGGTTTAAAGGGCACCAAATTAGTTGCCTACAATGTAGTATATATTATGCGTTAAACATGACCACAATTAGGCCCAATTATAATAATAATAAAAAAAAAACTGTTGGTAAGATTATATCCTTTGATACACCCGTTTGCATGATGTAAAATTTCATTAAAGTATTACAAAAACCATGGCAAATTTAAAATTCCGCAACATCATCGCGAGTCTATGTATGGTGACAAAGATCTATCAATAATATTATCTTATTATATATTATAACTAGCTTTTAGCTTCGCTCGCTATAACAAGTATTATTATTATAATCCGCTAGATATATATTATCTATGCACTATGCACAAAAATGGTTCATTCAAAGTTCTCTCCAAAATAACTCAATGTAGATGGCGCTAGCATAAAGAAATTCGTATATATTAAGCTGAAAAGTTACTTATCTCATATAGCCTGCACCTCAAAATCCTTTCTTAGGGGATGCCTACACGTCATAGTGCCTACACGCCTATGCATGCAAAGTCTCAGCCCGAGCGGTTTAAAATTGACAAAGTTTCATACAAACTTTCATCCCCTATTTTATCGATACCCCTTGGGGGTAGAATTAATCAAAACCCTTTCTTGCGGATGCCTACGTCATAACATCTACCTGCGTGCCAAATTTCAGCCCGATCCGTCCAGTGGTTTGGGCTGTGCGTTGATAGATCACTTTATCAGCCAGTCACCTTTGAGTTATAATATATATTTAGATAGTTTCACCCTAGCTTGGTGTGTTTCATCTAAAGATCTGTCCATCCACAGTCCACAAGACAACAAAATATGTCATAGAATGTACGGCTAGCATTGTTAGCGTGACGATGTAAGCAAGGCTTATATTGCACTGTCAATTATGCATAGCGTTATGGATTCAAAATACTATTCCTGACCGTGAATTATAGGTGTCGGCCTACTACACCCACTAATAATTACCCCCTAATGTCACGAATCGAATAGATATTGCATTGTATTTAATCAAAGATTACACGTGTTCTAAATAAACAATAACAATAATTACACCTTAGCAGATAATATTATATTTTTACCAACCTTTTAGTTTAAAATGTGATTAGTGGGTAGATATTCAGGTTCCGCGGGTGGCGCTGCGCTGCGCTGTAACCGACGACCGTGGCGACACGAGCGCAACATTCCGTTCGGTCGACGCCTGAAATTGTTTCGGCGGAGCAAGATCAGTAAACATTTTACGAATTAAACACTTCATCACTGCACTGAAGTTAAAAAATGACGTTATGACGTCAACAGTACAGGGAAAACAATCGACTGAACCAGAGCTCTGCACCGAACGAGCCTCCACTTTCGAATGTCATCCTTCTTTGTGGAAATCAAATGAATTACTTTTAAATGAAATATTCAAAATGCCATTCCAAACAGTTCCATCAATTGAACACATTTTAAATAAATATTATCGTTAAAATAATTAAATCCTTGACACGAGAATTAAATGTGTTTTTCTACATAATGATGTGATCATTATTGATCGTTCATTTTAACTTCGTATAGTATTCTTTGTGGAAATCAAATTACTTACTTTCATATGAAATAAACAAAATGCGAGTTCAAACAGTTCCATCAATTGAACACCTTTTAAATAAATAGTAACGTTAAAATACTGTCTAAAATACCTTGACACGAGATTGAAATGTGTTATAAGCCACTGGTTAAGTGTGACATTTTATCTGTGGTTTGAATTAATACTGTAACTAATTTTGTTTATTTGTGGGACAGTGATTAAGCATCATAATTATATTGATAGTCATGATCCATTGAATTATTATTTGATGATATTTTTACTATAAGTATATTTTATAAGTAGTGTAACTGATCATGTGAGAGTACCTTATTTATAGGTGTGAAAACAATGAAGATTTTATTACACTTATCGCCATATGTATAGAGCTTGAAATCACACAATTGTCAACTTTAAAGAGTACTGTGTTTGTGACGGTAGTTCGCTTTGTCCCTTAGTTTGTGCTTCTCTATAAAATGGGAGCAAGTAAACTTGTGTCGAAATAGTCTTTAACGACGAAGTGCTGCCCAATCAACATGTTGTGAAGTTAAGTGATTTATTATACTCTTTTTGATATTATATATATAACGATAAATATGTTAATTAATAGTTGATTCGGAGTGGCTCTATACAGCCTTGTTTGCTGAACGAGGCAGTAGGTACAATTAGAATATTTCAATATTAAAATTTATTTAGAGCGTCGTAGACGCCTATATTGAATAAATGGTTTTTACTTTGACTTTCATTAATCCAACTAACACGCGAGCAGCGCGCTCACCACAGATAATGTGTGCTTAAATTGAATCGAAACCTCCTTGGTCGGGACACATTGTACTTTAATAATAAAAAAAATTGTTTTAAAGCATTGTTTTGTTAGGAGAATAATGCTTTTTAACGAATTATGTAAATAAAATATGCCAATAAAAGTCTGTATTTCATTTCATAATTACAATATTACCGAATGACATGTATATAAAGCATTTTAAGAAATTTCTACTTGTTTTTAAAGATTAGTGCCTAAGGATCTGTATATTTTTCACTGATTTAACCAAATTAGGACTAAGTTGACTGGATATGTCAACTTTAAATTTATTATTTGCAAATCTAGACTAAACGAAAATTTGTAAAAGCAAGATTAACTATTATAAACTGTTATGTTGGATTTCAGTCTTAGTTGATGCTTGCATTTGACTAATACAGTCCAAATTGCTGTGATTGTTTTGGTTTTGAAAATCAGTTTTAGGGATACTAGATTTTTTTATATAAAGGTTTTACTTGAAAATCGTGAGTAAGGGTATTTTGACATGTATTTATCCAGACCCATTACCTAATTAAATTTTGGAAGGTTAGGTTGGATAAAATATTCAATGTTTTCAGTTGAATTTGACAAATCTAGTCTTTTTTAAGTCAATATTTTTACTAGGTAGATATGACAAATTATGTATGTTAGCTAAAATTATCAATTTCTAAACTTTAATTAGATTGGTTTTGACAAATAAAAAGGCAATTTGACAAAAAAGCAAATAGGCATCCGCTAAGAAAGGGTTTTGATTAATTCTACCCCCAAGGGGTGTCGATAAAATAGGGGATGAAAGTTTGTATGAAACTTTGTCAATTTTAAACCGCTCGGGCTGAGACTTTGCATGCATAGGCGTGTAGGCACTATGACGTGTAGGCATCCCCTAAGAAAGGATTTTGAGGTGCAGGCTATATGAGATAAGTAACTTTTCAGCTTAATATATACGAATTTCTTTATGCTAGCGCCATCTACATTGAGTTATTTTGGAGAGAACTTTGAATTAACCATTTTTGTGCATAGTGCATAGATAATATATATCTAGCGGATTATAATAATAATACTTGTTAACGCGAGCGAAGCTAAAAGCTAGTTATAATATATAATAAGATAATATTATTGATAGATCTTTGTCACCATACATAGACTCGCGATGATGTTGCGGAATTTTAAATTTGCCATGGTTTTTGTAATACTTTAATGAAATTTTACATCATGCAAACGGGTGTATCAAAGGATATAATCTTACCAACAGTTTTTTTTTTATTATTGTTATAATTGGGCCTAATTGTGGTCATGTTTAACGCATAATATATACTACATTGTAGGCAACTAATTTGGTGCCCTTTAAACCTATTAATAGAACAATCGTGTACTTTACAATTGCCATTTTAAGTTTTACATGTAATTTTAATTTGTTTTACCTTAACTGGATGTAGCGACACATTTAGCATGGCTTGCATTCCGCTGACACTACGGGAGACAATGCATGACGCAAGTGCGCTGCACCAGTCGCCACCCGCCCGGCACGATAGGCACTTGATTTATAATTATTAAAACAATTAAAAATGTATTTTGTTAAACGAATTAAAACCAGTGCATAAGATTACCAAACTCTTTTATTGAAGTCATCTCGGTAGGAACTTTAGCAACGGTAAAGTGGTGACCCCGCAATTTCGGGTGGTGGCTCATCTTATTTTTTTTTGTGTTTTTGCCTATCGTGCCGCGGTAAAGAATGTGCAATTAGGACAATATTTGTGAATAACTTTTGTTTTGTGGAGTTACTTGTAAGTGTTGTTACTGTGACTTTTGGACTCAGTTTGCGAGTTACATCATTATGTTGCCCGCGCATACTTCGGCTCAGGGCTCTGCGCCAGGGCCGTCGCCTGCCGCCCAGGTCAAGGAAGAGAGGCTAGCGGACATGGCAGCCATTTCAGTTACGTCGAGGGTCCCGGAGTTCTGGACGGACTACCCCAGGCTTTGGTTTCTTCAGACGGAGGCTGTACTAGCGCCACAAAAGCTTGCGGACGAGGCAAAGTACAACCTCGTCATCACCAAATTGTCAAAGCAGGCGATTCAACAAGTGACTGATATTCTTATCACTCCACCAGAACAACAAAAGTACGACACATTAAAAGGACGCCTTCTCTCAATTTATGAGGAGTCTGAAACGCGTCAAATTCAAAAATTAATTAGCGAGATGGAACTTGGAGATCAGCGGCCGTCGCAGCTTTTGCGACGAATGAGAGATTTGGCGCATTCCAAGGTACCGGATGAAACGCTCAAAATTTTGTGGCAGGGCCACCTTCCATCGGCCGTTCGTGGTATCATAGCTGTTACGGAAGAGAGTGAATTAGACGTTCTTGCTCGTATTGCCGACAAGGTCATGGAGACAGCGTCACCTTTGACTGTGGCAGAAGTGAAGATTGCTAGACCAATTTCCCCTAACAGCTCAACCGATCTTATCATAGCTGAAATCAAATTGCCTTGTTTTTGAGTGAAATTAAGAGAAAAAAAAATCAAACGATTGCCTTGTTTTTGAGTGAAATTCAGAAAAAAAAAAATTTGAAAGAAATCAAACTTTTTGTCGGTCGGTGTTAAATTCATGTGAAAATCAAACAATTGCCTTGTTTTTGAGTGAAATTAAGAGAAAAAAAAAATCAAACAATTGCCTTGTTTTTGAGTGAAATTCAGAAAAAAAAAATATTGAAAGAAATCAAACTTTTTGTCGTTCGGTGTTAAATTCATGTGAAAATCAAACAATTGCCTTGTTTTTGAGTGAAATTAAGAGAAAAAAAAACAAACAATTGCCTTGTTTTTGAGTGAAATTCAGAAAAAAAAAATTGAAAGAAATCAAACTTTTTGTCGGTCGGTAATAAATTCATGTGAAAATCAAACAATTGCCTTGTTTTTGAGTGAAATTAAAAGAAAAAAAAAAATCAAACAATTGCCTGGTTATTGAGTGAAATTTGGAAAAAAAAATGAAAAAAATCAAACTTTTTGTCGGTCGGTGTTAAATTCATGTGAAAATCAAACAATTGATTTTTTGGAGCTGAAAAGAATCACGCATTTATATTGTGGTAAGTATTGTAGTTATCTATGCACACCATTACGTCACGCATATTGGGTAGCAACAGGCGCGGAATGTGGTGCGACTTGCGCTACCACCGCTGCTGGTGCTGCTCCCGGCTGGAGCACGTGCACGTTGGTAAGAGGTGGTGCCGGCCCGCGTGTTTCCTCGCGGAGCCAGGCTCTCATGCGACTACGGAACTGCCGCCGAACACCTTCACGAACCCTCCGGATCATAGAACACAGCACGATCAACAAAAGTATTCCGACGATCACCATAATCATTGTGCTCTGCCGTGACATGTGTGCCTCGACCTCATTAGAGTTTTGAGCAATAATGATCTGCTCTTCCTTTGACTGAGTTTTACCCATATCTACTAGTATCATGGAACGTGCCTATACCACAAACAATCGCTAAATAATGCATCTCCAAAAACCATGCCTTGAGGCAAACTAACTTAACCCAGATAATGGTTGTGAAATTTAAAATAATCAGCTAAAATAAAACGAACTTTGAACAGCAAGAAAAATCAATTCAGCATTAACTTTCTTAAATTCCATACAAAATGATCAGCTTTATAACTAAATTTTACATTTTAAAATCAATAGCTAGATACGCATCATATAATCTTATTCTAATGCTTCTTATGCAATAACTCTCCGAACAACATTATGAGTTTACAATTCTTATAAAATTGTTAAAATCTACAAAATATAAAAGGTTTGTAAAAATAAAGGTAATTCTAATAAACAACAAAATGGTAAAATCTTAAATATTAAATCGTAAAGGCGGACGTATCGTTCGACCACTCCGTGTCTGTTTGTGTGACGTAGAGTCACTAGATGTGGCAGGAGCGTGGTCGATCGTTACGTCATAACGAGGATTATAAGAACTACTGTTGGATAAGGTACCATCCGTATTTTCATTTAGTAAATATGCGGGTTTCAAACGGTCAATAGACACGTTTACCTGCCTGTTAGGAAGTTGTACCTTGTAAATTTTGTTATTTCGCCTAAGCACGCGGTAGGGACCGTCGTAGGGTGCTTGTAAAGGTTTGCGAACCGCATCATTTCTGATAAAGACATATTCACACGACTTTAGATCCGGATGGATGAATAAAGTACGTGAATCCCGTTGTCTGGTTGGCACCGCTCGCATCCTACGTATCCTATCGCGTACTTCTTGTACCAAGGTATGTGGATCCAAAGATTCGGACTTCGCTGACACAAAAAATTCGCCAGGCAGTCTCAGTGTGCATCCGTAAGTTAGTTCCGCGGCGCTTATATTGGTATCGCTACGTAGTGTGGTTCTGAGCCCTAATAAAACCGTAGGTAACTCATCCACCCATGACGTAGTATCCAACCGAGCCTTCAGAGCATTTTTCAGGCACCTATGCCATCGTTCTATGGCTCCATTACTCTGGGGATGATAAGGACTACTTCTGATCCTGTGAATCCCCATACATTTTAATAACTCAGAAAATAGCCCACTCTCGAATTGGCGACCTTGATCGGACGTCAAATATTGACAAATACCGAACCTGGTGATCCATCCGTCGTAGATAACCTTGGCTACAGCTTCTGCAGTTATGGTTTTAAGCGGAAATGCTTCCGGCCAATGTGTGGCGCGATCTATGACGGTAAGTAAATATCTATACCCGTCCGATGTAGTCGGCAATGGACCTACAATGTCAGTGTGGATATGTTCAAAACGTCTAGATGGTGCAAATTGACCCAAAAATGATACCGTATGACGTTGAACCTTCGCTCTCTGGCATTGAATGCACGTTTTAGCCCATTTATTAACATCTTTGTTCATGCCCGGCCAAAAGAATCGTTGGCTTACTAACTTTCGCGTAGTATTAATTCCGGGGTGACATAGATTATGTACAGAGTCAAAGGCTAATTTACGAAACTGTACAGGTAGATACGGTCTAATATTGTCAGTTGACACATCGCAGAATATGTGGGTCGCAATATAAGGTATAGATATCTTTTTCATGTTGACGTTGCTACTTGCGTCGTATTTCCAGTTGGTCACGTAGGCATCGGCGCACTGTGCAGCAGCGATTTCTGCGAAATCTAACTTGCCTGCACACGTTATCGTTTCTACTCTACTCAGCGAATCGGCGACTAAGTTATCGTTCCCTACTATGTAACGAATATCGGTCGTAAACTCGCTAATGTACATCAACTGCCTAGTTCTACGTGGCGTCTCCTTATCACTAGCCGACCTGGAAAAAGCAAAAGTAAGAGGCTTATGATCTGTGTAGATAGTAAGCGCTCTGCCTTCGAACATTTTCCTAAAATGAATAATTGATAAATAGACTGCCAAAAGTTCACGGTCGTAAGTACTATATTTGGTTTGAGTGTCAGTTAGTTTGCGCGAAAAATAACCCAGTGGCTTCCAATGACCGTCGATTAACTGCTGTAGTACGGAACCCACACATGTATTTGATGCATCCGTCATCAACGCTAGAGGAGTGTCCGGTACAGGATAAGATAATGTCGCGGCATCCTGAAGACTCTGTTTACATTTCAAAAATGCTTCATTGGCCAAATCGTCCCAAACTACTATCGACTTGTCATTTTTCTTCGCACCTTTTACGTGTTTATTAAGCTCGGCTTGAAACGCCATAGCATTTGGCATATGTGGTCGATAAAAATTCACCATGCCTATAAAACGTCTTAGCTCCGCCACTGTTTCCGGCCTAGGAAAATCGACAATTGCCTTGACCTTGTCCAGTGACGGCTTTAAGCCATTGATAGTCACCTCGTGTCCTAAGAACTCGATGTGTGACTGTCCGAACGAACACTTCGATAGATTTATTGTTATGCCAAAATCATTAAGACGTTTGAATAAGACCTGTAAGTGTTTTTCGTGTCTAGATTTGCATTCACTGGCCACGATTAAATCATCGATGTAGCAAAAAATGAACTCTGAACTAGGTTCAAAAGTTCCATCATCTCGTTCGATTCCTAAATCCTGTAAGACAGTGTTGTTCATGAATCGCTGAAAAGTCTGACTTGCATTACGCAATCCGAATGGTAAACGTAAATACTCCATTAAAAATTGCCCACTAATAATTGCAGTCTTTTCAACGTCTTCAGGAGCAACTGGAATACAGTGGTAGGCTCTACAAATGTCAATTTTACTGAAAACACGTTTTCCAGAGAGAATATAGGTAAAATCATGTAAGCGGGGAATTGGGTATCTGTCCGGCTTAGTCACCGCGTTAAGTTGCCGGTAGTCGCCACAAAGACGGATTCCTCCATCCTTTTTCGGAACAACATGCAATGCGCTCGCAAAAAGTTTGATTTCTTCCATTTTTTTTTTTCCGAATTTCACTCAAAAACAAGGCAATTGTTTGATTTTTTTTTTCTAAATTTCACTCAATAACCAGGCAATTGTTTGATTTTTTTTTCTCTTAATTTCATTTAAAAACAAGGCAATTGTTTGATTTTCACATGAATTTAACACCGACCGACAAAAAGTTTGATTTCTTTCAATATTTTTTTTTTCTGAATTTCACTCAAAAACAAGGCAATTGTTTGATTTTTTTTTTCTCTTAATTTCACTCAAAAACAAGGCAATTGTTTGATTTTTTTTTCTCTTAATTTCACTCAAAAACAAGGCAATTGTTTGATTTTCACATGAATTTAACACCGACCGACAAAAAGTTTGATTTCTTTAATTTTTTTTTTTTATTCTAAATTTCACTCAATAACCAGGCAATTGTTTTTTTTTCTCTTAATTTCACTCAAAAACAAGGCAATTGTTTGATTTTCACATGAATTTAACACCGACCGACAAAAAGTTTGATTTCTTTCAATTTTTTTTTTTTCGAATTTCACTCAAAAACAAGGCAATTGTTTGATTTTCACATGAATTTAACACCGACCATCAAAAAGTTTGATTTCTTTCAATTTTTTTTTCCGAATTTCACTCAAAAACAAGGCAATTGTTTGATTTTCACATGAATTTAACACCGACCGACAAAAAGTTTGATTTCTTTCAATTTTTTTTTTCTGAATTTCTCTCAAAAACAAGGCAATTGTTTGATTTTTTTTTTCTCTTAATTTCACTCATAAATAAGGCAATTGTTTGATTTTTTTTTCTCTTAATTTCACTCAAAAACAAGGCAATTGTTTGATTTTCACATGAATTTAACACCGACCGACAAAAAGTTTGATGTCTTTAATTTTTTTTTTTATTCTAAATTTCACTCAATAACCAGGCAATTGTTTTTTTTTTCTCTTAATTTAACTCAGAAACAAGGCAATTGTTTGATTTTCACATGAATTTAACACCAACCGACAAAAAGTTTGATTTCTTTAAATTTTTTTTTTCTGAATTTCACTCAAAAACAAGGCAATTGTTTGATTTTTTTTTCTTTTAATTTCACTCAAAAACAAGGCAATTGTTTGATTTTCACATGAATTTAACACCGACCGACAAAAAGTTTGAATTCTTTCAATTTTTTTTTCCGAATTTCACTCAAAACAAGGCAATTGTTTGATTTTTTTTTTCTCTTAATTTCACTCAAAAACAAGGCAATTGTTTGATTTTTTTTTCTTTTAATTTCACTCAAAACAAGGCAATTGTTTGATTTTTTTTTTCTCTTAATTTCACTCAAAACAAGGCAATTGTTTGATTTTCACATGAATTTAACACCGACCGACAAAAAGTTTGATTTCTTTCAATTTTTTTTTTCCGAATTTCACTCAAAAACAAGGCAATTGTTTGATTTTTTTTTTCTCTTAATTTCACTCAAAAACAAGGCAATTGTTTGATTTTCACATGAATTTAACACCGACCGACAAAAAGTTTGATATCTTTCAATTTTTTTTTTTTCTGAATTTCACTCAAAAACAAGGCAATTGTTTGATTTTTTTTTTTCTCTTAATTTCACTCAAAAACAAGGCATTTGTTTGATTTTTTTTTTCTCTTAATTTCACTCAAAAACAAGGCAATTGTTTGATTTTCACATGAATTTAACACCGACCGACAAAAAGTTTGATTTCTTTAATTTTTTTTTTATTCTAAATTTCACTCAATAACCAGGCAATTGTTTGTTTTTTTTTCTCATAATTTCAATTAAAAAACAAGGCAATTGTTTGATTTTCACATGAATTTAACACCGACCGACAAAAAGTTTGATTTCTTTAAATTTTTTTTTTTCCGAATTTCACTCAAAAACAAGGCAATTGTTTGATTTTTTTTTTCTCTTAATTTCACTCAAAAACAAGGCAATTGTTTGATTTTCACGTGAATTTAACACACACCGACAAAAAGTTTGATTTCTGTCAATTTTTTTTTTCTGAATTTCACTCAAAAACAAGGCAATTGTTTGATTTTTTTTTTCTCTTAATTTCACTCAAAAACAAGGCAATTGTTTGATATTTTTTTTCTCTTAATTTAATGTCGGGGCTCGGAATAGTCTGTAGACGACTTACCTTCCTGGCGGGGTGTTGTACTCGGTAGAGCAGCGTCGTGCTGCGATCTGTTGAGACTCAGCCCTACGCCAGGTGATTCGTTATGTGTATAGTGTACACACAGCGCGAACTGACCTACACTGTTACAGTCTAGGATACCTACCACGCGAACCGACCGCCTCGTTACTTGGCTTACACTTGTATATATCACACTTTTAACATGTTTATTTTATTTTTATTCACATATTTTTATTGTTTTTAACCGACTTCTATAAATCTATCCATTTTTTTATTCGATTAAGTGACCCAATTTTGTCATTTTTTATTTGAAATATAGTTTCTCTCATGTGGTCCCATTTAAATTTGATCAAAATCGCTCAAGCCGTTTTGAAGTTACGCTCCATTAACTGGTTATTTTTTTCCTCTCTTGATGATATACTTACAAAATAGGTACTTTTGAACTTTCGTAGTATAGAATAGACTTCAACAAGTTATTTGTCACTAAATTAAAGCCAATTTATGTAATTATTTTTTCTTCTGTTTCAGGTAACAGCATGATGTCTACATGAAAAAAAAATTGTTAAATAAAACCTAACAAGTGAGTAATTAATCTTGATTAACGTATTTAAGTTAGTCTACAAGCTTTTGTCACTTTTTGGTCACTTTTCAAATCACTAATGTTAGCTAACCTAAGTTTTAAAACGAAAAATCTTGGCTAATTATTCTTGATTTGTCAGGTGAAATGAAATCTCTTTAATATTAAGAAACAAACAAAATAAATATCCGAGCTAATCTAATTAAATTCGCTAACCAAACCTACAAATTGTACATAGTAATGTCTAATAAGCAATCCTGTTATTTGCTTTTTTGTCAAATTGCCTTTTAATTTGTCAAAACCAATCTAATTAAAGTTTAGAAATTGATAATTTTAGCTAACATACATAATTAGTCATATCTACCTAGTAAAAATATTGACTTAAAAAAAGACTAGATTTGTCAAATTCAACTGAAAACATTGAATATTTTATCCAACCTAACCTTCCAAAACTTAATTAGGTAATGGGTCTGGATAAATACATGTCAAAATACCCTTACTCACGATTTTCAAGTAAAACCTTTATATAAAAAAATCTAGTATCCCTAAAACTGATTATCAAAACCAAAACAATCACAGCAATTCGGACTGTATTAGTCAAATGCAAGCATCAACTAAGACTGAAATCCAACATAACAGTTTATAATAGTTAATCTTGCTTTTACAAATTTTCGTTTAGTCTAGATTTGCAAATAATAAATTTAAAGTTGACATATCCAGTCTATCTGAGTATGACAACTTAGTCCTAATTTGGTTAAATCAGTGAAAAATATACAGATCCTTAGGCACTAATATTTAAAAACAAGTAGAAATTTCTTAAAATGCTTTATATACATGTCATTCGGTAATATTGTAATTATGAAATGAAATACAGACTTTTATTGGCATATTTTATTTACATAATTCGTTAAAAAGCATTATTCTCCTAACAAAACAATGCTTTAAAACATTTTTTTTTATTATTAAAGTACAATGTGTCCCGACCAAGGAGGTTTCAATTCAATTTAAGCACACATTATCTGTGGTGAGCGCGCTGCTCGCGTGTTAGTTGGATTAATGAAAGTCAAAGTAAAAACCATTTATTCAATATAGGCGTCTACGACGCTCTAAATAAATTTTAATATTGAAATATTCTAATTGTACCTACTGCCTCGTTCAGCAAACAAGGCTGTATAGAGCCACTCCGAATCAACTATTAATTAACATATTTATCGTTATATATATATAATATCAAAAAGAGTATAATAAATCACTTAACTTCACAACATGTTGATTGGGCAGCACTTCGTCGTTAAAGACTATTTCGACACAAGTTTACTTGCTCCCATTTTATAGAGAAGCACAAACTAAGGGACAAAGCGAACTACCGTCACAAACACAGTACTCTTTAAAGTTGACAATTGTGTGATTTCAAGCTCTATACATATGGCGATAAGTGTAATAAAATCTTCATTGTTTTTACCCATATAAATAAGGTACTCTCACATGATCAGTTACACTACTTATAAAATATACTTATAGTAAAAATATCATCAAATAATAATTCAATGGATCATGACTATCAATATAATTATGATGCTTAATCACTATCCCACAAATAAACAAAATTAGTTACAGTATTAATTCAAACCACAGATAAAATGTCACACTTAACCAGTGGCTTATAACACATTTCAATCTCGTGTCAAGGTATTTTAGACAGTATTTTAACGTTACTATTTATTTAAAAGGTGTTCAATTGATGGAACTGTTTGAACTCGCATTTTGTTTATTTCATATGAAAGTAAGAAATTTGATTTCCACAAAGAATACTATACGAAGTTAAAATGAACGATCAATAATGATCACATCATTATGTAGAAAAACACATTTAATTCTCGTGTCAAGGATTTAATTATTTTAACGTTAATATTTATTTAAAATGTGTTCAATTGATGGAACTGTTTGGAATGGCATTTTGAATATTTCATTTAAAAGTAATACATTTGATTTCCACAAAGAAGGATGACATTCGAAAGTGGAGGCTCGTTCGGTGCAGAGCTCTGGTTCAGTCGATTGTTTTCCCTGTACTGTTGACGTCATAACGTCATTTTTTAACTTCAGTGCAGTGATGAAGTGTTTAATTCGTAAAATGTTTACTGATCTTGCTCCGCCGAAACAATTTCAGGCGTCGACCGAACGGAATGTTGCGCTCGTGTCGCCACGGTCGTCGGTTACAGCGCAGCGCAGCGCCGCCCGCGGAACCTGAATATCTACCCACTAATCACATTTTAAACTAAAAGGTTGGTAAAAATATAATATTATCTGCTAAGGTGTAATTATTGTTATTGTTTATTTAGAACACGTGTAATCTTTGATTAAATACAATGCAATATCTATTCGATTCGTGACATTAGGGGGTAATTATTAGTGGGTGTAGTAGGCCGACACCATTCGACCTATAATTCACGGTCAGGAATAGTATTTTGAATCCATAACGCTATGCATAATTGACAGTGCAATATAAGCCTTGCTTACATCGTCACGCTAACAATGCTAGCCGTACATTCTATGACATATTTTGTTATCTTGTGGACTGTGGATGGACAGATCTTTAGATGAAACACACCAAGCTAGGGTGAAACTATCTAAATATATATTATAACTCAAAGGTGACTGGCTGATAAAGTGATCTATCAACGCACAGCCCAAACCACTGGACGGATCGGGCTGAAATTTGGCACGCAGGTAGATGTTATGACGTAGGCATCCGCTAAGAAAGGGTTTTGATTAATTCTACCCCCAAGGGGTATCGATAAAATAGGGGATGAAAGTTTGTATGAAACTTTGTCAATTTTAAACCGCTCGGGCTGAGACTTTGCATGCATAGGCGTGTAGGCACTATGACGTGTAGGCATCCCCTAAGAAAGGATTTTGAGGTGCAGGCTATATGAGATAAGTAACTTTTCAGCTTAATATATACGAATTTCTTTATGCTAGCGCCATCTACATTGAGTTATTTTGGAGAGAACTTTGAATTAACCATTTTTGTGCATAGTGCATAGATAATATATATCTAGCGGATTATAATAATAATACTTGTTAACGCGAGCGAAGCTAAAAGCTAGTTATAATATATAATAAGATAATATTATTGATAGATCTTTGTCACCATACATAGACTCGCGATGATGTTGCGGAATTTTAAATTTGCCATGGTTTTTGTAATACTTTAATGAAATTTTACATCATGCAAACGGGTGTATCAAAGGATATAATCTTACCAACAGTTTTTTTTTTATTATTATTATAATTGGGCCTAATTGTGGTCATGTTTAACGCATAATATATACTACATTGTAGGCAACTAATTTGGTGCCCTTTAAACCTATTAATAGAACAATCGTGTACTTTACAATTGCCATTTTAAGTTTTACATGTAATTTTAATTTGTTTTACTTTAACTGGATAAAAATATTTGCCAATATGCCTATACCTACCTGTATGAGATTGTATTTGCAACTCTTGTTGATTGTGACCAGTTTTTATATGTAGGTACATACATACATAACTGTGTGTCTACCATATCAGGGTAAAATTAAGGATATTGGCTATGGTCTAAATTATAACAAGTTGGCAATGATCACTAACCCTCTCAGGCAATTATTTATATTCTGCTCCGTTGACATTTCAGGTTTGGATACATACTGGATGTATGATGCTGCCGCTCAAAAGCTGTTATGTTTGCCCGCCCGCCGCTGATTGCTTTCGTCTATTTTAACATGGTAAGTGTCAAAAGCAAATTTTATATATAGTATAATATATTCATAGTCTTCTTTGGCCAAACAAAAACCCATTTACCAGTGGAACAATCGATTTTATTTGTTCCATAATAGAAATAGGGACCACCGTGTCTGTCTGTCTGTCTGACCTTTGAAGGGCAGCCATGTTTGGAACTGTAATGTGTAGCCGAAGTGAAATTTTCACAAAAGTCTCACCAAGTGTCTGAAACGAAAATTAGCGATAAATTACCTACGTTAATAGATTGCTAATACATTTTCAAACGCAGATTGGTGGGTTGCTGAAACCTTCAAAAACTGACTGTTTGTCAACACTGTTACCAAGTTAATTAACATTAACTAGCTAATAAATTGCCACATGTCCATGTGATATTATTAATCAAATTCATATTATTGAGAACAACTAATTATTAAGTTATGTATAAGTGTTACATAATATTTTGATATAATATGACTGTGTGTGTGTTTAATCTGTAAACTCCATAGAAATGGTAAACATTCTACATTTACATAATATTAACTTTTTCATAAATTACACTGCCATCAGGGTGGAACTAAATTAACAGTTACAATTTTGTAAATTGCATAAGGATCGCATTGAAATATTTGATTGTTGAAAGGCTATTTGTTTTTCAATAATTATAATATGCACTGATCAATAATAATAATATCCTCCGCTCTTGTATTTATTCGCTTACAAATTATTTATTATAACCGTCATCTCGATATTCGAAACGTTCGAAACGTAGCTCGTCGTGTGTGGCCCGTAAATGTAAACAAGAAGCGTGTGCGATATCATTATAAATGCATAGTTATACGTAACCATAACAATAGTTAAAAATTACCTACACGGCGGTGGAAGTGACAATTACAATTTGAATCACCGCGACATGTAAATTTGTAGCACATCAGAGATCAGCGTGGAAATGGTCAATCGGCGTTAGTAAGCAGCGGCTAAATTGTACAAGTGAAATTAATAGGTATGCCATATATAACAGGCAACTGTTTAATTTTCACATTAATTACAAACCAACGGACAATATATTTTTTTTTCCATAATTACACTGAAAAACAGGCAATTGTTTGATTTTCACATGAATTTAACATCGACCGACAAAAAATTTGATTTCTTTCAATTTTTTTTTTCTGAATTTCACTCAAAAACAAGGCAATTGTTTGATTTTCACATGAATTTAACACCGACCGACAAAAAGTTTGATTTCTTTCATTTTTTTTTTTTCTTAATTTCACTCAATAACCAGGCAATTGTTTGATTTTTTTTTTCTCTTAATTTCATTTAAAATTAAGGCAATTGTTTGATTTTCACATGAATTTAACACCGACCGACAAAAAGTTTGATTTCTTTCAATATTTTTTTTTTCTGAATTTCACTCAAAATAGGAAATTGTTTGATTTTTTTTTCTCTTAATTTCACTCAAAAACAAGGCAATTGTTTGATTGTTTTTTCTCTTAATTTCACTCAAAAACAAGGCAATTGTTTGATTTTCACATGAATTTAACACCGACCGACAAAAAGTTTGATTCCTTTAATTTTTTTTTTTATTCTAAATTTCACTCAATAACCAGGCAATTGTTTTTTATTTTCTCTTAATTTCACTCAAAAACAAGGCAATTGTTTGATTTTCACATGAATTTAACACCGACCGACAAAAAGTTTGATTTCTTTCAATTTTTTTTTTCCGAATTTCACTCAAAAACAAGGCAATTGTTTGATTTTCACATGAATTTAACACCGACCGACAAAAAGTTTGATTTCTTTCAATTTTTTTTTCCCGAATTTCACTCAAAAACAAGGCAATTGTTTGATTTTCTTTTTCTCTTAATTTCACTCAAAAACAAGGCAATTGTTTGATTTTCACGTTAATTTAACACCGACCGACAAAAAGTTTGATTTCTTTCAATTTTTTTTTTCTGAATTTCACTCAAAAACAAGGCAATTGTTTGATTTTTTTCTCTCTTAATTTCACTCAAAAACAAGGCAATTGTTTGATTTTTTTTTTCTCTTAATTTAATGTCGGGGCTCGGAATAGTCTGTAGACGACTTACGTTCCTGGCGGGGTGTTGTACTCGGTAGAGCAGCGTCGTGCTGCGATCTGTTGAGACTCAGCCCTACGCCAGGTGATTCGTTATGTGTATAGTGTACACACAGCGCGAACTGACCTACACTGTTACAGTCTAGGATACCTACCACGCGAACCGACCGCCTCGTTACTTGGCTTACACTTGTATATATCACACTTTTAACATGTTTATTTTATTTTTATTCACATATTTTTATTGTTTTTAACCGACTTCTATAAATCTATCCATTTTTTTATTCGATTAAGTGACCCAATTTTGTCATTTTTTTATTTGAAATATAGTTTCTCTCATGTGGTCCCATTTAAATTTGATCAAAATCGCTCAAGCCGTTTTGAAGTTACGCTCCATTAACTGGTTATTTTTTTCCTCTCTTGATGATATACTTACATAATAGGTACTTTTGAACTTTCGTAGTATAGAATAGACTTCAACAAGTTATTTGTCACTAAATTAAAGCCAATTTATGTAATTATTTTTTTCTTCTGTTTCAGGTAACAGCATGATGTCTACATGAAAAAAAAATTGTTAAATAAAACCTAACAAGTGAGTTATTAATCTTGATTAACGTATTTAAGTTAGTCTACAAGCTTTTGTCACTTTTTGGTCACTTTTCAAATCACTAATGTTAGCTAACCTAAGTTTTAAAACGAAAAATCTTGGCTAATTATTCTTGATTTGTCAGGTGAAATGAAATCTCTTTAATATTAAGAAACAAACAAAATAAATATCCGAGCTAATCTAATTAAATTCGCTCACCAAACCTACAAATTGTACATAGTCATAATGTCTAATAAGCAATCCTGTTATTTGCTTTTTTGTCAAATTGCCTTTTTATTTGTCAAAACCAATCTAATTAAAGTTTAGAAATTGATAATTTTAGCTAACATACATAATTAGTCATATCTACCTAGTAAAAATATTGACTTAAAAAAAGACTAGATTTGTCAAATTCAACTGAAAACATTGAATATTTTATCCAACCTAACCTTCCAAAACTTAATTAGGTAATGGGTCTGGATAAATACATGTCAAAATACCCTTACTCACGATTTTCAAGTAAAACCTTTATATAAAAAAATCTAGTATCCCTAAAACTGATTATCAAAACCAAAACAATCACAGCAATTCGGACTGTATTAGTCAAATGCAAGCATCAACTAAGACTGAAATCCAACATAACAGTTTATAATAGTTAATCTTGCTTTTACAAATTTTCGTTTAGTCTTGATTTGCAAATAATAAATTTAAAGTTGACATATCCAGTCAACTTAGTCCTAATTTGGTTAAATCAGTGAAAAATATACAGATCCTTAGGCACTAATATTTAAAAACAAGTAGAAATTTCTTAAAATGCTTTATATACATGTCATTCGGTAATATTGTAATTATGAAATGAAATACAGACTTTTATTGGCATATTTTATTTACATAATTCGTTAAAAAGCATTATTCTCCTAACAAAACAATGCTTTAAAACAATTTTTTTTATTATTAAAGTACAATGTGTCCCGACCAAGGAGGTTTCAATTCAATTTAAGCACACATTATCTGTGGTGAGCGCGCTGCTCGCGTGTTAGTTGGATTAATGAAAGTCAAAGTAAAAACCATTTATTCAATATAGGCGTCTACGACGCTCTAAATAAATTTTAATATTGAAATATTCTAATTGTACCTACTGCCTCGTTCAGCAAACAAGGCTGTATAGAGCCACTCCGAATCAACTATTAATTAACATATTTATCGTTATATATATATAATATCAAAAAGAGTATAATAAATCACTTAACTTCACAACATGTTGATTGGGCAGCACTTCGTCGTTAAAGACTATTTCGACACAAGTTTACTTGCTCCCATTTTATAGAGAAGCACAAACTAAGGGACAAAGCGAACTACCGTCACAAACACAGTACTCTTTAAAGTTGACAATTGTGTGATTTCAAGCTCTATACATATGGCGATAAGTGTAATAAAATCTTCATTGTTTTTACCCATATAAATAAGGTACTCTCACATGATCAGTTACACTACTTATAAAATATACTTATAGTAAAAATATCATCAAATAATAATTCAATGGATCATGACTATCAATATAATTATGATGCTTAATCACTGTCCCACAAATAAACAAAATTAGTTACAGTATTAATTCAAACCACAGATAAAATGTCACACTTAACCAGTGGCTTATAACACATTTCAATCTCGTGTCAAGGTATTTTAGACAGTATTTTAACGTTACTATTTATTTAAAAGGTGTTCAATTGATGGAACTGTTTGAACTCGCATTTTGTTTATTTCATATGAAAGTAAGAAATTTGATTTCCACAAAGAATACTATACGAAGTTAAAATGAACGATCAATAATGATCACATCATTATGTAGAAAAACACATTTAATTCTCGTGTCAAGGATTTAATTATTTTAACGTTAATATTTATTTAAAATGTGTTCAATTGATGGAACTGTTTGGAATGGCATTTTGAATATTTCATTTAAAAGTAATACATTTGATTTCCACAAAGAAGGATGACATTCGAAAGTGGAGGCTCGTTCGGTGCAGAGCTCTGGTTCAGTCGATTGTTTTCCCTGTACTGTTGACGTCATAACGTCATTTTTTAACTTCAGTGCAGTGATGAAGTATTTAATTCGTAAAATGTTTACTGATCTTGCTCCGCCGAAACAATTTCAGGCGTCGACCGAACGGAATGTTGCGCTCGTGTCGCCACGGTCGTCGGTTACAGCGCAGCGCAGCGCCGCCCGCGGAACCTGAATATCTACCCACTAATCACATTTTAAACTAAAAGGTTGGTAAAAATATAATATTATCTGCTAAGGTGTAATTATTGTTATTGTTTATTTAGAACACGTGTAATCTTTGATTAAATACAATGCAATATCTATTCGATTCGTGACATTAGGGGGTAATTATTAGTGGGTGTAGTAGGCCGACACCATTCGACCTATAATTCACGGTCAGTAATAGTATTTTGAATCCATAACGCTATGCATAATTGACAGTGCAATATAAGCCTTGCTTACATCGTCACGCTAACAATGCTAGCCGTACATTCTATGACATATTTTGTTATCTTGTGGACTGTGGATGGACAGATCTTTAGATGAAACACACCAAGCTAGGGTGAAACTATCTAAATATATATTATAACTCAAAGGTGACTGGCTGATAAAGTGATCTATCAACGCACAGCCCAAACCACTGGACGGATCGGGCTGAAATTTGGCACGCAGGTAGATGTTATGACGTAGGCATCCGCTAAGAAAGGGTTTTGATTAATTCTACCCCCAAGGGGTATCGATAAAATAGGGGATGAAAGTTTGTATGAAACTTTGTCAATTTTAAACCGCTCGGGCTGAGACTTTGCATGCATAGGCGTGTAGGCACTATGACGTGTAGGCATCCCCTAAGAAAGGATTTTGAGGTGCAGGCTATATGAGATAAGTAACTTTTCAGCTTAATATATACGAATTTCTTTATGCTAGCGCCATCTACATTGAGTTATTTTGGAGAGAACTTTGAATTAACCATTTTTGTGCATAGTGCATAGATAATATATATCTAGCGGATTATAATAATAATACTTGTTAACGCGAGCGAAGCTAAAAGCTAGTTATAATATATAATAAGATAATATTATTGATAGATCTTTGTCACCATACATAGACTCGCGATGATGTTGCGGAATTTTAAATTTGCCATGGTTTTTGTAATACTTTAATGAAATTTTACATCATGCAAACGGGTGTATCAAAGGATATAATCTTACCAACAGTTTTTTTTTTATTATTATTATAATTGGGCCTAATTGTGGTCATGTTTAACGCATAATATATACTACATTGTAGGCAACTAATTTGGTGCCCTTTAAACCTATTAATAGAACAATCGTGTACTTTACAATTGCCATTTTAAGTTTTACATGTAATTTTAATTTGTTTTACTTTAACTGGATAAAAATATTTGCCAATATGCCTATACCTACCTGTATGAGATTGTATTTGCAACTCTTGTTGATTGTGACCAGTTTTTATATGTAGGTACATACATACATAACTGTGTGTCTACCATATCAGGGTAAAATTAAGGATATTGGCTATAGTCTAAATTATAACAAGTCGGCAATGATCACTAACCCTCTCAGGCAATTATTTATATTCTGCTCCGTTGACATTTCAGGTTTGGATACATACTGGATGTATGATGCTGCCGCTCAAAAGCTGTTATGTTTGCCCGCCCGCCGCTGATTGCTTTCGTCTATTTTAACATGGTAAGTGTCAAAAGCAAATTTTATATATAGTATAATATATTCATAGTCTTCTTTGGCCAAACAAAAACCCATTTACCAGTGGAACAATCGATTTTATTTGTTCCATAATAGAAATAGGGACCACCGTGTCTGTCTGTCTGTCTGACCTTTGAAGGGCAGCCATGTTTGGAACTGTAATGTGTAGCCGAAGTGAAATTTTCACAAAAGTCTCACCAAGTGTCTGAAACGAAAATTAGCGATAAATTACCTACGTTAATAGATTGCTAATACATTTTCAAACGCAGATTGGTGGGTTGCTGAAACCTTCAAAAACTGACTGTTTGTCAACACTGTTACCAAGTTAATTAACATTAACTAGCTAATAGATTGCCACATGTCCATGTGATATTATTAATCAAATTCATATTATTGAGAACAACTAATTATTAAGTTATGTATAAGTGTTACATAATATTTTGATATAATATGACTGTGTGTGTGTTTAATCTGTAAACTCCATAGAAATGGTAAACATTCTACATTTACATAATATTAACTTTTTCATAAATTACACTGCCATCAGGGTGGAACTAAATTAACAGTTACAATTTTGTAAATTGCATAAGGATCGCATTGAAATATTTGATTGTTGAAAGGCTATTTGTTTTTCAATAATTATAATATGCACTGATCAATAATAATAATATCCTCCGCTCTTGTATTTATTCGCTTACAAATTATTTATTATAACCGTCATCTCGATATTCGAAACGTTCGAAACGTAGCTCGTCGTGTGTGGCCCGTAAATGTAAACAAGAAGCGTGTGCGATATCATTATAAATGCATAGTTATACGTAACCATAACAATAGTTAAAAATTACCTACACGGCGGTGGAAGTGACAATTACAATTTGAATCACCGCGACATGTAAATTTGTAGCACATCAGAGATCAGCGTGGAAATGGTCAATCGGCGTTAGTAAGCAGCGGCTAAATTGTACAAGTGAAATTAATAGGTATGCCATATATAACAGGCAACTGTTTAATTTTCACATTAATTACAAACCAACGGACAATATATTTTTTTTTCCATAATTACACTGAAAAACAGGCAATTGTTTGATTTTCACATGAATTTAACATCGACCGACAAAAAATTTGATTTCTTTCAATTTTTTTTTTCTGAATTTCACTCAAAAACAAGGCAATTGTTTGATTTTCACATGAATTTAACACCGACCGACAAAAAGTTTGATTTCTTTCATTTTTTTTTTTCTTAATTTCACTCAATAACCAGGCAATTGTTTGATTTTTTTTTTCTCTTAATTTCATTTAAAAACAAGGCAATTGTTTGATTTTCACATGAATTTAACACCGACCGACAAAAAGTTTGATTTCTTTCAATATTTTTTTTTTCTGAATTTCACTCAAAATAGGAAATTGTTTGATTTTTTTTTCTCTTAATTTCACTCAAAAACAAGGCAATTGTTTGATTGTTTTTTCTCTTAATTTCACTCAAAAACAAGGCAATTGTTTGATTTTCACATGAATTTAACACCGACCGACAAAAAGTTTGATTCCTTTAATTTTTTTTTTTATTCTAAATTTCACTCAATAACCAGGCAATTGTTTTTTATTTTCTCTTAATTTCACTCAAAAACAAGGCAATTGTTTGATTTTCACATGAATTTAACACCGACCGACAAAAAGTTTGATTTCTTTCAATTTTTTTTTTCCGAATTTCACTCAAAAACAAGGCAATTGTTTGATTTTCACATGAATTTAACACCGACCGACAAAAAGTTTGATTTCTTTCAATTTTTTTTTCCCGAATTTCACTCAAAAACAAGGCAATTGTTTGATTTTCTTTTTCTCTTAATTTCACTCAAAAACAAGGCAATTGTTTGATTTTCACGTTAATTTAACACCGACCGACAAAAAGTTTGATTTCTTTCAATTTTTTTTTTCTGAATTTCACTCAAAAACAAGGCAATTGTTTGATTTTTTTCTCTCTTAATTTCACTCAAAAACAAGGCAATTGTTTGATTTTTTTTTTCTCTTAATTTAATGTCGGGGCTCGGAATAGTCTGTAGACGACTTACGTTCCTGGCGGGGTGTTTTACTCGGTAGAGCAGCGTCGTGCTGCGATCTGTTGAGACTCAGCCCTACGCCAGGTGATTCGTTATGTGTATAGTGTACACACAGCGCGAACTGACCTACACTGTTACAGTCTAGGATACCTACCACGCGAACCGACCGCCTCGTTACTTGGCTTACACTTGTATATATCACACTTTTAACATGTTTATTTTATTTTTATTCACATATTTTTATTGTTTTTAACCGACTTCTATAAATCTATCCATTTTTTTATTCGATTAAGTGACCCAATTTTGTCATTTTTTTATTTGAAATATAGTTTCTCTCATGTGGTCCCATTTAAATTTGATCAAAATCGCTCAAGCCGTTTTGAAGTTACGCTCCATTAACTGGTTATTTTTTTCCTCTCTTGATGATATACTTACATAATAGGTACTTTTGAACTTTCGTAGTATAGAATAGACTTCAACAAGTTATTTGTCACTAAATTAAAGCCAATTTATGTAATTATTTTTTTCTTCTGTTTCAGGTAACAGCATGATGTCTACATGAAAAAAAAATTGTTAAATAAAACCTAACAAGTGAGTTATTAATCTTGATTAACGTATTTAAGTTAGTCTACAAGCTTTTGTCACTTTTTGGTCACTTTTCAAATCACTAATGTTAGCTAACCTAAGTTTTAAAACGAAAAATCTTGGCTAATTATTCTTGATTTGTCAGGTGAAATGAAATCTCTTTAATATTAAGAAACAAACAAAATAAATATCCGAGCTAATCTAATTAAATTCGCTAACCAAACCTACAAATTGTACATAGTAATGTCTAATAAGCAATCCTGTTATTTGCTTTTTTGTCAAATTGCCTTTTTATTTGTCAAAACCAATCTAATTAAAGTTTAGAAATTGATAATTTTAGCTAACATACATAATTAGTCATATCTACCTAGTAAAAATATTGACTTAAAAAAAGACTAGATTTGTCAAATTCAACTGAAAACATTGAATATTTTATCCAACCTAACCTTCCAAAACTTAATTAGGTAATGGGTCTGGATAAATACATGTCAAAATACCCTTACTCACGATTTTCAAGTAAAACCTTTATATAAAAAAATCCAGTATCCCTAAAACTGATTATCAAAACCAAAACAATCACAGCAATTCGGACTGTATTAGTCAAATGCAAGCATCAACTAAGACTGAAATCCAACATAACAGTTTATAATAGTTAATCTTGCTTTTACAAATTTTCGTTTAGTCTAGATTTGCAAATAATAAATTTAAAGTTGACATATCCAGTCAACTTAGTCCTAATTTGGTTAAATCAGTGAAAAATATACAGATCCTTAGGCACTAATATTTAAAAACAAGTAGACATTTCTTAAAATGCTTTATATACATGTCATTCGGTAATATTGTAATTATGAAATGAAATACAGACTTTTATTGGCATATTTTATTTACATAATTCGTTAAAAAGCATTATTCTCCAAACAAAACAATGCTTTAAAACAATTTTTTTTTATTATTAAAGTACAATGTGTCCCGACCAAGGAGGTTTCAATTCAATTTAAGCACACATTATCTGTGGTGAGCGCGCTGCTCGCGTGTTAGTTGGATTAATGAAAGTCAAAGTAAAAACCATTTATTCAATATAGGCGTCTACGACGCTCTAAATAAATTTTAATATTGAAATATTCTAATTGTACGTACTGCCTCGTTCAGCAAACAAGGCTGTATAGAGCCACTCCGAATCAACTATTAATTAACATATTTATCGTTATATATATAATATCAAAAAGAGTATAATAAATCACTTAACTTCACAACATGTTGATTGGGCAGCACTTCGTCGTTAAAGACTATTTCGACACAAGTTTACTTGCTCCCATTTTATAGAGAAGCACAAACTAAGGGACAAAGCGAACTGCCGTCACAAACACAGTACTCTTTAAAGTTGACAATTGTGTGATTTCAAGCTCTATACATATGGCGATAAGTGTAATAAAATCTTCATTGTTTTTACACATATAAATAAGGTACTCTCACATGATCAGTTACACTACTTATAAAATATACTTATAGTAAAAATATCATCAAATAATAATTCAATGGATCATGACTATCAATATAATTATGATGCTTAATCACTGTCCCACAAATAAACAAAATTAGTTACAGTATTAATTCAAACCACAGATAAAATGTCACACTTAACCAGTGGCTTATAACACATTTCAATCTCGTGTCAAGGTATTTTAGACAGTATTTTAACGTTACTATTTATTTAAAAGGTGTTCAATTGATGGAACTGTTTGAACTCGCATTTTGTTTATTTCATATGAAAGTAAGTGATTTGATTTCCACAAAGAATACTATACGAAGTTAAAATGAACGATCAATAATGATCACATCATTATGTAGAAAAACACATTTAATTCTCGTGTCAAGGATTTAATTATTTTAACGATAATATTTATTTAAAATGTGTTCAATTGATGGAACTGTTTGGAATGGCATTTTGAATATTTCATTTAAAAGTAATTCATTTGATTTCCACAAAGAAGGATGACATTCGAAAGTGGAGGCTCGTTCGGTGCAGAGCTCTGGTTCAGTCAATAAATAGATTTTTTGGAATCGGCATCAATGACACAAAGAAATTTAGATTGCAAGAAACACTTAAAAATAATAAATGATTTGAAAAATGATATTGAGCAATTATCCAAATGGCTGGAAGCAGAAAAGGGAAGAAACAATAAAATTAAAGAATTGACGGAAAGAAATCAACTACCTAAAAAGCAGAACTTTAAGACAAAACCATGTACTTTTAACAGTAAAAGTTTAAGGAGAAAGATCAAAAAACTCTCGAAAATAATACAGAATCTGCAAAATAAATTAAATATATCACAGAAAAAAATAAACGAACATAAATGCAAAACTGCGCCAAAATTAAAAAATATATTGCAACATACAAAAGAAGAGTTATTAAGAAGCAATACTGATTCTCGGGCAGGTAATATGAAAACAAAAGAGACTACACCCGTTATTGACAGAAAAGAAGATAAGAAACCAAAGAAGAAAGTAGTAATAATAGGTGGTGGACAATGTCGAAATCTGGCATCGAACCTTGTATACAGCCGAGTGAATACTAAATATGAAAAATACAGCGTAGAAGCTTTCTTGAAGCCGCAGGCTAACACAGAAACTCTTCTAGAACTCTGTAGAGGTTATCAATTTAGTGAAGAAGATAAATTAATATTGTGTTTAGGTGAATATGACAGAGATCCTATGAAACTGGCATTTGAAATTTACGCTACTCTCAAGTATCTAAAAGTATCTAGTATATTCTTGCTTAGTGTCCGTAGGAACAAGTATTTAAATGAATATGAATTGAATAAATTATTAAAAAATGTAGCTAATCATGTTGACAACTGTTACTTCATAGAGCTAGATAAAAATGTAAGAGATTTAACAAGAGACATGTGTAAAAGGATCAATTATTGGATAGATACAATCGATTATAATAACCTTTATTTGCCACATTATGTTAAAACAATAAATGATGCTTTTAACATGAATAGGAAATATAATGAAAAACCTGATTGCAAGGAACCCCGTAAAGGTACTATACCGTTTTACTTTAAAAAACCGATTTCTTTTACTGTTCAAAAGAATGTAAACATGAAAAACACTATTCTTAATTATTTTCCTGTTTTGACGCAACCAAAAAGAAACACTGATAATCAAATCAACGACAAGCAAAATAAAGATTACCATAATAAGCCTGTATCTGAAAAGTTTTTTCGTCTTTAATCATATTAATGTTTTACATCAGAATATCTCAGGTATTATAAATAAACAAGATATGCTAACTGTTAATTTGGAAGATTTAGAGACTTTAGGGAAATCCGTTGACGTAGTTTGCGCAACTGAACATAACATGAAATTAGGTGACGAGGCAACTTTACATATTCCAAATTTCAGATTAGCAGCAAGCTATTATAGGAATGAAAGGAGAGGAGGAGCATGTATAATAGTAAGAGCTCACCATGAGTACAGAGAAATCGCTAAAATTAAAGACCTATCAGTAATGAATATTGTAGAATGTTGTGCTATTGAATTGACAAAACATAATATGATAGTAGTGGCTATATATAGAGTACCTAAGTCTAAACACATGGATGTATTCTTTGAAATTTTAGAAAACATATTAAAAATCGTCACAGACAATTGTGGTAGGAAGGTTTTGATATGTGGAGATTACAATATTGACATTCTTAAAAGAAATAACTTGACATTTGATTTCGAAAATTTATTATTATGTTATAACTTAAGACCTTCTATAACAGAAATAACTAGACCTATAAGTAAGACTTGTATTGATAATATTTTGACTAATGTCCGATCCAAGGGTGAAGTAATTGAAATGGCATTGTCAGATCACAGCGCACAATTACTTAAATGCCCAGTCAAAAGAACCTGCAAGCTCAAGTCATGGACAATTTCAAAAAGAGATCTATGTACAGAGAACCTAGAGTTATTTAAAAAATCCATTCTTAACCTAAGTTTTCGTGAAGTATACGATTCCATAGAACCGAATATTGCATATAATAATTTTTTAGAAACTATCAAATTGTTTTACGACCTATGTTTTCCTTGGAAAAAAATTATTATTAGGGATCGAAAACAAACAAAATGGCTATCTAACGGTATTAAAAAATGTAGCAGGAAGAAGAGACAGCTATTGTGGCAATATCGTCTTTCACCAACTCCTAACAATAAAAAGGCATTTAGGATCTATTCTGCAACTTATAAAAAAGTTATAAGATTAACTAAACGAGCGCAGAATAATTACCACATCATTAGGTCTGTAAATAAGTCGAGAGCTACTTGGCAAGTAATCAATAAGGACAAAGTTACAAATAAAGATTATATATTCGAAATTTTACTTGATGACAAATTAATAACTGACCCCGGTGACATCTCTAGCGCATTCAATAATTATTTTATTAATGACATTCAGAACAACTCTAACATAACCAAATACTTAAATTCAGAATTTAGTAAATTACCACAATCCAATTGTTCATCAATATTTCTTTCCCCGACAACGCCGCAAAATGTTATGCAAAAAATTTATTATCTAAAAAACACAAATAGTGTCGGGTATGACGATATTTCGACAAAGGTAATTAAATACGTAAAAGACATAGTATGTTTTCCACTTTGTTACATTATAAACTTAAGTATAGAAAAAGGAATATTTCCAGATGGACTAAAAACATCAATTATCAAACCACTATTTAAACGAGGTAAAAAGGATATATTATCTAATTACAGACCAATTGCCTTAATACCTGTCTTTGCAAAGGTGTTTGAGAAGTTACTTTATGATGCTATATACAACTTTTTAGATATTAACAATATTTTAACTTCGAATCAAAAAGGCTTCAGAAAAGGGATGTCTATTAATATGGCCGTCTTCGATTTCCTAAACAGCGTAATGGAAAATGTAGACAGAAAAAATCCTGTATGTTCAATTTACATGGATATGACTAAGGCCTTTGATTGTGTTGACCATAATATATTATGTCATAAATTAGAATGCTACGGAATAAGAGGAAACGTCTTAGATCTCAAGAAATCATACCTGTCGAATAGGGTACAAAAAACGGAAGTTAGAAGAATTAATATGCAAAAAAAATGTGAGGTCATATATCTATCTGAGCCACTTATAGTTCAGTACGGAGTACCTCAAGGGAGTGTGTTAGGACCTTTACTCTTTCTATGCTACATAAACGACTTACCAAACTGCACAACACACCCCATGGTACTGTTTGCTGACGATAGTACTATCATCATTAAAAAGCAATTTACTGACTACATAACTGTCATTAATTCTACAGTATATAACATAATAAACTGGTTAACAATAAATAATTTAAAAATTAACTTAAATAAAACCAATATTATGCATTTTAATCAAAGGACATCTAAATCAGACTTTGACATACACTATTTAAATCAAATTATAAATAAAATACAGGTCACAAAATTCCTAGGACTACATATTGACAGACAACTCACGTGGAAGTATCACACAGACGACTTAACCAAGCGGGTCAATAGCATGGCCTATGCCTTACACCATCTATCCAAAGTTGTCAATAGGGATACAGCATTAACAGCCTATCATGGGAGTGTTGCTTCACTTTTAAGGTATGGAGTAATCTTCTGGGCAAACTCAACTAATAAGGAAAAGGTATTTCTGGCCCAGAAGAGGTGCATTAGAGCAATAATAAATCTTAAATCTACAGATAGTTGTAAACCACACTTCAAAGAACTTAAAATTCTGACATTACCATGCATGTACATATATGAAACCGCACTTTTTGTTAAAAATAACCTAGATTACTTTAAATCGGTAAGAGATGGACACAAGTTAAACTTTAGAAATAAATCCCAGTTGTGCATCAGAATGTCCCATACGACACTAATGCACAAAAGTGTATTTTGTATGGCTCCTAAAATTTATAATAAAGTACCAGAAGCATTAAAAGCGTGTAATATATCGAAGTTTAAACATAATTTGAAGACATTACTCATTGACAAATGTTACTATAGTATAAATGAATTCCTAGATGATAGAAAATTATATTTAAAATCATGACATTGTATTGTAATTTTTAAACATTATTTTAATTGTTATTCTGAAATATTTATTTTGATTGTACTGTTGACTTATTTTATTACTTGTTTCTTATTTTTGTAAATTTTTTTAAAAAAAAGGACTATATTATTATGTTTAACGAACCCTTTATTGTGTTGTTAATATTTGCATGCCTTATATAGGCGAGAATGTACCTGGGAATTACCTTTTTCAACCATGTTACAACTTGATAACCTGCATTCTGACAAATAAATGAATTTGAATTTGAATTTGAATTTGTTTTCCCTGTACTGTTGACGTCATAACGTCATTTTTTAACTTCAGTGCAGTGATGAAGTGTTTAATTCGTAAAATGTTTACTGATCTTGCTCCGCCGAAACAATTTCAGGCGTCGACCGAACGGAATGTTGCGCTCGTGTCGCCACGGTCGTCGGTTACAGCGCAGCGCAGCGCCGCCCGCGGAACCTGAATATCTACCCACTAATCACATTTTAAACTAAAAGGTTGGTAAAAATATAATATTATCTGCTAAGGTGTAATTATTGTTATTGTTTATTTAGAACACGTGTAATCTTTGATTAAATACAATGCAATATCTATTCGATTCGTGACATTAGGGGGTAATTATTAGTGGGTGTAGTAGGCCGACACCATTCGACCTATAATTCACGGTCAGGAATAGTATTTTGAATCCATAACGCTATGCATAATTGACAGTGCAATATAAGCCTTGCTTACATCGTCACGCTAACAATGCTAGCCGTACATTCTATGACATATTTTGTTATCTTGTGGACTGTGGATGGACAGATCTTTAGATGAAACACACCAAGCTAGGGTGAAACTATCTAAATATATATTATAACTCAAAGGTGACTGGCTGATATAGTGATCTATCAACGCACAGCCCAAACCACTGGACGGATCGGGCTGAAATTTGGCACGCAGGTAGATGTTATGACGTAGGCATCCGCTAAGAAAGGGTTTTGATTAATTCTACCCCCAAGGGGTATCGATAAAATAGGGGATGAAAGTTTGTATGAAACTTTGTCAATTTTAAACCGCTCGGGCTGAGACTTTGCATGCATAGGCGTGTAGGCACTATGACGTGTAGGCATCCCCTAAGAAAGGATTTTGAGGTGCAGGCTATATGAGATAAGTAACTTTTCAGCTTAATATATACGAATTTCTTTATGCTAGCGCCATCTACATTGAGTTATTTTGGAGAGAACTTTGAATTAACCATTTTTGTGCATAGTGCATAGAGAATATATATCTAGCGGATTATAATAATAATACTTGTTAACGCGAGCGAAGCTAAAAGCTAGTTATAATATATAATAAGATAATATTATTGATAGATCTTTGTCACCATACATAGACTCGCGATGATATTGCGGAATTTTAAATTTGCCATGGTTTTTGTAATACTTTAATGAAATTTTACATCATGCAAACGGGTGTATCAAAGGATATAATCTTACCAACAGTTTTTTTTTTATTATTATTATAATTGGGCCTAATTGTGGTCATGTTTAACGCATAATATATACTACATTGTAGGCAACTAATTTGGTGCCCTTTACACCTATTAATAGAACAATCGTGTACTTTAAAATTGCCATTTTAAGTTTTACATGTAATTTTAATTTGTTTTACATGAACTGGATAAAAATATTTGCCAAAATGCCTATACCTACCTGTATGAGATTGTATTTGCAACTCTTGTTGATTGTGACCAGCTGGCCTACCAGCGTCTCTTATTGCAGTTTATTGTAAGACTTGAAATGAACCGTTCCACTAATTCGTACCATAGTGTCACACAATCCGCACACATCACGTTGTATCCTAAGCAGCGCTGCTTATACTCCGCTTATGATTTTGTTCATTCATTTTTTGGGTGTTTTCGTACCATCGTCTGTTATCTGACAGGTTCTTTACTGCTAGTTTGACGGCTAGTTGTCAATTTTATGGAACTTAAGTGAATCATAAAAAGTTGCTATTGTACGTACTTTTTGTATTCAATTTGCAGTAAAATTGTGTTGACAGAGATAGTCGCAAGCAAAGTAAGTAATGTTTTGGTTATTGTATAGTCGTAACATACGTAATTTCGTTTTGGCTCCATTAATATCACAAATTGACTAAATTGGGCAAACAATTACTTTTTAGGTTATGATATTTACCTAGAAAAATACATTTCAATTGTGAAGTGAGTTAAAAAAATCTTTTTTACTTCATAAGGGTGGTTCGATCTAAATCAGTCAAGCTGTTTTTGAATTACACTCCAATAATTGAAAAGTGTTAAGCCTATCTTGATAATTGGATTGTTGATGGTGAATGACAATCGTTCCCACTTCAACAAGTTAGGTATTTCCACTTTTGAGTGTTAAAGTCGGCTCCATTATTTGTTAAAAAAATGTTGAGTAGGTTGTTGCCATAGGATAGCAATATAAACAAATTACTGATAACTAGAGAAGAGACTACATATTTGGTCTTACTTTGGCCCACTCTTTCCAATCTTTTGTTGCCCCTTCCCCGTGTGCGTTGAGGGCCTGCGCCAGCGTCGTCCACATTCTGCGGGAGTACTCGCGTGCCTGTGTGGATTTATTCCTCCCGACAGCAAGACTACGATTATGCCTCAGGTACTCCCTCATAATTTCGAGCTGACCGAGAGTCACTCGTCGATGCCTTTGCTCCTTACTAAAATAGTAAAACAACAGAATTAATGAAATAAGTAGCTACTGAAAAGCATGAGCTTTTCCAATGTAAATTGAGGTGTCCCATAAGTAAGCTTAGCTGAAGAATACATTATGCAAAATAGCACTGCGTTTGTACTTACGGCATTGAAAAACTATGATTCACGCACTACACTAACTCCAAAACAAATAACAAGAGTTGGTTTTTGTAAGTACATAAACAAACTTTATTCCGCAGTGAAAGAAACTGTTTTAAAATCATAAATGGCGCCAATACTGCTAAAGTGCTGCCAGCAGTAGGAAGATATTTTAACGCAAAAAAGGAACAAAATTTGTGAAAAAGGTTTGTAATAAACCAGATAATGTATTGAAAATTACATGATAGTTAAAGTAAAAAGACTTAAAATTTAAAAATGAAAAGTTAGCTAGACGCTTTCGTTTAATTTAACGACTGTATGAATAAATAGGCTGTGAAAATGTTACCGATGGCGCAGCATCATGGCACATTCATTAATATTAGGATGTATCCTGGTAACACACGCCTTCGTTTTAAAACCCATCATTAAATATTGTCTTGATATGCGAAACTAACATTTTATACAAAAGTACGTTAATTTAGGAATATATGTCAACAGAGTATATAAAATACATATGAACAGAAGAAAAACATAATTCCTAGACTAAAAATATGTTACATTTATTAAATTCAAAAAAATAATTTCATTACCTGGTAAAAGCCAATGCATAAATATTCGGGTTTTCTGACGAAAAAAATTGAGAGAGCGAAATAGACACACGTAGCAATAGTTTTATCCCTTTTGCTCAAACGTTTTACAACTGGCTAAAAATCCGTATTCATTCATTCATTCGGTCGTCAAACTGTATAAACGCAGCGCTGCTATTTAAAGACCCTAGTACCATTTTAGTGTAGTTGATTAGAAGCGCTGCCTTTACACTGCCTTGCAAATAGACCGTTTGCTAAACGACGCTGGTAGGGGTCCAGTTTTTATATGTAGGTACATACATACATAACTGTGTGTCTACCATATCAGGGTAAAATTAAGGATATTGGCTATAGTCTAAATTATAACAAGTTGGCAATGATCACTAACCCTCTCAGGCAATTATTTATATTCTGCTCCGTTGACATTTCAGGTTTGGATACATACTGGATGTATGATGCTGCCGCTCAAAAGCTGTTATGTTTGCCCACCCGCCGCTGATTGCTTTCGTCTATTTTAACATGGTAAGTGTCAAAAGCAAATTTTATATATAGTATAATATATTCATAGTCTTCTTTGGCCAAACAAAAACCCATTTACCAGTGGAACAATCGATTTTATTTGTTCCATAATAGAAATAGGGACCACCGTGTCTGTCTGTCTGTCTGACCTTTGAAGGGCAGCCATGTTTGGAACTGTAATGTGTAGCCGAAGTGAAATTTTCACAAAAGTCTCACCAAGTGTCTGAAACGAAAATTAGCGATAAATTACCTACGTTAATAGATTGCTAATACATTTTCAAACGCAGATTGGTGGGTTGCTGAAACCTTCAAAAACTGACTGTTTGTCAACACTGTTACCAAGTTAATTAACATTAACTAGCTAATAAATTGCCACATGTCCATGTGATATTATTAATCAAATTCATATTATTGAGAACAACTAATTATTAAGTTATGTATAAGTGTTACATAATATTTTAATATAATATGACTGTGTGTGTGTTTAATCTGTAAACTCCATAGAAATGGTAAACATTCTACATTTACATAATATTAACTTTTTCATAAATTACACTGCCATCAGGGTGGAACTAAATTAACAGTTACAATTTTGTAAATTGCATAAGGATCGCATTGAAATATTTGATTGTTGAAAGGCTATTTGTTTTTCAATAATTATAATATGCACTGATCAATAATAATAATATCCTCCGCTCTTGTATTTATTCGCTTACAAATTATTTATTATAACCGTCATCTCGATATTCGAAACGTTCGAAACGTAGCTCGTCGTGTGTGGCCCGTAAATGTAAACAAGAAGCGTGTGCGATATCATTATAAATGCATAGTTATACGTAACCATAACAATAGTTAAAAATTACCTACTCGGCGGTGGAAGTGACAATTACAATTTGAATCACCGCGACATGTAAATTTGTAGCACATCAGAGATCAGCGTTGAAATGGTCAATCGGCGTTAGAGAGCAGCGGCTAAATTGTACAAGTGAAATTAAAAGGTATGCCATATATAACAGGCAACTGTTTAATTTTCACATTAATTAAAAACCAACGGACAATATTTTTTTTTCCATAATTACACTGAAAAACAGGAAATTGTTTGATTTTCAAATGAATTTAACACCGACCGACAAAAAATTTGATTTCTTTCAATTTTTTTTTTCTAAATTTCACTCAATAACCAGGCAATTGTTTGATTTTTTAATCTCTTAATTTCACTCAAAAACAAGGCAATTGTTTGATTTTCACATGAATTTAACACCGACCGACAAAAAGTTTGATTTCTTTCATTTTTTTTTTTCTAAATTTCACTCAATAACCAGGCAATTGTTTGATTTTTTTTTTTCTCTTAATTTCATTTAAAAACAAGGCAATTGTTTGATTTTCACATGAATTTAACACCGACCGACAAAAAGTTTGATTTCTTTCATTTTTTTTTTCCAAATTTCACTCAATAACCAGGCAATTGTTTGATTTTTTTTTTCTCTTAATTTCACTCAAAAACAAGACAATTGTTTGATTTTCACATGAATTTAACACCGACCGACAAAAAGTTTGTTTTCTTTCAATATTTTTTTTTTCTGAATTTCACTCAAAAACAAGGCAATTGTTTGATTTTTTTTTCTCTTAATTTCACTCAAAAACAAGGCAATTGTTTGATTTTCACATGAATTTAACACCGACCGACAAAAAGTTTGATTTCTTTCAATTTTTTTTTTTCTGAATTTCACTCAAAAACCAGGCAATTGTGTGATTTTTTTTTCTCTTAATTTCACTCAAAAACAAGGCAATTGTTTGATTTTCACATGAATTTAACACCTACCGACAAAAAGTTTGATTTCTTTCAATTTTTTTTTTCTGAATTTCACTCAAAAACAAGGCAATTGTTTGATTTTTTTTGTCTCTTAATTTCACTCAAAAACAAGGCAATTGTTTGATTTTCACATGAATTTAACACCGACCGACAAAAAGTTTGATTTCTTTCATTTTTTTTTTCTGAATTTCACTCAAAAACAAGGCAATTGTTTGTTTTTTTTTCTCTTAATTTCACTCAAAAACAAGGCAATTGTTTGATTTTCACATGAATTTAACACCGACCGACAAAAAGTTTGATTTCTTTCAATATTTTTCATTCTGAATTCCACTCAAAATCAAGGCAATTGTTTGATTTTTTTTTCTCTTAATTTCACTCAAAAACAAGGCAATTGTTTGATTTTTTTTTTCTCTTAATTTCACTCTAAAACAAGGCAATTGTTTGATTTTCACATGAATTTAACACCGACCGACAAAAAGTTTGATTTCTTTCAATTATTTTTTTTCTGAATTTCACTCAAAAACAAGGCAATTAAGGATATTGGCTATAGTCTAAATTATAACAAGTTGGCAATGATCACTAACCCTCTCAGGCAATTATTTATATTCTGCTCCGTTGACATTTCAGGTTTGGATACATACTGGATGTATGATGCTGCCGCTCAAAAGCTGTTATGTTTGCCCGCCCGCCGCTGATTGCTTTCGTCTATTTTAACATGGTAAGTGTCAAAAGCAAATTTTATATATAGTATAATATATTCATAGTCTTCTTTGGCCAAACAAAAACCCATTTACCAGTGGAACAATCGATTTTATTTGTTCCATAATAGAAATAGGGACCACCGTGTCTGTCTGTCTGTCTGACCTTTGAAGGGCAGCCATGTTTGGAACTGTAATGTGTAGCCGAAGTGAAATTTTCACAAAAGTCTCACCAAGTGTCTGAAACGAAAATTAGAGATAAATTACCTACGTTAATAGATTGCTAATACATTTTCAAACGCAGAATGGTGGGTTGCTGAAACCTTCAAAAACTGACTGTTTGTCAACACTGTTACCAAGTTAATTAACATTAACTAGCTAATAAATTGCCACATGTCCATGTGATATTATTAATCAAATTCATATTATTGAGAACAACTAATTATTAAGTTATGTATAAGTGTTACATAATATTTTGATATAATATGACTGTGTGTGTGTTTAATCTGTAAACTCCATAGAAATGGTAAACATTCTACATTTACATAATATTAACTTTTTCATAAATTACACTGCCATCAGGGTGGAACTAAATTAACAGTTACAATTTTGTAAATTGCATAAGGATCGCATTGAAATATTTGATTGTTGAAAGGCTATTTGTTTTTCAATAATTATAATATGCACTGATCAATAATAATAATATCCTCCGCTCTTGTATTTATTCGCTTACAAATTATTTATTATAACCGTCATCTCGATATTCGAAACGTTCGAAACGTAGCTCGTCGTGTGTGGCCCGTAAATGTAAACAAGAAGCGTGTGCGATATCATTATAAATGCATAGTTATACGTTACCATAACAATAGTTAAAAATTACCTACACGGCGGTGGAAGTGACAATTACAATTTGAATCACCGCGACATGTAAATTTGTAGCACATCAGAGATCAGCGTTGAAATGGTCAATCGGCGTTAGAGAGCAGCGGCTAAATTGTACAAGTGAAATTAATAGGTATGCCATATATAACAGGCAACTGTTTAATTTTCACATTAATTAAAAACCAACGGACAATATTTTTTTTTCCATAATTACACTGAAAAACAGGAAATTGTTTGATTTTCAAATGAATTTAACACCGACCGACAAAAAATTTGATTTCTTTCAATTTTTTTTTTCTGAATTTCACTCAAAAACAAGGCAATTGTTTGATTTTTTAATCTCTTAATTTCACTCAAAAACAAGGCAATTGTTTGATTTTCACATGAATTTAACACCGACCGACAAAAAGTTTGATTTCTTTCATTTTTTTTTTTCTAAATTTCACTCAATAACCAGGCAATTGTTTGATTTTTTTTTTTCTCTTAATTTCATTTAAAAACAAGGCAATTGTTTGATTTTCACATGAATTTAACACCGACCGACAAAAAGTTTGATTTCTTTCATTTTTTTTTTCCAAATTTCACTCAATAACCAGGCAATTGTTTGATTTTTTTTTTTCTCTTAATTTCACTCAAAAACAAGACAATTGTTTGATTTTCACATGAATTTAACACCGACCGACAAAAAGTTTGTTTTCTTTCAATATTTTTTTTTTCTGAATTTCACTCAAAAACAAGGCAATTGTTTGATTTTTTTTTCTCTTAATTTCACTCAAAAACAAGGCAATTGTTTGATTTTCACATGAATTTAACACCGACCGACAAAAAGTTTGATTTCTTTCAATTTTTTTTTTTCTGAATTTCACTCAAAAACCAGGCAATTGTGTGATTTTTTTTTTCTCTTAATTTCACTCAAAAACAAGGCAATTGTTTGATTTTCACATGAATTTAACACCTACCGACAAAAAGTTTGATTTCTTTCAATTTTTTTTTTCTGAATTTCACTCAAAAACAAGGCAATTGTTTGATTTTTTTTGTCTCTTAATTTCACTCAAAAACAAGGCAATTGTTTGATTTTCACATGAATTTAACACCGACCGACAAAAAGTTTGATTTCTTTCATTTTTTTTTTCTGAATTTCACTCAAAAACAAGGCAATTGTTTGTTTTTTTTTTCTCTTAATTTCACTCAAAAACAAGGCAATTGTTTGATTTTCACATGAATTTAACACCGACCGACAAAAAGTTTGATTTCTTTCAATATTTTTCATTCTGAATTCCACTCAAAATCAAGGCAATTGTTTGATTTTTTTTTTCTCTTAATTTCACTCAAAAACAAGGCAATTGTTTGATTTTTTTTTCTCTTAATTTCACTCTAAAACAAGGCAATTTTTTGATTTTCACATGAATTTAACACCGACCGACAAAAAGTTTGATTTCTTTCAATTATTTTTTTTCTGAATTTCACTCAAAAACAAGGCAATTAAGGATATTGGCTATAGTCTAAATTATAACAAGTTGGCAATGATCACTAACCCTCTCAGGCAATTATTTATATTCTGCTCCGTTGACATTTCAGGTTTGGATACATACTGGATGTATGATGCTGCCGCTCAAAAGCTGTTATGTTTGCCCGCCCGCCGCTGATTGCTTTCGTCTATTTTAACATGGTAAGTGTCAAAAGCAAATTTTATATATAGTATAATATATTCATAGTCTTCTTTGGCCAAACAAAAACCCATTTACCAGTGGAACAATCGATTTTATTTGTTCCATAATAGAAATAGGGACCACCGTGTCTGTCTGTCTGTCTGACCTTTGAAGGGCAGCCATGTTTGGAACTGTAATGTGTAGCCGAAGTGAAATTTTCACAAAAGTCTCACCAAGTGTCTGAAACGAAAATTAGAGATAAATTACCTACGTTAATAGATTGCTAATACATTTTCAAACGCAGAATGGTGGGTTGCTGAAACCTTCAAAAACTGACTGTTTGTCAACACTGTTACCAAGTTAATTAACATTAACTAGCTAATAAATTGCCACATGTCCATGTGATATTATTAATCAAATTCATATTATTGAGAACAACTAATTATTAAGTTATGTATAAGTGTTACATAATATTTTGATATAATATGACTGTGTGTGTGTTTAATCTGTAAACTCCATAGAAATGGTAAACATTCTACATTTACATAATATTAACTTTTTCATAAATTACACTGCCATCAGGGTGGAACTAAATTAACAGTTACAATTTTGTAAATTGCATAAGGATCGCATTGAAATATTTGATTGTTGAAAGGCTATTTGTTTTTCAATAATTATAATATGCACTGATCAATAATAATAATATCCTCCGCTCTTGTATTTATTCGCTTACAAATTATTTATTATAACCGTCATCTCGATATTCGAAACGTTCGAAACGTAGCTCGTCGTGTGTGGCCCGTAAATGTAAACAAGAAGCGTGTGCGATATCATTATAAATGCATAGTTATACGTTACCATAACAATAGTTAAAAATTACCTACACGGCGGTGGAAGTGACAATTACAATTTGAATCACCGCGACATGTAAATTTGTAGCACATCAGAGATCAGCGTTGAAATGGTCAATCGGCGTTAGAAAGCAGCGGCTAAATTGTACAAGTGAAATTAATAGGTATGCCATATATAACAGGCAACTGTTTAATTTTCACATTAATTAAAAACCAACGGACAATATTTTTTTTTTCCATAATTACACTTAAAAACAGGAAATTGTTTGATTTTCAAATGAATTTAACACCGACCGACAAAAAATTTGATTTCTTTCAATTTTTTTTTTCTGAATTTCACTCAAAAACAAGGCAATTGTTTGATTTTTTTTTCTCTTAATTTCACTCAAAAACAAGGCAATTGTTTGATTTTCACATGAATTTAACACCGACCGACAAAAAGTTTGATTTCTTTCATTTTTTTTTTTTCTTAATTTCACTCAATAACCAGGCAATTGTTTGATTTTTTTTTCTCTTAATTTAATTTAAAAACAAGGCAATTGTTTGATTTTCACATGAATTTAACACCGACCGACAAAAAGTTTGATTTCTTTCAATATTTTTTTTTTCTGAATTTCACTCAAAAACAAGGCAATAGTTTGATTTTTTTTTTCTCTTAATTTCACTCAAAAACAAGGCAATTGTTTGATTTTTTTTTTTCTTAATTTCACTCAAAAACAAGGCAATTGTTTGATTTTCACATGAATTTAACACCGACCGACAAAAAGTTTGATTTCTTTAATTTTTTTTTTTATTCTAAATTTCACTCAATAACCAGGCAATTGTTTTTTTTTTTTCTCTTAATTTCACTCAAAAACAAGGCAATTGTTTGATTTTCACATGAATTTAACACCGACCGACAAAAAGTTTGATTTCTTTCAATATTTTTTTTTTCTGAATTTCACTCAAAAACAAGGCAATTGTTTGATTTTTTTTGTCTCTTAATTTCACTCAAAAACAAGGCAATTGTTTGATTTTCACATGAATTTAACACCGACCGACAAAAAGTTTGATTTCTTTCATTTTTTTTTTCTGAATTTCACTCAAAAACAAGGCAATTAAGGATATTGGCTATAGTCTAAATTATAACAAGTTGGCAATGATCACTAATCCTCTCACGCAATTATTTATATTCTGCTCCGTTGACATTTCAGGTTTGGATACATACTGGATGTATGATGCTGCCGCTCAAAAGCTGTTATGTTTGCCCGCCCGCCGCTGATTGCTTTCGTCTATTTTAACATGGTAAGTGTCAAAAGCAAATTTTATATATAGTATAATATATTCATAGTCTTCTTTGGCCAAAACAAAAATCCATTTACCAGTGGAACAATCGATTTTATTTGTTCCATAATAGAAATAGGTGACCACCGTGTCTGTCTGTCTGTCTGACCTTTGAAGGGCAGCCATGTTTGGAACTGTAATGTGTAGCCGAAGTGAAATTTTCACAAAAGTCTCACCAAGTGTCTGAAACGAAAATTAGCGATAAATTACCTACGTTAATAGATTGCTAATACATTTTCAAACGCAGATTGGTGGGTTGCTGAAACCTTCAAAAACTGACTGTTTGTCAACACTGTTACCAAGTTAATTAACATTAACTAGCTAATAAATTGCCACATGTCCATGTGATATTATTAATCAAATTCATATTATTGAGAACAACTAATTATTAAGTTATGTATAAGTGTTACATAATATTTTGATATAATATGACTGTGTGTGTGTTTAATCTGTAAACTCCATAGAAATGGTAAACATTCTACATTTACATAATATTAACTTTTTCATAAATTACACTGCCATCAGGGTGGAACTAAATTAACAGTTACAATTTTGTAAATTGCATAAGGATCGCATTGAAATATTTGATTGTTGAAAGGCTATTTGTTTTTCAATAATTATAATATGCACTGATCAATAATAATAATATCCTCCGCTCTTGTATTTATTCGCTTACAAATTATTTATTATAACCGTCATCTCGATATTCGAAACATTCGAAACGTAGCTCGTCGTGTGTGGCCCGTAAATGTAAACAAGAAGCGTGTGCGATATCATTATAAATGCATAGTTATACGTAACCATAACAATAGTTAAAAATTACCTACACGGCGGTGGAAGTGACAATTACAATTTGAATCACCGCGACATGTAAATTTGTAGCACATCAGAGATCAGCGTTGAAATGGTCAATCGGCGTTAGAAAGCAGCGGCTAAATTGAACAAGTGAAATTAATACGTATGCCATATATAACAGGCAACTGTTTAATTTTCACATTAATTAAAAACCAACGGACAATATTTTTTTTTTCCATAATTACACTGAAAAACAGGAAATTGTTTGATTTTCAAATGAATTTAACACCGACCGACAAAAAATTTGATTTCTTTCAATTTTTTTTTTCTGAATTTCACTCAAAAACAAGGCAATTGTTTGATTTTTTTTTTCTCTTAATTTCACTCAAAAACAAGACAATTGTTTGATTTTCACATGAATTTAACACCGACCGACAAAAAGTTTGTTTTCTTTCAATATTTTTTTTTTCTGAATTTCACTCAAAAACAAGGCAATTGTTTGTTTTTTTTTCTCTTAATTTCACTCAAAAAGAAGGGTATTGTTTGATTTTCACATGAATTTAACACCGAACGACAAAAAGTTTGATTTCTTTCAATATTTTTTTTTTCTGAATTTCACTCAAAAACCAGGCAATTGTGTGATTTTTTTTTTCTCTTAATTTCACTCAAAAACAAGGCAATTGTTTGATTTTCACATGAATTTAACACCGACCGACAAAAAGTTTGATTTCTTTCAATATTTTTCTTTCTGAATTCCACTCAAAATCAAGGCAATTGTTTGATTTTTTTTTTCTCTTAATTTCACTCAAAAACAAGGCAATTGTTTGATTTTTTTTTTCTCTTAATTTCACTCAAAAACAAGGCAATTGTTTGATTTTCACATGAATTTAACACCGACCGACAAAAAGTTTGATTTCTTTCAATTATTTTTTTTCTGAATTTCACTCAAAAACAAGGCAATTAAGGATATTGGCTATATTCTAAATTATAACAAGTTGGCAATGATCACTAACCCTCTCAGGCAATTATTCATATTCTGCTCCGTTGACATTTCAGGTTTGGATACATACTGGATGTATGATGCTGCCGCTCAAAAGCTGTTATGTTTGCCCGCCCGCCGCTGATTGCTTTCGTCTATTTTAACATGGTAAGTGTCAAAAGCAAATTTTATATATAGTATAATATATTCATAGTCTTCTTTGGCCAAACAAAAACCCATTTACCAGTGGAACAATCGATTTTATTTGTTCCATAATAGAAATAGGGACCACCGTGTCTGTCTGTCTGTCTGACCTTTGAAGGGCAGCCATGTTTGGAACTGTAATGTGTAGCCGAAGTGAAATTTTCACAAAAGTCTCACCAAGTGTCTGAAACGAAAATTAGCGATAAATTACCTACGTTAATAGATCGCTAATACATTTTCAAACGCAGATTGGTGGGTTGCTGAAACCTTCAAAAACTGACTGTTTGTCAACACTGTTACCAAGTTAATTAACATTAACTAGCTAATAAATTGCCACATGTCCATGTGATATTATTAATCAAATTCATATTATTGAGAACAACTAATTATTAAGTTATGTATAAGTGTTACATAATATTTTGATATAATATGACTGTGTGTGTGTTTAATCTGTAAACTCCATAGAAATGGTAAACATTCTACATTTACATAATATTAACTTTTTCATAAATTACACTGCCATCAGGGTGGAACTAAATTAACAGTTACAATTTTGTAAATTGCATAAGGATCGCATTGAAATATTTGATTGTTGAAAGGCTATTTGTTTTTCAATAATTATAATATGCACTGATCAATAATAATAATATCCTCCGCTCTTGTATTTATTCGCTTACAAATTATTTATTATAACCGTCATCTCGATATTCGAAACGTTCGAAACGTAGCTCGTCGTGTGTGGCCCGTAAATGTAAACAAGAAGCGTGTGCGATATCATTATAAATGCATAGTTATACGTAACCATAACAATAGTTAAAAATTACCTACACGGCGGTGGAAGTGACAATTACAATTTGAATCACCGCGACATGTAAATTTGTAGCACATCAGAGATCAGCGTTGAAATGGTCAATCGGCGTTAGTAAGCAGCGGCTAAATTGTACAAGTGAAATGAATAGGTATGCCATATATAACAGGCAACTGTTTAATTTTCACATTAATTAAAAACCAACGGACAATATTTTTTTTTCCATAATTACACTGAAAAACAGGCAATTGTTTGATTTTCACATGAATTTAACATCGACCGACAAAAAATTTGATTTCTTTCAATTTTTTTTTTCTGAATTTCACTCAAAAACAAGGCAATTGTTTGATTTTTTTTTTTCTCTTAATTTTACTCAAAAACAAGGCAATTGTTTGATTTTCACATGAATTTAACACCGACCGACAAAAAGTTTGATTTCTTTCATTTTTTTTTTTTCTAAATTTCACTCAATAACCAGGCAATTGTTTGATTTTTTTTTCTCTTAATTTCATTTAAAAACAAGGCAATTGTTTGATTTTCACATGAATTTAACACCGACCGACAAAAAGTTTGATATCTTTCAATATTTTTTTTTTCTGAATTTCACTCAAAAACAAGGCAATTGTTTGTTTTTTTTTTTCTCTTAATTTCACTCAAAAACAAAGCAATTGTTTGATTTTTTTTTCTCTTAATTTCACTCAAAAACAAGGCAATTGTTTGATTTTCACATGAATTTAACACCGACCGACAAAAAGTTTGATTTCTTTAATTTTTTTTTTTATTCTAAATTTCACTCAATAACCAGGCAATTGTTTTTTTTTTTCTCTTAATTTCACTCAAAAACAAGGCAATTGTTTGATTTTCACATGAATTTAACACCGACCGACAAAAAGTTTGATTTCTTTCAATATTTTTTTTTCTGAATTTCACTCAAAAACAAGGCAATTGTTTGATTTTCACATGAATTTAACACTGACTCACAAAAAGTTTGATTTCTTTCAATTTTTTTTTCTGAATTTCACTCAAAAACAAGGCAATTGTTTGATTTTTTTTCTCTTAATTTCACTCAAAAACAAGGCAATTGTTTGATTTTTTTTTTCTGAATTTCATTCAAAAACAAGGCAATTAAGGATATTGGCTATAGTCTAAATTATAACAAGTTGGCAATGATCACTAACCCTCTCAGGCAATTATATATATTTTGCTCCGTTGACATTTCAGGTTTGGATACATACTGGATGTATGATGCTGCCGCTCAAAAGCTGTTATTTTTGCCCGCCCGCCGCTGATTGCTTTCGTCTATTTTAACATGGTAAGTGTCAAAAGCAAATTTTATATATAGTATAATATATTCATAGTCTTCTTTGGCCAAAACAAAAATCCATTTACCAGTGGAACAATCGATTTTATTTGTTCCATAATAGAAATAGGTGACCACCGTGTCTGTCTGTCTTTCTGACCTTTGAAGGGCAGCCATGTTTGGAACTGTAATGTGTAGCCGAAGTGAAATTTTCACAAAAGTCTCACCAAGTGTCTGAAACGAAAATTAGCGATAAATTACCTACGTTAATAGATTGCTAATACATTTTCAAACGCAGATTGGTGGGTAGCTGAAACCTTCTAAAACTGACTGTTTGTCAACACTGTTACCAAGTTAATTAACATTAATTAGCTAATAAATTTCCACATGTCCATGTGATATTATTAATCAAATTCATATTATTGAGAACAACTAATTATTAAGTTATGTATAAGTGTTACATAATATTTTGATATAAATTACGTGGGCAGCGATCGGAGGATGCAAAAAAAATGATTTTATTTCAATAAAATTTAATTATAAAAATTACAATATAAAATAATTCTAAGTTAAACTAAAAGTACGATAAATGATCGATGCAAGACCAAGAATGCGGCGTGTTGCAATCGTGCTTTCTCGAAGGCTCGGATTGACGTCAATCGCTGACACGTTCCGCTGACGGTGCGCCTGGCGTGGTGCGATGTCTATCTAGGCCATCGCTTACGCGGCTCTTTCCATAGTCTAGCCTTGCGTAACACCTCCCCCCGAAGAACAGCGAGTATTGAAGACCTTGGTCGTAAATTGAGCTGGGGGTTGGTCGGGATCAAACCTTCTGGTAGTCGGTTCTGGTAAGGCGTAGACTGCCTGTAATTCCGGCTGCTCTTCTCCCGAGATTACTGGTGAATTCTTCGTTGGTTTCTGGTGGTATTTGCGATAGTACAGGGCACTGGCTAGTGCGCATGCACTTAATATGATGACGTACATCGGGATGGTAGTATGATAAAAGCTGTAGTCGACCTCTTCGTTTAAATTCAATGGCTGTTGCTGAGAAATCTTAGTATTGATTGTGTGTAGATTACTAAGATTAATAGTGTTCAGCTTCAAGGTTGAGACTGTAGGGTGAATGGCGGCGGTGACATTAGGTAGGTCCATTATTTTCATCGCCTGTCCTCTTAAACGATCGTTTGTGTTAGAGATCGTAAAATGCAATGTTTCAAGATAGCATTGGTGTGGCATTACAGCGAGATAGCTTCCTTGTAATATTTTGTATAGATCTTGTCCGCAGGATAGGTGGACCTTTGTTGGAGCAGGAAAACTGAGAGTGTAATGTCTCTCGTCAAGTCCTTCGTAGGCGGGTTTAGTCAGTGATACTGTGGTAGGGCTGCAGGCGGCGCTTCTTTGCTGCGTGGTTATGAGCTGTTGTATGCAGTCTTCGGACGTTCGGCTTTGAAAGCTCTGTTCTTCCACACAGAGGTACCATTTACTGGTCTTTGGGCATTCTGCCACTATGTACCTGAAATCTTTCTCGTGTAGGGCTAGGAAGGGATATGGAGGAGAAAGGATTTCCTGGTTTTTGTTCGGGACAATAGATAATTTATATAAATCGTATACATAAGATAGGATTATAGGGAATTTATAGACTACCACTATTTCATTACCTACATAATAAGAACCTAGTTTTAGTACATCAAAATATTCCCTAGTATCTAAGTCTACTACTCTGTCTCTACCATATAGTGTGCTTAACTTATTAATCATAGCGCGTATCGCGTACAGGTTCAATACCGAATGATGCGTAGTGGATGCTCTTATGAATGCTAAAACATTTTGGATTTTAACTAATTCCTGTGAGATGGAATCCACATTATCACTCAATATCATCAGTATTTGGAATAGGTGTGCGTATTTTATTAAATCGTTATCTCTTGTAGCTTCACTCTCATTAATTTTATTAACAAGTATTAATATTTTATTCTGATTTTCGACGATGTTGTCTATTAACTTTGAGTATTGACTCATCCAATTCTTAGATAGACTAACATGACTGTTTAATTCAGTAAGCAATTTATCTTCGTTACTATAAAGTGAGTTCAACGCTTGATTATAATGTAATGCATCGGTATAGTCAAGGTTACCCGTTATGCTTTTTATCACAGAGCCAAGACCATCTACGAGTCCTCTTTTAACACGGTGACTTTCAAATGTCTCTAACTGCTCTAATACACTGTCAAGCTTATTTCTGAGGTAGTTTATGTGAGGTTCAAATAATGAATTAGTTTTATTATGAAGGTTAGGGCTAATACTGTCTAACTGCAAGCTAACTGAGGTGATTCGGTCTCTTATATCTACAAGATTAATGTGCTGTAAGAAAGAATGGTAATGGGAGACGATTTTTGCTGGTCCTAATTTAAATGGTAAGATTCCAGGTCCGTCGTCTAGACTCTCAAGTCTTATCTCTTGCATGAGAGCTGGTTGCAGGAGAAGATGGAGCATCAGGAACATTCTGCAACAATGTGGCTGACTTAGGGACTCTCTTAAGCCTATTTTTGGCAATGGGACCTCTCTTTTTCTTAGTGTATATATGAATAGGGAGATCAGCCATTACAACATCATGCGTATACCGGGGAGCTAGTTTCTGACGCGAAGCCAACGGATTTTTAACGAAAATCTGTTGCTCAGGAGAGTACTCAACCTCGGGTTCCCGGTTCTTATTTAGATTGTTTGTAAGGTCTTTACGAGAGGCGTTAGAAAGTTCATGAATGGCATTATAAGCTAAAGTCATCTTCTCTTTATGATTTATCGTGTACTGTTGTAACAGTTGAGCTGAGATATCAATGTCAAACGGATCGCGGGGATCAAAGTGTCCGGTTACTAGGTCAATGGGTTTGCATTTAGTAAGGCTGTGGATGCTGCTGTTGTAACCTAGCAGAGCGTAAGGCATCAAGTTAATGACTGATTCAGATTTGTGACTGAGCTTCAGTATGCGGAGGTGTTCAAGTATGGTTGAGTGGAACCTTTCAACTATCCCGTTTTCATTCGGTGCATGAGGGGCTACCCTGTGATGTATAATTTTATGAACTCTTACAAATTCCGCTATTAGTTGATTAGTAAATTCGGTGCCGTTGTCAGTAACTATAGTGATGGGTATGGAATGATGAGTGCTGAAATTTAGTAATGCTTGGACTACGCTAACTGCCGTGCCATCTCTCAAGTGATAGGCTTGAGCGTACTTAGAAAATGCATCTACTATTGTCATGAACTTTTCGCTTTGAATAGTTAGTAAGTCCAAATGGATTAATTCGAATGGCTTAGTAGCAGGTGGCACTATCTTAAATTGCTGTTTTATTGGGTTACGATCGTACTTAGCTTGTCCGCATACCGTACATTCATTTATAAATTTAGCGATGTTCTCTCTCATTTTCGGCCAATAGTATTTATGGGACAAAGCCAGGTAGCATTCATTAATACCCCTATGATTAGTCTTCCCGTCGTGATATTTGTTAATTATTTCCTGCTGTCTAAGATATTCTCTGACATTTTCTACTTCCTTTTTAGTAAGTGTTAAGTTCATAGATGAGTTTTTGAAGGTCCTCTGAATGATGGGAATGATATTGTACATAGCTAAAGGTGGGTTGATTAGTAAGCCTTTAAGTCAATATTTTTACTAGGTAGATATGACAAATTATGTATGTTAGCTAAAATTATCAATTTCTAAACTTTAATTAGATTGGTTTTGACAAATAAAAAGGCAATTTGACAAAAAAGCAAATAACAGGATTGCTTATTAGACATTACTATGTACAATTTGTAGGTTTGGTTAGCGAATTTAATTAGATTAGCTCGGATATTTATTTTGTTTGTTTCTTAATATTAAAGAGATTTCATTTCACCTGACAAATCAAGAATAATTAGCCAAGATTTTTCGTTTTAAAACTTAGGTTAGCTAACATTAGTGATTTGAAAAGTGACCAAAAAGTGACAAAAGCTTGTAAACTAACTTAAATACGTTAATCAAGATTAATTACTCACTTTTTAGGTTTTATTTAACAATTTTTTTATCATGTAGACATCATGCTGTTACCTGAAACAGAAGAAAAAAATAATTACATAAATTGGCTTTAATTTAGTGACAAATAACTTGTTGAAGTCTATTCTATACTACGAAAGTTCAAAAGTACCTATTATGTAAGTATATCATCAAGAGAGGAAAAAAATAACCAGTTAATGGAGCGTAACTTCAAAACGGCTTGAGCGATTTTGATCAAATTTAAATGGGACCACATGAGAGAAACTATATTTCAAATAAAAAAATGACAAAATTGGGTCACTTAATCGAATAAAAAAATGGATAGATTTATAGAAGTCGGTTAAAAACAATAAAAATATGTGAATAAAAATAAAATAAACATGTTAAAAGTGTGATATATACAAGTGTAAGCCAAGTAACGAGGCGGTCGGTTCGCGTGGTAGGTATCCTAGACTGTAACAGTGTAGGTCAGTTCGCGCTGTGTGTACACTATACACATAACGAATCACCTGGCGTAGGGCTGAGTCTCAACAGATCGCAGCACGACGCTGCTCTACCGAGTACAACACCCCGCCAGGAAGGTAAGTCGTCTACAGACTATTCCGAGCCCCGACATTAAATTAAGAGAAAAAAAATATCAAACAATTGCCTTGTTTTTGAGTGAAATTAAAAGAAAAAATAATCAAACAATTGCCTTGTTTGTGAGTGAAATTATAAGAAAAAAAAAATCAAACAATTGCCTTGTTATTGAGTGATATTTAGAATAAAAAAAAAAATAAAAAAATCAAACTTTTTGTCGGTCGGTGTTAAATTCATGTGAAAATCAAACAATTGCCTTGTTTTTGATTGAAATTAAGAGAAAAAAAAAAAAACAAACAATTGCCTTGTTTTTGAGTGAAATTAAGAGAAAAAAAAATCAAACAATTGCCTTGTTTTTGAGTGATATTCAGAAAAAAAAAAAATTTTGAAAGAAATCAAACTTTTTGTCGGTCGGTGTTTCATGTGAAAATCAAACAATTGCCTGTTTTTCAGTGTAATTATGGAAAAAAATATATATTGCCCGTTGGTTTTTAATTAATGTGAAAATTAAACAGTTGCCTGTTATATATGGCATACCTATTAATTTCACTTGTACAATTTAGCCGCTGCTTACTAACGCCGATTGACCATTTCAACGCTGATCTCTGATGTGCTACAAATTTACATGTCGCGGTGATTCAAATTGTAATTGTCACTTCCACCGCCGTGTAGGTTATTTTTAACTATTGTTATGGTTACGTATAACTATGCATTTATAATGATATCGCACACGCTTCTTGTTTACATTTACGGGCCACACACGACGAGCTACGTTTCGAACGTTTCGAATATCGAGATGACGGTTATAATAAATAATTTGTAAGCGAATAAATACAAGAGCGGAGGATATTATTATTATTGATCAGTGCATATTATAATTATTGAAAAACAAATAGCCTTTCAACAATCAAATATTTCAATGCGATCCTTATGCAATTTACAAAATTGTAACTGTTAATTTAGTTCCACCCTGATGGCAGTGTAATTTATGAAAAAGTTAATATTATGTAAATGTAGAATGTTTACCATTTCTATGGAGTTTACAGATTAAACACACACACAGTCATATTATATCAAAATATTATGTAACACTTATACATAACTTAATAATTAGTTGTTCTCAATAATATGAATTTGATTAATAATATCACATGGACATGTGGCAATTTATTAGCTAGTTAATGTTAATTAACTTGGTAACAGTGTTGACAAACAGTCAGTTTTTGAAGGTTTCAGCAACCCACCAATCTGCGTTTGAAAATGTATTAGCAATCTATTAACGTAGGTAATTTATCGCTAATTTTCGTTTCAGACACTTGGTGAGACTTTTGTGAAAATTTCACTTCGGCTACACATTACAGTTCCAAACATGGCTGCCCTTCAAAGGTCAGACAGACAGACAGACACGGTGGTCCCTATTTCTATTATGGAACAAATAAAATCGATTGTTCCACTGGTAAATGGGTTTTTGTTTGGCCAAAGAAGACTATGAATATATTATACTATATATAAAATTTGCTTTTGACACTTACCATGTTAAAATAGACGAAAGCAATCAGCGGCGGGCGGGCAAACATAACAGCTTTTGAGCGGCAGCATCATACATCCAGTATGTATCCAAACCTGAAATGTCAACGGAGCAGAATATAAATAATTGCCTGAGAGGGTTAGTGATCATTGCCAACTTGTTATAATTTAGACTATAGCCAATATCCTTAATTTTACCCTGATATGGTAGACACACAGTTATGTATATATGTACCTACATATAAAAACTGGTCACAATCAACAAGAGTTGCAAATTCAATCTCATACAGGTAGGTATAGGCATATTGGCAAATATTTTTATCCAGTTCAAGTAAAACAAATTAAAATTACATGTAAAACTTAAAATGGCAATTGTAAAGTACACGATTGTTCTATTAATAGGTTTAAAGGGCACCAAATTAGTTGCCTACAATGTAGTATATATTATGCGTTAAACATGACCACAATTAGGCCCAATTATAATAATAATAAAAAAAAACTGTTGGTAAGATTATATCCTTTGATACACCCGTTTGCATGATGTAAAATTTCATTAAAGTATTACAAAAACCATGGCAAATTTAAAATTCCGCAACATCATCGCGAGTCTATGTATGGTGACAAAGATCTATCAATAATATTATCTTATTATATATTATAACTAGCTTTTAGCTTCGCTCGCGTTAACAAGTATTATTATTATAATCCGCTAGATATATATTATCTATGCACTATGCACAAAAATGGTTAATTCAAAGTTCTCTCCAAAATAACTCAATGTAGATGGCGCTAGCATAAAGAAATTCGTATATATTAAGCTGAAAAGTTACTTATCTCATATAGCCTGCACCTCAAAATCCTTTCTTAGGGGATGCCTACACGTCATAGTGCCTACACGCCTATGCATGCAAAGTCTCAGCCCGAGCGGTTTAAAATTGACAAAGTTTCATACAAACTTTCATCCCCTATTTTATCGACACCCCTTGGGGGTAAAATTAATCAAAACCCTTTCTTAGCGGATGCCTACGTCATAACATCTACCTGCGTGCCAAATTTCAGCCCGATCCGTCCAGTGGTTTGGGCTGTGCGTTGATAGATCACTATATCAGCCAGTCACCTTTGAGTTATAATATATATTTAGATAGTTTCACCCTAGCTTGGTGTGTTTCATCTAAAGATCTGTCCATCCACAGAAGTCAAAGTAAAAACCATTTATTCAATATAGGCGTCTACGACGCTCTAAATAAATTTTAATATTGAAATATTCTAATTGTACGTACTGCCTCGTTCAGCAAACAAGGCTGTATAGAGCCACTCCGAATCAACTATTAATTAACATATTTATCGTTATATATATAATATCAAAAAGAGTATAATAAATCACTTAACTTCACAACATGTTGATTGGGCAGCACTTCGTCGTTAAAGACTATTTCGACACAAGTTTACTTGCTCCCATTTTATAGAGAAGCACAAACTAAGGGACAAAGCGAACTGCCGTCACAAACACAGTACTCTTTAAAGTTGACAATTGTGTGATTTCAAGCTCTATACATATGGCGATAAGTGTAATAAAATCTTCATTGTTTTTACACATATAAATAAGGTACTCTCACATGATCAGTTACACTACTTATAAAATATACTTATAGTAAAAATATCATCAAATAATAATTCAATGGATCATGACTATCAATATAATTATGATGCTTAATCACTGTCCCACAAATAAACAAAATTAGTTACAGTATTAATTCAAACCACAGATAAAATGTCACACTTAACCAGTGGCTTATAACACATTTCAATCTCGTGTCAAGGTATTTTAGACAGTATTTTAACGTTACTATTTATTTAAAAGGTGTTCAATTGATGGAACTGTTTGAACTCGCATTTTGTTTATTTCATATGAAAGTAAGTGATTTGATTTCCACAAAGAATACTATACGAAGTTAAAATGAACGATCAATAATGATCACATCATTATGTAGAAAAACACATTTAATTCTCGTGTCAAGGATTTAATTATTTTAACGATAATATTTATTTAAAATGTTTTCAATTGATGGAACTGTTTGGAATGGCATTTTGAATATTTCATTTAAAAGTAATTCATTTGATTTCCACAAAGAAGGATGACATTCGAAAGTGGAGGCTCGTTCGGTGCAGAGCTCTGGTTCAGTCGATTGTTTTCCCTGTACTGTTGACGTCATAACGTCATTTTTTAACTTCAGTGCAGTGATGAAGTGTTTAATTCGTAAAATGTTTACTGATCTTGCTCCGCCGAAACAATTTCAGGCGTCGACCGAACGGAATGTTGCGCTCGTGTCGCCACGGTCGTCGGTTACAGCGCAGCGCAGCGCCGCCCGCGGAACCTGAATATCTACCCACTAATCACATTTTTTTATTTTTTTCTGAATTTCACTCAAAAACAAGGCAATTGTTTGATTTTCGCATGAATTTTACACCGACCGACAAAAAGTTTGATTTTTTTCAATTTTTTTTTTTCCGAATTTCACTCAAAAACAAGGCAATTGTTTGATTTTCACGTGAATTTAACACCGACCAACAAAAAGTTTGATTTCTTTCAATTTTTTTATTCTGAATTTCACTCAAAAACAAGGCAATTGTTTGATTTTTTTTTTCTCTTAATTTCACTCAAAAACAAGGCAATTGTTTGATTTTTTTTTCTCTTAATTTAATGTCGGGGCTCGGAATAGTCTGTAGACGACTTACGTTCCTGGCGGGGTGTTGTACTCGGTATAGCAGCGTCGTGCTGCGATCTGTTGAGACTCAGCCCTACGCCAGGTGATTCGTTATGTGTATAGTGTACACACAGCGCGAACTGACCTACACTGTTACAGTCTAAGATACCTACCACGCGAACCGACCGCCTCGTTACTTGGCTTACACTTGTATATATCACACTTTTAACATGTTTATTTTATTTTTATTCACATATTTTTATTGTTTTTAACCGACTTCTATAAATCTATCCATTTTTTTATTCGATTAAGTGACCCAATTTTGTCATTTTTTTATTTGAAATATAGTTTCTCTCATGTGGTCCCATTTAAATTTGATCAAAATCGCTCAAGCCGTTTTGAAGTTACGCTCCATTAACTGGTTATTTTTTTCCTCTCTTGATGATATACTTACATAATAGGTACTTTTGAACTTTCGTAGTATAGAATAGACTTCAACAAGTTATTTGTCACTAAATTAAAGCCAATTTATGTAATTATTTTTTTCTTCTGTTTCAGGTAACAGCATGATGTCTACATGAAAAAAACATTGTTAAATAAAACCTAACAAGTGAGTAATTAATCTTGATTAACGTATTTAAGTTAGTCTACAAGCTTTTGTCACTTTTTGGTCACTTTTCAAATCACTAATGTTAGCTAACCTAAGTTTTAAAACGAAAAATCTTGGCTAATTATTCTTGATTTGTCAGGTGAAATGAAATCTCTTTAATATTAAGAAACAAACAAAATAAATATCCGAGCTAATCTAATTAAATTCGCTCACCAAACCTACAAATTGTACATAGTCATAATGTCTAATAAGCAATCCTGTTATTTGCTTTTTTGTCAAATTGCCTTTTTATTTGTCAAAACCAATCTAATTAAAGTTTAGAAATTGATAATTTTAGCTAACATACATAATTAGTCATATCTACCTAGTAAAAATATTGACTTAAAAAAAGACTAGATTTGTCAAATTCAACTGAAAACATTGAATATTTTATCCAACCTAACCTTCCAAAACTTAATTAGGTAATGGGTCTGGATAAATACATGTCAAAATACCCTTACTCACGATTTTCAAGTAAAACCTTTATATAAAAAAATCTAGTATCCCTAAAACTGATTATCAAAACCAAAACAATCACAGCAATTCGGACTGTATTAGTCAAATGCAAGCATCAACTAAGACTGAAATCCAACATAACAGTTTATAATAGTTAATCTTGCTTTTACAAATTTTCGTTTAGTCTTGATTTGCAAATAATAAATTTAAAGTTGACATATCCAGTCAACTTAGTCCTAATTTGGTTAAATCAGTGAAAAATATACAGATCCTTAGGCACTAATATTTAAAAACAAGTAGAAATTTCTTAAAATGCTTTATATACATGTCATTCGGTAATATTGTAATTATGAAATGAAATACAGACTTTTATTGGCATATTTTATTTACATAATTCGTTAAAAAGCATTATTCTCCTAACAAAACAATGCTTTAAAACAATTTTTTTTTATTATTAAAGTACAATGTGTCCCGACCAAGGAGGTTTCAATTCAATTTAAGCACACATTATCTGTGGTGAGCGCGCTGCTCGCGTGTTAGTTGGATTAATGAAAGTCAAAGTAAAAACCATTTATTCAATATAGGCGTCTACGACGCTCTAAATAAATTTTAATATTGAAATATTCTAATTGTACCTACTGCCTCGTTCAGCAAACAAGGCTGTATAGAGCCACTCCGAATCAACTATTAATTAACATATTTATCGTTATATATTTAATATCAAAAAGAGTATAATAAATCACTTAACTTCACAACATGTTGATTGGGCAGCACTTCGTCGTTAAAGACTATTTCGACACAAGTTTACTTGCTCCCATTTTATAGAGAAGCACAAACTAAGGGACAAAGCGAACTACCGTCACAAACACAGTACTCTTTAAAGTTGACAATTGTGTGATTTCAAGCTCTATACATATGGCGATAAGTGTAATAAAATCTTCATTGTTTTTACACATATAAATAAGGTACTCTCACATGATCAGTTACACTACTTATAAAATATACTTATAGTAAAAATATCATCAAATAATAATTCAATGGATCATGACTATCAATATAATTATGATGCTTAATCACTGTCCCACAAATAAACAAAATTAGTTACAGTATTAATTCAAACCACAGATAAAATGTCACACTTAACCAGTGGCTTATAACACATTTCAATCTCGTGTCAAGGTATTTTAGACAGTATTTTAACGTTACTATTTATTTAAAAGGTGTTCAATTGATGGAACTGTTTGAACTCGCATTTTGTTTATTTCATATGAAAGTAAGTAATTTGATTTCCACAAAGAATACTATACGAAGTTAAAATGAACGATCAATAATGATCACATCATTATGTAGAAAAACACATTTAATTCTCGTGTCAAGGATTTAATTATTTTAACGATAATATTTATTTAAAATGTGTTCAATTGATGGAACTGTTTGGAATGGCATTTTGAATATTTCATTTAAAAGTAATTCATTTGATTTCCACAAAGAAGGATGACATTCGAAAGTGGAGGCTCGTTCGGTGCAGAGCTCTGGTTCAGTCGATTGTTTTCCCTGTACTGTTGACGTCATAACGTCATTTTTTAACTTCAGTGCAGTGATGAAGTGTTTAATTCGTAAAATGTTTACTGATCTTGCTCCGCCGAAACAATTTCAGGCGTCGACCGAACGGAATGTTGCGCTCGTGTCGCCACGGTCGTCGGTTACAGCGCAGCGCAGCGCCGCCCGCGGAACCTGAATATCTACCCACTAATCACATTTTAAACTAAAAGGTTGGTAAAAATATAATATTATCTGCTAAGGTGTAATTATTGTTATTGTTTATTTAGAACACGTGTAATCTTTGATTAAATACAATGCAATATCTATTCGATTCGTGACATTACGGGGTAATTATTAGTGGGTGTAGTAGGCCGACACCATTCGACCTATAATTCACGGTCAGGAATAGTATTTTGAATCCATAACGCTATGCATAATTGACAGTGCAATATAAGCCTTGCTTACATCGTCACGCTAACAATGCTAGCCGTACATTCTATGACATATTTTGTTATCTTGTGGACTGTGGATGGACAGATCTTTAGATGAAACACACCAAGCTAGGGTGAAACTATCTAAATATATATTATAACTCAAAGGTGACTGGCTGATATAGTGATCTATCAACGCACAGCCCAAACCACTGGACGGATCGGGCTGAAATTTGGCACGCAGGTAGATGTTATGACGTAGGCATCCGCTAAGAAAGGGTTTTGATTAATTTTACCCCCAAGGGGTGTCGATAAAATAGGGGATGAAAGTTTGTATGAAACTTTGTCAATTTTAAACCGCTCGGGCTGAGACTTTGCATGCATAGGCGTGTAGGCACTATGACGTGTAGGCATCCCCTAAGAAAGGATTTTGAGGTGCAGGCTATATGAGATAAGTAACTTTTCAGCTTAATATATACGAATTTCTTTATGCTAGCGCCATCTACATTGAGTTATTTTGGAGAGAACTTTGAATTAACCATTTTTGTGCATAGTGCATAGATAATATATATCTAGCGGATTATAATAATAATACTTGTTAACGCGAGCGAAGCTAAAAGCTAGTTATAATATATAATAAGATAATATTATTGATAGATCTTTGTCACCATACATAGACTCGCGATGATGTTGCGGAATTTTAAATTTGCCATGGTTTTTGTAATACTTTAATGAAATTTTACATCATGCAAACGGGTGTATCAAAGGATATAATCTTACCAACAGTTTTTTTTTATTATTATTATAATTGGGCCTAATTGTGGTCATGTTTAACGCATAATATATACTACATTGTAGGCAACTAATTTGGTGCCCTTTAAACCTATTAATAGAACAATCGTGTACTTTACAATTGCCATTTTAAGTTTTACATGTAATTTTAATTTGTTTTACTTGAACTGGATAAAAATATTTGCCAATATGCCTATACCTACCTGTATGAGATTGAATTTGCAACTCTTGTTGATTGTGACCAGTTTTTATATGTAGGTACATACATACATAACTGTGTGTCTACCATATCAGGGTAAAATTAAGGATATTGGCTATAGTCTAAATTATAACAAGTTGGCAATGATCACTAACCCTCTCAGGCAATTATTTATATTCTGCTCCGTTGACATTTCAGGTTTGGATACATACTGGATGTATGATGCTGCCGCTCAAAAGCTGTTATGTTTGCCCGCCCGCCGCTGATTGCTTTCGTCTATTTTAACATGGTAAGTGTCAAAAGCAAATTTTATATATAGTATAATATATTCATAGTCTTCTTTGGCCAAACAAAAACCCATTTACCAGTGGAACAATCGATTTTATTTGTTCCATAATAGAAATAGGGACCACCGTGTCTGTCTGTCTGTCTGACCTTTGAAGGGCAGCCATGTTTGGAACTGTAATGTGTAGCCGAAGTGAAATTTTCACAAAAGTCTCACCAAGTGTCTGAAACGAAAATTAGCGATAAATTACCTACGTTAATAGATTGCTAATACATTTTCAAACGCAGATTGGTGGGTTGCTGAAACCTTCAAAAACTGACTGTTTGTCAACACTGTTACCAAGTTAATTAACATTAACTAGCTAATAAATTGCCACATGTCCATGTGATATTATTAATCAAATTCATATTATTGAGAACAACTAATTATTAAGTTATGTATAAGTGTTACATAATATTTTGATATAATATGACTGTGTGTGTGTTTAATCTGTAAACTCCATAGAAATGGTAAACATTCTACATTTACATAATATTAACTTTTTCATAAATTACACTGCCATCAGGGTGGAACTAAATTAACAGTTACAATTTTGTAAATTGCATAAGGATCGCATTGAAATATTTGATTGTTGAAAGGCTATTTGTTTTTCAATAATTATAATATGCACTGATCAATAATAATAATATCCTCCGCTCTTGTATTTATTCGCTTACAAATTATTTATTATAACCGTCATCTCGATATTCGAAAATATTTAAAATCATGACATTGTATTGTAATTTTTAAACATTATTTTAATTGTTATTCTGAAATATTTATTTTGATTGTACTGTTGACTTATTTTATTACTTGTTTCTTATTTTTGTAATTTTTTTTAAAAAAAAGGACTATATTATTATTTTTAACGAACCCTTTATTGTGTTGTTAATATTTGCATGCCTTATATAGGCGAGAATGTACCTGGGAATTACCTTTTTCAACCATGTTACAACTTGATAACCTGCATTCTGACAAATAAATGAATTTAAATTTGAATTTGAATTTGTTTTCCCTGTACTGTTGACGTCATAACGTCATTTTTTAACTTCAGTGCAGTGATGAAGTGTTTAATTCGTAAAATGTTTACTGATCTTGCTCCGCCGAAACAATTTCAGGCGTCGACCGAACGGAATGTTGCGCTCGTGTCGCCACGGTCGTCGGTTACAGCGCAGCGCAGCGCCGCCCGCGGAACCTGAATATCTACCCACTAATCACATTTTAAACTAAAAGGTTGGTAAAAATATAATATTATCTGCTAAGGTGTAATTATTGTTATTGTTTATTTAGAACACGTGTAATCTTTGATTAAATACAATGCAATATCTATTCGATTCGTGACATTAGGGGGTAATTATTAGTGGGTGTAGTAGGCCGACACCATTCGACCTATAATTCACGGTCAGGAATAGTATTTTGAATCCATAACGCTATGCATAATTGACAGTGCAATATAAGCCTTGCTTACATCGTCACGCTAACAATGCTAGCCGTACATTCTATGACATATTTTGTTATCTTGTGGACTGTGGATGGACAGATCTTTAGATGAAACACACCAAGCTAGGGTGAAACTATCTAAATATATATTATAACTCAAAGGTGACTGGCTGATATAGTGATCTATCAACGCACAGCCCAAACCACTGGACGGATCGGGCTGAAATTTGGCACGCAGGTAGATGTTATGACGTAGGCATCCGCTAAGAAAGGGTTTTGATTAATTCTACCCCCAAGGGGTATCGATAAAATAGGGGATGAAAGTTTGTATGAAACTTTGTCAATTTTAAACCGCTCGGGCTGAGACTTTGCATGCATAGGCGTGTAGGCACTATGACGTGTAGGCATCCCCTAAGAAAGGATTTTGAGGTGCAGGCTATATGAGATAAGTAACTTTTCAGCTTAATATATACGAATTTCTTTATGCTAGCGCCATCTACATTGAGTTATTTTGGAGAGAACTTTGAATTAACCATTTTTGTGCATAGTGCATAGAGAATATATATCTAGCGGATTATAATAATAATACTTGTTAACGCGAGCGAAGCTAAAAGCTAGTTATAATATATAATAAGATAATATTATTGATAGATCTTTGTCACCATACATAGACTCGCGATGATATTGCGGAATTTTAAATTTGCCATGGTTTTTGTAATACTTTAATGAAATTTTACATCATGCAAACGGGTGTATCAAAGGATATAATCTTACCAACAGTTTTTTTTTATTATTATTATAATTGGGCCTAATTGTGGTCATGTTTAACGCATAATATATACTACATTGTAGGCAACTAATTTGGTGCCCTTTAAACCTATTAATAGAACAATCGTGTACTTTACAATTGCCATTTTAAGTTTTACATGTAATTTTAATTTGTTTTACTTGAACTGGATAAAAATATTTGCCAATATGCCTATACCTACCTGTATGAGATTGTATTTGCAACTCTTGTTGATTGTGACCAGTTTTTATATGTAGGTACATACATACATAACTGTGTGTCTACCATATCAGGGTAAAATTTTTGAGTGAAATTAAGAGAAAAAAAAAATCAAACAATTGCCTTGTTTTTGAGTGAAATTAAGAGAAAAAAAAAACAATTGCCTGGTTATTGAGTGAAATTTAGAATAAAAAAAAAAATTAAAGAAATCAAACTTTTTGTCGGTCGGTGTTAAATTCATGTGAAAATCAAACAATTGCCTTGTTTTTGAGTGAAATTAAGAGAAAAAAAAATCAAACAATTGCCTTGTTTATGAGTGAAATTAAGAGAAAAAAAAATCAAACAATTGCCTTGTTTTTGAGTGAAATTCAGAAACAAAAAAATTTAAAGAAATCAAACTTTTTGTCGGTCGGTGTTATATTCATGTGAAAATCAAACAATTGCCTTGTTTTTGAGTGAAATTCGGAAAAAAAAAATTGAAAGAAATCAAACTTTTTGTCGGCCGGTGTTAAATTCATGTGAAAATCAAACAATTGCTTTGTTTTTGAGTGAAATTAAAAGAAAAAAAAATCAAACAATTGCCTTGTTTTTGAGTGAAATTCAGAAAAAAAAAATTAAAGAAATCAAACGTTTTGTCGGTCGGTGTTAAATTCATGTGAAAATCAAACAATTGCCTTGTTTTTGAGTGAAATTAAGAGAAAAAAAAACAAACAATTGCCTGGTTATTGAGTGAAATTTAGAATAAAAAAAAAATAAAAGAAATCAAACTTTTTGTCGGTCGGTGTTAAATTCATGTGAAAATCAAACAATTGCCTTGTTTTTGAGTGAAATTAAGAGAAAAAAAAATCAAACAATTGCTTTGTTTTTGAGTGAAATTCGGAAAAAAAAATTGAAAGAAATCAAACATTTTGTCGGTCGGTGTTAAATTCTTGTGAAAATCAAACAATTGCCTTGTTTTTGAGTGAAATTAAAAGAAAAAAAAATCAAACAATTGCCTTGTTTTTGAGTGAAATTCAGAAAAAAAAAATTTAAAGAAATCAAACTTTTTGTCGGTCGGTGTTAAATTCATGTGAAAATCAAACAATTGCCTTGTTTTTGAGTGAAATTAAGAGAAAAAAATAAACAATTGCCTGGTTATTGAGTGAAATTAAGAATAAAAAAAAATATTAAAGAAATCAAACTTTTTGTCGGTCGGTGTTAAATTCATGTGAAAATCAAACAATTGCCTTGTTTTTGAGTGAAATTAAGAGAAAAAAAAATCAAACGATTGCCTTGTTTTTGAGTGAAATTAAGAGAAAAAAAAATCAAACAATTGCCTTGTTTTTTGAGTGAAATTCAGAAAAAAAAAATATTGAAAGAAATCAAACTTTTTGTCGGTCGGTGTTAAATTCATGTGAAAATCAAACAATTGCCTTGTTTTAAAATGAAATTAAGAGAAAAAAAAAATCAAACAATTGCCTGGTTATTGAGTGAAATTTAGAAAAAAAAAATATTAAAGAAATCAAACTTTTTGTCGGTCGGTGTTAAATTCATGTGAAAATCAAACAATTGCCTTGTTTTTGAGTGAAATAAAGAGAAAAAAAAATCAAACAATTGCCTTGTTTTTGAGTGAAATTCAGAAAAAAAAAATTGAAAGAAATCAAATTTTTTGTCGGTCGGTGTTAAATTCATTTGAAAATTAAACAATTGCCTGTTTTTCAGTGTAATTATGGAAAAAAAAATATTGTCCGTTGGTTTTTAATTAATGTGAAAATTAAACAGTTGCCTGTTATATATGGCATACCTATTAATTTCACTTGTACAATTTAGCCGCTGCTTACTAACGCCGATTGACCATTTCAACGCTGATCTCTGATGTGCTACAAATTTACATGTCGCGGTGATTCAAATTGTAATTGTCACTTCCACCGCCGTGTAGGTAATTTTTAACTATTGTTAAGGTTACGTATAACTATGCATTTATAATGATATCGCACACGCTTCTTGTTTACATTTACGGGCCACACACGACGAGCTACGTTTCGAACGTTTCGAATATCGAGATGACGGTTATAATAAATAATTTGTAAGCGAATAAATACAAGAGCGGAGGATATTATTATTATTGATCAGTGCATATTATAAGTATTGAAAAACAAATAGCCTTTCAACAATCAAATATTTCAATGCGATCCTTATGCAATTTACAAAATTGTAACTGTTAATTTAGTTCCACCCTGATGGCAGTGTAATTTATGAAAAAGTTAATATTATGTAAATGTAGAATGTTTACCATTTCTATGGAGTTTACAGATTAAACACACACACAGTCATATTATATCAAAATATTATGTAACACTTATACATAACTTAATAATTAGTTGTTCTCAATAATATGAATTTGATTAATAATATCACATGGACATGTGGCAATTTATTAGCTAGTTAATGTTAATTAACTTGGTAACAGTGTTGACAAACAGTCAGTTTTTGAAAGTTTCAGCAACCCACCAATCTGCGTTTGAAAATGTATTAGCAATCTATTAACGTAGGTAATTTATCGCTAATTTTCGTTTCAGACACTTGGTGAGACTTTTGTGAAAATTTCACTTCGGCTACACATTACAGTTCCAAACATGGCTGCCCTTCAAAGGTCAGACAGACAGACAGACACGGTGGTCCCTATTTCTATTATGGAACAAATAAAATCGATTGTTCCACTGGTAAATGGGTTTTTGTTTGGCCAAAGAAGACTATTAATATATTATACTATATATAAAATTTGCTTTTGACACTTACCATGTTAAAATAGACGAAAGCAATCAGCGGCGGGCGGGCAAACATAACAGCTTTTGAGCGGCAGCATCATACATCCAGTATGTATCCAAACCTGAAATGTCAACGGAGCAGAATATAAATAATTATCTGAGAGGGTTAGTGATCATTGCCAACTTGTTATAATTTAGACTATAGCCAATATCCTTAATTTTACCCTGATATGGTAGACACACAGTTATGTATGTATGTACCTACATATAAAAACTGGTCACAATCAACAAGAGTTGCAAATACAATCTCATACAGGTAGGTATAGGCATATTGGCAAATATTTTTATCCAGTTCAAGTAAAACAAATTAAAATTACATGTAAAACTTAAAATGGCAATTGTAAAGTACACGATTGTTCTATTAATAGGTTTAAAGGGCACCAAATTAGTTGCCTACAATGTAGTATATATTATGCGTTAAACATGACCACAATTAGGCCCAATTATAATAATAATAAAAGAAAAACTGTTGGTAAGATTATATCCTTTGATACACCCGTTTGCATGATGTAAAATTTCATTAAAGTATTACAAAAACCATGGCAAATTTAAAATTCCGCAACATCATCGCGAGTCTATGTATGGTGACAAAGATCTATCAATAATATTATCTTATTATATATTATAACTAGGCAATCGTTTGTTTTTTTTCTCTTAATTTCACTCAAAAACAAGGCAATTGTTTGATTTTCACATGAATTTAACACCGACCGACAAAAAGTTTGATTTCTTTAATTTTTTTTTTCTGAATTTCACTCAAAAACAAGGCAATTGTTTGATTTTTTTTTCTTTTAATTTCACTCAAAAACAAAGCAATTGTTTGATTTTCACATGAATTTAACACCGGCCGACAAAAAGTTTGATTTCTTTAAATTTTTTTTTTCCGAATTTCACTCAAAAACAAGGCAATTGTTTGATTTTCACATGAATTTAACACCGACCGACAAAAAGTTTGATTTCTTTCAATTTTTTTGTTTCTGAATTTCACTCAAAAACAAGGCAATTGTTTGATTTTTTTTTTTCTCTTAATTTCACTCATAAACAAGGCAATTGTTTGATTTTTTTTTCTCTTAATTTCACTCAAAAACAACGCAATTGTTTGATTTTCACATGAATTGAACACCGACCGACAAAAAGTTTGATTTATTTTAATTTTTTTTTTATTCTAAATTTCACTCAATAACCAGGCAATTGTTTTTTTTTTCTCTTAATTTCACTCAAAAACAAGGCAATGGTTTGATTTTTTTTTTCTCTTAATTTCACTCAAAAACAAGGCAATTGTTTGATTTTTTTTTTCTCTTAATTTAATGTCGGGGCTCGGAATAGTCTGTAGACGACTTACGTTCCTGGCGGGGTGTTGTACTCGGTAGAGCAGCGTCGTGCTGCGATCTGTTGAGACTCAGCCCTACGCCAGGTGATTCGTTATGTGTATAGTGTACACACAGCGCGAACTGACCTACACTGTTACAGTCTAGGATACCTACCACGCGAACCGACCGCCTCGTTACTTGGCTTACACTTGTATATATCACACTTTTAACATGTTTATTTTATTTTTATTCACATATTTTTATTGTTTTTAACCGACTTCTATAAATCTATCCATTTTTTTATTCGATTAAGTGACCCAATTTTGTCATTTTTTTATTTGAAATATAGTTTCTCTCATGTGGTCCCATTTAAATTTGATCAAAATCGCTCAAGCCGTTTTGAAGTTACGCTCCATTAACTGGTTATTTTTTTCCTCTCTTGATGATATACTTACATAATAGGTACTTTTGAACTTTCGTAGTATAGAATAGACTTCAACAAGTTATTTGTCACTAAATTAAAGCCAATTTATGTAATTATTTTTTTCTTCTGTTTCAGGTAACAGCATGATGTCTACATGAAAAAAAAATTGTTAAATAAAACCTAACAAGTGAGTTATTAATCTTGATTAACGTATTTAAGTTAGTCTACAAGCTTTTGTCACTTTTTGGTCACTTTTCAAATCACTAATGTTAGCTAACCTAAGTTTTAAAACGAAAAATCTTGGCTAATTATTCTTGATTTGTCAGGTGAAATGAAATCTCTTTAATATTAAGAAACAAACAAAATAAATATCCGAGCTAATCTAATTAAATTCGCTCACCAAACCTACAAATTGTACATAGTCATAATGTCTAATAAGCAATCCTGTTATTTGCTTTTTTGTCAAATTGCCTTTTTATTTGTCAAAACCAATCTAATTAAAGTTTAGAAATTGATAATTTTAGCTAACATACATAATTAGTCATATCTACCTAGTAAAAATATTGACTTAAAAAAAGACTAGATTTGTCAAATTCAACTGAAAACATTGAATATTTTATCCAACCTAACCTTCCAAAACTTAATTAGGTAATGGGTCTGGATAAATACATGTCAAAATACCCTTACTCACGATTTTCAAGTAAAACCTTTATATAAAAAAATCTAGTATCCCTAAAACTGATTATCAAAACCAAAACAATCACAGCAATTCGGACTGTATTAGTCAAATGCAAGCATCAACTAAGACTGAAATCCAACATAACAGTTTATAATAGTTAATCTTGCTTTTACAAATTTTCGTTTAGTCTAGATTTGCAAATAATAAATTTAAAGTTGACATATCCAGTCAACTTAGTCCTAATTTGGTTAAATCAGTGAAAAATATACAGATCCTTAGGCACTAATATTTAAAAACAAGTAGAAATTTCTTAAAATGCTTTATATACATGTCATTCGGTAATATTGTAATTATGAAATGAAATACAGACTTTTATTGGCATATTTTATTTACATAATTCGTTAAAAATCATTATTCTCCTAACAAAACAATGCTTTAAAACATTTTTTTTTTATTATTAAAGTACAATGTGTCCCGACCAAGGAGGTTTCAATTCAATTTAAGCACACATTATCTGTGGTGAGCGCGCTGCTCGCGTGTTAGTTGGATTAATGAAAGTCAAAGTAAAAACCATTTATTCAATATAGGCGTCTACGACGCTCTAAATAAATTTTAATATTGAAATATTCTAATTGTACCTACTGCCTCGTTCAGCAAACAAGGCTGTATAGAGCCACTCCGAATCAACTATTAATTAACATATTTATCGTTATATATATAATATCAAAAAGAGTATAATAAATCACTTAACTTCACAACATGTTGATTGGGCAGCACTTCGTCGTTAAAGACTATTTCGACACAAGTTTACTTGCTCCCATTTTATAGAGAAGCACAAACTAAGGTACAAAGCGAACTACCGTCACAAACACAGTACTCTTTAAAGTTGACAATTGTGTGATTTCAAGCTCTATACATATGGCGATAAGTGTAATAAAATCTTCATTGTTTTTACACATATAAATAAGGTACTCTCACATGATCAGTTACACTACTTATAAAATATACTTATAGTAAAAATATCATCAAATAATAATTCAATGGATCATGACTATCAATATAATTATGATGCTTAATCACTGTCCCACAAATAAACAAAATTAGTTACAGTATTAATTCAAACCACAGATAAATGTCACACTTAACCAGTGGCTTATAACACATTTCAATCTCGTGTCAAGGTATTTTAGACAGTATTTTAACGTTACTATTTATTTAAAAGGTGTTCAATTGATGGAACTGTTTGAACTCGCATTTTGTTTATTTCATATGAAAGTAAGTAATTTGATTTCCACAAAGAATACTATACGAAGTTAAAATGAACGATCAATAATGATCACATCATTATGTAGAAAAACACATTTAATTCTCGTGTCAAGGATTTAAATATTTTAACGATAATATTTATATAAAATGTGTTCAATTGATGGAACTGTTTGGAATGGCATTTTGAATATTTCATTTAAAAGTAATTCATTTGATTTCCACAAAGAAGGATGACATTCGAAAGTGGAGGCTCGTTCGGTGCAGAGCTCTGGTTCAGTCGATTGTTTTCCCTGTACTGTTGACGTCATAACGTCATTTTTTAACTTCAGTGCAGTGATGAAGTGTTTAATTCGTAAAATGTTTACTGATCTTGCTCCGCCGAAACAATTTCAGGCGTCGACCGAACGGAATGTTGCGCTCGTGTCGCCACGGTCGTCGGTTACAGCGCAGCGCAGCGCCGCCCGCGGAACCTGAATATCTACCCACTAATCACATTTTAAACTAAAAGGTTGGTAAAAATATAATATTATCTGCTAATGTGTAATTATTGTTATTGTTTATTTAGAACACGTGTAATCTTTGATTAAATACAATGCAATATCTATTCGATTCGTGACATTAGGGGGTAATTATTAGTGGGTGTAGTAGGCCGACACCATTCGACCTATAATTCACGGTCAGGAATAGTATTTTGAATCCATAACGCTATGCATAATTCACAGTGCAATATAAGCCTTGCTTACATCGTCACGCTAACAATGCTAGCCGTACATTCTATGACATATTTTGTTATCTTGTGGACTGTGGATGGACAGATCTTTAGATGAAACACACCAAGCTAGGTTGAAACTATCTAAATATATATTATAACTCAAAGGTGACTGGCTGATATAGTGATCTATCAACGCACAGCCCAAACCACTGGACGGATCGGGCTGAAATTTGGCACGCAGGTAGATGTTATGACGTAGGCATCCGCTAAGAAAGGGTTTTGATTAATTCTACCCCCAAGGGGTATCGATAAAATAGGGGATGAAAGTTTGTATGAAACTTTGTCAATTTTAAACCGCTCGGGCTGAGACTTTGCATGCATAGGCGTGTAGGCACTATGACGTGTAGGCATCCCCTAAGAAAGGATTTTGAGGTGCAGGCTATATGAGATAAGTAACTTTTCAGCTTAATATATACGAATTTCTTTATGCTAGCGCCATCTACATTGAGTTATTTTGGAGAGAACTTTGAATTAACCATTTTTGTGCATAGTGCGAAGTGACAATTACAATTTGAATCACCGCGACATGTAAATTTGTAGCACATCAGAGATCAGCGTTGAAATGGTCAATCGGCGTTAGTAAGCAGCGGCTAAATTGTACAAGTGAAATTAATAGGTATGCCATATATAACAGGCAACTGTTTAATTTTCACATTAATTAAAAACCAACGGGCAATATATATTTTTTTCCATAATTACACTGAAAAACAGGCAATTGTTTGATTTTCACATGAATTTAACACCGACCGACAAAAAGTTTGATTTCTTTCAAAATTTTTTTTTTTCTGAATATCACTCAAAAACAAGGCAATTGTTTGATTTTTTTTTCTCTTAATTTCACTCAAAAACAAGGCAATTGTTTGTTTTTTTTTTTTTCTCTTAATTTCAATCAAAAACAAGGCAATTGTTTGATTTTCACATGAATTTAACACCGACCGACAAAAAGTTTGATTTTTTTATTTTTTTTTTTATTCTAAATATCACTCAATAACAAGGCAATTGTTTGATTTTTTTTTTCTTTTAATTTCACTCACAAACAAGGCAATTGTTTGATTATTTTTTCTCTTAATTTCACTCAAAAACAAGGCAATTGTTTGATATTTTTTTTCTCTTAATTTAATGTCGGGGCTCGGAATAGTCTGTAGACGACTTACCTTCCTGGCGGGGTGTTGTACTCGGTAGAGCAGCGTCGTGCTGCGATCTGTTGAGACTCAGCCCTACGCCAGGTGATTCGTTATGTGTATAGTGTACACACAGCGCGAACTGACCTACACTGTTACAGTCTAGGATACCTACCACGCGAACCGACCGCCTCGTTACTTGGCTTACACTTGTATATATCACACTTTTAACATGTTTATTTTATTTTTATTCACATATTTTTATTGTTTTTAACCGACTTCTATAAATCTATCCATTTTTTTATTCGATTAAGTGACCCAATTTTGTAATTGTCACTTCCACCGCCGTGTAGGTAATTTTTAACTATTGTTATGGTTACGTATAACTAAGCATAAATAATGATATCGCACACGCTTCTTGTTTACATTTACGGGCCACACACGACGAGCTACGTTTCGAACGTTTCGAATATCGAGATGACGGTTATAATAAATAATTTGTAAGCGAATAAATACAAGAGCGGAGGATGGATCAAGTTATATATTATTGTATAGTGTATTGATCAGTGCATATTATAATTATTGAAAAACAAATAGCCTTTCAACAATCAAATATTTCAATGCGATCCTTATGCAATTTACAAAATTGTAACTGTTAATTTAGTTCCACCCTGATGGCAGTGTAATTTATGAAAAAGTTAATATTATGTAAATGTAGAATGTTTACCATTTCTATGGAGTTTACAGATTAAACACACACACAGTCATATATCAAAATATTATGTAACACTTATACATAACTTAATAATTAGTTGTTCTCAATAATATGAATTTGATTAATAATATCATAATTAACTTGGTAACAGTGTTGACAAACAGTCAGTTTTTGAAGGTTTCTGCAACCCACCAATCTGCGTTTGAAAATGTATTAGCAATCTATTAACGTAGGTAATTTATCGCTAATTTTCGTTTCAGACACTTGGTGAGACTTTTGTGAAAATTTCACTTCGGCTACACATTACAGTTCCAAACATGGCTGCCCTTCAAAGGTCAGACAGACAGACAGACACGGTGGTCCCCTATTTCTATTATGGAACAAATAAAATCGATTGTTCCACTGGTAAATGGATTTTTGTTTGGCCAAAGAAGACTATGAATATATTATACTATATACAAAATTTGCTTTTGACACTTACCATGTTAAAATAGACGAAAGCAATCAGCGGCGGGCGGGCAAACATAACAGCTTTTGAGCGGCAGCATCATACATCCAGTATGTATCCAAACCTGAAATGTCAACGGAGCAGAATATAAATAATTGCCTGAGAGGGTTAGTGATCATTGCCAACTTGTTTTAATTTACACTATAGCCAATATCCTTAATTGCCTTGTTTTTGAGTGAAATTCAGAAAAAAAAAATATTGAAAGAAATCAAACTTTTCGTCGGTCGGTGTTAAATTCATGTGAAAATCAAACAATTGCCTTGTTTTTGAGTGAAATTAAGAGAAAAAAAAATCAAACAATTGCCTGGTTATTGAGTGAAATTTAGAAAAAAAAAATGAGAGAAATCAAACTTTTTGTCGGTCGGTGTTAAATTCATGTGAAAATCAAACAATTGCCTTGTTTCTGAGTGAAATTAAGAGCGAAAAAAAATCAAACAATTGCCTTGTTTTTGAGTGAAATTCAGAAAAAAAAAATTGAAAGAAATCAAACTTTTTGGCGGTCGGTGTTAAATTCATGTGAAAATCAAACAATTGCCTTGTTTTTGAGTGAAATTAAGAGAGAAAAAAAAATCAAACAATTGCCTTGTTTTTGAGTGAAATTCAGAAAAAAAAAATTGAAAGAAATCAAACTTTTTGTCGGTCGGTGTTAAATTCATGTGAAAATCAAACAATTGCCTTGTTTTTGAGTGAAATAAAGAAAAAAAAATCAAACAATTGCCTTGTTTTTGAGTCAAATTCAGAAAAAAAAAATATTGAAAGAAATCAAACTTTTTGTCGGTCGGTGTTAAATTCATCAGAAAATCAAACAATTGCCTTGTTTTTGAGTGAAATTAAGAGAAAAAAAAAATCAAACAATTGCCTTGTTTTTGAGTGAAATTCAGAAAAAAAAAATTGAAAGAAATCAAACTTTTTGTCGGTCGGTGTTAAATTCATGTGAAAATCAAACAATTGCCTTGTCTTTGAGTGAAATTAAGAGAAAAAAATAATCAAACAATAGCCTTGTTTTGGAGTGAAATTCAGAAAAAAAAACATTGAAAAAAATCAAACTTTTTGTCGGTCGGTGTTAAATTCATGTGAAAATCAAACAATTGCCTTGTTTTTGAGTGAAATTAAGAGAAAAAAATAATCAAACAATTGCCTGGTTATTGAGTGAAATTTAGAAAAAAAAAAAATTAAAGAAATCAAACTTTTTGTCGGTCGGTGTTAAATTCATGTGAAAATCAAACAATTGCCTTGTTTTTGAGTGAAATTAAGAGAAAAAAAAAATCAAACAATTGCCTGGTTATTGAGTGAAATTAAGAAAAAAAAAAAAGAAAGAAATCAAACTTTTTGTCGGTCGGTGTTAAATTCATGTGAAAATCAAACAATTGCCTATATTTCAGTGTAATTATGGAAAAAAAAAATATTGTCCGTTGGTTTTTAATTAATGTGAAAATTAAACAGTTGCCTGTTATATATGGCAAACCTATTAATTTCACTTGTACAATTTAGCCGCTGCTTCCTAACGCCGATTGACCATTTCAACGCTGATCTCTGATGTGCTACAAATTTACATGTCGCGGTGATTCAAATTGTAATTATCACTTCCACCGCCGTGTAGGTAATTTTTAACTATTGTTATGGTAACGTATAACTATGCATAAATAATGATATCGCACACGCTTCTTGTTTACATTTACGGGCCACACACGACGAGCTACGTTTCGAACGTTTCGAATATCGAGATGACGGTTATAATAAATAATTTGTAAGCGAATCAATACAAGAGCGGAGGATGGATCAAGTTATATATTATTGTATAGTGTATTGATCAGTGCATATTATTATTATTGAAAAACAAATAGCCTTTCTACAATCAAATATTTCAATGCGATCCTTATGCAATTTATTACAAAATTGTAACTGTTAATTTAGTTCCACCCTGATGGCAGTGTAATTTATGAAAAAGTTAATATTATGTAAATGTAGAATGTTTACCATTTCTATGGAGTTAACAGATTAAACACACACAGTCATATATCAAAATACTATGTAACACTTATACATAACTTAATAATTAGTTGTTCTCAATAATATGAATTTGATTAATAATATCACATGGACATGTGGCAATTTATTAGCTAGTTAATGTTAATTAACTTGGTAACAGTGTTGAAAAACAGTCAGTTTTTGAAGGTTTCAGCAACCCACCAATCTGCGTTTGAAAATGTATTAGCAATCTATTAACGTAGGTAATTTATCGCTAATTTTCGTTTCAGACACTTGGTGAGTCTTTTGTGAAAATTTCACTTCGGCTACACATTACAGTTCCAAACATGGCTGCCCTTCAAAGGTCAGACAGACAGACAGACACTGTGGTCCCCTATTTCTATTATGGAACAAATAAAATCGATTGTTCCACTGGTAAATGGATTTTTGTTTGGCCAAAGAAGACTATGAATATATTATACTATATACAAAATTTGCTTTTGACACTTACCATGTTAAAATAGACGAAAGCAATCAGCGGCGGGCGGGCAAACATAACAGCTTTTGAGCGGCAGCATCATACATCCAGTATGTATCCAAACCTGAAATGTCAACGGAGCAGAATATAAATAATTGCCTGAGAGGGTTAGTGATCATTGCCAACTTGTTAAAATTTAGACTATAGCCAATATCCTTAATTGCCTTCTTTTTGAGTGAAATTCAGAAAAAAAAAATATTGAAAGAAATCAAACTTTTTGTCGGTCGGTGTTAAATTCATGTGAAAATCAAACAATTGCCTTGTTTTTGAGTGAAATTAAGAGAAAAAAAATATCAAACAATTGCCTGGTTATTGAGTGAAATTTAGAAAAAAAAAATGAAAGAAATCAAACTTTTTGTCGGTCGGTGTTAAATTCATGTGAAAATCAAACAATTGCCTTGTTTTTGAGTGAAATTAAGAGCGAAAAAAAATCAAACAATTGCCTTGTTTTTGAGTGAAATTAAGAAAATAAAAATATTGAAAGAAATCAAACTTTTTGTCGGTCGGTGTTAAATTCATGTGAAAATCAGCCAATTGCCTTGTTTTTGAGTGAAATTAAGAGACAAAAAAATCAAACAATTGCCTTGTTTTTGAGTGAAATTCAGAAAAAAAAAATTGAAAGAAATCAAACTTTTTGTCGGTCGGTGTTTAATTCATGTGAAAATCAAACAATTGCCTTGTTTTTGAGTGAAATAAAGAAAAAAAAAATCAAACAATTGCCTTGTTTTCGAGTCAAATTCAGAAAAAAAAATATTGAAAGAAATCAAACTTTTTGTCGGTCGGTGTTAAATTCATGTGAAAATCAAACAATTGCCTTGTTTTTGAGTGAAATTAAGAGAAAAAAAAAATCAAACAATTGCCTTGTTTTTGAGTGAAATTCAGAAAAAAAAAATTGAAAGAAATCAAACTTTTTGTCGGTCGGTGTTAAATTCATGTGAAAATCAAACAATTGCCTTGTTTTTGAGTGAAATTAAGAGAAAAAAATAATCAAACAATAGCCTTGTTTTGGAGTGAAATTCAGAAAAAAAAACATTGAAAAAAATCAAACTTTTTGTCGGTCGGTGTTAAATTCATGTGAAAATCAAACAATTGCCTTGTTTTTGAGTGAAATAAAGAGAAAAAAAAAATCAAACAATTGCCTGGTTATTGAGTGAAATTTAGAAAAAAAAAAATTAAAGAAATCAAACTTTTTGTCGGTCGGTGTTAAATTCATGTGAAAATTAAACAATTGCCTTGTTTTTAAGTGAAATTAAGAGAAAAAAAATCAAACAATTGCCTGGTTATTGAGTGAAATTAAGAAAAAAAAAAAAGAAAGAAATCAAACTTTTTGTCGGTCGGTGTTAAATTCATGTGAAAATCAAACAATTGCCTAGTTTTCAGTGTAATTATGGAAAAAAAAAATATTGTCCGTTGGTTTTTAATTAATGTGAAAATTAAACAGTTGCCTGTTATATATGGCATACCTATTAATTTCACTTGTACAATTTAGCCGCTGCTTCCTAACGCCGATTGACCATTTCAACGCTGATCTCTGATGTGCTACAAATTTACATGTCGCGGTGATTCAAATTGTAATTGTCACTTCCACCGCCGTGTAGGTAATTTTTAACTATTGTTATGGTTACGTATAACTAAGCATAAATAATGATATCGCACACGCTTCTTGTTTACATTTACGGGCCACACACGACGAGCTACGTTTCGAACGTTTCGAATATCGAGATGACGGTTATAATAAATAATTTGTAAGCGAATAAATACAAGAGCGGAGGATGGATCAAGTTATATATTATTGTATAGTGTATTGATCAGTGCATATTATAATTATTGAAAAACAAATAGCCTTTCAACAATCAAATATTTCAATGCGATCCTTATGCAATTTACAAAATTGTAACTGTTAATTTAGTTCCACCCTGATGGCAGTGTAATTTATGAAAAAGTTAATATTATGTAAATGTAGAATGTTTACCATTTCTATGGAGTTTACAGATTAAACACACACACAGTCATATATCAAAATATTATGTAACACTTATACATAACTTAATAATTAGTTGTTCTCAATAATATGAATTTGATTAATAATATCATAATTAACTTGGTAACAGTGTTGACAAACAGTCAGTTTTTGAAGGTTTCTGCAACCCACCAATCTGCGTTTGAAAATGTATTAGCAATCTATTAACGTAGGTAATTTATCGCTAATTTTCGTTTCAGACACTTGGTGAGACTTTTGTGAAAATTTCACTTCGGCTACACATTACAGTTCCAAACATGGCTGCCCTTCAAAGGTCAGACAGACAGACAGACACGGTGGTCCCCTATTTCTATTATGGAACAAATAAAATCGATTGTTCCACTGGTAAATGGATTTTTGTTTGGCCAAAGAAGACTATGAATATATTATACTATATACAAAATTTGCTTTTGACACTTACCATGTTAAAATAGACGAAAGCAATCAGCGGCGGGCGGGCAAACATAACAGCTTTTGAGCGGCAGCATCATACATCCAGTATGTATCCAAACCTGAAATGTCAACGGAGCAGAATATAAATAATTGCCTGAGAGGGTTAGTGATCATTGCCAACTTGTTTTAATTTAGACTATAGCCAATATCCTTAATTGCCTTGTTTTTGAGTGAATTTCAGAAAAAAAAAATATTGAAAGAAATCAAACTTTTCGTCGGTCGGTGTTAAATTCATGTGAAAATCAAACAAATGCCTTGTTTTTGAGTGAAATTAAGAGAAAAAAAAATCAAACAATTGCCTGGTTATTGAGTGAAATTTAGAAAAAAAAAATGAAAGAAATCAAACTTTTTGTCGGTCGGTGTTAAATTCATGTGAAAATCAAACAATTGCCTTGTTTCTGAGTGAAATTAAGAGCGAAAAAAAATCAAACAATTGCCTTGTTTTTGAGTGAAACTCAGAAAAAAAAAAAATTGAAAGAAATCAAACTTTTTGTCGGTCGGTGTTAAATTCATGTGAAAATCAAACAATTGCCTTGTTTTTGAGTGAAATTAAGAGAGAAAAAAAAATCAAACAATTGCCTAGTTTTTGAGTGAAATTCAGAAAAAAAAATTGAAAGAAATCAAACTTTTTGTCGGTCGGTGTTAAATTCATGTGAAAATCAAACAATTGCCTTGTTTTTGAGTGAAATAAAGAAAAAAAAAATCAAACAATTGCCTTGTTTTCGAGTCAAATTCAGAAAAAAAAAATATTGAAAGAAATCAAACTTTTTGTCGGTCGGTGTTAAATTCATGTGAAAATCAAACAATTGCCTTGTTTTTGAGTGAAATAAAGAGAAAAAAAAAATCAAACAATTTCCTTGTTTTTGAGTGAAATTCAGAAAAAAAAAATTGAAAGAAATCAAATTTTTTGTCGGTCGGTGTTAAATTCATGTGAAAATCAAACAATTGCCTATTTTTCAGTGTAATTATGGAAAAAAAAAATATTGTCCGTTGGTTTTTAATTAATGTGAAAATTAAACAGTTGCCTGTTATATATGGCATACCTATTAATTTCACTTGTACAATTTAGCTGCTGCTTACTAACGCCGATTGACCATTTCAACGCTGATCTCTGATGTGCTACAAATTTACATGTCGCGGTGATTCAAATTGTAATTGTCACTTCCACCGCCGTGTAGGTAATTTTTAACTATTGTTATGGTTACGTATAACTATGCATTAATAATGATATCGCACACGATTCTTGTTTACATTTACGGGCCACACACGACGAGCTACGTTTCGAACGTTTCGAATATCGAGATGACGGTTATAATAAATAATTTGTAAGCGAATCAATACAAGAGCGGAGGATGGATCAAGTTATATATTATTGTATAGTGTATTGATCAGTGCATATTATTATTATTGAAAAACAAATAGCCTTTCAACAATCAAATATTTCAATGCGATCCTTATGCAATTTATTACAAAATTGTAACTGTTAATTTAGTTCCACCCTGATGGCAGTGTAATTTATGAAAAAGTTAATATTATGTAAATGTAGAATGTTTACCATTTCTATGGAGTTTACAGATTAAACACACACAGTCATATATCAAAATATTATGTAACACTTATACATAACTTAATAATTAGTTGTTCTCAATAATATGAATTTGATTAATAATATCACATGGACATGTGGCAATTTATTAGCTAGTTAATGTTAATTAACTTGGTAACAGTGTTGACAAACAGTCAGTTTTTGAAGGTTTCAGCAACCCACCAATCTGCGTTTGAAAATGTATTAGCAATCTATTAACGTAGGTAATTTATCGCTAATTTTCGTTTCAGACACTTGGTGAGACTTTTGTGAAAATTTCACTTCGGCTACACATTACAGTTCCAAACATGGCTGCCCTTCAAAGGTCAGACAGACAGACAGACACGGTGGTCCCCTATTTCTATTATGGAACAAATAAAATCGATTGTTCCACTGGTAAATGGATTTTTGTTTGGCCAAAGAAGACTATGAATATATTATACTATATACAAAATTTGCTTTTGACACTTACCATGTTAAAATAGACGAAAGCAATCAGCGGCGGGCGGGCAAACATAACAGCTTTTGAGCGGCAGCATCATACATCCAGTATGTATCCAAACCTGAAATGTCAACGGAGCAGAATATAAATAATTGCCTGAGAGGGTTAGTGATCATTGCCAACTTGTTTAAATTTAGACTATAGCCAATATCCTTAATTGCCTTGTTTTTGAGTGAAATTCAGAAAAAAAAAATATTGAAAGAAATCAAACTTTTCGTCGGTCGGTGTTAAATTCATGTGAAAATCAAACAAATGCCTTGTTTTTGAGTGAAATTGAGAGAAAAAAAAATCAAACAATTGCCTGGTTATTGTGTGAAATTTAGAAAAAAAAAATGAAAGAAATCAAACTTTTTGTTGGTCGGTGTTAAATTCATGTGAAAATCAAACAATTGCCTTGTTTCTGAGTGAAATTAAGAGCGAAAAAAAATCAAACAATTGCCTTGTTTTTGAGTGAAATTCAGAAAAAAAAAAATTGAAAGAAATCAAACTTTTTGTCGGTCGGTGTTAAATTCATGTGAAAATCAAACAATTGCCTTGTTTCTGAGTGAAATTAAGAGCGAAAAAAATCAAACAATTGCCTTGTTTTTGAGTGAAATTCAGAAAAAAAAAATTGAAAGAAATCAAACTTTTTGTCGGTCGGTGTTAAATTCATGTGAAAATCAAACAATTGCCTTGTTTTTGAGTGAAATAAAGAAAAAAAAAAATCAAACAATTGCCTGGTTATTGAGTGAAATTTAGAAAAAAAAAATGAAAGAAATCAAACTTTTTGTCGGTCGGTGTTAAATTCATGTGAAAATCAAACAATTGCCTTGTTTCTGAGTGAAATTAAGAGCGAAAAAAAATCAAACAATTGCCTTGTTTTTGAGTGAAATTCAGAAAAAAAAAAATTGAAAGAAATCAAACTTTTTGTCGGTCGGTGTTAAATTCATGTGAAAATCAAACAATTGCCTTGTTTTTGAGTGAAATTAAGAGAAAAAAATAATCAAACAATTGCCTTGTTTTTGAGTGAAATTCAGAAAAAAAAAATTGAAAGAAATCAAACTTTTTGTCGGTCGGTGTTAAATTCATGTGAAAATCAAACAATTGCCTTGTTTTTGAGTGAAATAAAGAAAAAAAAAATCAAACAATTGCCTTGTTTTCGAGTCAAATTCAGAAAAAAAAAATATTGAAAGAAATCAAACTTTTTGTCGGTCGGTGTTAAATTCATGTGAAAATCAAACAATTGCCTTGTTTTTGAGTGAAATAAAGAGAAAAAAAAATCAAACAATTTCCTTGTTTTTGAGTGAAATTCAGAAAAAAAAAATTGAAAGAAATCAAATTTTTTGTCGGTCGGTGTTAAATTCATGTGAAAATCAAACAATTGCCTATTTTTCAGTGTAATTATGGAAAAAAAAAATATTGTCCGTTGGTTTTTAATTAATGTGAAAATTAAACAGTTGCCTGTTATATATGGCATACCTATTAATTTCACTTGTACAATTTAGCTGCTGCTTACTAACGCCGATTGACCATTTCAACGCTGATCTCTGATGTGCTACAAATTTACATGTCGCGGTGATTCAAATTGTAATTGTCACTTCCACCGCCGTGTAGGTAATTTTTAACTATTGTTATGGTTACGTATAACTATGCATTAATAATGATATCGCACACGATTCTTGTTTACATTTACGGGCCACACACGACGAGCTACGTTTCGAACGTTTCGAATATCGAGATGACGGTTATAATAAATAATTTGTAAGCGAATCAATACAAGAGCGGAGGATGGATCAAGTTATATATTATTGTATAGTGTATTGATCAGTGCATATTATTATTATTGAAAAACAAATAGCCTTTCAACAATCAAATATTTCAATGCGATCCTTATGCAATTTATTACAAAATTGTAACTGTTAATTTAGTTCCACCCTGATGGCAGTGTAATTTATGAAAAAGTTAATATTATGTAAATGTAGAATGTTTACCATTTCTATGGAGTTTACAGATTAAACACACACAGTCATATATCAAAATATTATGTAACACTTATACATAACTTAATAATTAGTTGTTCTCAATAATATGAATTTGATTAATAATATCACATGGACATGTGGCAATTTATTAGCTAGTTAATGTTAATTAACTTGGTAACAGTGTTGACAAACAGTCAGTTTTTGAAGGTTTCAGCAACCCACCAATCTGCGTTTGAAAATGTATTAGCAATCTATTAACGTAGGTAATTTATCGCTAATTTTCGTTTCAGACACTTGGTGAGACTTTTGTGAAAATTTCACTTCGGCTACACATTACAGTTCCAAACATGGCTGCCCTTCAAAGGTCAGACAGACAGACAGACACGGTGGTCCCCTATTTCTATTATGGAACAAATAAAATCGATTGTTCCACTGGTAAATGGATTTTTGTTTGGCCAAAGAAGACTATGAATATATTATACTATATACAAAATTTGCTTTTGACACTTACCATGTTAAAATAGACGAAAGCAATCAGCGGCGGGCGGGCAAACATAACAGCTTTTGAGCGGCAGCATCATACATCCAGTATGTATCCAAACCTGAAATGTCAACGGAGCAGAATATAAATAATTGCCTGAGAGGGTTAGTGATCATTGCCAACTTGTTATAATTTAGACTATAGCCAATATCCTTAATTGCCTTGTTTTTGAGTGAAATTCAGAAAAAAAAAATATTGAAAGAAATCAAACTTTTTGTCGGTCGGTGTTAAATTCATGTGAAAATCAAACAATTGCCTGGTTATTGAGTGAAATTTAGAAAAAAAAAATGATAGAAATCAAACTTTTTGTCGGTCGGTGTTAAATTCATGTGAAAATCAAACAATTGCCTTGTTTTTGAGTGAAATTAAGAGCGAAAAAAAATCAAACAATTGCCTTGTTTTTGAGTGAAATTCAGAAAAAAAAAATATTGAAAGAAATCAAACTTTTTGTCGGTCGTTGTTAAATTCATGTGAAAATCAAACAATTGCCTTGTTTTTGAGTGAAATTAAGAGAAAAAAAAAATCAAACAATTGCCTTGTTTTTGAGTGAAATTCAGAAAAAAAAAATTGAAAGAAATCAAACTTTTTGTCGGTCGGTGTTAAATTCATGTGAAAATCAAACAATTGCCTTGTTTTTGAGTGAAATTAAGAGCGAAAAAAAATCAAACAACTGCCTTGTTTTTGAGTGAAATTCAGAAAAAAAAAATATTAAAAGAAATCAAACTTTTTGTCGGTCGGTGTTAAATTCATGTGATGATCAAACAATTGCCTTGTTTTTGGGTGAAATTAAGAGAAAAAAAAAATCAAACAATTACCTTGTTTTTGAGTGAAATTCAGAAAAAAAAAATTGAATGATATCAAACTTTTTGTCGGTCGGTGTTAAATTCATGTGAAAATCAAACAATTGCCTTGTTTTTGAGTGAAATAAAGAAAAAAAAAATCAAACAATTGCCTTGTTTTCGAGTCAAATTCAGAAAAAAAAAATATTGAAAGAAATCAAACTTTTTGTCGGTCGGTGTTAAATTCATGTGAAAATCAAACAATTGCCTTGTTTTTGAGTGAAATTAAGAGAAGAAAAAATCAAACAATTGCCTTGTTTTCGAGTCAAATTCAGAAAAAAAAAATATTGAAAGAAATCAAACTTTTTGTCGGTCGGTGTTAAATTCATGTGAAAATCAAACAATTGCCTTGTTTCTGAGTGAAATTTAGAGCGAAAAAAAATCAAACAATTGCCTTGTTTTTGAGTGAAATTCAGAAAAAAAAAAAATTGAAAGAAATCAAACTTTTTGTCGGTCGGTGTTAAATTCATGTGAAAATCAAACAATTGCCTTGTTTTTGAGTGAAATTAAGAGAGAAAAAAAAATCAAACAATTGCCTAGTTTTTGAGTGAAATTCAGAAAAAAAATTGAAAGAAATCAAACTTTTTGTCGGTCGGTGTTAAATTCATGTGAAAATCAAACAATTGCCTTGTTTTTGAGTGAAATAAAGAAAAAAAAAATCAAACAATTGCCTTGTTTTCGAGTCAAATTCAGAAAAAAAAAATATTGAAAGAAATCAAACTTTTTGTCGGTCGGTGTTAAATTCATGTGAAAATCAAACAATTGCCTTGTTTTTGAGTGAAATTAAGAGCGAAAAAAAATCAAACAATTGCCTTGTTTTTGAGTGAAATTCAGAAAAAAAAAATTGAAAGACATCAAACTTTTTGTCGGTCGGTGTTAAATTCATGTGAAAATCAAACAATTGCCTTGTTTTTGAGTGAAAAAAAGAAAAAAAAAATCAAACAATTGCCTTGTTTTCGAGTCAAATTCAGAAAAAAAAATATTGAAAGAAATCAAACTTTTTGTCGGTCGGTGTTATATTCATGTGAAAATCAAACAATTGCCTTGTTTTTGAGGTAAATTAAGAGAAAAAAAAGATCAAACAATTGCCTTGTTTTTGAATGAAATTCAGAAAAAAAAAATTGAAAGAAATCAAACTTTTTGTCGGTCGGTGTTAAATTCATGTGAAAATCAAACAACTGCCTTGTTTTTGAGTGAAATTAAGAGAAAAAAAAAATCAAACAATAGCCTTGTTTTTGAGTGAAATTCAGAAAAAAAAAAATATTGAAAGAAATCAAACTTTTTGTCGGTCGGTGTTAAATTCATGTGAAAATCCAACAATTGCCTTGTTTAATAGTAAAATTTAGAGAAAAAAAAATCAAACAATTGCCTTGTTTTTGAGTGAAATTCAGAAAAAAAAAAATTGAAAGATATCAAACTTTTTGTCGGTCGGTGTTAAATTCATGTGAAAATCAAACAATTGGCTTGTTTTTGAGTGAAATTAAGAGAAAAAAAAAATCAAACAATTGCCTGGTTATTGAGTGAAATTTGGAAAAAAAAAATGAAAGAAATCAAACTTTTTGTCGGTCGGTGTTAAATTCATGTGAAAATCAAACAATTGCCTTGTTTTTGAGTGAAATTAAGAGAAAAAAAAATCAAACAATTGCCTTGTTTTTGAGTGAAATTCAGAAAAAAAAAATTGAAAGAAATCAAACTTTTTGTCGGTCGGTGTTAAATTCATGTGAAAATCAAACAATTGCCTGTTTTTCAGTGTAATTATGGAAAAAAAAAATATTGTCCGTTGGTTTTTAATTAATGTGAAAATTAAACAGTTGCCTGTTATATATGGCATACCTATTAATTTCACTTGTACAATTTAGCTGCTGCTTACTAACGCCGATTGACCATTTCAACGCTGATCTCTGATGTGCTACAAATTTACATGTCGCGGTGATTCAAATTGTAATTGTCACTTCCACCGCCGTGTAGGTAATTTTTAACTATTGTTATGGTTACGTATAACTATGCATTTATAATGATATCGCACACGCTTCTTGTTTACATTTACGGGCCACACACGACGAGCTACGTTTCGAAAATTTCGAATATCGAGATGACGGTTATAATAAATAATTTGTAAGCGAATAAATACAAGAGCGGAGGATGGATCAAGTTATATATTATTGTATAGTGTATTGATCAGTGCATATTATTATTATTGAAAAACAAATAGCCTTTCTACAATCAAATATTTCAATGCGATCCTTATGCAATTTATTACAAAATTGTAACTGTTAATTTAGTTCCACCCTGATGGCAGTGTAATTTATGAAAAAGTTAATATTATGTAAATGTAGAATGTTTACCATTTCTATGGAGTTAACAGATTAAACACACACAGTCATATATCAAAATACTATGTAACACTTATACATAACTTAATAATTAGTTGTTCTCAATAATATGAATTTGATTAATAATATCACATGGACATGTGGCAATTTATTAGCTAGTTAATGTTAATTAACTTGGTAACAGTGTTGAAAAACAGTCAGTTTTTGAAGGTTTCAGCAACCCACCAATCTGCGTTTGAAAATGTATTAGCAATCTATTAACGTAGGTAATTTATCGCTAATTTTCGTTTCAGACACTTGGTGAGTCTTTTGTGAAAATTTCACTTCGGCTACACATTACAGTTCCAAACATGGCTGCCCTTCAAAGGTCAGACAGACAGACAGACACTGTGGTCCCCTATTTCTATTATGGAACAAATAAAATCGATTGTTCCACTGGTAAATGGATTTTTGTTTGGCCAAAGAAGACTATGAATATATTATACTATATACAAAATTTGCTTTTGACACTTACCATGTTAAAATAGACGAAAGCAATCAGCGGCGGGCGGGCAAACATAACAGCTTTTGAGCGGCAGCATCATACATCCAGTATGTATCCAAACCTGAAATGTCAACGGAGCAGAATATAAATAATTGCCTGAGAGGGTTAGTGATCATTGCCAACTTGTTAAAATTTAGACTATAGCCAATATCCTTAATTGCCTTCTTTTTGAGTGAAATTCAGAAAAAAAAAATATTGAAAGAAATCAAACTTTTTGTCGGTCGGTGTTAAATTCATGTGAAAATCAAACAATTGCCTTGTTTTTGAGTGAAATTAAGAGAAAAAAAATATCAAACAATTGCCTGGTTATTGAGTGAAATTAAGAAAAAAAAAATGAAAGAAATCAAACTTTTTGTCGGTCGGTGTTAAATTCATGTGAAAATCAAACAATTGCCTTGTTTTTGAGTGAAATTAAGAGCGAAAAAAAATCAAACAATTGCCTTGTTTTTGAGTGAAATTAAGAAAATAAAAATATTGAAAGAAATCAAACTTTTTGTCGGTCGGTGTTAAATTCATGTGAAAATCAGCCAATTGCCTTGTTTTTGAGTGAAATTAAGAGACAAAAAAATCAAACAATTGCCTTGTTTTTGAGTGAAATTCAGAAAAAAAAAATTGAAAGAAATCAAACTTTTTGTCGGTCGGTGTTTAATTCATGTGAAAATCAAACAATTGCCTTGTTTTTGAGTGAAATAAAGAAAAAAAAAATCAAACAATTGCCTTGTTTTCGAGTCAAATTCAGAAAAAAAAATATTGAAAGAAATCAAACTTTTTGTCGGTCGGTGTTAAATTCATGTGAAAATCAAACAATTGCCTTGTTTTTGAGTGAAATTAAGAGAAAAAAAAAATCAAACAATTGCCTTGTTTTTGAGTGAAATTCAGAAAAAAAAAATTGAAAGAAATCAAACTTTTTGGCGGTCGGTGTTAAATTCATGTGAAAATCAAACAATTGCCTTGTTTTTGAGTGAAATTAAGAGAAAAAAATAATCAAACAATAGCCTTGTTTTGGAGTGAAATTCAGAAAAAAAAACATTGAAAAAAATCAAACTTTTTGTCGGTCGGTGTTAAATTCATGTGAAAATCAAACAATTGCCTTGTTTTTGAGTGAAATAAAGAGAAAAAAAAAATCAAACAATTGCCTGGTTATTGAGTGAAATTTAGAAAAAAAAAAATTAAAGAAATCAAACTTTTTGTCGGTCGGTGTTAAATTCATGTGAAAATTAAACAATTGCCTTGTTTTTAAGTGAAATTAAGAGAAAAAAAATCAAACAATTGCCTGGTTATTGAGTGAAATTAAGAAAAAAAAAAAAGAAAGAAATCAAACTTTTTGTCGGTCGGTGTTAAATTCATGTGAAAATCAAACAATTGCCTAGTTTTCAGTGTAATTATGGAAAAAAAAAATATTGTCCGTTGGTTTTTAATTAATGTGAAAATTAAACAGTTGCCTGTTATATATGGCATACCTATTAATTTCACTTGTACAATTTAGCCGCTGCTTCCTAACGCCGATTGACCATTTCAACGCTGATCTCTGATGTGCTACAAATTTACATGTCGCGGTGATTCAAATTGTAATTGTCACTTCCACCGCCGTGTAGGTAATTTTTAACTATTGTTATGGTTACGTATAACTAAGCATAAATAATGATATCGCACACGCTTCTTGTTTACATTTACGGGCCACACACGACGAGCTACGTTTCGAACGTTTCGAATATCGAGATGACGGTTATAATAAATAATTTGTAAGCGAATAAATACAAGAGCGGAGGATGGATCAAGTTATATATTATTGTATAGTGTATTGATCAGTGCATATTATAATTATTGAAAAACAAATAGCCTTTCAACAATCAAATATTTCAATGCGATCCTTATGCAATTTACAAAATTGTAACTGTTAATTTAGTTCCACCCTGATGGCAGTGTAATTTATGAAAAAGTTAATATTATGTAAATGTAGAATGTTTACCATTTCTATGGAGTTTACAGATTAAACACACACACAGTCATATATCAAAATATTATGTAACACTTATACATAACTTAATAATTAGTTGTTCTCAATAATATGAATTTGATTAATAATATCATAATTAACTTGGTAACAGTGTTGACAAACAGTCAGTTTTTGAAGGTTTCTGCAACCCACCAATCTGCGTTTGAAAATGTATTAGCAATCTATTAACGTAGGTAATTTATCGCTAATTTTCGTTTCAGACACTTGGTGAGACTTTTGTGAAAATTTCACTTCGGCTACACATTACAGTTCCAAACATGGCTGCCCTTCAAAGGTCAGACAGACAGACAGACACGGTGGTCCCCTATTTCTATTATGGAACAAATAAAATCGATTGTTCCACTGGTAAATGGATTTTTGTTTGGCCAAAGAAGACTATGAATATATTATACTATATACAAAATTTGCTTTTGACACTTACCATGTTAAAATAGACGAAAGCAATCAGCGGCGGGCGGGCAAACATAACAGCTTTTGAGCGGCAGCATCATACATCCAGTATGTATCCAAACCTGAAATGTCAACGGAGCAGAATATAAATAATTGCCTGAGAGGGTTAGTGATCATTGCCAACTTGTTTTAATTTAGACTATAGCCAATATCCTTAATTGCCTTGTTTTTGAGTGAATTTCAGAAAAAAAAAATATTGAAAGAAATCAAACTTTTCGTCGGTCGGTGTTAAATTCATGTGAAAATCAAACAAATGCCTTGTTTTTGAGTGAAATTAAGAGAAAAAAAAATCAAACAATTGCCTGGTTATTGAGTGAAATTTAGAAAAAAAAAATGAAAGAAATCAAACTTTTTGTCGGTCGGTGTTAAATTCATGTGAAAATCAAACAATTGCCTTGTTTCTGAGTGAAATTAAGAGCGAAAAAAAATCAAACAATTGCCTTGTTTTTGAGTGAAACTCAGAAAAAAAAAAAATTGAAAGAAATCAAACTTTTTGTCGGTCGGTGTTAAATTCATGTGAAAATCAAACAATTGCCTTGTTTTTGAGTGAAATTAAGAGAGAAAAAAAAATCAAACAATTGCCTAGTTTTTGAGTGAAATTCAGAAAAAAAAATTGAAAGAAATCAAACTTTTTGTCGGTCGGTGTTAAATTCATGTGAAAATCAAACAATTGCCTTGTTTTTGAGTGAAATAAAGAAAAAAAAAATCAAACAATTGCCTTGTTTTCGAGTCAAATTCAGAAAAAAAAAATATTGAAAGAAATCAAACTTTTTGTCGGTCGGTGTTAAATTCATGTGAAAATCAAACAATTGCCTTGTTTTTGAGTGAAATAAAGAGAAAAAAAAAATCAAACAATTTCCTTGTTTTTGAGTGAAATTCAGAAAAAAAAAATTGAAAGAAATCAAATTTTTTGTCGGTCGGTGTTAAATTCATGTGAAAATCAAACAATTGCCTATTTTTCAGTGTAATTATGGAAAAAAAAAATATTGTCCGTTGGTTTTTAATTAATGTGAAAATTAAACAGTTGCCTGTTATATATGGCATACCTATTAATTTCACTTGTACAATTTAGCTGCTGCTTACTAACGCCGATTGACCATTTCAACGCTGATCTCTGATGTGCTACAAATTTACATGTCGCGGTGATTCAAATTGTAATTGTCACTTCCACCGCCGTGTAGGTAATTTTTAACTATTGTTATGGTTACGTATAACTATGCATTAATAATGATATCGCACACGATTCTTGTTTACATTTACGGGCCACACACGACGAGCTACGTTTCGAACGTTTCGAATATCGAGATGACGGTTATAATAAATAATTTGTAAGCGAATCAATACAAGAGCGGAGGATGGATCAAGTTATATATTATTGTATAGTGTATTGATCAGTGCATATTATTATTATTGAAAAACAAATAGCCTTTCAACAATCAAATATTTCAATGCGATCCTTATGCAATTTATTACAAAATTGTAACTGTTAATTTAGTTCCACCCTGATGGCAGTGTAATTTATGAAAAAGTTAATATTATGTAAATGTAGAATGTTTACCATTTCTATGGAGTTTACAGATTAAACACACACAGTCATATATCAAAATATTATGTAACACTTATACATAACTTAATAATTAGTTGTTCTCAATAATATGAATTTGATTAATAATATCACATGGACATGTGGCAATTTATTAGCTAGTTAATGTTAATTAACTTGGTAACAGTGTTGACAAACAGTCAGTTTTTGAAGGTTTCAGCAACCCACCAATCTGCGTTTGAAAATGTATTAGCAATCTATTAACGTAGGTAATTTATCGCTAATTTTCGTTTCAGACACTTGGTGAGACTTTTGTGAAAATTTCACTTCGGCTACACATTACAGTTCCAAACATGGCTGCCCTTCAAAGGTCAGACAGACAGACAGACACGGTGGTCCCCTATTTCTATTATGGAACAAATAAAATCGATTGTTCCACTGGTAAATGGATTTTTGTTTGGCCAAAGAAGACTATGAATATATTATACTATATACAAAATTTGCTTTTGACACTTACCATGTTAAAATAGACGAAAGCAATCAGCGGCGGGCGGGCAAACATAACAGCTTTTGAGCGGCAGCATCATACATCCAGTATGTATCCAAACCTGAAATGTCAACGGAGCAGAATATAAATAATTGCCTGAGAGGGTTAGTGATCATTGCCAACTTGTTTAAATTTAGACTATAGCCAATATCCTTAATTGCCTTGTTTTTGAGTGAAATTCAGAAAAAAAAAATATTGAAAGAAATCAAACTTTTCGTCGGTCGGTGTTAAATTCATGTGAAAATCAAACAAATGCCTTGTTTTTGAGTGAAATTGAGAGAAAAAAAAATCAAACAATTGCCTGGTTATTGTGTGAAATTTAGAAAAAAAAAATGAAAGAAATCAAACTTTTTGTTGGTCGGTGTTAAATTCATGTGAAAATCAAACAATTGCCTTGTTTCTGAGTGAAATTAAGAGCGAAAAAAAATCAAACAATTGCCTTGTTTTTGAGTGAAATTCAGAAAAAAAAAAATTGAAAGAAATCAAACTTTTTGTCGGTCGGTGTTAAATTCATGTGAAAATCAAACAATTGCCTTGTTTCTGAGTGAAATTAAGAGCGAAAAAAATCAAACAATTGCCTTGTTTTTGAGTGAAATTCAGAAAAAAAAAATTGAAAGAAATCAAACTTTTTGTCGGTCGGTGTTAAATTCATGTGAAAATCAAACAATTGCCTTGTTTTTGAGTGAAATAAAGAAAAAAAAAAATCAAACAATTGCCTGGTTATTGAGTGAAATTTAGAAAAAAAAATGAAAGAAATCAAACTTTTTGTCGGTCGGTGTTAAATTCATGTGAAAATCAAACAATTGCCTTGTTTCTGAGTGAAATTAAGAGCGAAAAAAAATCAAACAATTGCCTTGTTTTTGAGTGAAATTCAGAAAAAAAAAAATTGAAAGAAATCAAACTTTTTGTCGGTCGGTGTTAAATTCATGTGAAAATCAAACAATTGCCTTGTTTTTGAGTGAAATTAAGAGAAAAAAATAATCAAACAATTGCCTTGTTTTTGAGTGAAATTCAGAAAAAAAAAATTGAAAGAAATCAAACTTTTTGTCGGTCGGTGTTAAATTCATGTGAAAATCAAACAATTGCCTTGTTTTTGAGTGAAATAAAGAAAAAAAAAATCAAACAATTGCCTTGTTTTCGAGTCAAATTCAGAAAAAAAAAATTGAAAGAAATCAAATTTTTTGTCGGTCGGTGTTAAATTCATGTGAAAATCAAACAATTGCCTATTTTTCAGTGTAATTATGGAAAAAAAAAATATTGTCCGTTGGTTTTTAATTAATGTGAAAATTAAACAGTTGCCTGTTATATATGGCATACCTATTAATTTCACTTGTACAATTTAGCTGCTGCTTACTAACGCCGATTGACCATTTCAACGCTGATCTCTGATGTGCTACAAATTTACATGTCGCGGTGATTCAAATTGTAATTGTCACTTCCACCGCCGTGTAGGTAATTTTTAACTATTGTTATGGTTACGTATAACTATGCATTAATAATGATATCGCACACGATTCTTGTTTACATTTACGGGCCACACACGACGAGCTACGTTTCGAACGTTTCGAATATCGAGATGACGGTTATAATAAATAATTTGTAAGCGAATCAATACAAGAGCGGAGGATGGATCAAGTTATATATTATTGTATAGTGTATTGATCAGTGCATATTATTATTATTGAAAAACAAATAGCCTTTCAACAATCAAATATTTCAATGCGATCCTTATGCAATTTATTACAAAATTGTAACTGTTAATTTAGTTCCACCCTGATGGCAGTGTAATTTATGAAAAAGTTAATATTATGTAAATGTAGAATGTTTACCATTTCTATGGAGTTTACAGATTAAACACACACAGTCATATATCAAAATATTATGTAACACTTATACATAACTTAATAATTAGTTGTTCTCAATAATATGAATTTGATTAATAATATCACATGGACATGTGGCAATTTATTAGCTAGTTAATGTTAATTAACTTGGTAACAGTGTTGACAAACAGTCAGTTTTTGAAGGTTTCAGCAACCCACCAATCTGCGTTTGAAAATGTATTAGCAATCTATTAACGTAGGTAATTTATCGCTAATTTTCGTTTCAGACACTTGGTGAGACTTTTGTGAAAATTTCACTTCGGCTACACATTACAGTTCCAAACATGGCTGCCCTTCAAAGGTCAGACAGACAGACAGACACGGTGGTCCCCTATTTCTATTATGGAACAAATAAAATCGATTGTTCCACTGGTAAATGGATTTTTGTTTGGCCAAAGAAGACTATGAATATATTATACTATATACAAAATTTGCTTTTGACACTTACCATGTTAAAATAGACGAAAGCAATCAGCGGCGGGCGGGCAAACATAACAGCTTTTGAGCGGCAGCATCATACATCCAGTATGTATCCAAACCTGAAATGTCAACGGAGCAGAATATAAATAATTGCCTGAGAGGGTTAGTGATCATTGCCAACTTGTTATAATTTAGACTATAGCCAATATCCTTAATTGCCTTGTTTTTGAGTGAAATTCAGAAAAAAAAAATATTGAAAGAAATCAAACTTTTTGTCGGTCGGTGTTAAATTCATGTGAAAATCAAACAATTGCCTGGTTATTGAGTGAAATTTAGAAAAAAAAAATGATAGAAATCAAACTTTTTGTCGGTCGGTGTTAAATTCATGTGAAAATCAAACAATTGCCTTGTTTTTGAGTGAAATTAAGAGCGAAAAAAAATCAAACAATTGCCTTGTTTTTGAGTGAAATTCAGAAAAAAAAAATATTGAAAGAAATCAAACTTTTTGTCGGTCGTTGTTAAATTCATGTGAAAATCAAACAATTGCCTTGTTTTTGAGTGAAATTAAGAGAAAAAAAAAATCAAACAATTGCCTTGTTTTTGAGTGAAATTCAGAAAAAAAAAATTGAAAGAAATCAAACTTTTTGTCGGTCGGTGTTAAATTCATGTGAAAATCAAACAATTGCCTTGTTTTTGAGTGAAATTAAGAGCGAAAAAAAATCAAACAACTGCCTTGTTTTTGAGTGAAATTCAGAAAAAAAAAATATTAAAAGAAATCAAACTTTTTGTCGGTCGGTGTTAAATTCATGTGATGATCAAACAATTGCCTTGTTTTTGGGTGAAATTAAGAGAAAAAAAAAATCAAACAATTACCTTGTTTTTGAGTGAAATTCAGAAAAAAAAAATTGAATGATATCAAACTTTTTGTCGGTCGGTGTTAAATTCATGTGAAAATCAAACAATTGCCTTGTTTTTGAGTGAAATAAAGAAAAAAAAAATCAAACAATTGCCTTGTTTTCGAGTCAAATTCAGAAAAAAAAAATATTGAAAGAAATCAAACTTTTTGTCGGTCGGTGTTAAATTCATGTGAAAATCAAACAATTGCCTTGTTTTTGAGTGAAATTAAGAGAAAAAAAAATCAAACAATTGCCTTGTTTTCGAGTCAAATTCAGAAAAAAAAAATATTGAAAGAAGTCAAACTTTTTGTCGGTCGGTGTTAAATTCATGTGAAAATCAAACAATTGCCTTGTTTCTGAGTGAAATTTAGAGCGAAAAAAAATCAAACAATTGCCTTGTTTTTGAGTGAAATTCAGAAAAAAAAAAAATTGAAAGAAATCAAACTTTTTGTCGGTCGGTGTTAAACTCATGTGAAAATCAAACAATTGCCTTGTTTTTGAGTGAAATTAAGAGAGAAAAAAAAATCAAACAATTGCCTAGTTTTTGAGTGAAATTCAGAAAAAAAATTGAAAGAAATCAAACTTTTTGTCGGTCGGTGTTAAATTCATGTGAAAATCAAACAATTGCCTTGTTTTTGAGTGAAATAAAGAAAAAAAAAATCAAACAATTGCCTTGTTTTCGAGTCAAATTCAGAAAAAAAAAATATTGAAAGAAATCAAACTTTTTGTCGGTCGGTGTTAAATTCATGTGAAAATCAAACAATTGCCTTGTTTTTGAGTGAAATTAAGAGCGAAAAAAAATCAAACAATTGCCTTGTTTTTGAGTGAAATTCAGAAAAAAAAAATTGAAAGACATCAAACTTTTTGTCGGTCGGTGTTAAATTCATGTGAAAATCAAACAATTGCCTTGTTTTTGAGTGAAAAAAAGAAAAAAAAAATCAAACAATTGCCTTGTTTTCGAGTCAAATTCAGAAAAAAAAATATTGAAAGAAATCAAACTTTTTGTCGGTCGGTGTTATATTCATGTGAAAATCAAACAATTGCCTTGTTTTTGAGGTAAATTAAGAGAAAAAAAAGATCAAACAATTGCCTTGTTTTTGAATGAAATTCAGAAAAAAAAAATTGAAAGAAATCAAACTTTTTGTCGGTCGGTGTTAAATTCATGTGAAAATCAAACAACTGCCTTGTTTTTGAGTGAAATTAAGAGAAAAAAAAAATCAAACAATAGCCTTGTTTTTGAGTGAAATTCAGAAAAAAAAAAATATTGAAAGAAATCAAACTTTTTGTCGGTCGGTGTTAAATTCATGTGAAAATCCAACAATTGCCTTGTTTAATAGTAAAATTTAGAGAAAAAAAAATCAAACAATTGCCTTGTTTTTGAGTGAAATTCAGAAAAAAAAAAAATTGAAAGAAATCAAACTTTTTGTCGGTCGGTGTTAAATTCATGTGAAAATCAAACAATTGGCTTGTTTTTGAGTGAAATTAAGAGAAAAAAAAAATCAAACAATTGCCTGGTTATTGAGTGAAATTTGGAAAAAAAAAATGAAAGAAATCAAACTTTTTGTCGGTCGGTGTTAAATTCATGTGAAAATCAAACAATTGCCTTGTTTTTGAGTGAAATTAAGAGAAAAAAAAATCAAACAATTGCCTTGTTTTTGAGTGAAATTCAGAAAAAAAAAATTGAAAGAAATCAAACTTTTTGTCGGTCGGTGTTAAATTCATGTGAAAATCAAACAATTGCCTGTTTTTCAGTGTAATTATGGAAAAAAAAAATATTGTCCGTTGGTTTTTAATTAATGTGAAAATTAAACAGTTGCCTGTTATATATGGCATACCTATTAATTTCACTTGTACAATTTAGCTGCTGCTTACTAACGCCGATTGACCATTTCAACGCTGATCTCTGATGTGCTACAAATTTACATGTCGCGGTGATTCAAATTGTAATTGTCACTTCCACCGCCGTGTAGGTAATTTTTAACTATTGTTATGGTTACGTATAACTATGCATTTATAATGATATCGCACACGCTTCTTGTTTACATTTACGGGCCACACACGACGAGCTACGTTTCGAAAATTTCGAATATCGAGATGACGGTTATAATAAATAATTTGTAAGCGAATAAATACAAGAGCGGAGGATGGATCAAGTTATATATTATTGTATAGTGTATTGATCAGTGCATATTATAATTATTGAAAAACAAATAGCCTTTCAACAATCAAATATTTCAATGCGATCCTTATGCAATTTACAAAATTGTAACTGTTAATTTAGTTCCACCCTGATGGCAGTGTAATTTATGAAAAAGTTAATATTATGTAAATGTAGAATGTTTACCATTTCTATGGAGTTTACAGATTAAACACACACACAGTCATATATCAAAATATTATGTAACACTTATACATAACTTAATAATTAGTTGTTCTCAATAATATGAATTTGATAAATAATATCACATGGACATGTGACAATTTATTAGCTAGTTAATGTTAATTAACTTGGTAACAGTGTTGACAAACAGTCAGTTTTTGAAGGTTTCAGCAACCCACCAATCTGCGTTTGAAAATGTATTAGCAATCTATTAACGTAGGTAATTTATCGCTAATTTTCGTTTCAGACACTTGGTGAGACATTTGTGAAAATTTCACTTCGGCTACACATTACAGTTCCAAACAAAGGTCAGACAGACAGACAGACACGGTGGTCCCCTATTACTATTATGGAACAAATAAAATCGATTGTTCCACTGGTAAATGGATTTTTGTTTGGCCAAAGAAGACTTTGAATATATTATACTATATAAAATTTGCTTTTGACACTTACCATGTTAAAATAGACGAAAGCAATCAGCGGCGAGCGGGCAAACATAACAGCTTTTGAGCGGCAGCATCATACATCCAGTATGTATCCAAACCTGAAATGTCAACGGAGCAGAATATAAATAATTGCCTGAGAGGGTTAGTGATCGTTGCCAACTTGTTATAATTTAGGCTATAGCCAATATCCTTAATTGCCTTGTTTTTGAGTGAAATTCAGAAAAAAAAAATATTGAAAGAAATCAAACTTTTTGTCGGTCGGTGTTAAATTCATGTGAAAATCAAACAATTGCCTTGTTTTTGAGTGAAATTAAGAGAAAAAAAAAAAAACAAACAATTGCCTTGTTTTTGAGTGAAATTCAGAAAAAAAAAATATTGAAAGAAAACAAACTTTTTGTCGGTCGGTGTTAAATTCATGTGAAAATCAAACAATTGCCTTGTTTTTGAGTGAAATTAAGAGAAAAAAAAATCAAACAATTGCCTTGTTTTTGAGTGAAATTCAGAAAAAAAAAATTGAACGAAATCAAACTTTTTGTCGGTCGGTGTTAAATTCATGTGAAAATCAAACAATTGCCTTGTTTTTGAGTGAAATTTAAAAAAAAAAAAATATCAAACAATTGCCTGGTTATTGAAAGAAATTTAGAAAAAAAATTGAAAGAAATCAAACTTTTTGTCGGTCGGTGTTAAATTCATGTGAAAATCAAACAATTGTCTTGTTATTGAATGAAATTAAGAGAAAAAAAAAACAATTGCCTTGTTTTTGAGTGAAATTCAGAAAAAAAAAATATTGAAAGAAATCAAACTTTTTGTCGGTCGGAGGTTAGGTTAGGTTAGGTTAGGTTAGGTTAGGTTAGGTTAGGTTAGGTTGGGCGGGTCTTGGGCGGGTCTGGGTTTATTCATTAATAGTTGCTTTGCCTAGCTTGCATGCCTTGCGCTGCTTGTTTTGGATAAACTCAGGCCTTCCTTACTCATCCCGGATGGGTAAGGAGGCAACGGTCTTAGGGGAGAGCGCAAGTCGTGATGATCCCTAAGGCAAGTCTGACGAATACCTTCACGTGGTGCTGCCCGTTATTGGTTTGTTTCCTTCTGAAGCAAACGTAACAGAACTTCGTCAGGCGCCGCGTCATCGCATCTCATTAATTTCATGATCATCAGTCCATTTCGTTTCACCACATTATCATTCATCTTTTTTCATTTCCCCATACTTCGTATCTCTTTTAAAGAGAGCCTGAACTGTGGTGTGAGATGTGCCTTCGTCTCATAATCGTTTCGCTATTTTCCATTTCTTTTACGTCTTCATTTTCACCTGCGTCATCCTAATTCAAAGCTCGCCCGGCGATGGGATGGATGCATAGGGCACAGTGGAGGAATAGCGACTCCAAGTCGCTCTTGGCAGTGGGCCTTATAGGCCCTGGGCGCGGCAGGGAGGACCAACTCGGCCACCCTGTCGGGCAAACCTGGTGGAGCAGCTGACTTACCGCAGCTGCAGCGGACCTTCGGGTCGTGGGATGGCTGGCCTGCAAGGCCGGCGGCGCGGCAGGGAGGGTCAACTCGGCCGCCCTGTCGGGCACACTCTTGGACGGCAGTCGCGTTACAGTGGCTGCAGTGGACCTTCGGGTCGTGGGATGGCGGGCCTTCAAGGCTCGCGGCGCGGCAGGGAGGGTCAACTCGGCCACCCTGTCGGGCTCCATGCGTCTCCGAATCCCACGGTTTCGGTGCCCGCCTATGGGATGCATGGCTGGGGGGAACCCGGTCGCGAGGGCACCACAAGGGGACCTCACCCCTCCAAAAAGGAAAAAAAAAAAATATGGATAATACAGCGATTGTTAATAATCCCCAGGTGGGTAAGTCCCACCCTTCGAAAGAAGGCTGCCCCATCGTATCTGGGGGGGGCAACAACCGCTTCGCGGGCTCCGGCCCGCGCACCGACGACTCTGGCAAAGCAAAAATGGACACCGATTCTGCACTACATGGAAATAACGGCAAGTCAACGGACCTGACTCAGGAGGAGTTTGCACCATCTAGGTGCAGTGACCTGATCCCGATTCATAAACGGGAGCCTCGAGTTGTACTGGAGCGCATAGACAGCGCCAGACCAGTCACTCTGAGAGTGGACGTCGCGGCAGGGCCAGAGCGCAACCCTTGCGCCATTTCTGCCGCCGCATCAAAGGACGTGAGCAAGGGGGAGGCAGCGGGCGTCTCTTCTGCGCCTGAATCAGGCGTGGAAGTGGCCCCGCTGCATGAATTGCTTCGGATCTCGACTCCGAACTTGTCGGAGACGGAGTCCGACGAGTCTGCGATGACTTGGGAGACCGTGTCTTCTCGCGGTTCTCCCAGGAGGAGAAAACGGAGGATGGAGGAAATCGATGGGGACCTTAGTGACCCCTCACCATCACCAAAGGTCCCAACAGCGCGAGGACGAGGCAAAGGACGGAAAGGAAGGCCACCCGCGACCGGCCAGTATGTCGGCCTGGCGAAAGCCAAGGCCGAGCTGAACCGAGCGCGGGAGGAGGAGCTGAGGCTCACCGCCGAGAGGGAGCTGGCGGAGGAGCTGCAGCAGAGGAGAGCGGCATCTACGGCCACCCAGTTCCTTAAGGTGCCGGAGCCTCCGGCTACCAGTCTGAGGCTGGGTGAGTGCGATGCCGCTCATCTAGAGAAGATCCTTTTGGACTCGGTGGACACTGTCCTAACGGTGGCCACCAAGTCCAAAAATCTGAAGGGCACGAGCGTGAAGGCCCTGAAGGACGCCGCGATGGCCATCAAAGCGTCCTTCCAGGAATCGCGGGCCCGCTCTATGCCCGAGGAGATGGCCTTGCTGGTCAAAGCCAACCAGCAGCTGGCGGCGGAGCTAAAGGAGCTCCGTCGCCAAATGGAGGAGATGCGGTCCGCACGGGTGACGGCGCCGGTGGCGCAGCCCTCTATGCCCCTCATTGGTGACGAGGCGATGCGGAAGGTCATGGTGCAGGTGGGCACCATGATCAACGCCCGCTTCGAGGGACTGGAGGAGCGGTTGCTGCCCGCGAAGACCCTCAGACCCCCTCTCGCCGCAGATCGGCGAAGGGAGTCTGGAGTGCAACCGACGGCGACCACCAGTCTTCGAGCCGCCCCAGAGAGTGCATCAAAGAAGACTGGCTCTGGTGTTCAGCCAGCAGCGGCTCCAAGTCGTGGGGTCGCCCCTGGCGGCACCCCAGGGTCAAAGAAGAAGGCCAAAAGCAGGGCTGCGAAGGGCCTCACTCCTGCGCCCGTCGCACTGCTGCCTGCCCCTGCCCCGCCACCTCTGACTGAGGCGTGGCACGTGGTGACCAGACGCGGCCTAGAAAAACGAAGGGACAGGGGAGTGGCTTCCAAGGAGCAGGGACCTGCTCGTCCGGCGCCACATGCACCAGTTCCGCCTCCACCACCGCCTGCGAGAAGGAAGTCCCCGCCCAAACCAAAGAGCATGGCCAAACTCCGCTCCCCCCGAACTGCAGCTGTGGTTATCACGCTGCAACCGGGGGCGGCGGAAAAAGAAGTGAGCTACAAAAGCGTCTTGGCAGAGGCCAAGACGAAAATTAAGCTCTCTGAGCTGGGTCTGCCGCCGTTGACCATCCGTACGGCGGCCACAGGGGCCCGAATACTGGAGGTTCCTGGCGAGGACAATGCTAAGAAAGCAGATCTCCTCGCTAGGAAGCTGGAGGAGGTGTTTGAGGGACACGAGGAGGTCAAAATATCCAGGCCGACCACCACCGCTGACTTAAGGGTCACCGGCCTGGACGACTCGGCCTCCTCGGAGGAGGTCGCGAACGCGCTGGCGACGCTGGGCGCGTGTCCCGTTGCTGCAGTAGCCGTCGGGACGATACGACGGGGACCAGCAGGTATGGGGACGGCGTTTGTGCGTTGTCCCGTATCCGCAGCAAAGAAAATAGCGGCCAGTGGGCGCGTTCTGGTGGGCTGGGTGGCGGCGCGAGTCGGCATTCTTGACCCCAGGCCGCGTCGCTGCTTCCGCTGCCTGTCGTTGGGCCATGTGGCGGCCCAATGCAAGGCTGAAGTTGACCGCAGCGACGAGTGCTACCGCTGCGGTCAAATGGCCCACAAGGCCCGAGATTGCTCTGCTGCCCCCCGCTGCTCACTATGTGCGGCTGCGGGTAAGCCAGCAGACCACCTCTCCGGGGGCAAGGCATGTGCCAAGCCCCCGTCAAAGTCAGGGGCTCGACGGAGGACCGTCGCGACTGAGGCCCAGGCCCAGCCGCGACCGTCTTCCTCTAATAAAGGACGGGCGGATCGCATGGAGGTCGGTTAGTATGGCCCTAACCTTCCTCCAGGCTAATGTGAACCACTCCGCCCGCGCTCAGGATTTACTCCTGCAGTGTATGGCGGAGCGGTCTATCAAAGTGGCGGTGGTTGCAGAGCCGTACTCGGTCCCACCCAGGAGTGACTGGGTGGGGGGCCTTGACGGCTTGGTGGCAATCACCACACAGTCGCCGACTTCATCCCCCCCTATGGAAGGGCTAACGAGAGGCAGGGGTTTTGTGGCGGCAGGAGTGGGCCCTGTCGTCATAGTAGGTGTGTATCACTCCCGGAATAGGCCCCGACACGAACTGGAGGCTCTTCTCGGCGAGGTGGGGACCTTAATAGGTCAGACCCGCCCACGCCCCGTGATCGTCATGGGGGACCTCAACGCCAAATCCTTGGCGTGGGGGTCCCCATCGACCTGTCCGCGGGGCGCTACGGTGTTGGAGTGGTTAGCCGAGGTGGGTCTCTGCATCGTGAACACCGGGAGTGAGAACACATGTGTCCGCCAATGGGGTGGATCGATCGTCGACGTGACGTTTGCCACCCCAGGCCTCGCCTGCCAAATTCGCGACTGGCAGGTGTTGGTGGACGAGGAGACGCTCTCCGACCACCGGTATATCCGGTTCAGCGTCTCCCCGTCCTCGGCGGACACGGTGAGGGAGGGATCCGGCGAGATCGGTCCGCGATGGGCCCTGAAGCGTCTAGACGCCGAGTTGCTGCAGGAAGCGGCCCTCGTCGAAGCGTGGAACGGCACTCCTCAGGAGGGTGACCCCGTAGACGTGGATGCGTTCGCGGATGGACTGTGTGCGGCGTTGTCGCGTATTTGCGACGCCGCAATGCCGCGTGCGACAGCCCCACGGTCCAGACGCCAGGTCTACTGGTGGTCAGAGGAGATTGCCGAACTCCGAAGACGCTGCGTGAGGAGACGCCGCCGATACCAGCGGTATCGTAGACGAAGGCGGCAGGAGACGGAGGAGTGCGAGTCTCTGTATGCCGCCTACCGGGACGCTTCGAGGGTCCTTCGCGTGGCCATTGACGAGGCGAAGCGGCGATCCTGGCAGGAGCTGCTGGAAGGGCTAGAGCGCGATCCGTGGGGCCGCCCGTATCAATGGGCGCGGCAAAAGCTGCGCCCATGGGCACCCCCCGTGACTGCCTCGCTCCAACCGGCTGTTCTCCAGAGGGTGGTGGGAGGGCTGTTCCCGGGTCCTCCGGGAGACGATTTCTCGCCACCTTTCGTCGTCCCCTCGCGGACCGATCTCGCCGAGGTGGAGGAGGAGGAGCCTGCCCCTGTCTCCGAAGGGGAGCTTGGTGCAGCTGTGCTCAGGATGAGGGCCAAGAACACGGCACCCGGGCCAGACGGCATACCGGGTCGTGTGTGGGCACTATCCTTGGAGCACCTGGCACCCGCTCTCAGGGCCCTGTTTGACAGGTGCCTTCGGGAGGGGAAATTCCCCAGGAGATGGAGAAGGGGCAGGCTCGTCCTTATCAGGAAGGAGGGACGTCCCGCGGACGAGCCTTCGGGCTATCGTCCGATAGTGCTGCTGGACGAGGCGGGAAAGCTGTTGGAGAGGGTGATCGCTGCCCGCCTCGTCAAGCACCTCGAGACGTCCGGACCGGACTTGGCGCCCACCCAGTTCGGGTTCCGGAGAGGTCGCTCTACGCTGGACGCTATCTCCCGCGTCCGCGATCTCTCTGAGGAGGCGTGCTCCAGCGGCTGCGTGATGTTGGCGGTGTCTTTAGACATCGCCAACGCGTTCAACACGCTGCCCTGGACCACGATACTCAGTGGTCTGGAGTACCACCGAGTGCCGTCGTACCTGCGCAGACTCGTCGAAGACTACCTCTCCTATAGAGAGGTGGTTTTCCCAACGGCGAGCGGGGTGGGTCGCAGCCCCATGGCGCGCGGTGTCCCTCAGGGGTCTGTTTTAGGGCCCCTGCTGTGGAACGTCGGCTACGATTGGGCCCTCCGTGGCCGTGGTCTTCATGGCGTCGGCGTCGTTTGTTACGCCGACGACACGCTGGTCACCGCCCGGGGTGGTACCTACAGGGAGGCGGCAATCCTTGCCACGGCCGGAGTCGCGATGGTCGTGGCCAGGATCAGGAGGCTGGGTCTGGAGGTGGCGCTCCACAAATCGGAGGCCATATGCTTCCATGGTCCCCGACGGGCGCCACCTGCAGACTCATCGATAGTGGTGGGAGGAACCTCCATCCCCGTCAGGACAACGCTGAAGTATCTCGGCGTCGTCCTTGATAGCCGATGGAGGTTCGAGGCGCACATGCGGCGACTGTCCCCCAAATTGTTGGGGGCAGCCGGCGCATTGAGTCGCCTCCTCCCCAATCTTGGGGGTGGGGAGGGCAGCTGCCGCCGCCTCTATACAGCGGTGGTCAGCTCGATGGCCCTGTACGGAGCCCCCATATGGTCCGGGGGACTCGATCGGCGGGAGACTGCCCTGCTGATTGCAGCCCAACGGACCATGGCGGTGAGAGTGTGCCGGGGCTATCGGACACTTTCACACGAGGTGGCGTGCGCCCTCGCTGGCCTGCTCCCCTGGGACCTTGAGGCCGAAGTCTTGGCCTCGGTCTACCGCCGCAGAGTGCGTGCGCGGGAGCGGGACGAGCGACCGGCGCCGAGGGAGTTAGCGCATTGGCGCAACAACGCCAGGGCGTTGGCTCTCGAGAGGTGGGAGGGACGGCTCCTCGACGGATCCACTCAGAGGGGGGATAGCAGTCGACGACTCCTCGACGCTATCCAGCCCGTTCTCCGAGAGTGGATCGATCGGAGACATGGGAGGCTCTCATTTCGGCTGACGCAGGTGCTCTCGGGACATGGCTGTTTCGGGAGTTACCTGCATCGAATCGCCCGGAGAGAAGCCTCCCCGGCATGCCATCAGTGCGGCTACCTGGTAGACACCGCCCAGCACGCGCTGGAGGCATGTCCAGGAGGAGCAGCACCGCGACAAGCTCTGGTCGCGGTCGTGGGGGGGGACCTCTCATTGCCGACCATCCTCGCCAGGATGGTCGCCGATGAGAGCTGTTGGGAGGCAGTGGCCTCCTTCTGCGAGATTATTGTCTCGCAGAGGGAGGCAGCGGAGCGTGAGAGGGAGAGAGATCCTCTCTCTCTTCCGCTCCGGAGAGCGCGGACACGGCGGCGGGCTAATCGAGCCTGCACTCCGTCTCCGCTGAGAGGGCCTGGGTCGTCGGATGCGGGGGCATCCGGCACCCTTCAGAGATAGGTCCTCTCGCGATGGTGACGCCCCCTCCGTGTTCGGGGGGCGTCACACGAGGTGGAGGGGTGTTCCTATTGACACCCCTCACCGAGGAGAGCCCGCCACTTTACAGCGGGCAGCGGCGTCGACGGGGGCTGCGGTATTGAATAGCTAGCGGTCCCGTGCCCCCCGTCTTCAGTCGACGACGTCGGAACACCGTGGTGGTTTTAGACGGTATGGGTGCCTTCTGCACCGAGCCCGTCATATCCCGTCAGCCCCCCCAGCAGGCGGGAATGCGTAAATGCATTTCCCCACTAAAAAAAAAAAAAAAAAAAAAAAAAAGGTTGGGCGGGTCTGGGTTTATTCATTAATAGTTGCTTTGCCTAGCTTGCATGCCTTGCGCTGCTTGTTTTGGATAAACTCAGGCCTTCCTTACTCATCCCGGATGGGTAAGGAGGCAACGGTCTTAGGGGAGAGCGCAAGTCGTGATGATCCCTAAGGCAAGTCTGACGAATACCTTCCCGTGGTGCTGCCTGTTATTGGTTTATTTCCATCCGAAATAAACGCAACAGAACACCGTCAGGCGCCGCGTCATCTCATCTCATTTGTTTCATTTTCACCGGTCCCATTTCTTCTCCCCTCATTTTCTATCATCTTTTCGCTTCGTATCTCCATTCCGGAGAGCTGAACTGCTGTGTGAGACGAGAATTCGTCTCATTTCGTTTCGTTTCATTCGTTCCCCATTTGTCCCACTTCGTTCATTTCACCCCCATTGTCTCATCTCTTTTCACCTCATCCCAATCCTAAGTTTTTGAGTCCGGCGAAGGGATGAATGACTGCAGGGAGTGCAGTCGCGAGGACTCCCCCAGGCCGTCACGCCTTTAAACTGACAAACAAAACCATGGACGATTGTAATAGAAATAGACTACCCCAGGTCGGTAAAGCCCTTACGGGACAATCCGACCCTCCTACGGGAGGCTGCCCCTCGTATTCTGGGGGGGGCAACAATCGCCTTGCGGGTAATGACCCTAAATCTGTGAACGAAAACGACAACGACGACCTTGGCATGAAAATGGACAACACGATGCAAATTGCGACAAACGAAGTGCGGGTAGTACTTACCCGCTGCGATACGCCAATCAGTGAAGAGACAGATCTGACTGGTTTGGCGAAAATGAAGAACCTGTCTGACAGTGATTCAGACATGAGCTGCGAGACTGTAGCATCGCGGGCCTCTGGGGTATCTTCACCCGAAGCGAACCGCTTGTGGAGGAAACGAGCTAGAGATGCTGGTTCCGATACCGGAGAGGACATGACGTCCTCACCCAAAGTGTCGGTTAGACGAGGACGTGGGCGCCCGCCTACCACTGGTCAATACGTTGGCCTCGCTAAGGCCAAGGCTGAACTGAACGCGGCTAAGGCGGAGGAACTTCGGCTGGAAGCCGAAACGAAAATGGCAGAAGACGCAAGGCGAAAGAGGGAAGCGGCTGCGGCCACGTTCCGGAAATCTCCGAGCTGTCCTTTGGTGAAACAGGTCAATACAAGCCAAGAACCAGAAGACCTTCAGAAAATAGTCTTGGATTCGCTGGAGACTATCGAACAGGTTGCCATAAAATCAGGCAACCTGAAAGGCACATACGTGCGTGCTCTGAAGACTGCAGCGCAGACAATCAAAGTCGCGTTCGAGGAACTTAAAACACGCACAATGACGGAAGAAATAGCTCGGTTAGAAGCTGCCAATACACGGTTGGCAACTGAACTTGAGGTAATCCGAAAGGAAATGGCCCGGCTGCGACCAACTCCGGCTCCGGCCCCTGCTGTGGAGGAAATTGCTCGTGCAGTTATGATTGAATGTGGGAATATGATAAATGCACGATTGGAGGGTCTCGAAGACCGACTGCTTCCTGAGAAGCGTTTGCGGCCCCCGCTGGCAGTAGACAAAAAACTGAGGAGTCAGACACCAGCTGTTGTCGTCTCAGCAGCCGTGGAAACTGTTCCCTATTCGAACTCTCCTCCACAGCTGAAAGCAACGAGCGGATCCCCTGCGGACACCAGAAGGAAGCCCACGCAGAAAGCTGCCAAAATCTCGGTCTCTACCACTAGGAAAGAATTGCAAAAGGAGTCCCATGCTATTCTTCCCTCACCCCAGTCCACAGACGAGGGATGGACTGTAGTGGCAGCGAAGAAGAAGAAGAAAAAGGGGAAAAGAAAGAAGAAGGCGTCCAAAAACAAGCCTAGTGTCCCCACGCCACCAACGAAGACTAAACAGTCAAAACTCAAGCCACCTCGGACAGCGGCGGTTGTGCTGACCCTGCAACCAAGTGCTAGTGGAAATGGTATGACTTATAGACAAGTACTTACTGAAGCGCGAAATAAGGTAAACCTTAAGGATCTCGGCATAGAAGGTGTAAAATTCCGCGCTGCGGCTACAGGTGCCCGCCTTCTCGAGGTGCCCGGTGCCGCCAGTGCTGAGAAAGCGGATGCTCTAGCCACTAAGTTAAGAGAGGCTTTTGGCGAGGACGTGGTGAAAGTATCTAGACCTGAGAAGTGTGTCGAGATACGCATCACGGGACTGGATGACTCCACCACCAAAGAAGACGTCATCACTGCCGTAGCTGAAGCGGGTGGCTGCAGACAGGAGGCGATCAGAGCAGGAGAGGTCGTCCGTTCGTCCGGGTTAGGCACTATATGGCTGCGATGTCCGATTGCGGCAGCCAAGAAAGTCACGGAAACCAGACTTTTGGTGGGCTGGGTTTCTGTCCGAGCAAAGATTTTGGAGACCAGACCTCTCAGATGTTTTCGATGTTTGGAGCTTGGGCACATGGGTGCCAAATGTACGACGGGTATAGACCGCAGCAAGCTTTGCTACTGTTGTGGTAAGGCGGGCCATAGAGCAGTTGACTGCACTGCGGAACCCCACTGTCCAGTGTGCGATGCAGCGGGCCAAAGGGCAAACCACCGTATAGGCGGGAAAGCGTGCTCTGCTGCTATCCGTAAAAAAGGAAAAAAGGCGAACAAGCCATCTGATGAAGGCTCTCGGGCCCCCTCACAGCCGACACAGTGTGACAGTGCACCGCACTGCACAAAGAAAGCAGGCACCAAGGCGGCTGTTGATGGCTCTAGGGCCCCCTCACAGCCGCCCCGTCCGAACGGGAATTCTTCGTCGTCGGCAGAGGTGATTTGTATGGACGTGAATAATGGATGACACCTCCATATCTTTCCTTCAGGGTAACCTGAACCACTGCGCTGCGTCTCAGAATCTATTCTTTCAGAGCGTGGCGCAGTGGTCGATTCATGTATCGGTGATATGCGAGCCATACCGGATTGTTCCCGGTTGGCTTGGTGACCTGGACGATCTTGTGGCACTGATCAGTCGAACTTCGGCTGGTGCACCGCCACTGACGAGACTGGAAAGAGGTCGGGGCTTCGTTTCTGCATTTGTGGGCGATATCATGGTGGTCGGGGGGTATTTCTCACCCAGTCGTAGCCTCGCAGAATTCGAGCAATATTTGCTTGAAGTCGGGGCTCTGATAAGCAGGGTGAACCCCCCTCTTTTGCTGGTCTGCGGGGACTTCAATGCCAAGTCCACGGCGTGGGGGTCTCCGCAGACGTTGCCCAGAGGCGAGACCCTGGAAGATTGGGCGTCGGAGAGAGGCCTGATAGTTCTGAACCGGGGCGAGGCTGATACGTGCGTGCGCAGACAGGGTGGCTCGAAGATCGACGTCACATTCGCGAGCGCCGCCCTGGCGAGCCGTATCCGGGGATGGCATGTGGCGGAGTATGCGGAGACGCTGTCGGATCACCGTTACATACGGTTCAGCGTCTCCGCAGCCGCAGTGGCCCCTGCGGCCGTGCCCCGGTCCGGATCCGGAGACTGCCCGAGGTGGGCCCTCAAAAAGCTCGACAGGGAGCTGTTAGTGGAAGCTGCGTTGGTGGAGACGTGGGTCTCCGGGTCGTCATCATCAATGGTGGATCAAATAGATGTAGAGGGTGAGACGCTTGCGCTCGCGGGTGCCATGACGCGCATCTGTGATGCGTCCATGCCGCGGGCGCGACCGTTCTCGCCCCGGCGCGCGGTGTACTGGTGGGACGCCGAACTCGCGCATCTCAGAGAGGAATGCGTGGGGGCGAGGCGCCAGTACGCCAGACACAGAAGGAGACGGCGTCGTGATGCTGCAGAGGAGGACAGGTTATACTCGGCCTACAGGGATCTCATTAATGCCCTCAAACTGGGTATCTGCAAGGCCAAAGACCAATCAAGGAAAGAGTTACTGGAATCTCTAAACAGTGACCCCTGGGGGAGGCCGTACAGGTTGGTGAGGCGAAAACTGCGTCCATGGGCACCACCCCTGACGGAGAGTCTCCGGCCGGAGCTCTTGGAACACACAGTGGAGGCCCTATTTCCGCGCAGGGCTCCGCACATCCCTCCGCCAATGGCACCACCGTCTGCCTCGACTGCGCGAGAACCGGACGATACCGAAGACACTTCCCCCGAAGTCACCGCGGGTGAGTTGCGAGCTGCCGTGTTTCGGCTCCGTGCCAAAAAAACTACGGCTCCCGGGCTGGATGGCGTACCCGGTCGGGTATGGGTCATGAGCATGGAGATTCTGGAGGAGAGAGTGAGGGCCCTCTTCAGCGCTAGTCTGGCGCAGGGCCGATTCCCCCATCTGTGGAAGACCGGGAAGTTGGTCCTCCTCCACAAAGAGGGTAGGCCGGAGGATTCTCCCTCAGCCTACAGACCAATTGTGCTGCTTGACGAGGCGTGCAAGCTCCTTGAGCGCGTTATCGCTGCGCGCCTCGTCAAGCACCTTACTAGAGTTGGGCCGGACCTCTCCGATGAGCAGTACGGCTTCCGCTGTGGCAGATCCACCCTCGACGCTATCGCGAGGGTGAGGGCCCAGGCGGAAGAAGCGGTGGCCCGGGGTGAAGTGCTGTTGGCGGTGTCGCTTGACATCACCAACGCTTTCAACACACTCCCCTGGGCCTGCATCACGGAAGCGCTCAAATACCATGCAGTCCCTCAGTATTTGCAGCGCATCGTTGCCAACTACCTATCGGACAGGTCCGTGAGGTACCCAACGCGGGGTGGGTGGTCCGAGGCGGTGATGACGTGCGGTGTTCCACAGGGGTCGGTCTTAGGCCCCCTCTTGTGGAACATCGGCTTTGATTGGGTGCTCCGCGGCTCGAACCTCCGTGGGGTCAGCCTTGTGTGCTACGCCGACGATACCCTCGTTACGGCCCGCGGACGCACCTACCGAGATGCCGCGATTTTGGCCACGGCTGGAGTCGCTACCGTCGTCGGGAGGATAAGGATGCTTGGGCTGGAGGTTGCCCTGAACAAATCCGAGGCATTGTGTTTTCACGGTCCTCGGATGGCCCCTCCGGCTCACGCATCCCTGACAGTGGGGGGAACTTCTGTCGCTGTCGGTGGAACGATGAAGTACCTAGGACTCGTCCTCGACAGCCGGTGGAACTTCCACGCCCACTTCGGGCGCCTGGTGCCCAAGTTGATGGGGGCAGTATCTGCGCTGGGTGGGTTACTGCCAAATATTGGTGGACCGGAGGCCAGCTGCCGCCGCCTTTACACGGGGGTAGTTAGGTCGATGGCGTTGTATGGGGCGCCAATATGGGCGAAGGATTTGGATCGCCACAATGTGGCCCTCCTACGCAGACCACAGAGGGTCATGGCAATCAGGGTTTGCCGAGCGTATCGTACGGTGTCGTACGAGGCGGCCTGTCTGTTAGCCGGTACGCCGCCTTGGGACCTCGATGCCGAAGTTTTGACGGAGGTCCACGATCGTAGGGTTGCGTCGCTGGCAGGAGGACAGACACTTGCGCCGGAGGAACTGCGTCGCTGGAGAGAGCTTCTCCGCGATGGTCTCCTTCGGCGCTGGAACGAAAGATTGAGGGAAGAACGCATTTCCCGCCACTGGACAGTACAGGCGATCCTCCCAGTTTTCCGGGAGTGGATTGAAAGGAGATGGGGGTCACTAACCTATCATCTGTCACAGGTACTCTCCGGGCATGGCTGCTTTGGGGAGTATCTGTGGCGAGTGGCAAAAAGGGAGCCCAGGCCAGAGTGCCATCATTGTGCCGGTGCTATAGATACAGCCCGACACACTCTGGAAGACTGCCCTGCATGGGCTGAACCACGGAGACAACTCTCCGTAATTGTGGGTGGAAACGTCTCTCTGCCAGCCATGGTGGCTTCAATGGTAGACAGTGAGGCGTCATGGAGGACAGCGATGACATTCTGCGAACAGGTGATCTCGCAGAAGGAAGCGGCGGAGAGGGCCAGGGAGGAAGATCCCCTCGCTGACCCTCTCCGCCGTCGAAGAGTGGGGCGCAGACGACAGGCACACAATCGTCGACCCCCATAGAGGGCCTCTGGGCGCCGGATATGGGTGGACTAGTCCGGCGCCTGACAGAATAGGTCCTGAGGTGGAAAGCGTTTTACAGGAACGCTTCGCAAAAAGATGATAGGTGAGAGAGGGGGAACCTTGTACACTTCCCCCCCCCTTCAAGTTGGATCCGACAGTTGAGTTCGGACGACTGCAGACGGGTTCGCGGACGTGTGCCTCGGCGATTCCCGTGTGTCCGCCCTTAATGCAGAGCGAAGGAACCCCCCAGGGTTTTAGTGGGTATGCCGTCTCTTTTACACGACGGAGAGCCCCACACACCCTCGGCCCCCTCTTTACAGGGGCCTTGAGGACGGTGCATAAGGCTGCATTTCCCTGGGAAAAAAAAAAAAAAAAAAAAAAAAAAAAGGTTAGGTTAGGTTAGGTTAGGTTAGGTTAGGTTAGGTTAGGTTAGGTGGGCGGGGGCGGGTCTGGGTTTATTCATTAATAGTTGCTTTGCCTAGCTTGCATGCCTCGCGCTGCTCGTTTTGGATACACTCAGGCCTTCCTTACTCATCCCGGATGGGTAAGGAGGCAACGGTCTTAGGGGAGAGCGCAAGTCGTGATGATCCCTAAGGCAAGTCTGACGGATACCTTCTCGTGGTGCTGCCTGTTATTGGTTTATTTCCTTCCGAAATAAACGCAACAGAACACCGTCAGGCGCCGCGTGTATTGTTATCTATATGTGTATGTATATGTATATATTGTCTCTGTATATATTTGTATTATATGTGTATATTATGTAGTTCACAGGGCTATTTAACCCCTTATTAGTAACCAAATTGTAAATGCTCGGTACAGACCGGGGCCGTAGTTAACTGTCTGTCATCTGTATTATACGTGCTAAGGTGCTTAGCACCTCTTTAAGACAGATGACAGAATAGACTTACGGTGTATAAATTGTAGTTTTAAGGCAAGGCTACAGATAATTTGTCATGTTTATGAGTAGATGAAAAACAGTTTGGCGGTGTGTGTGTTAAAATAGGGACCCCTCTAACTGGCAAACACCAGCGCCTACTACTGTCAAACATATTGTTACATAATCGAAAATAACCGCTGTCTTTTATTTGGTAGTGACCCCTGTTCCGATGACTCACGTTATTGGAGGCGGGGACAAACTGGCTGGACTAGTTCCAAAACCCCGATGATAAGTGTATCCTTAGACTTCGGGAAAATACCTCCAAGGTATTGTCAGTCTTCTGAACTCTAAACTTCCGGAGGCTTGAGTAGAAAGATTGAAGCCTGTCCACTTCCCCAACAATTTTGCTTATGGTCACAATTTATTATTATATCTATAATTATTTTGTTGTACACAATGTCGAAAGTAAATAGAGACGTCAAAGGGAAGTTCACAAAAGGCCCTTCTCAGGGCCAAGTAATTGTTTTGTCTGAAGACCGCTCAAGCGGCACTTCTGCGAGTCGGAAAAACGCCCCTTCTCAGGGTCAAACTACAAGCAGGGTTTCTTCCAGAGATCCGTCGGAGGTCTCCATGGGGGACGAAAGGAGGTCGGACGTAGAGTCCGTATTTGAGGAGTCTGCTGACGAAGTTGACAGCCAGAGGAAGCGGCCTTACTCCTCGTTCTACGCGCCCGGCTACCTAGAGTCGGACACTGAGACCGAGGGGACGGTGGCCGCTAAGGTCAGTACGGCGCGGAGGGGAAGGGCGAAGGGCACCAAAACTGGCCCCACGCGAGAGGAATTTGTTAAGCCCAAGCCACTAGTGGAGGAGCTGGCGGAGGTCCTGCAGAGCAGGAAGTTCAAAAAGGGGCCCGCCGCTGTGGCCGCCGGAAGCCTACTCGACACTGGAAGTGATTCCGATGTCCTTGCCGGGTTCGGTGACCTCAGCGGGCTTAACGCCCAAGAGCTTAGGGCACAAGCAGGAGGGATGCTCGCCTGCATCCTAGAGGTTGCCAAAAAATCCGGCAACCTGAAAGGCGAATTTGTTGCTCGCCTGAAAAGGTCTGCGTCAACCCTGAGGGAGGTTGTCGACGCACTGGCCAGCAGGAGTGAGGCGGAGGAGACGCGGCGGCTGAGAGCCGAGAACAGTCGCGTGCGCCTCGAGTTGGAGGCCTGCAAGGCAGAGGTGAAGGCGCTGCGTCGCGGCTTCACCGAAGCAAAGACCCAGGCGGCTGCCGCCACGTCTGCTGCTACAGTAGCAGCAGCAGCCGCTGCCGCCGAGACGCCGGCCCCCCCTGCTGTTGTACTGGGGGCTGAAATAGTGGAGGAGATGACGCGCTCCTTGACAACCACGTTCGGGCAAATGCTCAATGCCCGACTCGCAGGTATCGAGGACCGCCTCCTGCCAGCGCCGGTTCTTCGCCCGCCTCTCAGGGCGGACGCCAAGAAGGCTGCACCAGCGGTTGCACCCCCACCCCCGAAACCAGCCCCTCGAAAGCGGGTTGGCAAGGCGTCACAGGCTGCTGCCACGCCCTCGACTGCGGCTCCCATCGCCCCAAAAACGACCGTGCCAACTGCTGTGGCCCAGGCGGAAAACTGGGTTGCAGTAGTGAAAAAGGGGAAAGGCAAAGGGAAGGGCAAATCGTCCTCCTCAGCCACGCCCGCTCCCGCTCCTGTCCCAGCAGCTCGTGCCCCCCCCTACGCCGCGAAGCCTCAAGTCAACAAGGCTTCCACCGCCGCCAGGCCCAAGAAGGCAAAGACGATGAAAGCCCCCAAATCCGCGGCTGTTGTGCTGACGCTGCAGCCCGAAGCCGCGGTAAAGGGGGTCACATACAAGGCCATCGTCGAGGCGGCGCAGGAGAAGGTCGATCTCCAAGGATTGGGGATCGACCGCATCCACTTCCGCCAGACGGCCACGGGAGCCAGAATGCTCGAGATTCCTGGCTCTCAAAGCGGCGACAAAGCGGACAGGCTCGCGGAGAAGCTCCGCGGTGTCCTGTCCGAGGTGGCCAACGTCTCGAGGCCCGTAAAGTCCGCGCAATTGCACGTGACGGGCCTGGACGACGCCGCCACTAAGGAGAAAGTGGCGGCGGCGGTCGCTAAGGTGGGCGGCTGTGACGTACTGCACGTCAAAGCCGGAGAGGTGCAGCGAAGCTTCGGCGGGACCGGCTCCTCCCTTGTTTCCTGCCCGATTGCAGCAGCCAAAGTGCTGCTGGCACAGGGCAGGCTTTTGGTGGGGTGGAGCTCGGTGCGAGTGGTGGCACTGGCGGCGCGTCCCATGCGCTGCTTCAAGTGCATGGGACTCGGCCATACGCGCCCCCAGTGTCCCTCGTCGGCAGACAGGGGGGACCTGTGCTTCCGTTGTGGAGGCGCAGGCCACAAGGCGGTGAGCTGCCAGAGGAGGGCCCCACACTGCGCGATATGCGCTGAATCGGGGCGACCCGCCGAGCACAGGATGGGGGGACAAAACTGTGTCCCCCCAAAGACGAAGGGGCAGGCCGCCAGGACCCCGGCCATCTCCCGACCGGCATCTAGAGCCGCTGCTGAGGTTGTTCGCCGTGCGGCGAGCATGGAGGTTGTGCCGTCCGATTAATGAATCAAGTCGGACAGCACAATCTCCTCCAGACGAATTTAAACCACTGCGTCAGGGCTCAGGATTTGCTTATGCAGTCCCTGGCGCAGTGGCGGATCGATTTGGCGGTCGCCGCGGAGCCGTACTACATTCCCCAGTCCCATCCCTACTGGGCTGGGGATCTGGACGGCTCCGTAGCGATAATTGGACGTGCCAGTGGCGGCCCTCCCCTCTCGGTGTTAGAGAGGGGTTCGGGGTACGTGGTGGCCAAGTGGGAGAGGTATGCGGTAGTGGGCACATACTTCTCCCCCAATAGGACCGTCGCGGAGCTGGAGGTCTATCTAGACCTCCTGGCCGCGGCGGTGAGAAGGCAGGCACCACGTGAGGTCCTCCTCATGGGGGACCTGAACGCCAAGGCCCAGGCCTGGGGCAACCCCTCCACTGACACTCGCGGGGAGATTGTCGTGGAGTGGGCGGTTGCCGCAGGGCTGACCCTCCTCAACAGGGGGTCGGTCCACACGTGCGTGCGACACAACGGGGGGTCCGTGGTGGACCTTTCGTTCGCCACCCCGGTGGTCGCAGCATGTGTCCAGGCCTGGAGAGTGGAGGCGGAGGTGGCGACTCTCTCGGACCATAACTACATCCGGTTCGAGATCGCCACCTCCCACCAAGGAGGGACTCGGCGCGTGGATAGGGCGGTTTTTGCGCGCTGGGCGATTGGTCGCCTCGATGCAGAGTTGGCTGAGGAGGCGGCCATCGTACAGTCATGGGTGGCCGCCCCCATGCACCCGGAGGTGGACATCGCGGCGGGCCACTTCCGAGAGGCGGTGACGGCCGTCTGCGACGCCGCCATGCCGAGGTCCCGACGCCGCCCCGAGCGCCGCCAGGTTTATTGGTGGTGCTCGGAGATCGAGGATCTCCGAGCGCGATGCTCGGAGACGCGCCGCCTCTATTATCATTGCAGGAGGCGGCGTCACGGCCGGACGGACGACCAGCTGCCGGCGGAGCAGCTGGCGGCCGAGCAGCTCCTGCATGGCGATGTAAAGTTAGCCAAACAGGAGCTGAAGCTGGCCATCGGCCGGGCTAAGGCCCTAGGCTGGAGTGAGGAGCTGGAGGGCCTCGACAGGGACCCATGGGGGCGCCCGTATAAGGCTGCCCGGAATAAGTTCCGGGGCAGCGCGCCCCCTATCACAGAGTCCCTGGAGCCAGAGCTCCTGGAGAGGGTGCTGGGGGGGCTATTCCCCGACAGCGACCCCCACTACACCCCTCCACCGATGGCCACGCCGTCCTTCCAGGAGGAGGAGTACCCGGCCTCCATTCCGCCTATCTCAGAGGTGGAGATGGAGGTAGCAGTCTCTCGCCTGAGTGGCAAGAAGACTGCCCCGGGACCAGACGGGATTCCCGGGCGGGTCCTCAGGATCGCCCTTAGGGAGATGGGCGGTCAGCTTCGGGAACTGTTCGACGCGTGCCTCACGTCGGGTCAGTTCCCGAAGCTCTGGAAGGACGGGCGATTGTGCCTGTTGCGGAAGGAAGGGCGAGACGCCGACTCGCCCGCCGCATACAGGCCAATCGTGCTGCTGGATGACACGGCGAAGCTGCTGGAGAGAATAGTAGCTTCCCGTGTCATCCGGCATCTGGGGGGAACTGGGCCTGAACTTTCAGAGGCCCAGTTCGGATTCAGAGCAGGGCGGTCGACGATAGACGCCCTGCTCTGGATCAAGGAGTGGACGCAGGACGCGGTCAGCGGGGGGGAAAGGGCGTTGGCTGTCTCGCTGGACATTGCCAACGCCTTCAACAGCCTACCGCACGGAACAATACGGGAGGCGCTCCGCTATCACGGAGTGCCCCTGTATCTGCGTAGGCTGTTGGCTGACTACCTCCAGGACCGCGAGGTCCTGGTGGAGGGACGCGACGGTCTGAGGCGACGTCGCGTGTCCTGCGGGGTTCCGCAGGGGTCGGTGTTGGGTCCGCTCCTGTGGAACATTGGCTACGACTGGGTGCTCCGCGGCACGTTTCCCGCAAGTATGCGGGTTGCGTGCTACGCGGATGACACCCTAGTCGTAGTCAAGGGGAGGGACCTCGGGGAGACGGTGCGGCGGGCCACGGTGGCCACGACACTCGTGGTCGGCCGCATACGTGCCCTGGGGCTGGAGGTCGCCCTCTCCAAGACCGAGGCCCTTATGTTCCATGGGCCTCGGGGGGGACCCCCTCCAGGAACGCGGATAGACCTGGACGGGGTCCTGGTCCGGGTTGGGACCCAGATGAGGTACCTGGGTCTCATCCTGGACGGGCGGTGGACTTTTGGGGCCCACTTCACTCAACTGGCCCCAAAAGTCGTAGGCGCCGCTGCCGCCCTTGGGAGGCTGCTGCCCAACGTGGGCGGCCCGAACGCCATTTGTCGTCGCCTGTACTCCGGAGTGATCCGGAGTATGGCCTTGTACGGGGCACCTGTCTGGGTGGACGCCCTCGGTCGCGCCAATAAGACCCTGCTGCGACGTCCGCAGCGGGTCATCGCGACGAGGGCGATACGCGGTTACCGGACGGTGTCCTGGACGGCGGGATGCGTGCTGGCCGGTGATCCCCCCTGGGAGCTCCAAGCGGAGATCCTCGCCGAAGTGTACCACTTCGTGGCGGCGAGGAGATCCCGCGGGGAGCCTCCAGCGTGGGAGGAGGTCACGCGCATGCGACGGCGGGCGCGGGCCGCCCTGTTGAGGCGGTGGACGGAGGACCTGGCTCCACCGGTCCCTGGACAGAGGACGGTGGATGCCATTCGCCCGGTCCTCCGGAGGTGGGTAGGGCGGCGATTCGGGTCGCTGACCTTCCGATTGGTGCAGGTGCTTTCCGGACACGGATGTTTCGGAAGGTACCTGCATCACATCGCGAGACGGGAGGCGACCCCCGCCTGTCACGAGTGTGGAGCGCCAGAAGACACGGCGCTCCACACGCTGGAGGAGTGCGCCGCGTGGAGTCCCATGCGGCACACCCTCACAGCGGTCATTGGCGCAGATCTGTCGCTGCCGAGCGTGGTAAACGCTATGCTCGGCAGCGACAGATCGTGGCAGGCGGTGGTCTCTTTCTGCGAAGCGGTGATGGCGCAGAAGGAGGCCGCGGAGCGGGCGAGGGAGGACGACGTCCTCGCGGACCCGCTCCGGCGTAGACGAACTGGGGGGAGGAGAAGGCGGTTCGGGCGCCTTCTCGCTCTTTCCTAGTGTTGTGCGGATCACCGGTGGAGAGTCGGGGGATTCTCCACTGGCTTGCACGATCCCACACGTCTGGGGGATGGCCCCAATGAGCCGGGTCATCCCTCCATTGGCCGGGGCCCGTCATCGGTGACGGGCCGGCCGCTGGGGCGAGATGGTGACTGCTAACGCTACCCCATTTCGCCCTACTAGGCGGCAGACTGCTCATCCCGGGTTTTTAGTGGGTAACCTCACTTACTACCCCCCCGAGGGGGTAGTAAGGCCCTTCAGGCGAGGACTCCCACATAACCACTCCGCTCCCCCCGGGGCGGGTGGTATCCATAAAGGATTTTCCCGGGTGAAAAAAAAAAAAAAAAAAAAAAAAAAAAAAAAAAAGGTTAGGTGGGCGGGGCGGGTCTGGGTTTATTCATTAATAGTTGCTTTGCCTAGCTTGCATGCCTTGCGCTGCTTGTTTTGGATAAACTCAGGCCTTCCTTACTCATCCCGGATGGGTAAGGAGGCAACGGTCTTAGGGGAGAGCGCAAGTCGTGATGATCCCTAAGGCAAGTCTGACGGATACCTTCTCGTGGTGCTGCCCGTTATTGGTTTGTTTCCTTCTGAAGCAAACGTAACAGAACTTCGTCAGGCGCCGCGTCATCGCATCTCATCATTTCATGCTCATCAGTCCATCTCGTCTCACCACATTATCATTCATCTTTTTTCATTTCCCCATACTTCGTATCTCTTTTTTAAAGAGAGCCTGAACTGTGGTGTGAGATGGGCCTTCGTCTCATAATCGTTTCGCTATTTTCCATTTCTTTCACTTCTTCATATTCACCTGCGTCATCCTAATTTAAAGCCCTGATGCCCGGCGATGGGATGGATGCATAGGGCACAATGGAGGAGTAGCGACTCCAAGTCGCTCTTGGCAGTGGGCCTTATAGGCCCTGGGCGCGGCAGGGAGGACCAACTCGGCCACCCTGTCGGGCAAAACTGGAGGGGCAGCTGCCTTACTGCAGCTGCAGCGGACCTTCGGGTTGTGGGATGGCCGGTCTGCAAGGCCGGCGGCGCGGCAGGGAGGGTCAACTCGGCCACCCTGTCGGGCACCTTCTCGGACGGCAGTCGCGTTACAGTGGCTGCAGCGGACCTTTGGGTCGTGGGATGGCGGGCCTCCAAGGCTCGCGGCGCGGCAGGGAGGGTCAACTCGGCCACCCTGTCGGGCTCCATGCGTCTCCGAATCCCACGGTTTCGGTGCCCGCCTATGGGATGCATGGCTGGGGGGAACCCGGTCGCGAGGGCACCAAAAAAAGGGGACCTCACCCCTTCAAAAAGGAAAAAACAAATATGGATCTACAAGCGTTTGTTAACAATCCTCAGGTGGGAGAATCCCACCCCTCTCTTGAAGAGGGCAGCCCCAACGTATATGAGGGGGGCAGCAACCGCTTCGTGGGCTCCGGCCCACGCACCAACGACAATGGCTATTCTAAAAAGGACACCGATTCTGCAAACAAATATGATGACCACAAGCTAAAAGACTGCACGGAGGAGCACGCACCATCTCGGTGCAATGAGCTGGTCCCGTTCTCAATACGGGTACCTAGAGTTGTACTGGAGCGCATAGACAGCGCCAGACCAGACACTCTGAGAGTGGACGCCGCGGCAGGGCCAGAGCGCAACCCTTGCGCCACCTCTGCCGCCGCGTCAATGGACGTGAGTGAGGAGGAGGCAGCGGGCGTCCCTTCTGCGCCTGAATCAGGTGCGGGAGTGGCCCCGCTGCACGAATTGCTACGGATCCCGACTCCAAATTTATCGGAGACGGAGTCCGACGAGTCTGCGATGACTTGGGAGACCGTATCTTCTCGCGGCTCCCAAAGGAGAAGGAAGAGACGATTGGAGGAGGACGATGGGGACCTCAGTGACCCCTTACCGTCACCAAAGGTCCCGGCCGCTCGACGCGGTAAAGGACGCGGAAAGGGAAGGCCGCCCACCACCGGCCAGTATGTCGGCCTGGCAAAAGCCAAGGCCGAGCTGAACCGGGCGCGGGAGGAGGAGCTGAGGCTCACCGCTGAGAAGGAGCTGGCGGAGGAGCTGCAGCAGAGGAGAGCGGCATCTTCGGCCGCCCAGTTCCTTAAGGTGCCGGAGCCTCCGGCTACCAGTCTGAGGCTGGGTGAGTGTGATGCCGCTCATCTAGAGAAGATCCTGTTGGACTCAGTGGACACTGTCCTAACGGTGGCCACCAAGTCCAAAAATCTAAAAGGCACGAGCGTGAAGGCCCTGAAGGACGCTGCGATGACTATCAAAGCGTCCTTCCAGGAATCGCGGGCCCGCTCGATGCCCGAAGAGATGGCACTGCTGGTCAAAGCCAACCAGCAGCTGGCGGCGGAGCTCAAGGAGCTCCGTCGCCAAATGGAGGAGATGAGGTTGACTCGGGTGGTGGCGCCAGTGGCTCAGCCCCCTATGCCCCTCATTGGCGACGAGGCGTGCGGAAGGTCATGGTGCAGGTGGGCACCATGATCAACGCCCGCTTCGAAGGTCTGGAGGAGCGGCTGCTGCCTGCGAAAACTCTCAGACCCCCGCTCGCCGTAGATCGCCGGAGGGCGCCTGAGATGCAGACGCCGGTAGCAACCACCAGCCGTGGAGCCGCCCCGGTGAGTGCCCCAAAGAAGACGGGCCCCGATGTGCGGCCAGCAGCGGCTTCAAGTCGTGGAGCCGCCCCTGGCGGCACCCCAGGGTCAAAGAAGAAGGCCAAAGGCAAGGCTGCGAAGGGCCCCACTCCTGCGCCCGTCGCACTGCTGCCTGCCCCTGCCCCGCCTCCTCTGACTGAAGCGTGGCACGTGGTGACCAGACGCGGCCTGGAAAAACGGAGGGACAGGGGAGCGGCTGCCAAGGAGCAGGGACCTGCTCGTCCAGCGCCACCGGCTCCAGTTCCGCTTCCAACACCGCCTGGGAGAAGGAAGCCTCCGCCCAAAACAAAGGGCGCAGCCAAACTCCGCTCCCCCCGCACCGCAGCTGTGGTAATCACGCTGCAACCGGGAGCGGCGGACAAGGAGGTGACTTACAAAAGCGTCTTGGCAGAGGCCAAGACGAAAATTAAGCTCTCCGAGCTGGGTCTGCCGCCGTTGACCATCCGGACGGCGGCTACCGGGGCCCGGATCCTGGAGGTTCCTGGCGAGAACAGTGCCGCGAAAGCGGATCTCCTCGCTGGGAAACTGGAAGAGGTATTCGGCGGACAAGCGGATGTGAAAATATCCAGGCCGACTACCACCGCTGACATGCGAGTATCCGGCCTGGATGACTCAGCCACGTCAGATGAGTTGGCGAGTGCGCTGGCGACCCAAGGCGGGTGTGCCGTTGCAGCAGTGGCCGTAGGGGCCATACGACGGGGACCAGCGGGGATGGGGACGGCGTTTGTGCGCTGTCCCGTCTCCGCTGCAAAGAAGATTGCGGCCAGTGGGCGCGTTCTGGTGGGCTGGGTGGCGGCGCGAGTCGCCATCCTCGACCCCAGGCCGCGTCGCTGTTTCCGCTGCTTGTCGTTGGGCCACGTAGCAGCCCAATGCAAAGCCGAGGTTGACCGCAGCGACGAGTGTTACCGCTGCGGTCAAAAGGCCCACAAGGCCCGAGAATGCTCCGCTGCCCCCCGCTGCTCACTTTGTGCGGCTGCGGGTAAGCCAGCGGACCACCTCTCCGGGGGCAAGGCATGCGCCAAGCCCCCGTCAAAGTCAGGGGCTCGGCGGAAGGCCGTCGTGACTGAGGCTGAGGCCCAGTCGCGACAGTCTTCCTCTAATAAAGGACGGGCGGATCGCATGGAGGTTGGTTAGTATGGCCCTAACCTTCCTCCAGGCGAACGTGAACCACTCCGCCCGCGCTCAGGATTTACTCCTGCAGTGCATGGCGGAGCGGTCCATCAAGGTGGCGGTGGTTGCAGAGCCGTACTCGGTCCCACCCAGGAGTGACTGGGTGGGGGGCCTTGACGGTTTGGTGGCAATCACCACACAGTCACCGACTCCATCCCCCCCTCTCGAAGGGCTAACGAGAGGCAGGGGTTTTGTGGCGGCAGGAGTGGGCCCTGTCGTCGTGATAGGTGTTTATCACTCCCGGAATAGGCCCCGGCACGAGCTGGAGGCTCTTCTCGGCGAGGTGGGAACCTTCATAGGTCAGACCCGCCCGCGCCCCGTGATCGTCATGGGGGACCTCAATGCCAAATGCTTGGCGTGGGGGTCCCCATCGACCTGTCCGCGGGGCGTCACCGTGTTAGAGTGGATGGCCGAGATGGGCCTCTGCGTCGTGAACACCGGGAGTGAGAACACCTGTGTCCGCCAATGGGGTGGATCGATCGTCGACGTGACGTTTGCCACCCCAGACCTCGCCTGCCAAATTCGCGACTGGCAGGTGTTGGTGGACGAGGAGACGCTCTCCGACCACCGGTATATCCGGTTTAGCGTCTCCCCGTCCTTGGCGGACACGGTGAGGGAGGGATCAGGCGAGATCGGTCCGCGATGGGCCCTGAAGCGTCTCGACGCCGAGTTGCTGCAGGAGGCGGCCCTCGTCGAAGCGTGGAACGGCACTTCTCAGGAGGGTGACCCCGTAGACTTGGATGCGTTGGCGGACAGACTGTGTGCGGCGTTGTCGCGTATCTGCGATGCCGCGATGCCGCGTGCAACAGCCCCACAGTCCAGACGCCAGGTCTACTGGTGGTCAGAGGAGATTGCCGAACTCCGGAGACGCTGCGTGAGGAGGCGCCGCCGATACCAGCGGTATCGTAGGCGAAGGCGGCAGGAGACGGAGGTGTGCGAGTCTCTGTATGCCGCCTACCGGGACGCTTCGAGGGTCCTTCGCGTGGCCATCGACGAGGCGAAGCGGCGATCCTGGCAGGAGCTGCTGGAAGGGCTGGAGCGCGATCCGTGGGGCCGCCCGTACCAATGGGCGCGGCAGAAGCTGCGTCCATGGGCACCCCCTGTGACTGCCTCGCTCCAACTGGCTGTTCTCCAGAGGGTGGTGGGGGGGCTGTTCCCCGGTCCTCCGGGAGACGATTTCTCGCCACCTTTCGCCGTTTCCTCGTCGACCGATCTCGCCGAGGTGGAGGAGGAGGAGCCTGCCCCGGTCTCCGAAGGGGAGCTTGGTGCAGCTGTGCTCCGGATGAGGGCCAAGAACACGGCACCCGGGCCAGACGGCATACCGGGCCGTGTGTGGGCTCTCTCCTTGGAGCACCTGGCGCCCGCTCTCAGGGCCCTGTTTGACAGGTGCCTTCGGGAGGGGAAATTCCCCAGGAGATGGAGAAGAGGCAGGCTCGTCCTTATCAGGAAGGAGGGACGTCCCGCGGACGAGCCTTCGGGCTATCGTCCGATAGTGCTGCTCGACGAGGCGGGAAAGCTGTTGGAGAGGGTGATCGCCGCCCGCCTCGTCAAGCACCTTGAGACGTCCGGACCGGACTTGGCGCCCACCCAGTTCGGGTTCCGGAGAGGTCGTTCGACGCTGGACGCCATCTCCCGCGTCCGCGATCTCTCCGAGGAGGCGTGCTCCAGCGGCGGCGTGATGTTGGCGGTGTCTTTAGACATCGCCAACGCTTTCAACACGCTGCCCTGGACCACGATACTCGGTGGTCTGGAGTACCACCGAGTGCCGCCGTATCTGCGCAGGCTCGTCGAGGACTACCTCTCCTATAGAGAGGTGGTCTTCCCAACGGCGAGCGGGGAGGGTCGGAGCCCCATGGCGCGTGGCGTCCCTCAGGGGTCTGTTTTAGGGCCCCTGCTTTGGAACGTCGGATATGATTGGGCCCTCCGTGGCCGTGGTCTTCATGGCGTCGGCGTCGTTTGTTACGCCGACGACACGCTGATCACCGCCCGGGGTGGTACCTACAGGGAGGCGGCAATCCTCGCCACGGCCGGAGTCGCGATGGTCGTGGCCAGGATCAGGAGGCTGGGTCTGGAGGTGGCGCTCCACAAATCGGAGGCCATATGCTTCCATGGTCCCCGACGGGCGCCACCTGCAGACTCATCGATAGTGGTGGGAGGAACCTCCATCCCCGTCAGGACGACGTTGAAGTATCTCGGCGTCGTCCTCGATAGCAGATGGAGGTTCGAGGCGCACATGCGACGACTGTCCCCCAAATTGTTGGGGGCAGCTGGCGCACTGAGTCGCCTCCTCCCCAATCTTGGGGGTGGAGAGGGCAGCTGCCGCCGCCTCTATACAGCGGTGGTCAGCTCGATGGCCCTATACGGAGCCCCCATATGGTCCGGGGCGCTCGATCGGCGGGAGACCGCCCTGCTGATTGCAGCCCAACGGACCATGGCGGTGAGAGTGTGCCGGGGCTATCGGACACTCTCACACGAGGTGGCGTGCGCCCTCGCGGGCCTGCTCCCCTGGGACCTTGAGGCCGAAGTCTTGGCCTCGGTCTACCGCCGCAGAGTGCGTGCGCGGGAGCGGGATGAGCGACCGGCGCCACGAGAGCTAGCGCATTGGCGCAACAACGCCAGGGCGTTGGCTCTCGAGAGGTGGGAGGGACGGCTCCTCGACGGGTCCACTCAGAGGGGGGATAGCAGTCGACGACTCCTCGACGCTATCCAGCCCGTTCTCCGAGAGTGGATCAATCGGAGACACGGGAAGCTTTCATACCGGCTGACGCAGGTGCTCTCGGGACATGGCTGTTTCGGGAGTTACCTGCATCGAATCGCCCGGAGAGAAGCTTCCCCGGCATGCCATCAGTGCGGCTACGTGGTAGACACCGCCCAGCACGCGCTGGAGGCATGCCCAGGAGGAGCAGCACCGCGACAAGCTCTGGTCGCGGTCGTGGGGGGGGACCTCTCATTGCCGACCATCCTCGCCAGGATGGTCGCCGATGAGAGCTGTTGGGAGGCAGTGGCCTCCTTCTGCGAGATTATTGTCTCGCAGAGGGAGGCAGCGGAGCGTGAGAGGGAGAGAGATCCTCTCTCTCTTCCGCTCCGGAGAGCGCGGACACGGCGGCGGGCTAATCGAGCCCGCACTCCGTCTCCGCTGAGAGGGCCTGGGTCGTCGGATGCGGGGGCATCCGGCACCCTTCAGAGATAGGTCCTCTCGCGATGGTGACGCCCCCTCCGTGTTCGGGGGGCGTCACACGAGGTGGAGGGGTGTTCCTATTGACACCCCTCACCGAGGAGAGCCCGCCACTTTACAGCGGGCAGCGGCGTCGACGGGGGCTGCGGTATTGAATAGCTAGCGGTCCCGTGCCCCCCGTCTTCAGTCGACGACGTCGGAACACCGTGGTGGTTTTAGACGGTATGGGTGCCTTCTGCACCGAGCCCGTCATATCCCGTCAGCCCCCCCAGCAGGCGGGAATGCGTAAATGCATTTCCCCACGAAAAAAAAAAAAAAAAAAAAAAAAAAAAAAAAAAAAAAAAAAAAAAGGTTAGGTTAGGTTAGGTTAGGTTAGGTTAGGTTAGGTTAGGTTAGGTTAGGTTAGGTTAGGTTAGGTTAGGTTAGGTTAGGTTAGGTTAGGTTAGGTTAGGTTAGGTTAGGTTAGGTTAGGTTAGGTTAGGTTAGGTTAGGTTAGGTTAGGTTAGGTTAGGTTAGGTTGGGCGGGTCTGGGTTTATTCATTAATAGTTGCTTTGCCTAGCTTGCATGCCTTGCGCTGCTTGTTTTGGATAAACTCAGGCCTTCCTTACTCATCCCGGATGGGTAAGGAGGCAACGGTCTTAGGGGAGAGCGCAAGTCGTGATGATCCCTAAGGCAAGTCTGACGGATACCTTCTCGTGGTGCTGCCCGTTATTGGTTTGTTTCCTTCTGAAGCAAACGTAACAGAACTTCGTCAGGCGCCGCGTCATCGCATCTCATCATTTCATGCTCATCAGTCCATCTCGTCTCACCACATTATCATTCATCTTTTTTCATTTCCCCATACTTCGTATCTCTTTTTTAAAGAGAGCCTGAACTGTGGTGTGAGATGGGCCTTCGTCTCATAATCGTTTCGCTATTTTCCATTTCTTTCACTTCTTCATATTCACCTGCGTCATCCTAATTTAAAGCCCTGATGCCCGGCGATGGGATGGATGCATAGGGCACAATGGAGGAGTAGCGACTCCAAGTCGCTCTTGGCAGTGGGCCTTATAGGCCCTGGGCGCGGCAGGGAGGACCAACTCGGCCACCCTGTCGGGCAAAACTGGAGGGGCAGCTGCCTTACTGCAGCTGCAGCGGACCTTCGGGTTGTGGGATGGCCGGTCTGCAAGGCCGGCGGCGCGGCAGGGAGGGTCAACTCGGCCACCCTGTCGGGCACCTTCTCGGACGGCAGTCGCGTTACAGTGGCTGCAGCGGACCTTTGGGTCGTGGGATGGCGGGCCTCCAAGGCTCGCGGCGCGGCAGGGAGGGTCAACTCGGCCACCCTGTCGGGCTCCATGCGTCTCCGAATCCCACGGTTTCGGTGCCCGCCTATGGGATGCATGGCTGGGGGGAACCCGGTCGCGAGGGCACCAAAAAAGGGGACCTCACCCCTTCAAAAAGGAAAAAAACAAATATGGATCTACAAGCGTTTGTTAACAATCCTCAGGTGGGAGAATCCCACCCCTCTCTTGAAGAGGGCAGCCCCAACGTATATGAGGGGGGCAGCAACCGCTTCGTGGGCTCCGGCCCACGCACCAACGACAATGGCTATTCTAAAAAGGACACCGATTCTGCAAACAAATATGATGACCACGGCAAGCTAAAAGACTGCACGGAGGAGCACGCACCATCTCGGTGCAATGAGCTGGTCCCGTTCTCAATACGGGTACCTAGAGTTGTACTGGAGCGCATAGACAGCGCCAGACCAGACACTCTGAGAGTGGACGCCGCGGCAGGGCCAGAGCGCAACCCTTGCGCCACCTCTGCCGCCGCGTCAATGGACGTGAGTGAGGAGGAGGCAGCGGGCGTCCCTTCTGCGCCTGAATCAGGTGCGGGAGTGGCCCCGCTGCACGAATTGCTACGGATCCCGACTCCAAATTTATCGGAGACGGAGTCCGACGAGTCTGCGATGACTTGGGAGACCGTATCTTCTCGCGGCTCCCAAAGGAGAAGGAAGAGACGATTGGAGGAGGACGATGGGGACCTCAGTGACCCCTTACCGTCACCAAAGGTCCCGGCCGCTCGACGCGGTAAAGGACGCGGAAAGGGAAGGCCGCCCACCACCGGCCAGTATGTCGGCCTGGCAAAAGCCAAGGCCGAGCTGAACCGGGCGCGGGAGGAGGAGCTGAGGCTCACCGCTGAGAAGGAGCTGGCGGAGGAGCTGCAGCAGAGGAGAGCGGCATCTTCGGCCGCCCAGTTCCTTAAGGTGCCGGAGCCTCCGGCTACCAGTCTGAGGCTGGGTGAGTGTGATGCCGCTCATCTAGAGAAGATCCTGTTGGACTCAGTGGACACTGTCCTAACGGTGGCCACCAAGTCCAAAAATCTAAAAGGCACGAGCGTGAAGGCCCTGAAGGACGCTGCGATGACTATCAAAGCGTCCTTCCAGGAATCGCGGGCCCGCTCGATGCCCGAAGAGATGGCACTGCTGGTCAAAGCCAACCAGCAGCTGGCGGCGGAGCTCAAGGAGCTCCGTCGCCAAATGGAGGAGATGAGGTTGACTCGGGTGGTGGCGCCAGTGGCTCAGCCCCCTATGCCCCTCATTGGCGACGAGGCGATGCGGAAGGTCATGGTGCAGGTGGGCACCATGATCAACGCCCGCTTCGAAGGTCTGGAGGAGCGGCTGCTGCCTGCGAAAACTCTCAGACCCCCGCTCGCCGTAGATCGCCGGAGGGCGCCTGAGATGCAGACGCCGGTAGCAACCACCAGCCGTGGAGCCGCCCCGGTGAGTGCCCCAAAGAAGACGGGCCCCGATGTGCGGCCAGCAGCGGCTTCAAGTCGTGGAGCCGCCCCTGGCGGCACCCCGGGGTCAAAGAAGAAGGCCAAAGGCAAGGCTGCGAAGGGCCCCACTCCTGCGCCCGTCGCACTGCTGCCTGCCCCTGCCCCGCCTCCTCTGACTGAAGCGTGGCACGTGGTGACCAGACGCGGCCTGGAAAAACGGAGGGACAGGGGAGCGGCTGCCAAGGAGCAGGGACCTGCTCGTCCGGCGCCACCGGCTCCAGTTCCGCTTCCAACACCGCCTGGGAGAAGGAAGCCTCCGCCCAAAACAAAGGGCGCAGCCAAACTCCGCTCCCCCCGCACCGCAGCTGTGGTAATCACGCTGCAACCGGGAGCGGCGGACAAGGAGGTGACTTACAAAAGCGTCTTGGCAGAGGCCAAGACGAAAATTAAGCTCTCCGAGCTGGGTCTGCCGCCGTTGACCATCCGGACGGCGGCTACCGGGGCCCGGATCCTGGAGGTTCCTGGCGAGAACAGTGCCGCGAAAGCGGATCTCCTCGCTGGGAAACTGGAAGAGGTATTCGGCGGACAAGCGGATGTGAAAATATCCAGGCCGACTACCACCGCTGACATGCGAGTATCCGGCCTGGATGACTCAGCCACGTCAGATGAGTTGGCGAGCGCGCTGGCGACCCAAGGCGGGTGTGCCGTTGCAGCAGTGGCCGTAGGGGCCATACGACGGGGACCAGCGGGGATGGGGACGGCATTTGTGCGTTGCCCCGTTACCGCAGCGAAAAAGATAGCGGCCAGTGGGCGCGTTCTGGTGGGCTGGGTGGCGGCGCGAGTCGGCATCCTCGACCCCAGACCGCGTCGCTGTTTCCGCTGCTTGTCGTTGGGCCACGTCGCGGCCCAATGCAAGGCCGAGACAGACCGCAGCGACGAGTGCTACCGCTGCGGTCAACAGGCCCACAAGGCCCGAGATTGCTCTGCTGCCCCCCGCTGCTCACTCTGTGCGGCTGCGGGTAAGCCAGCAGACCACCTCTCCGGGGGCAAGGCATGTGCCAAGCCCCCGTCAAAGTCAGGGGCTCGAAGGAAGGCCGTCGCGACTGAGGCCCAGGCCCAGTCGCGACCGTCTCCCTCCAAACAAGGACGGGCGGACTGCATGGAGGTGGGTTAGTATGGCCCTAACCTTCCTCCAGGCGAACGTGAACCACTCCGCCCGCGCTCAGGATTTACTCCTGCAGTGTATGGCGGAGCGGTGCATCAAAGTGGCGGTGGTTGCAGAGCCGTACTCGGTCCCACCCAGGAGTGACTGGGTGGGGGGCCTTGACAGCTTGGTGGCAATCACCACACAGTCGCCGACTCCATCCCCCCCTCTCGAAGGGCTAACGAGAGGCATGGGATTCGTGGCGGCAGGAGTGGGCCCTGTCGTCATCGTAGGTGTGTATCACTCCCGGAATAGGCCCCGGCACGAACTGGAGGCTCTTCTCGGTGAGGTGGGAACCTTTATAGGTCAGACCCGCCCGCGTCCCGTGATCGTCATGGGGGACCTCAACGCCAAATCCTTGGCGTGGGGGTCTCCGTCGACCTGTCCGCGGGGCGTCACCGTGTTGGAGTGGGTGGCCGAGATGGGCCTCTGCGTCGTGAACACCGGGAGTGAGAACACCTGTGTCCGTCAATGGGGTGGATCGATCGTCGACGTGACGTTTGCCACCCCAGACCTCGCCTGCCAAATTCGCGACTGGCAGGTGTTGGTGGACGAGGAGACGCTCTCCGACCACCGGTATATCCGGTTTAGCGTCTCCCCGTCCTCGGCGGACACGGTGAGGGAGGGATCAGGCGAGATCGGTCCGCGATGGGCCCTGAAGCGTCTCGACGCCGAGTTGCTGCAGGAGGTGGCCCTCGTCGAAGCGTGGAACGGCACTTCTCAGGAGGGTGACCCCGTAGACTTGGATGCGTTGGCGGACAGACTGTGTGCGGCGTTGTCGCGTATCTGCGATGCCGCGATGCCGCGTGCAACAGCCCCACAGTCCAGACGCCAGGTCTACTGGTGGTCAGAGGAGATTGCCGAACTCCGGAGACGCTGCGTGAGGAGGCGCCGCCGATACCAGCGGTATCGTAGGCGAAGGCGGCAGGAGACGGAGGTGTGCGAGTCTCTGTATGCCGCCTACCGGGACGCTTCGAGGGTTCTTCGCGTGGCCATCGACGAGGCGAAGCGGCGATCCTGGCAGGAGCTGCTGGAAGGGCTGGAGCGCGATCCGTGGGGCCGCCCGTACCAATGGGCGCGGCAGAAGCTGCGTCCATGGGCACCCCCTGTGACTGCCTCGCTCCAACCGGCTGTTCTCCAGAGGGTGGTGGGGGGGCTGTTCCCCGGTCCTCCGGGAGACGATTTCTCGCCACCTTTCGCCGTTTCCTCGTCGACCGATCTCGCCGAGGTGGAGGAGGAGGAGCCTGCCCCTGTCTCCGAAGGGGAGCTTGGTGCAGCTGTGCTCCGGATAAGGGCCAAGAACACGGCACCCGGGCCAGACGGCATACCGGGCCGTGTGTGGGCTCTCTCCTTGGAGCACCTGGCGCCCGCTCTCAGGGCCCTGTTTGACAGGTGCCTTCGGGAGGGGAAATTCCCCAGGAGATGGAGAAGAGGCAGGCTCGTCCTTATCAGGAAGGAGGGACGTCCCGCGGACGAGCCTTCGGGCTATCGTCCGATAGTGCTGCTCGACGAGGCGGGAAAGCTGTTGGAGAGGGTGATCGCCGCCCGCCTCGTCAAGCACCTTGAGACGTCCGGACCGGACTTGGCGCCCACCCAGTTCGGGTTCCGGAGAGGTCGTTCGACGCTGGACGCCATCTCCCGCGTCCGCGATCTCTCCGAGGAGGCGTGCTCCAGCGGCGGCGTGATGTTGGCGGTGTCTTTAGACATCGCCAACGCTTTCAACACGCTGCCCTGGACCACGATACTCGGTGGTCTGGAGTACCACCGAGTGCCGCCGTATCTGCGCAGGCTCGTCGAGGACTACCTCTCCTATAGAGAGGTGGTCTTCCCAACGGCGAGCGGGGAGGGTCGGAGCCCCATGGCGCGTGGCGTCCCTCAGGGGTCTGTTCTAGGGCCCCTGCTTTGGAACGTCGGATATGATTGGGCCCTCCGTGGCCGTGGTCTTCATGGCGTCGGCGTCGTTTGTTACGCCGACGACACGCTGATCACCGCCCGGGGTGGTACCTACAGGGAGGCGGCAATCCTCGCCACGGCCGGAGTCGCGATGGTCGTGGCCAGGATCAGGAGGCTGGGTCTGGAGGTGGCGCTCCACAAATCGGAGGCCATATGCTTCCATGGTCCCCGACGGGCGCCACCTGCAGACTCATCGATAGTGGTGGGAGGAACCTCCATCCCCGTCAGGACGACGTTGAAGTATCTCGGCGTCGTCCTCGATAGCAGATGGAGGTTCGAGGCGCACATGCGACGACTGTCCCCCAAATTGTTGGGGGCAGCTGGCGCACTGAGTCGCCTCCTCCCCAATCTCGGGGGTGGAGAGGGCAGCTGCCGCCGCCTCTATACAGCGGTGGTCAGCTCGATGGCCCTATACGGAGCCCCCATATGGTCCGGGGCGCTCGATCGGCGGGAGACCGCCCTGCTGATTGCAGCCCAACGGACCATGGCGGTGAGAGTGTGCCGGGGCTATCGGACACTCTCACACGAGGTGGCGTGCGCCCTCGCGGGCCTGCTCCCCTGGGACCTTGAGGCCGAAGTCTTGGCCTCGGTCTACCGCCGCAGAGTGCGTGCGCGGGAGCGGGATGAGCGACCGGCGCCACGAGAGCTAGCGCATTGGCGCAACAACGCCAGGGCGTTGGCTCTCGAGAGGTGGGAGGGACGGCTCCTCGACGGGTCCACTCAGAGGGGGGATAGCAGTCGACGACTCCTCGACGCTATCCAGCCCGTTCTCCGAGAGTGGATCAATCGGAGACACGGGAAGCTTTCATACCGGCTGACGCAGGTGCTCTCGGGACATGGCTGTTTCGGGAGTTACCTGCATCGAATCGCCCGGAGAGAAGCTTCCCCGGCATGCCATCAGTGCGGCTACGTGGTAGACACCGCCCAGCACGCGCTGGAGGCATGCCCAGGAGGAGCAGCACCGCGACAGGCTCTGGTCGCGGTCGTGGGGGGGGACCTCTCATTGCCGACCATCCTCGCCGGGATGGTCGCTGATGAGAGATGTTGGGAGGCAGTGGCCTCCTTTTGCGAGATTATTGTCTCACAGAGGGAGGCAGCGGAGCGTGAGAGGGAGAGAGATCCTCTCTCTCTTCCGCTCCGGAGAGCGCGGACACGGCGGCGGGCTAATCGAGCCCGCACACCGTCTCCGCTGAGAGGGCCTGGGTCGTCGGATGCGGGGGCATCCGGCACCCTTCAGAGATAGGTCCTCTCGCGATGGTGACGCCCCCTCCGTGGTTCGGGGGCGTCACACGAGGTGGAGGGTGTTCCTATTGACACCCCTCACCGAGGAGAGCCCGCCCACTTTACAGCGGGCAGCGGCGTCGACGGGGGCTGCGGTAGAATACTAGCGGTCCCGCGCCCCCCCGTCATCAGTCGAAGACGCTGGAACACCGTGGGGTTTTAGACGGTATGGGTGCTTCTGCACCGAGTCCGTCATATCCCGTCTGCTCCCCCGCGGACGGGAATGCGTAACAGCATTTCCCCACGAAAAAAAAAAAAAAAAAAAAAGGTTAGGTTAGGTTAGGTTAGGTTAGGTTAGGTTGTTAGGTTAGTTTAGGTTAGGTTAGGTTAGGTTAGGTTAGGTAGGTAGGTTAGGTTAGGTTAGGTTAGGTTAGGTTAGGTTAGGTTAGGTTAGGTTTAGGTTTAGGTTAGGTTAGGTTAGGTTAGGTTAGGTTAGGTTAGGTTAGGTTAGGTTAGGTTAGGTTAGGTTAGGTTAGGTTAGGTTAGGTTAGGTTAGGTTAGGTTAGGTTAGGTTAGTTAGTTAGGTTAGGTTAGGTTAGGTTAGGTTAGGTTAGGTTAGGTTAGGTTAGGTTAGTTTAGGTTAGGTTAGGTTAGGTTAGGTTAGGTTAGGTTAGGTTAGGTTAGGTTAGGTTAGGTTAGGTTAGGTTATGGTTAGGTTTAGGTTAGGTTTAGGTTAGGTTAGGTTTAGGTTAGGTTTAGTTAGGTTTAGGTTAGGTTAGGTTAGGTTAGGTTTAGGTTAGGTTAGGTTAGGGT